>CM067171.1:84002416-84052382 GCA_034093135.1 Erigeron breviscapus | reverse complement strand
GAAGAACCTCAACCGGAAGCTCAACCGGAGGTACAAGGAGTTAGAGGTAGGGGCCGTGGTAGAGGCAGGGGAAGAGGTCGTGGTAGAGGCCAAGGAAGGGGTCGTGGTGAAATTCCTGAACCAAACATGGCTGAGGTGATCGCTCAAATGATCGCTAATCTCATACCTACTATCGTAGCCCAAGTCACGGCAAGCCTTCAAAGAAGCAGTGAAACGCGTGAAGCTAGAGTAATTATGGACGATGAGAAGGTGTCGAGTAGAGTCTCATCGAAAAGGAAAGAAATCGGAGAATCTAGTGAGGCGAGGAGGACGGGCAGGTTTGACCCCAACGGTCATAATAAGGGTAGATTCAGGACGGCAATGGGACTGGCGAGGAGGCCTTACAAGGGACCTCATCCTTTCTGTAACTATTGTAACAAGCATCATCCTACTAATACCCAATGTGGAGCCTGCTTCAATTGTAATCGACTTGGACACATGTCCAAGATTTGTAGAGCACCGAAAGCGACACCAATGAATGTAACGCCTCTTCAAACCATCTATCCCCAAGCTGACCACCCTCGGAGCCATCAAGGTGTTTGTTCTGTGTGTGGTAGCCCCGATCACTACAGAGATGCTTGTCCTAGATGGACTGAACCACCAGCCCAAGTGGCGGTTCCTCCCGATCAACTACAATTAGTCGTTTATAACCAAAGCCGTGGCCAGCAAGACCATCAAGTTCAACTGCGTAGCCGAGCTTTTGCAGAGAATGGCGAAGGAGACCAAAGTAATCCTAATGTTGGTTAAGGTACATTCCTCCTAATAGTTGTTATGTTACTACACTATTCGATATCGAAACCGACTATGAAACTCGTTTATTCTAACGTTACTCCTTTGAGTTACATTCGTTCGTGTGTTTTGGAATTATATGTTGCAATTTTGACTGTTTAGCGACTCACTAACTAAATTTATTCAAATACCCCGTGTATCTATCTCGACTCTAAAAGACGGCAAAACTCCTCATTTACTTGGTGCCGATGATCTAAAGATTCTTGGCGAAAAAGTGAGTGTAATCTGGATGCCACCGGGTAAGACAGTTCTAAAGTTGCGTAGTAGGGTTACTAGTGTAAAATATCTAACGGTAGGATTCTTAGGGTTCCGTGTAAGTCTTCCAACTTAGGAGTCCTTAGAGCTACCGTCTCAAGAATCTGAAAGCTAACGTCATCCTTGTTAATCTTGAGTCTCCCGAGGACTTTCCGGGTGACTTACCGGGCTTGTCCCATCTCGATAACTTAAATTTCGTATATGCTTAACGTCCTAACATCGCGCGCGTAGTCAAAACCCTTATAGACTTCTGAGATGAAAAAGCTCGTAGTGAAAGACTGGGAGAGGGATTCGAAGGAAAATAACTCAGAATGGATTTCGCCATGAAGTTGCCGACGACAAGAAATGATCACGATACGGCGAGGTCGGTAAAATGTGACAACTTGGCACATTAGTATGAAGGATAAATGGGTTAGGTGCACGAAGATTCGATTTCTGTCCTTCCAGATAAAGGAAGTCGCTTAACTCCAATTCTGGGAGCCATCCAATGAACAACGGGCACTCAAACCGACTTGAGACTTGATCACAGGTGAAGATAATGTACTTATAACCATGGCGGAAATCCTGTGCAATGACGGTTGTTACGCGAGTATTCGAATGTCACTGACCGAGGCACTAAGTAGTAGAGACGTTACTCTCCACTGGGACGAACCAAGAATCAAAGAAAGCCAAAGTAACAGGTCAGGATTTCTAATAGGAATGACCAGAAACAACTTCTCAAGCTAAGAGAATAGCCCAGCTAGCTCGCATGCTAAGTAAGGAGTATGCCGATGTGAGGCTGAGACCGTTAGAGTTGGAAGTGGGTGATTTTGTACTTTTGAAAGTATCACCGTGGAAAGGCGTCATCCAATTCGTGAAGCGAGGCGAACTCGGGCCAAGGTATAATTGTCCTTTCAAGATCCTCGAAAAGGGTTGGAAAAGTTGCTTATCGAATAGAATTACCACAAGAATTTAGCGGTGTACACGGTGTGTTTCATATTTGCAACCTACGCAAGTGTTTGGCGGACCCTACCTCTCATGTGCCTGTGGACGAGATTAGGGTTGATTCGAATTTGAATTTTATTGAAGAACCGGTAGAGATCTTGGACCGCCGAGTCAAGAAACTCAAGAATAAGCTCTACACGATTGATAGGGTTAGGTGGAAACGCTGGGCGTGGAGCCGAGTTCAGTTGGGAGCGAAAGGATTACAGGAAGTCTAAGTATCCGCATTTATTTGCTAATTAGGGTTTTGTTGAATTTCGGGACGAAATTCTTTCAACGGGGGAATAATGTAACATCCGTGAATTTTGATCATTTGACTTTACGTGCAATTTGACTAACAATTTAAGTTAATGAAATAGTTGGGTCGTTTTGTGATTAACTGACAACGTGGTATATTCGCCGGGTCAATAATACGTTTTAATCGGTGTTTAAATGCCTAACGTTTGTAATTTGGCTTGGGATGAGAAGCGGGTCGGCCCGTGGGTAGTCCACAACCCACCAGCCACCCAAGACCCAACCTCCCCCCTTATCTTCCTTTCTCCCCCTCTCATTTCCTATCTATCTTTCTATTTTCTCTCTTTCTCTCAAGTAAAAAGCAAGACAATTTCATCTCTTCTTCTTCATCATTTCTTGCATCGAATTAGTGTTGGAACGGTCTTAACATAGAAATCATAGCCATCTTCTTCTCGTTTGCTTCCTATCGAAGAATCAAAGTCAAGTTCTTGCATTTTGTCCACTTTGACTTAATTTCGGATTCTAGCTCAAAAGGAAGTTTTGGTAAGTCAAATTCATCCCATTTACTTCTATTTATGTTTGTTTATGCATTTCTAGTCATCTTGAACAATTTCAAGTCTTGAATCGAGTCGAAAGACGATTTGGGTCAAATTAGGGTTTATATAGGGTTTGAATCGTTTGGATCGTTTGACGATGTTATGGATGGAAACGAGGGTTTGGGCAAGTGTATTTAGGTACTAAAATGTCATATGTATATTCAAAACGAGTCCATAAGTCTTAAATATCGGATTAGGGTTTTTGGTTCTTGAATTTAGGGTTAAGTTCTTGTTTTCTGCTTTGAAAATCTGCTGCTGCTGTCCTTCTTCATGTAACGGCCGTTACACCTTGTAACGCCCGTTACATAGTGTAACGGCAGTTACATGGCCGTTACAGTAACTTGGCTTGTGATGGAGTTAACGGCCGTTACTTATGTGACGCCCGTTAGGGATTAGTTTTGTCGAACATTTTCAAACGTCAATAACTTTTGATCCGTAAGTCCAAATAAGTCATATGACCTATCGTTGGAATCGTGAGAGAGTCTATTTTCTTGTAGTAACATTCTTTTTGCGTGAAACTTCTCCCATTTCAAAAAGTGTCGAGTCAAAGTGTCTTGCTCTTGCTCGTTTAAGTTGTAAAGGCGTCTAGGGTTTGCGATTTGACCTAATTGTGCTAAACCAACTTGTTAAGATTGTATAGTTGACATTATGGTGTTATGATGTATATTTATAGGTTGTGGCCGTGCGGATCTTATTACTCGTTATTAATCTTTTATTAACTCGACTTAAGCTTCTTTGCCGATCAAGGTGAGTTTCGTATCTCCCTACTCACTTGAGATCCGGGCTGAAAAGTGTAAACCTGGTGTGTTTACTTGCATTTATTGATTGATTGACTGATTGATTGTTTTAGTTGTTGGATTGGTGTGATGGTTCCTTTCGTTGATTGGTTAAATTGGTTTGAGTATTGAATTGTTGAGATGATTTTCACGTTCGAATGACTTAGTTTATATTTGTTAAGTATCTAGTAATATTAGGATAGACGTACCTACATGGAAGTCGGTTATGCCTTCGTCGGGTTTTAGATGTGGTGGGAAGGCTGCGGGTGACCCTATATATAAGCATCTGAGACTCGAAGGAAGTAGAATCCTCTGAAGTATATGTACGTATAGTTAGTTTGAATGGTGGTTAGTGGCTTATGATTGACGATTATTGCTTATCGGTTTATGATTGACGACTAATGAATTATTAGTTTATGGTTCATCGTATGTTGATTGACTTGGTTTATGTTTTGGTTAAGTATTACATTATTATTAGGATAGACGTACCTACATGGAAGTCGGTTATGCTTTCATTTGGGTTCTAGATGTGGTGGGAAGGCTGCGGGTGACCCTATATATAAGCATCTGGGACTTGAAGAAAGTAAAATCCTCTAAAGTGTATGTTCGTATAGTTGGTATAAATTGTGGTTAATGGCTGATGTTGATGAATGGTGATTATTGATTTATGATTGTCGGTTGTTGATTGATGACTCAGGTTGGCGAATATTGATTATTGGTTCATATTCATCGTATATCGATCGTTGGTTCATGATTTATGCATTTACATTTGATTGTAAGCATTGCATACATTATTGTTGGACCCTCGGCAGGGGGTTTGCCGGCATCCTGGTGCATAGATGTATGCACCCATTTTGGATGTAGTTCCTGACCCCGAGTATATAGACATATATATCTCGATGTTTTTGAGATACAGCCTTGTCCATAGCGATGGCAGAAGGGTATCGTTGCATAGGTGACTGAAGGTCACGCTCAGGATAGGCATATTGGCTTATTCATGTATTCCGGCATTTGCATTGATACTCATATCATTTATGCATTCCTCATTACACGTTTACTTGTCTTGTGTAATCTTGTTGTTGGACGATGTTGTGTTATGTAGAGGCTCACTGTAAGTCATGTCTAGCCTCTATTCTTATATGTCGATTATTGATGTTGGTTCCTTACGAACCATTTCTACGAACTCACCAACCTTGTGTTGACTATGCTTAGTACACTTTTCAGGTAACCAGGTTATTCAGGACGTGGAGGTTGATTGTTTGCTTACTGTTGAACCCGGACTGGACTGATATGGATCAAGGATCCATTTGCCTTATGTTGCATTGTATTTAGGATTGATAGCCTTCTTTTGTTGTCGTTTGAAATCTTGATGTTTACTTGCTCCTGTTGTATTTGGTTACTTGATTATCGTTTGTATGGGTTCACTGAATCCTCTAATTGCATTTAGCTTATTCTATTGTAATTCCACCTGGTGCTATGTGATTTCCGTGATATTCCGAGCCTCGGCTTGGGGTGTTACAGTTTCTTATTTTTGTGAGAGCTGATTGATTTGATGCTGATTGTTGGAAATTCAACTTCTCTATTATATGCCGATTAAGCAAGTCGAGGAATGTCTCGAGCAAAGTTCCAAGCAGGAAGAAGATTGCATATGTTTAATTCGGAGATGGCTACTATTGAGGGGGAGAACTACAATGAGATGTGTTAGGTAAGTTGGTTGTCACAGAGATACAGAGATTTTGGAGTTGAAGATCAGAGTGTTGTGTCAGAAGATCGAGTCTCAACAAAAGAAGACCCGGTATCATTAGTTAAGGGGGAGTTTGCTTTTGCAGGTTTTCGATTGCTAATGATTATCGGTGAATGAATTGAGTGCATCGGTCAAGGGGGAGACTGTAAGTGCACGTTCTGGTGCACAATTTTGTGTCCGATGCATCTCAATTAAAGGGCTGTTACTTTACAGAGATTATCCAGATAACTGGACAAACTCGTGTGAACAGTACCACGAGTTTGGACAAACTCGTGTGAACAGTAACACGAGTTTGACTAAACACGTGTTACTGTAGCACGCGTTTGGAAGCCCACGAGTTTGAAGCCCAGCCCATTTCTAGCCTATATATTGTGTTCTTAGGTTTCGGTTTTAGGTTGATGATTTTAGTTGCAACAGATTTCATTCACTAGGTTCTCGAGGTAGAGATCTATACCTCGAGATGCCGCCCAAAGAATCAGATGTCTACTCGTTTTATGTATTGTAATCTTATGATTAATACAAGATATGAGTTTTTTTTACATCTGAATTTATCTCCTGTTCATATTGATTTCGTATTCATATATATGTGATTCATTCAATTGCCTCAATAACGATTATGTTTGGATTCCGCACTTACATAGTCGTAGGAATCGCGAATCGATCGATCACCCTGCACTTTCATAAATCAAAGAGAAAATCAAAGGAATTAATCATATTTCAATAATAATTTAGGGTTTTGGCATCATTATCATCACCATCTTCATCTTTACCTCAAGAACATCAAATTTTGGTAAGTAAACTTTTCTCAAACTTTTGATTCGATTTAAATTCATTTAAGGGTTTGTTTTAGTTTTGTAAACGGAATTAGAGGCTTTAAATTTGTTATGTAATTAGGGTTCTTGGTAATTTATGAAGTTTCGATTTAGAATTTGGTCTTGAAATCAAAATGATTGAAATGGCGAAATGTTTTGGCGGAATGGTATGTTTCCAGGTCTATTGAACATGTTTAAACTTGTTATAATGAAAGGAATTGAGTTGAAAAACGATTTGGGCTTTCCTGCATATTTGCACCTGCTGGTGCTGGCTGCAGAATGAGGCCACTGCGGCGCAGTGGCATGGGCTTAGCCCACTGCGGCGCAGTGCCATTGTACTGGTCCCTGGTTCGATTTAGCCCACTGCGGCGCAGTGAGCAAGGTTCTGGCTCACTGCGGCGCAGTGGATACCCACTGTAAAAATTTTGCGCATCAATTTTTATACATTAGTAACTTTTAATCCGAAAAATCCGAATATGTTTATTTACTTTTGGTTGGTAAAATGAAAGTTTGAAACACATTCTCGGTTATGGCATTCTAGGGTCTATAGCTAAGTAGTGGTACGTAGGATACTTGTCGTCGTGAGATTTGATCCTCACCATTCGTGCTCATATCCTAGGTTTTGGATAGACGTGGAGACTAGACTGCTCTTATTCTCGGACTACTCATACTTTTAGCTCTGTTATCGCTAAGGTGAGTTTATGGCGCCCTTTTTCCTTTACTTTGGGCCTGAAAGCATGTACTATATACACGACTACTTTGTAAATGATTTGTCTTTGTCTACGCCATGAGATTTGGTAAATGAAATCATTTGTCTTATATTTGCCACGAGACGGCTGTCTAAAAATGTGTATACATGTCTTATGAAAATCGATCTATATGTCTAGACTTGCCATGTTGTCGGCTGACTAAACTGTTTCTTTGTGTTTTGACGAACTAAAATGATCCCCCCCCCTCATGTAGTTATATTTAGGTTAGACTTCGGTCTGAACCGTCTTGTCATTATATTTAGGTTAGACTTCGGTCTGAACCGTCTTGTCATTATATTTAGGTTAGACTTCGGTCTGAACCGTCTTGTCATTATATTTAGGTTAGACTTCGGTCTGAACCGTCTTGTCTATATATTAAGGTTAGACTTCGGTCTGAACCGTCTTGTCTTCGTATCAGGGTCGGACTTCGGTCTGGACCGTCCTGTATTAAATAACTACAACAAACGACGATTGATCTTTTAGTCAAACACACTGTAAACTCACCAACTATTTCGATAGTTGATCCTCTCAAATTTCATGCTTTTCAGGTGACCATCAGTAAGTCTTGGATCGTCTTTGGCATTATAGGGCCAATCTTTTGACTTTGGACGTACAATTAGCATCAGACATTGAGGACTCTCATGCTTTTGGCTTTAATTGTATTTGACTGTCCAATTTATTGAACTTGTATTCTGTGGGCCCAGTTCCAAATGAGGATGACTTGTATCCGTATTTTGGGGTCCACACTTTGAACGATTGTACTTGTATTGACTTGTATTGGTATAAATGGATGTAATCTCTATTAACCTTCTGATTAGTATGCAATTCTTTGTTAACCCTGTATTTCCGCTACAACGGGGTGTGACACAAGCCCTCAACATGTCTTCAAGGGTTTGAATGGTTCTCTCGGTTTGTCCATCCGTTTGAGGATGAAACGTCATGCTCATGTCGAGTCGAGTACCCATTGCTTTTTGAAAAGCTTCCCAAAAGTTTGATTTGAAATGGGCATCTCTATCTGAAATGATAGAAATCGGCACTCCATGCTTAGATATTACTTCCTTGATGTACAAACGAGCCAAAGTGTCAAATTTATCGGTTTCACGAATGGCTAAAAAGTGAGCCGACTTCGTTAACCGATCTACTATTACCCAAATCGTGTCACGACCACTTCTCGTCTTTGGTAACTTAGTAATGAAATCCATTGCAATATGTTCCCACTTCCACTCGGGCATCACTGGTTGCACCAATAATCCGGGTGGCCTCTTGTGATCGGCTTTCACTTGTAAGCAAGTAAGACACTCACTCACATACTTAGCCACGTCACGCTTCATGCCCGGCCACCAATACAAGTCTTTCAAGTCAAAATACATCTTATCCGACCCGGGATGGACCGAATAAGGCGATTGATGAGCTTCATTCATAATAAGTGTCCTTAAGTTACCGAAAATAGGAACCCAAAGTCTTTCAACCAAGTATAGCCCGTTATCACTCTTTCTGTCAAATTGTTGCTCCATGCCATCTAGGTTTTTGTTTCCAAAGTTTTCCGGTAGGGTGGCTTGAATTTGGGCTTCAATGATCCGGTCACGAATATTTGTCCCCACCGTGAGGCTCATAGCTCTAGCCCGTCTTGGCTTCACTCTCTCCTTTCTACTCAAGGCATCGGCTACAAAATTTGCCTTGCCCAGATGATAACGGATGTCACAATCATAATCACTAAATAGTTCAAGCCAATGTCTTTGCCTCATATTCAATTCGCTTTGGTTAAAGATGTGTTGAAGACTTTTGTGATCGGTATAAATCACACATTTGGTGCCATAAAGATAATGCCTCCAACACTTCAAAGCAAACACAACCGCTCCCAATTCCAAATCATGTGTCGGGTAGTTTTTCTCATGCACCTTCAATTGACGAGAGGCATAAGCAATGACTTTACCCCTTTGCATAAGAACACAACCCAAACCTTGTCCCGGGGCATCACAATAAACAACAAAATCTTCAATTCCATCCGGTAGCGTCAAAATAGGAGCGTCACATAACATATCTTTAAGAGTTTGGAAGGCGTTTTCTTGTCTTTCGCCCCATTCAAAGTTTCTCTCCTTTTGAGTCAAGAGAGTGAGTGGTTGTGCAATACGGGAGAAATTTTCAATGAATCTCCTATAGTAACCCGCCAATCCAAGGAATTGACGGATCTCGGATGGCGTTTCGGGTCTTCTCCAATTCTTGACCGCTTCAATCTTGCTTGGGTCCACGTGAATACCATCCTTGCTCACTACGTGACCAAGAAAGTGGACCTCTTCCAACCAAAACTCACACTTGGAGAATTTGGCATACAACTTCTCCTTCCTTAGTAGTTCGAGCACCTCGCGCAAGTGCTCAACATGCTCTTCCTTTGTCTTCGAGTATACAAGTATGTCATCAATGAACAAAATGACAGACTTGTCTAAGTATGGTTGACACACCCGGTTCATCAAGTCCATGAACACCGCCGGTGCATTAGTCAACCCAAAAGGCATCATGGTGAATTCAAAGTGACCATACCTTGTGCGAAAAGCCGTCTTGGGGATATCATCTTCATGTACCCGGAGTTGATGATAACCCGAGCAAAGATCGATTTTAGAGAAGTGCTTAGCACCTTGAAGTTGATCAAATAAGTCATCGATTCTAGGGAGGGGATACCGGTTCTTCACTGTGAGCTTGTTTAATTCCCGGTAGTCGATACACATTCTAAAGGACCCGTCTTTCTTTTTGACGAAGAGAACAGGAGCACCCCAAGGAGATTGACTAGGGCGAATGAAACCCTTCTCTTGGAGTTCCTTGAGTTGAGTTTGTAACTCTTGCATTTCGGTTAGAGCTAGTCTATACGGAGCTTTTGCTACGGGCGCGGCTTCGGGGATAAGATTAATACGAAAGTCAAGTTCACGAGTTGGAGGTAATCCCGGTAAGTCATCCGGAAAAACTCGGGAAATTCACAAACAATAGGAACGGTCTTCAATTCTACCTTTGTGACGGTAGCACTAAAGACTTTAGAATTAGAGGAATCGGAGATTTCGCCTTGAACTCTAAGAATTTGACCGTTAGACAAAGGTATCTTAACAACTCTCTCACCACAATCAATAGTCGCATTTACCGCCGTCAACCAATCCATACCCACAATGACATCAAAACTCCCAATATCGAAAGGCATAAGGTCTATGAAGAATTCAACATCGTCTAGGGCCAAGACACAATCACGTATTATTTGACTAAGTTTAGTTAGTGACCCATTTACCATTTCAATGTCAATCACATAGTTTAGAGCACAAGGATGCACATCAATCAAAGGAACAAAGTTAGAGGACACGAGGCTATAATCGGCTCCGGAATCAAATAAAATTGTTGCATAGTGGCCATTAAGGAGAAAGGTACCTGCCACCACGTTGGGATCATTGCGGGCTTCATTTGCATTGACCGCAAAGGCTCGGCCGCGGGGTTGCACTTGATGACCTTGTTGTCCCCGGTTCTGATTAGGCCCGACCATTTGTAGTTGGTTGGGGTGAACGGCTACTTGAACTTGTTGTCCCACCCATCGAGGACAATTGTTGCGGTAGTGGGTACGACTACCACATTCAAAACACTCACCCCTTCGTTGATTACCTTGGGGAGGAACGGCTTGAATAGGAGCCACATTCATTGGGCCCGTTCTCGGAGCCCTACAATTTTTGGATATGTGCCCCGTTTGGTTACAATTAAAACACGCCCCACATTGAACGTTGGCGGGGTGGTGTTTGATGCACCTTCCACATAAAGGATGGGGTCCTGCATAAGCCTTCCTAGCCGGTTCCACCGCCGCCATCACTCTACCCCTATTTGCATTTTTGGGATCAAACCGTCCCATTTTCTTCGCCCCACTTGACTCTCCCACTTCCTTTCTCTTGTTTGTTGAGTTACTCAAAACACCACTCCTCAACAAGTCTTCAGTCACACTACCGGCTCGGTTAACCGCATCGGCCAAAGAAGTAGGCATGTTAGAGTTTACATAAGATCGGACTTGAGGATTCAAGCCCAACACAAATTTTTCGATGGCCCGCGACTCGGAATCCACCAAATGAGGAATAAGGGTAGACAACTCTTGAAATCGTCTAACGTAGCTCTTGTAATCGGCTCCGTCCATTTTGAGATTAACAAACTCAATGGTCAAGTTTTGTAGTTCATAGGGAGGACAAAACTTCGCCTTCACCTTGTTCTTGAAATCGATCCATTCCAAGTTATAAGTCCGCCCCAAAGTTATCTCTTGGTTCCACCAACTCAAGGCGTCATTTTTAAACATGTCGGATGCATAAGAAATCCGGTCGTCATATGTGCAATGACTTCTTTCAATCACTGCCTCGATCTCCTCAAACCACCTTATACACTCTGTGGGACCGCCTCTTCCATCAAACTCCGGTGCCCCACAGCTTTTGAAGTCTTTAAATATACACCCTGTCGGTATCCTCCATGTTGATTATACATGGGCATACGGTTATCAACTCCCACTGGTTCCTCTTCTTCCTCCTCCACAACATGAGGTTGAGCATTTTCATTATTCATATTAACCGGGGCTTCATTGTTTTGAGGCCCATTGTTTGGAGCCGCATTGTTTCCCCCAAGACTTGCCGTGACTTGAGCAATAATGGTCGACATGATATTGGTGACCGTTTGAGCGATCACCTCGGCCAAGTTTGGCACGGGAGCTTCACCACGACCCCTTCCTTGGCCTCTACCACGACCTCTACCACGGCCCCTACCTCTACCTCCTTGTACCTCCGGTTGAGCTTCCGGTTGAGGTTCTTCCGGTTCAGCCCTATAATTCGTTCCGGCTCTCCTTGGTCTCACCATTTCTATTAAACAAGTGACACGTTGACCCGAGAGTTAGTCTCAAATGCTCACATGTTAGTCACACAAGTAGTCAATGCTCTCATACCGATACCACATACTAATTTCATATCATTAAGCTAAGGCAAGAGTGCTAGAATCCTATTGGATTGTTACTTATCACATCATCATGTTAAGTTTACTACAATTGTTCATCATTAATTCAAGTAATCATGTTCAATACATCATGCAATCAAACAACTAACACGAATGATTCAAAGTATAATCCGAATTCGATATGCTCTCTAGTTATTGACCAGGTATGTATACAGGGTGTACCAATGGCTAACCCTCCACCTAATCAACTCCCATTAAGCATATCGGTTTCTTATTATACTCTAAGCCATGCATGCGCAATCCATGATGTCATTAACTTGTTATAATGTTGGGTGACCATAAAAGAGTTGATCGGGTTCTTTTAGGGTTGTCACAATATTATACTAAGTTAATACCATAACTTCATTTTGCTCTAGATCATCAAATTAGCACCAACTACTAATCAACAAATCATATCAACCACATTCCACAGTTATCACATTGAACTCAAGTTATCATATAAGTGGTCTTAACTACGAACTCACAAGGGAATTCACATATTTCACATTGCACACGAATTTCCTAACCATGCATGTTATATGAAGAGTTTTAACTTAAGCCGTAGTCTAGGTCAAACCGCCTAATTCTCTACGACCTGCATGGGCCACCATTCTGTAACACCCCAAGCCGAGGCTCAAAATATTACGGAAATCATATAGCACAAGGTGGGATTACCGTAGAACATGAACTAAATGCAAATAAAAGATTCAGTAATCCATACAATACGAATAACAAGTACAAAATACATAAGGAGCAAGTCACCATCAAAGTTTACAAAAGAACATCAAAAGATGGCTAACGATCCTAAGTATAATGCAAAAGAAGGCAAATGAATCCTTGATCCATATAAGTCCAAAGCCCGAGTTCACAGCAAGCAAACAATCAAACTCCACGCCCTGGATTAACCTGATTACCTGAAAAGTATACTAAGCATAGTCAACACAAGGTTGGTGAGTTCGTAGTAATGGTCCAAAAGGAACCATTGTCAATAACACAATATACTAGTAGAGGCGAAACATAACTTACTTGAGCCCCTAAACAACACAATATCAATCACAACAAGATTACACAATATAAGTAAACGTGTAATGAGTATGCACAAATGATATAAAAATCAATACAAGTGCCAAATGCATAATCAGTCATAATGCATAACATATGTGTGAGCTTCAAGTCACCTATGCAACGATACTCGCCTGTCATCACAATGAACAAGGCGGCATCTCAAAATCATCGAGATATATATGTCTATATACTCGGGGTCATGCCTTTAACATCCGTCGTTAAGTGTATACATCTACACACTTGAATGTTCACGTCCTTGCCAGAGGGATTTATATTATTACATATGCATGCTTAACTCAATCGTATATGCATCAATCACAAATTCACCAATTATCGACCATCAATCACAATTCATCAATTATAACCATCAATCACCATCAATCATCAACCAAACTAAACTATACGTACATACACTTAGGAGGATTCTATTTTCTTCGAGTCCTAGATGCTTATATATAGGGTCACCCGCAGCCTTCCCACCACATCTAAAACCCATTGAAAGCATAACCGACTTCCATGTATGTACGCCTATCCTAATATTAATGAAATACTTTATAAACATAAAACAAGTCAATCAAACGTATAAAACAACTCATCAATCCAACATTTAAACCAATCAATCACTCAATCAACAACGCAAGTAAACACACAATTTTACACTTTTCAGCCCGAATCTCAAACGAGTAGGGAGCTACGGAACTCACCTTGATCGGCAATAAGATGTTATTATCGAGATAAAACGAGACTATAATCGTTCAACGTTGCCACGCGTCCGCCACCTATATATCGATAATATTCGTACACATCAATATTTATATACATACATAAAATTTATTTTAGGTTAATATTAAACCTGATTATGTTTCAAATGATCCATCCAACTATAAAAGGTTTTTCATGACTCAAAGGTCCACTAGAATAACCAAAGGAGGGTTTAAGAAGGGCTAGACTCGATTCAAAGAAGAAAGGAGTGAAACAAGAAAAACTGGAAATGTCCAACACTGAGCCACCGTGCAGGGCGGTGCAGCCCACCGTCTCAGACGGTCAGCCAGCTTTGTACCACCGTCTCAAACGGTCTGTGCCACCGTCTTAGACGGTGGCTTGGATTTCGCTGATTCACCGTCTAGTACACCGTTCAACAGAAGAATTCACCGTCTGGCCCATTTTGGAAAAGCAGGCCACCGTCTCAGACGGTCCAATGACCGTCCCAGACGGTAGGAACTGGGCACGAGCAGCAGCAGGAGTTTTTATGCAGAAAATCATGAACCAAAAACCCTAATCGAACCAAAAAGATAATGGACCAGTTTTGAAGCAATATTAGACGTTCTAATGCTTAAATACTCGTAATACAAAACAACTTTCCATTTCAAAACATCCAGAAATCATCACTTCAATTCTTGACCCATTTTGCCCAAGAACCCTAATTTACCCAAGAAACCCTAAAATCCGACCCGTTGGGTTTTGACCCGACCCAAATGGTCTTGCATACTCATTTTATCATATTCTAACTAGTAGTAACAAAACCCACACCAAAATCTTGTTCTTAACATGAAATTTGCATTAAATTCGGTTTTGACCTAAAAAGTCAAAGTAAAACCCTAATGAGCCAAAGACCTGATTTTCGACTTAAAACTCGATAGCTTAGCTTAAAAACAGGATAATAAACATGAAATGAGTAATTTGGGTGAAGTTTTACTTACCAAGGGTTACCACAAAGCTCAAACCCGAAAATCGACCCACTTGGATAATTCTTGCAACTTGAAGAGCCCAAATTGGAATATGTTGTTGTAATGATAATAAGGATGATGTTTCTCACACAATTTCAACCCAAGAACAATAATGAATGCAAGAAATAAATGAAATAGAGAGTGTGTATGTGTGAAGTTTCCTTGCAAGAGTCTAGAGAGTGATAGAGAGAATGAAATGAATGAATGGATGAGAAAGGGGGGTAAAGGGAGATAGGGTTGGGTCAAAATGGCTGTGGGTCATGGGTAACCCACGGGTTGACCCGTTTCCCCCATCAAGCCAAATTTACATATCGTTATACATTTAATCACCGGTTAAGTCATACTATCGACCCAACGAACATACCACATTGTCATTTAATCACGAAATGAACCAAATATTTCATTAACTTAAATTGTTAGTCAAATTACACGTAAAGTCAAATGGTCAAAACTCACGGATGTTACACATTCTATCAACTATTTTACATATTCTAACTAGTAGTAACAAAACTCACACCAAAATCTTGTTCTTAACATGAAATTTGCATTAAATTCGGTTTTGACCTAAAAAGTCAAAGTAAAACCCTAATGAGCCAAAGACCTGATTTTCGACTTAAAACTCGATAGCTTAGCTTAGAAACAAGATAATAAACATGAAATGAGTAATTTGAGTGAAGTTTTAATTTTTTTTTTTTTTTTTTTTTTTTTTTTTTTTTTTTTTTTTTTTTTTTTTTTTTTTTTTTTTTTTTTTTTTTTTTTTTTTTTTTTTTTTTTTTTTTTTTTTTTTTTTTTTTTTTTTTTTTTTTTTTTTTTTTTTTTTTTTTTTTTTTTTTTTTTTTTTTTTTTTTTTTTTTTTTTTTTTTTTTTTTTTTTTTTTTTTTTTTTTTTTTTTTTTTTTTTTTTTTTTTTTTTTTTTTTTTTTTTTTTTTTTTTTTTTTTTTTTTTTTTTTTTTTTTTTTTTTTTTTTTTTTTTTTTTTTTTTTTTTTTTTTTTTTTTTTTTTTTTTTTTTTTTTTTTTTTTTTTTTTTTTTTTTTTTTTTTTTTTTTTTTTTTTTTTTTTTTTTTTTTTTTTTTTTTTTTTTTTTTTTTTTTTTTTTTTTTTTTTTTTTTTTTTTTTTTTTTTTTTTTTTTTTTTTTTTTTTTTTTTTTTTTTTTTTTTTTTTTTTTTTTTTTTTTTTTTTTTTTTTTTTTTTTTTTTTTTTTTTTTTTTTTTTTTTTTTTTTTTTTTTTTTTTTTTTTTTTTTTTTTTTTTTTTTTTTTTTTTTTTTTTTTTTTTTTTTTTTTTTTTTTTTTTTTTTTTTTTTTTTTTTTTTTTTTTTTTTTTTTTTTTTTTTTTTTTTTTTTTTTTTTTTTTTTTTTTTTTTTTTTTTTTTTTTTTTTTTTTTTTTTTTTTTTTTTTTTTTTTTTTTTTTTTTTTTTTTTTTTTTTTTTTTTTTTTTTTTTTTTTTTTTTTTTTTTTTTTTTTTTTTTTTTTTTTTTTTTTTTTTTTTTTTTTTTTTTTTTTTTTTTTTTTTTTTTTTTTTTTTTTTTTTTTTTTTTTTTTTTTTTTTTTTTTTTTTTTTTTTTTTTTTTTTTTTTTTTTTTTTTTTTTTTTTTTTTTTTTTTTTTTTTTTTTTTTTTTTTTTTTTTTTTTTTTTTTTTTTTTTTTTTTTTTTTTTTTTTTTTTTTTTTTTTTTTTTTTTTTTTTTTTTTTTTTTTTTTTTTTTTTTTTTTTTTTTTTTTTTTTTTTTTTTTTTTTTTTTTTTTTTTTTTTTTTTTTTTTTTTTTTTTTTTTTTTTTTTTTTTTTTTTTTTTTTTTTTTTTTTTTTTTTTTTTTTTTTTTTTTTTTTTTTTTTTTTTTTTTTTTTTTTTTTTTTTTTTTTTTTTTTTTTTTTTTTTTTTTTTTTTTTTTTTTTTTTTTTTTTTTTTTTTTTTTTTTTTTTTTTTTTTTTTTTTTTTTTTTTTTTTTTTTTTTTTTTTTTTTTTTTTTTTTTTTTTTTTTTTTTTTTTTTTTTTTTTTTTTTTTTTTTTTTTTTTTTTTTTTTTTTTTTTTTTTTTTTTTTTTTTTTTTTTTTTTTTTTTTTTTTTTTTTTTTTTTTTTTTTTTTTTTTTTTTTTTTTTTTTTTTTTTTTTTTTTTTTTTTTTTTTTTTTTTTTTTTTTTTTTTTTTTTTTTTTTTTTTTTTTTTTTTTTTTTTTTTTTGTTGGCACGAGGGGATTTAGGGGGAGAGGGCGGAGGGGGACCACGGAACGGACGGGGCAGGGGGGAAGTGAGAAAGGGAAGGAGGGATAGGGTTGGGTCAAAAGGCTGATGGGTCATGGGTAACCCATGGGTCGACCCGTTTCCCCCATCAAGCCAAATTTACATATCGTTATACATTTAATCACCGGTTAAGTCATACTATCGACCCAACGAACATACCACATTGTCATTTAATCACGAAATGAACCAAATATTTCATTAACTTAGATTGTTAGTCAAATTACACGTAAAGTCAACGGGTCAAAACTCACGGATGTTACACATTTCTATTCAACTATTATATTAAATCAGTCTTGTACAGTACAAGTTTTTAATCTCATTCATCTTCATTTTCGATTCATATTATTTCGATTTCATAAACAAAATTATTATTTCTTCTTCATTGTAATTACAAATATTACAATGATAATTGCATAACATATGATTATTTTTTCATATTTAAGTAAAAAATTTGAAGAATTATATATAAAGATATGGTTTTTTCAAAATTCTATTAAAATTGTACTTTTGTTTTCTTGCTATGAATAATTACAATCTTTTAACAGATTTTTTTGAATTTCAAATTATGTCATTAAATCTTAAAACATATTTCGAATTGTACAGCAGATCCTTTTGGATTTTATATTACGTATATTTTTATTACTTTTATGTATTTTTTTTATCATATTAAATCAGTCTGACATTCTCTAGCATAATATTGTTGTGGCAGTTATGCTAAGCTGATACAATTCCAATTTCGAAACTGACTTGGACATATATCTTGAATTACCCGTTTGTTATTTTTGTGCCTTCAAACCAATTATTATATTAAATTATATTCAACAAGTTTTACAGATATTAAAAATTCATTATTAAAATGTTTTATCTATTTCATCTTCATTTTCGATTCATATTATTTCGATTTCATAAACAAAATTATTATTTCTTCTTCATTGTAATTACAAATATTACAATGATAATTGCATAACATATGATTATTTTTTCATATTTAAGTAAAAAATTTGAAGAATTATATATAAAGATATGGTTTTTTCAAAATTCTATTAAAATTGTACTTTTGTTTTCTTGCTATGAATAATTACAATCTTTTAACAGATTTTTTTGAATTTCAAATTATGTCATTAAATCTTAAAACATATTTCGAATTGTACAGCAGATCCTTTTGGATTTTATATTACGTATATTTTTATTACTTTTATGTATTTTTTTTATCATATTAAATCAGTCTGACATTCTCTAGCATAATATTGTTGTGGCAGTTATGCTAAGCTGATACAATTCCAATTTCGAAACTGACTTGGACATATATCTTGAATTACCCGTTTGTTATTTTTGTGCCTTCAAACCAATTATTATATTAAATTATATTCAACAAGTTTTACAGATATTAAAAATTCATTATTAAAATGTTTTATCTATTTCATCTTCATTTTCGATTCATATATATTAATATTGCGTTCTTTCAAAATCCTAATGAAATTATACTCTATGTTTTCTCTTCTTTTATAAATAATTACAATATTTGAACTCATTTTTTTATGTCAGTAAATCTGAAAAGATATTTCGAATTTAAAATTAATATGATTTCATATATTACAAAATAACTATTGGTATTTTATATTACATATATTATATATTACATATACATATAGTATATCTACCAATCCACCAATCTACCATCTATCAATCTTCCAATCTTCCAATACATATAGTTTGAACTATGATTTAGAACCATTAGCTCACATTAAGTCGAAGTTATTACAAAAACAAATTATTACAGAAATAAAGAAATTTATAAAATCAATAAACAACTGTATGAAATATTCAAAATACATTTCCTTGTAGTGGTTACTTACTAACATTTTTGTTATATATAAGAAAACATAGGTTTTTCGATGAATGATGACTATGGCGCAAGTATTATGAACTGAATTGTTAATATTTAAACAATAATGGTAAAGGGTTATAAAGAGTTTATATTGAAATATTTAGTTTTTATAAAGGACACAAAAGTCATTTTACAGTCATTATATGTGTACCAATACAAAAATTTCTTGAGCAAATCAGCTCCCTAATTTTTATGCTATGAATATTTTCAATATTTTTGAATCTTAACATATCTTTCTGAATCTTATTTTATGTCAGTAGATCTTAAAAGATATTTTTAAAATCAAATTAATAGAATTTCAACATTTTGAAATTTGAAATATTAAAATCCAATTATATTTACAATCTTACAACCTACATTCAATAATCAAATCTCGAATATTCAATAATCAAATATCAAATTAAAATAATTATAATTATTTTAAATGTTAAAATTATAATTATAATAATGTTATATATTATATATAATAAAGGATAATTTTATATTATTTATTTATTTTTAAATTTGACTTCTAGAAGAAAAAATCTTTATTTATATAACTCAATTAGTAATCGTAATTGTATCCTGTTTTATGCAACACTTCTTTTTAAATGTTTTATCTTTAATTTCTCATTTATTTCTTCTTTTATGGAAAACAATTCAATCTCATTTCTTAATGAAATTTTTCCTGAAAAGGATTTGTAACATCCGTGAATTTTGACCCGTTGACTTTTTGTGTAATTTGACTAACAAACTTGTTGAATGAAATAATTGAGCCATTTGTGATTATATGACTATGTGGTATGTTAGTCGGGTCGTTAATATGTGTTTGGCGTTAAATTGTGTAATCGTTTGTAAAATGGCTTATGGGAGAAACGGGTCGACCCATGGGTTGCCCATGACCCATGAACCAATTAGTTACCCATTCTCCTTTCCCCCTTAATCATTTCATCCTCCCTTTTCTTAAATCTCCTTTCTTCCTCTCTCAAAAAGTCAACTATTTCAAACTCAAATCCTGGAAATTTCATAGTGTTTGAAGCTAGATTAACTCAAGAAATTGCATCATCTTCATCATTTATATATCATATCAAATAATTAGAGTTCAAGCTCAAGAAAATCTCCATATATAGTCAAATTCGGATTTAAAGGCATTTGGGAGATTTGGTAAGTTAAAACTACCTCATATCAGTCATTTTATGTTGTTAAACATGTTTCTAGTAAAACCCAAACGTTTTGTGCCTTGAATCGAGTCAAAAATCAGATTAGAATCCCTTGAGTTTCAAGCCGCATGAACAGTAGCACGGGTTAGGGTTCAAACGCGTGTCTAGGGCTCATAAACGCGTGTTAGGGTTTCTAAACGCGTGTTAGGGTTCAAACGCGTGTCTAGGGCTCATAAACGCGTGTTAGGGTTTCTAAACGCGTGTTAGGGTTTCTAAACGCGTGTTAGGGTTTCTAAACGCGTGTTAGGGTTTCTAAACGCGTGTTAGGGTTCATAAACTCGTGTTACTATTCCTGCTTTACGCGTCAGTTTTCAAACGTCAATAACTTTTGAACCGTAAGCCCGTTTTAGACGTATGACCTATCGTTGGAATCGTAAGAGAGTCTAGTTTCTTGTAGTAACACTCTTTTTATATGAATCTTGGTCATTTCTAAAAAGGTCGAGTCGAATGAGTTCTTCTCTTACACGTTAATGTTGGAAAGGCGTTTAGGGTTTGTGACTTGACCTAATTGTGCTAAACCAACTTGTTTATGATTGTAGAGTTGACATTATGATATATTGATGTATAATTATAGGTTGTAGACGTGTGGACCGTAATACTCGCCTGTAATCTTATACTAGCTTCTTTATCGGACAAGGTGAGTTTCGTATCTCCCTACTCGCTTGAGATTCGGGCTGAAAAGTGTAAACCTGGTGTGTTTACTTGCATTTATTGATTTATTGATTGGTTGACTTGATTGTTGGATTGATGTGACAGTTCGTTTTGTTTGATTGACTTTGGTTATGTTTTAGTTAATTATTATATATATATTAGGATAGACGTACATACATGGAAGTCGGTTATGCCTTCATTGGGTTTTAGATGTGGTGGGAAGGCTGCGGGTGACCCTATATATAAGCATCTGGGACTTGAAGAAAGTAGAATCCTCTGAAGTATATGTACGTATAGTTGGTTTAATTGGGATTAGTGGTTTATGATTGTTGAATATTGATTGTTGGACTATAGTTGTTGAATATTGATTTTTGGCTTACGGTTGTCGTATATGGATTTTGGCATATGTTGGACGAATATTGACTGTTGGCACAGGTTCATCGTCTATTGACTGTTGGTTTACGATATATGCATTTACATTTGATTGTAAGCATTGCATACATTGTTGATGACCCTCGGCAGGGGATTGCCGACATCCTGGTGCATAGATGTATGCACCCATTTTGGATGTAGTTCTGACTCCGAGTATATAGACATATATATCTCGATGATTTTGAGATACAGCCTTGTTCATTGTGATGACAGAAGGGTATCGATGCATTGGTGACTGGCGTTCACGCATAGGATAGGCATGTTTGCTTATTCATGCATTTGGCACTTACATTGATTCGCATATCTTTTGTGCTTTCTCATTTCACATTTACTTGTCTTGTGTAATCTTGTTGTTGGACGTTATTGTGTTGCTTAGAGGCTCGCTGTAAGTCATGTCTGGCCTCTATTCTTATATTGTGATTATTGATGTTGGTTCCTTACGAACCATTACTATGAACTCACCAACCTTGTGTTGACTATGCTTAGTACACTTTTCAGGTAATCAGATTAATCCTGGGCGTGGAGTATAGTTGCTTGCTTGCTTGCTGTTTAACCCGGACTTTGGACTTTATGGATCAAGGATTCATAGACCGTCTCTTTTGCATTATACTTAGGATTAATTGCCATCTTTTGAATGCTCCTTTGTAACTTTGATGGTTATTGCTCCTTTTGTATTTTGGTACTTGTTTCGTATTTGTAATGGATTCACTGAATCTTTATTTGCATTTAGTTCTTGTTCTATTGTAATTCCACCTTGTGCTATATGATTTCCGTAATATTTCGAGCCTTCGGCTTGGGGTGTTACAGAATGGTGGCCCATGCGTGGTCGTAGAGAATTAGGCGGTTTGACCTAGACTACGGCTTAAGTTAAAACTCTTCATATAGCATGCATGGTTAGGAAATTTGTGTGCAATGTGAATTTGTGAATCCCGTGTGAGTTCGTAGTTAAGACCACTTGTATGATAGCTTAAATTCAATGTGATGAATGTGGATTGTAGTTAATATGGGTTGTTGTTGTTAATTGTTGGAACTAATGTGATGATTTAGGGCAAAATGATGGGATGCCATTAACTTAGTATAATATTGTGGCAACCTAAAAGAACCCGATCAACTCTTTTATGGTTACCCGATATTATAGCAAGTTCATGACATCGTGGATTGCGCACGTGTGGCTTAAAGTATAATAGGAACCGATATGCTTAATGGAAGTTGATTAGGTGGAAGGTTAGCCGTTGGTACACCTTGTATACATACCCGGTCAATAACTAGAGAGCATATCGAATTCGGATTATACTTTGAATCATTCGTGTTAGTTGTTGATTGCATGATGTAACGAGCATGATTACTTGATGTTATGATATGTAAAAATCCCTTATGATTCTAACACTTCTGCCCTAGCATAATGTTATGAAATGAGTATGTGGTATCGGTATGAGAGCATTGACTACTTGTGTGACTAACATGCGAGCATTTGAGACTTCAAGGAGAGTCGGAACAAACTATAGGGCTGAAGAGGAAGGACCTCAACCGGAAGCTCAACCGGAAGTACAAAGAGGTAGGGGCCGTGGTAGGGGCCGTGGTAGAGGCCATGGTAGGGGTCAAGGAAGGGGTCGTGGTGAGATCCCTGAACCAAATATGGCTGAGGTGATCGCTCAAACGATCGCCAATATCATGCCAACCATCATTGCTCAAGTCACGACAAATCTTGGGCAAAATAATGTGGCTCAAAACAACGAAGCTCCAGAAAATGAAAATAATGAAAATGCCCAACCTCATGCCGAGGAAAATGAAGAAGAGGGACCGGTGGGAATTGGAAACGGTATGCCCATGAATAATCAATATGGCGGGTACCGTCAAGGGTGTATATTTAAAGATTTTAAAAGTTGCGGGGCACCGGAGTTTGATGGGAAAGGTGGTCCCACGGAATGTATAAGGTGGTTTGAAGCGATAGAGGCGGTGATTGAAAGGAGTCATTGCACCTATGATGACCGGATTTCCTATGCATCCGGCATGTTTAGGCATGACGCCTTGAGTTGGTGGAACCAGGAGATAACGTTGGGGCGGACTCATAACTTGGAGTGGATCGACTTCAAGAACAAAGTAAAAGCAAAGTTTTGTCCTCCATATGAACTACAAAACTTAACCATAGAATTTGCAAACCTCAACATGGAGGGAGCCGACTACAAGGGCTATGTTAGACGATTTCAAGAGTTGTCTACCCTCATTCCTCACTTGGTAGGTACCGAACCTCAGGCCATCCAGAAGTTCGTATTGGGCTTGAATCCTCAAGTCCGATCTTATGTAAACTCCAACATGCCTACTTCTTTGGCTAATGCGGTTAATCAAGCCGGGAGTGTGACAGAAGACTTGTTGAGGAGTGGTGTTTTGAGCAAATCCTCAACGAACAAGAGGAAAGAAGTGGGAGAGTCGAGTGGGGTAAAGAAGATGGGAAAGTTTGACCCTAGAAATGCTAATAGGGGTAGGGTGATGGCGGCGGTGGAACCGGCTAAGAAGGCTTATTCTGGGCCTCATCCTTTCTGTGGGAGATGCAACAGGCATCATCCCGCCAATAACCAATGTGGAGCATGCTTTAATTGCAATCAACTCGGGCACGAAGCTAGAAATTGTAGAGCTCCAAGAGCGGGTCCAATGAATGTGGCTCCCGTTCGGGCCGTTCCTCCTCAAGGTAATTAAAGAAGAGGCGAATGTTTTGAATGTGGTAGCCGTGACCACTACCGTAATAATTGTCCTCGATGGGTGGGACAACAAGTTCAGTAGCCGTTCACCCCAATCAACTCCAAATGGTCGGGCCTAACCAAAACCGGGGCCAACAAGGCCATCAAGTGCAACCACGCGGCCGAGCCTTTGCGGCCAATGTAAATGAAGCCCGCAACGATCCCAACGTAGTAGCAGGTACCTTTCTCCTTAATGGTCACTATGCCACCGTCCTATTTGATTCCGGGGCCGATTATAGCCTCGTGTCTTCTAATTTTGTTCCTTTGATTGATGTGAATCCTTGTGCTTTAAACTATGTGCTTGACATTGAAATGGTAAACGGGTCACTAACTAAAATTAGTCAAATACTTCGCGATTGTGTCCTGACCTTGGAAGATGTCGATTTCTTCATAGACCTTATGCCTTTGGACATTGGTAGTTTTGATATTATAGTGGGTATGGATTGGTTAACGGCGGTGAATGCGACGATCGATTGTGGTGAGAGAGTTGTTAAAATACCTTTGGCTAACGGTAAAATTCTTAGGGTTCAAGGTGAAATCTCCGATTCCTCAAATTCTAAGGTCTTTAGTGCTACCGTCACAAGGGTAGAATTGAAGACTGTTCCTATTGTTTGTGAATTTCCCGATGTTTTTCCAGATGACTTGCCGGGATTACCTCCAACTCGTGAACTAGACTTTCGTATTAATCTTATCCCCGAAGCCGCGCCCGTAGCAAAAGCTCCTTATAGACTAGCTCTAACCGAAATGCAAGAGCTACAAACTCAACTCAAGGAACTCCAAGAGAAGGGTTTCATTCGCCCTAGTCAATCTCCTTGGGGTGCTCCTGTTCTCTTCGTCAAAAAGAAAGATGGGTCCTTCAGAATGTGTATCGACTACCGGAATTAAACAAGCTCACAGTGAAGAACTGGTATCCCCTCCCAAGAATCGATGACTTATTTGATCAACTTCAAGGTGCTAAGCACTTTTCAAAAATCGATCTTCGCTCGGGTTATCATCAACTCCGGGTACATGAAGATGATATCCCCAAAATGGCTTTTCGCACAAGGTATGGTCATTTTGAATTCACCGTGATGCCTTTTGGGTTGACTAATGCACCGGCGGTGTTCATGGACTTGATGAACCGGGTGTGTCAACCATACTTAGACAAGTCTGTCATTGTGTTCATTGATGACATACTTGTATACTCGAAGACAAAGGAGGAGCATGTTGAGCACTTGCGTGAGGTGCTTGAAACTACTAAGAAAAGAGAAGTTGTATGCCAAATTCTCCAAGTGCGGGTTTTGGTTGGAAGAAGTCCACTTCCTTGGTCACGTAGTGAGCAAGGATGGTATTCATGTGGATCCAAGCAAGATTGAAGCGGTCAAGAATTGGAGAAGACCCGAAACGCCATCCGAAATCCGTCAATTCCTTGGATTGGCGGGTTACTATAGAAGATTCATTGAAAACTTCTCCCGTATTGCACAACCACTCACCCTCTTGACTCAAAAGATAGAAACTTTGAATGGGGCGAAAAACAAGAAAACGCCTTCCAAACTCTTAAAGATATGTTATGTGACGCTTCTATTTTGACGCTACCGGATGGAATCGAAGATTTTGTTGTTTATTGTGATGCTTCGGGGCAAGGGTTGGGTTGTGTTCTTATGCAAAGGGGTAAAGTCATTGCTTATGCCTCTCGTCAATTGAAGGTGCATGAGAAGAACTACCCGACACATGATTTGGAATTAGGAGCGGTTGTGTTTGCTTTGAAGTGTTGGAGGCATTACCTCTATGGCACTAAAATGTGTGATTTATACCGATCACAAAAGTCTCCAACACATCTTCAACCAAAGTGAATTGAATATGAGGCAAAGGCGTTGGTTAGAACTATTTAGTGATTATGATTGTGACATCCGTTATCACCCGGGCAAGGCAAATGTAGTAGCCGATGCCTTGAGCCGAAAGGAGAGAGTGAAACCAAGACGGGCTAGAGCTATGAGCCTCACGGTAGGGCCAAATATTCGTGATCGGATCATTGAAGCCCAAATTCAAGCCACCCTACCGGAAAACTTTGGAAACGAAAACCTGGATGGCATGGAACAACTATTTGACCGGAAGAATGATAATGGGCTATACATGGTTGAAAGACTTTGGGTTCCTATTTTCGGTGACTTAAGAACACTTATTATGAATGAAGCTCACCTATCGCCTTATTCGGTCCATCCCGGGTCGGATAAGATGTACTTTGACTTGAAAGAATTGTATTGGTGGCCGGGCATGAAGCGTGATGTGGCTAGGTATGTGAGTGAGTGTCTTACTTGCTTACAAGTCAAAGCCGATCACAAGAAGCCACCCGGATTGTTGGTACAACCGGTGATGCCCGAATGGAAGTGGGAACATATCTCAATGGACTTCATTACTAAATTACCGAAGACGAGAAGCGGTCGTGACACGATTTGGGTGATAGTAGATCGGTTAACGAAGTCGGCTCACTTTTTAGCCATTCGAGAAACCGATAAATTTGACACTTTGGCTCGATTGTACATCAAGGAAGTAATATCTAAGCATGGAGTGCCGATTTCTATCATTTCGGATAGAGATGCCCGTTTCAAATCAAAATTTTGGGAAGCCATTCAAAAAGCCATGGGTACTCGACTTGACATGAGCACAGCGTTTCACCCTCAAACGGATGGGCAAACCGAGAGAACCATTCAAACACTCGAAGACATGTTGAGGGCATGTGCAATTGATTTTGGTGGAAGTTGGGAAGACCATTTGCCGCTAGTCGAGTTTTCATACAACAATAGTTATCACGCTACCATTCAAATGGCGCCCTTTAAGGCATTGTACGGTAGGATATGTCGTTCTCCCCTAGCTTGGGCGGAAATTGGAGAGAGTCAACTAATCGGGCCCGAAATCGTGATTGAAACGACTAAGGTAATATCTCAAATTAAGGAAAAGTTACAATTGGCCCGTGAGCGTCAAAAGAAGTATGCCGATGTGAGGCGAAGACCGTTGGAGTTTGAGGTTGGTGATTATGTACTTTTGAAGGTATCGCCTTGGAAGGGTGTTGTACGTTTTGTGAAGCGGGGAAAACTTGCGCCAAGGTATGTTGGTCCTTTCAAGATTCTTGAACGGGTTGGGAAAGTTGCTTACCGATTAGAATTGCCTCAAGAGCTTAACGGTGTGCATGATGTGTTTCATATTTGTAATTTACGCAAGTGTTTGGCGGATCCTACACATCATGTACCTATGGACGAAATTAGGGTTGATTCAAATTTGAACTTTGTTGAAGAGCCGGTGGAGATCTTGGATCGGCAAGAAAAGAAACTCAAGAGCAAACGCTACACGATTGTTAAAGTTAGATGGAATGCTAGACGTGGAGCTGAGTTCACTTGGGAGCGAGAGGATCATATGAAGTCTAAGTATCCGCATTTATTTAGTAATTAGTGTTTTGTTGAATTTCGGGACGAAATTCTTTCAACGGGGGGATAATGTAACATCCGTGAATTTTGACCCGTTGACTTTTTGTGTAATTTGACTAACAAACTTGTTGAATGAAATAATTGAGCCATTTGTGATTATATGACTATGTGGTATGTTAGTCGGGTCGTTAATATGTGTTTGGCGTTAAATTGTGTAATCGTTTGTAAAATGGCTTATGGGAGAAACGGGTCGACCCATGGGTTGCCCATGACCCATGAACCAATTAGTTACCCATTCTCCTTTCCCCCTTAATCATTTCATCCTCCCTTTTCTTAAACGCGCGTTTTTTCAAACGTCTAGGGCTCATAAACGCGTGTTAGGGTTTCTAAACGCGTGTTAGGGTTTCTAAACGCGTGTTAGGGTTTCTAAACGCGTGTTAGGGTTTCTAAACGCGTGTTAGGGTTTCTAAACGCGTGTTAGGGTTTCTAAACGCGTGTTAGGGTTTCTAAACGCGTGTTAGGGTTTCTAAACGCGTGTTAGGGTTTCTAAACGCGTGTTAGGGTTTCTAAACGCGTGTTAGGGTTTCTAAACGCGTGTTAGGGTTTCTAAACGCGTGTTAGGGTTTCTAAACGCGTGTTAGGGTTTCTAAACGCGTGTTAGGGTTTCTAAACGCGTGTTAGGGTTTCTAAACGCGTGTTAGGGTTTCTAAACGCGTGTTAGGGTTTCTAAACGCGTGTTAGGGTTTCTAAACGCGTGTTAGGGTTTCTAAACGCGTGTTAGGGTTTCTAAACGCGTGTTAGGGTTTCTAAACGCGTGTTAGGGTTTCTAAACGCGTGTTAGGGTTTCTAAACGCGTGTTAGGGTTTCTAAACGCGTGTTAGGGTTTCTAAACGCGTGTTAGGGTTTCTAAACGCGTGTTAGGGTTTCTAAACGCGTGTTAGGGTTTCTAAACGCGTGTTAGGGTTTCTAAACGCGTGTTAGGGTTTCTAAACGCGTGTTAGGGTTTCTAAACGCGTGTTAGGGTTTCTAAACGCGTGTTAGGGTTTCTAAACGCGTGTTAGGGTTTCTAAACGCGTGTTAGGGTTTCTAAACGCGTGTTAGGGTTTCTAAACGCGTGTTAGGGTTTCTAAACGCGTGTTAGGGTTTCTAAACGCGTGTTAGGGTTTCTAAACGCGTGTTAGGGTTTCTAAACGCGTGTTAGGGTTTCTAAACGCGTGTTAGGGTTTCTAAACGCGTGTTAGGGTTTCTAAACGCGTGTTAGGGTTTCTAAACGCGTGTTAGGGTTTCTAAACGCGTGTTAGGGTTTCTAAACGCGTGTTAGGGTTTCTAAACGCGTGTTAGGGTTTCTAAACGCGTGTTAGGGTTTCTAAACGCGTGTTAGGGTTTCTAAACGCGTGTTAGGGTTTCTAAACGCGTGTTAGGGTTTCTAAACGCGTGTTAGGGTTTCTAAACGCGTGTTAGGGTTTCTAAACGCGTGTTAGGGTTTCTAAACGCGTGTTAGGGTTTCTAAACGCGTGTTAGGGTTTCTAAACGCGTGTTAGGGTTTCTAAACGCGTGTTAGGGTTTCTAAACGCGTGTTAGGGTTTCTAAACGCGTGTTAGGGTTTCTAAACGCGTGTTAGGGTTTCTAAACGCGTGTTAGGGTTTCTAAACGCGTGTTAGGGTTTCTAAACGCGTGTTAGGGTTTCTAAACGCGTGTTAGGGTTTCTAAACGCGTGTTAGGGTTTCTAAACGCGTGTTAGGGTTTCTAAACGCGTGTTAGGGTTTCTAAACGCGTGTTAGGGTTTCTAAACGCGTGTTAGGGTTTCTAAACGCGTGTTAGGGTTTCTAAACGCGTGTTAGGGTTTCTAAACGCGTGTTAGGGTTTCTAAACGCGTGTTAGGGTTTCTAAACGCGTGTTAGGGTTTCTAAACGCGTGTTAGGGTTTCTAAACGCGTGTTAGGGTTTCTAAACGCGTGTTAGGGTTTCTAAACGCGTGTTAGGGTTTCTAAACGCGTGTTAGGGTTTCTAAACGCGTGTTAGGGTTTCTAAACGCGTGTTAGGGTTTCTAAACGCGTGTTAGGGTTTCTAAACGCGTGTTAGGGTTTCTAAACGCGTGTTAGGGTTTCTAAACGCGTGTTAGGGTTTCTAAACGCGTGTTAGGGTTTCTAAACGCGTGTTAGGGTTTCTAAACGCGTGTTAGGGTTTCTAAACGCGTGTTAGGGTTTCTAAACGCGTGTTAGGGTTTCTAAACGCGTGTTAGGGTTTCTAAACGCGTGTTAGGGTTTCTAAACGCGTGTTAGGGTTTCTAAACGCGTGTTAGGGTTCATAAACTCGTGTTACTATTCCTGCTTTACGCGTTAGTTTTCAAACGTCAATAACTTTTGAACCGTAAGCCCGTTTTAGACGTATGACCTATCGTTGGAATCGTAAGAGAGTCTAGTTTCTTGTAGTAACACTCTTTTTATATGAATCTTTGGTCATTTCTAACAAGGTGAGTTTCGTATCTCCCTACTCGCTTGAGATTCGGGCTGAAAAGTGTAAACCTGGCGTGTTTACTTGCATTTATTGATTTATTGATTGGTTGACTTGATTGTTGGATTGAGTGTGATAGTTGTTGTTGATATTGATTGTTGAATATTGATTGTTGAATATTGATTGTTGAATATTGATTGTTGATATTGATTGTTGAATATTGATTGTTGAATATTGATTGTTGAATATTGATTGTTGAATATTGATTGTTGATATGATTGTTGAATATTGATTGTTGATATGATTGTTGAATATTGATTGTTGATATGATTGTTGAATATTGATTGTTGGACTATAGTTGTTGAATATCGGTTGTCGTATATGGATTTTGGCATATGTTGGACGAATATTGACTGTTGGCACAGGTTCATCGTCTATTGACTGTTGGTTTACGATATATGCATTTACATTTGATTGTAAGCATTGCATACATTGTTGATGACCCTCGGCAGGGGATTGCCGACATCCTGGTGCATAGATGTATGCACCCATTTTGGATGTAGTTCCTGACTCCGAGTATATAGACATATATATCTCGATGATTTTGAGATACAGCCTTGTTCATTGTGATGACAGAAGGGTATCGCTGCATTGGTGACTGGCGTTCACGCATAGGATAGGCATGTTTGCTTATTCATGCATTTGGCACTTACATTGATTCGCATATCTTTTGTGCTTTCTCATTTCACATTTACTTGTCTTGTGTAATCTTGTTGTTGGACGTTATTGTGTTGCTTAGAGGCTCGCTGTAAGTCATGTCTGGCCTCTATTCTTATATTGTGATTATTGATGTTGGTTCCTTATGAACCATTACTACGAACTCACCAACCTTGTGTTGACTATGCTTAGTACACTTTTCAGGTAATCAGATTAATCCTGGGCGTGGAGTATAGTTGCTTGCTTGCTTGCTGTTTAACCCGGACTTTGGACTTTATGGATCAAGGATTCATAGACCGTCTCTTTTGCATTATACTTAGGATTAATTGCCATCTTTTGAATGCTCCTTTGTAACTTTGATGGTTATTGCTCCTTTTGTATTTTGGTACTTGTTTCGTATTTGTAATGGATTCACTGAATCTTTATTTGCATTTAGTTCTTGTTCTATTGTAATTCCACATTGTGCTATATGATTTCCGTAATATTTCGAGCCTCGGCTTGGGGTGTTACAGGATTCATGGATTATCAAAGTACGTATCATTCGTTTATGGGAACAAAAATATAGGCTAGATATGATTCTACTTGATGAAAAGGTAACTTTAATAAACAGTTATTTTTATTAAATTGTTATAATTAAACAATTATTTTTATTATTTGTTTATTATTATAATTGTTTTTCTTTTTGTAGGGTCATAAGATACAAGCTTATATCAAAGGTTGTTTAGTTAAGTTTTTTCTCCCTAAACTTTATGAAGACTCTATTATTATCCTAAATAAATTTGGTGTTAGTGAGAATAAAGAAAAATTCCCTGTTATCGTCCATGATTATCAAATCAAGTTTTATCCGTATACTGAAGTGAAAGAAGCAGTCGGTTTCTCTGGGAATCTTTATGGTTTTCGCCTTCTCTCTTTTAAAGAAATTTTGGATAAAAAACATGACGACGATCTTACTGTTGGTAAATTTCTATGTCATTTCTTAGTTTTTATAGATTTTTAGTTATTCTTTTTGTATTTATTACTTTTAATTATTAATATAGATATCATTGGAAATCTGGTTCGTTATGGAGATATCGACATTTATGGATCTAAAGGAAATCAAACACGCAAATTTAACTTCGATATCCAAGATTTAGAGTACGTTTATTCTCATATATATAGTTGTCAATAATAAGCGTTTTTATTTAAATTTGATATTTTATTAATATTCATTCTTATTTAATCTATCAGGGGAAATATATTGAACTGCACTATATGGAGTGGTTATGCTGATCAACTCAATTCTTTTCTAGATGATTATAAATCAAATGAAAATGTTATTATATTATTACAACATGCAAAAGTGAAATACTGGAATAGTATGTTTTTAACCTTTTTATTTTTTAAATAAATCGAATTAATTGTTCATTTAAAATAATTAGATAAATTAGATAAAAAAAAATTTATATCAGGAAAACTTACAATCCAGAGTGACAGATATGGTACTAGGATTTTTATTAATGAACAACTTGATGAAATCAATCATCTAAGAAAATGGTATGATTTTTTTTTCATCATTCTTTTTAATAAAGATTTATATAGAAAATTGTATTTAATCTTATAACAATAATTTATTTGCAGAGATTTTATCTCGGCAAATAGGTGTTTCAAGAAAAGTTGGTTAAGTGTGGTGCTCATTGTTCTATTTGCAGAGATTTTATCTCGGCAAATAGGTGTTTCAAGAAAAGTTGGTTAAGTGTGGTGCTCATTGTTCTATTTGCAGAGATTTTATCTCGGCAAATAGGTGTTTCAAGAAAAGTTGGTTAAGTGTGGTGCTCATTGTTCTATTTGCAGAGATTTTATCTCGGCAAATAGCTGTTTCAAGAAATTTTCGTTAAGTACTGGTTCTACTTGTTCTATTTGCAGAGATTTTTGGCTAGGGTTAATCGTACTTGTACTATTTGCAGAGATTTTATCTCGGCAAATAGGTGTTTCAAGAAAAGTTGGTTAAGTGTGGTGCTCATTGTTCTATTTGCAGAGATTTTTGCTCGGCAAATAGCTGTTTGAAGAAATTTTCGTTAAGTACTGGTTCTACTTGTTCTATTTGCAGAGATTTTATCTCGGCAAATAGCTGTTTGAAGAAATTTTCGTTAAGTACTGGTTCTACTTGTTCTATTTGCAGAGATTTTATCTCGGCAAATAGCTGTTTGAAGAAATTTTCGTTAAGTACTGGTTCTACTTGTTCTATTTGCAGAGATTTTATCTCGGCAAATAGGTGTTTCAAGAAAAGTTGGTTAAGTGTGGTGCTCATTGTTCTATTTGCAGAGATTTTATCTCGGCAAATAGCTGTTTGAAGAAATTTTCGTTAAGTACTGGTTCTACTTGTTCTATTTGCAGAGATTTTTGGCTAAGGTTAATCGTACTTGTACTATTTGCAGAGATTTTTGGCAAGGAATGTACTTGTTTTGCAGAGATTTTTGGCTAGGGTTAATCGTACTTGTACTATTTGCAGAGATTTTATCTCGGCAAATAGGTGTTTCAAGAAAAGTTGGTTAAGTGTGGTGCTCATTGTTCTATTTGCAGAGATTTTATCTCGGCAAATAGGTGTTTCAAGAAAAGTTGGTTAAGTGTGGTGCTCATTGTTCTATTTGCAGAGATTTTTGGCTAGGGTTAATCGTACTTGTACTATTTGCAGAGATTTTATCTCGGCAAATAGGTGTTTCAAGAAAAGTTGGTTAAGTGTGGTGCTCATTGTTCTATTTGCAGAGATTTTTGGCTAAGGTTAATCGTACTTGTACTATTTGCAGAGTTTTTTGCTCGGCAAATAGCTGTTTGAAGAAATTTTCGTTAAGTACTGGTTCTACTTGTTCTATTTGCAGAGATTTTTGGCTAAGGTTATCGTACTTGTTTTGCAGAGATTTTTGGCTAGGGTTAATCGTACTTGTACTATTTGCAGAGATTTTATCTCGGCAAATAGGTGTTTCAAGAAAAGTTGGTTAAGTGTGGTGCTCATTGTTCTATTTGCAGAGATTTTATCTCGGCAAATAGCTGTTTGAAGAAATTTTCGTTAAGTACTGGTTCTACTTGTTCTATTTGCAGAGATTTTATCTCGGCAAATAGGTGTTTCAAGAAAAGTTGGTTAAGTGTGGTGCTCATTGTTCTATTTGCAGAGATTTTATCTCGGCAAATAGGTGTTTCAAGAAAAGTTGGTTAAGTGTGGTGCTCATTGTTCTATTTGCAGAGATTTTATCTCGGCAAATAGGTGTTTCAAGAAAAGTTGGTTAAGTGTGGTGCTCATTGTTCTATTTGCAGAGATTTTTGCTCGGCAAATAGCTGTTTGAAGAAATTTTCGTTAAGTACTGGTTCTACTTGTTCTATTTGCAGAGATTTTATCTCGGCAAATAGGTGTTTCAAGAAAAGTTGGTTAAGTGTGGTGCTCATTGTTCTATTTGCAGAGATTTTATCTCGGCAAATAGGTGTTTCAAGAAAAGTTGGTTAAGTGTGGTGCTCATTGTTCTATTTGCAGAGATTTTATCTCGGCAAATAGGTGTTTCAAGAAAAGTTGGTTAAGTGTGGTGCTCATTGTTCTATTTGCAGAGATTTTATCTCGGCAAATAGGTGTTTCAAGAAAAGTTGGTTAAGTGTGGTGCTCATTGTTCTATTTGCAGAGATTTTATCTCGGCAAATAGGTGTTTCAAGAAAAGTTGGTTAAGTGTGGTGCTCATTGTTCTATTTGCTGAAGAAAAAGCTCGGCAAACTGTTGAAGTTGATTGATCAGTGTGCTCGAGTTGTGAATTGGCTACTTGTTCTATTTGCCGAAGAAAAACCTCGGCACCTAGTTCATTTAGACTTGTCAAAATTTTCAATTTCAAGAAAATTAATTCAATATCATTTTTGATCAATATTCTTCAAGTGGACAGAAAATAAAAATTTTCAAAATTTTTTGGTCCATTTGCCGAGATTTTTGCTCGGCATTCTTCACAAGTAGAAAATCAAAAAAAATTTCTAAGTCTTTTAATTGATTGTTGGGCTTTATATTTTTCCATTGGGCTTAAAGTGTGCTTGGGTCATAACTTGTTCTTGATATAATTTGGGCTTGTCATTCTTATTGTTGGACTGAAATTTTTAGGGTTTTGTCTTGGGTTGTTTCTTTTATTAAATTGTCATCAAGTTTTTTTTTGAGTCAAAATGTCAACCAAAACGATCAAATTTGAACCAAACATGGGTTCATATGGTTTTCATAATAGTCAAAAGTGTTCATGTTTTCAAGGAAATAATCATGCTTGTGTTGTTCGAGTGTATCAAGAGTTTGAGGATGCGTCCAAGAGATTCAAAGCTCTTTGTGAGTAACGTGTGTGTTTTGTGTCTGACATTAAAGACTTGAAATCGATTATTTCTTCGTACCAGACTTCAGAAAATTTTGAGTCAATAAAGTTCAATGTGCCAAATAAACTGACGACTATGTTCATTCAAGAACCCACAGGGGATGAAATTTGGGATCATAAAAATGGTCGTTGTACATGTAATTTTAATCCCAAGATTTTCAACAACAAACATGTTCCATGTGCTGTCATTCGTTTTCAAGAAAAACAATACATGTATGAGACGAGTCAAAAACTCATGGAACAAAACAAAAATCTTCAACTTGAAATTGACCAACTCATGTCAGAGAACAAAGAACTCAAATCTGCAAATGATCTTATTTTGTCCAACATGGAAAGTCTTCAAGAAGAAAATGATCATTTGCAATCAAAGATTTTCAAATTCACAAATGAGTTGGACAATTCTTCCAAAAAGCTCAATAAAATTGTTTTGGACAATCAATCAAAAGAACTTGTTTTGCAACAAAAGATTTCTGAGGTTACTCATGAGTTGCAAAACAAGTCTACCATTTTTGACAAGTGTCTTGAAGACAAGTGTTTGCAATTTCGGTCAAACGAAACATATTTGACAAAGAAAATTTCCAACCTTGAGATTGAATTGCAAACACAAACCAAGTCTGTGCATTCTGACCTTCAGAAAGTCATGATTGATATTTGTACTCAAACTGATTGTCCTATGCTTGTGAATTCTTCTGTGCAGACTGATTGTGATAAGGTTGAGACTGTTGAAACTTCTATTCAGACTGATCCTGATGTTCCAAAGAGGGTTTACACGGGTAAATCTTCAAAACCTTTTGAAAGAAAGGTTTCTCAGTTTACCAATTACTCCTTACAAAAGGGTAAGAAGTACGCTAAGAAACCTAATTTTGATGGAACAACTACTTTAGTGTCTTTTCTATCCTTTGAGGATAATTCATCACACATTTCACAAGCAAAATCTCAGTTGACTAAATCAAAATGGAAACCAATTTCAAAAGATAAGTCAACTGAGTCAAAATCATTCAAATATTCATTTTCAGAGCTTTTTGATCTTGCACCAAAACCTGTGAAAACTGTTGTGCAAAAAGTGAATGATTTTGTTCCGAAAAATCATTTTTCAAATCAATCTCAAAAGGTTGCTTCTCTTTCTAAGAAAAAGAATGATTTTTCACCATTGCTTCCACGAAAACTCTTTTCAACTAAACCACTAGGTTTTAGTTCTCCGTGGAATGCAACTTCGATTCATCAAATCGATGAGACTTACATTTGGACTTACATTTGAATGGTGGCTTATACACACATCAGTGTATAACCCGTTCTAAAACCGTTTTTGTAATTTCATCATTTTTAGAAAATTCCAAAAAGATTTTCTTTTTCTTATTGTTCGAAAAATCTAAAAAGATTTTCATTTTCTTATTTTTGAAAAAATCCAAAAAGATTTTCTCTTTTAATCATTTTGTTTATATATCTTTTCTTTTAGTTACTCACAAAGTATTAGGATGAGATGCAAGGCATCGAACGCCTTTGTGTACTGCCTTTGTAGTCTCATTTTTAATGTTTGTGAGCAACTTTCAAAATCTTTACTCACCCTTTATATGCAAAAACTTTGTTTAAATCATGCATATATTTAGGGGGAGTTTGTTTATAAAACCAAAACTTCCAAGTGATTAAACTCATTTTCCATTTTATAAACACTTTGGATGCTTTTCAAACCATTTTCGATCAAATTCATAGAAGTTCGGTGTTAGATTTGCACATGAGAGTTTAGGCCACTCATAAAAACTCCATGATCTTATCATCGCCGATGAGATCTAACCCCGGAGTTATATTCTCAATCTTAGATTGTGAGGGTTTATGAGTGTGATGATGTTTGTGCAACTAGGACATGAGGGAGTAGTCAAAAAGTGAGAGGTTAAGGTGAAAAAGATGATGTGAGAAAGGGCTAAAAGAAATGATCGCCCTCCCCAAAATTCTCAAAAAGCCGGGTCAACACGTTTCTATTGGATTTCATATGTTGATTTCTCGATATTGAAGAAGACTTCATGGACCCAGTGAAGCAATGCACATCTTTACCTAACCACTCAAGTGTTTCTTAACAAATACTTGTTTTATTCTCATGGAGATTTTCACATTTCTATTGACTCTTCATTTGGAAGATGTTGATATTGAAAAAGGGAGACACTCTGCTCCGGTCCCCGACTTCATTTGATCACTTATTGTGTAACACCCCAAGCCAAGGCTCAGAATATCACGGAAATCATATAGCACAAGGTGGGATAGATACACAACATAAGTCATATCCTCTTCAGTGGGATAGATACACAACATAAGTCATATCCTCTTCAGTGGGATAGATACACAACATAAGTCATATCCTCTTCAGTGGGATAGATACACAACATAAGTCATATCCTCTTCAGTGGGATAGATACACAACATAAGTCATATCCTCTTCAGTGGGATAGATACACAACATAAGTCATATCCTCTTCAGTGGGATAGATACACAACATAAGTCATATCCTCTTCAGTGGGATAGATACACAACATAAGTCATATCCTCTTCAGTGGGATAGATACACAACATAAGTCATATCCTCTTCAGTGGGATAGATACACAACATAAGTCATATCCTCTTCAGTGGGATAGATACACAACATAAGTCATATCCTCTTCAGTGGGATAGATACACAACATAAGTCATATCCTCTTCAGTGGGATAGATACACAACATAAGTCATATCCTCTTCAGTGGGATAGATACACAACATAAGTCATATCCTCTTCAGTGGGATAGATACACAACATAAGTCATATCCTCTTCAGTGGGATAGATACACAACATAAGTCATATCCTCTTCAGTGGGATAGATACACAACATAAGTCATATCCTCTTCAGTGGGATAGATACACAACATAAGTCATATCCTCTTCAGTGGGATAGATACACAACATAAGTCATATCCTCTTCAGTGGGATAGATACACAACATAAGTCATATCCTCTTCAGTGGGATAGATACACAACATAAGTCATATCCTCTTCAGTGGGATAGATACACAACATAAGTCATATCCTCTTCAGTGGGATAGATACACAACATAAGTCATATCCTCTTCAGTGGGATAGATACACAACATAAGTCATATCCTCTTCAGTGGGATAGATACACAACATAAGTCATATCCTCTTCAGTGGGATAGATACACAACATAAGTCATATCCTCTTCAGTGGGATAGATACACAACATAAGTCATATCCTCTTCAGTGGGATAGATACACAACATAAGTCATATCCTCTTCAGTGGGATAGATACACAACATAAGTCATATCCTCTTCAGTGGGATAGATACACAACATAAGTCATATCCTCTTCAGTGGGATAGATACACAACATAAGTCATATCCTCTTCAGTGGGATAGATACACAACATAAGTCATATCCTCTTCAGTGGGATAGATACACAACATAAGTCATATCCTCTTCAGTGGGATAGATACACAACATAAGTCATATCCTCTTCAGTGGGATAGATACACAACATAAGTCATATCCTCTTCAGTGGGATAGATACACAACATAAGTCATATCCTCTTCAGTGGGATAGATACACAACATAAGTCATATCCTCTTCAGTGGGATAGATACACAACATAAGTCATATCCTCTTCAGTGGGATAGATACACAACATAAGTCATATCCTCTTCAGTGGGATAGATACACAACATAAGTCATATCCTCTTCAGTGGGATAGATACACAACATAAGTCATATCCTCTTCAGTGGGATAGATACACAACATAAGTCATATCCTCTTCAGTGGGATAGATACACAACATAAGTCATATCCTCTTCAGTGGGATAGATACACAACATAAGTCATATCCTCTTCAGTGGGATAGATACACAACATAAGTCATATCCTCTTCAGTGGGATAGATACACAACATAAGTCATATCCTCTTCAGTGGGATAGATACACAACATAAGTCATATCCTCTTCAGTGGGATAGATACACAACATAAGTCATATCCTCTTCAGTGGGATAGATACACAACATAAGTCATATCCTCTTCAGTGGGATAGATACACAACATAAGTCATATCCTCTTCAGTGGGATAGATACACAACATAAGTCATATCCTCTTCAGTGGGATAGATACACAACATAAGTCATATCCTCTTCAGTGGGATAGATACACAACATAAGTCATATCCTCTTCAGTGGGATAGATACACAACATAAGTCATATCCTCTTCAGTGGGATAGATACACAACATAAGTCATATCCTCTTCAGTGGGATAGATACACAACATAAGTCATATCCTCTTCAGTGGGATAGATACACAACATAAGTCATATCCTCTTCAGTGGGATAGATACACAACATAAGTCATATCCTCTTCAGTGGGATAGATACACAACATAAGTCATATCCTCTTCAGTGGGATAGATACACAACATAAGTCATATCCTCTTCAGTGGGATAGATACACAACATAAGTCATATCCTCTTCAGTGGGATAGATACACAACATAAGTCATATCCTCTTCAGTGGGATAGATACACAACATAAGTCATATCCTCTTCAGTGGGATAGATACACAACATAAGTCATATCCTCTTCAGTGGGATAGATACACAACATAAGTCATATCCTCTTCAGTGGGATAGATACACAACATAAGTCATATCCTCTTCAGTGGGATAGATACACAACATAAGTCATATCCTCTTCAGTGGGATAGATACACAACATAAGTCATATCCTCTTCAGTGGGATAGATACACAACATAAGTCATATCCTCTTCAGTGGGATAGATACACAACATAAGTCATATCCTCTTCAGTGGGATAGATACACAACATAAGTCATATCCTCTTCAGTGGGATAGATACACAACATAAGTCATATCCTCTTCAGTGGGATAGATACACAACATAAGTCATATCCTCTTCAGTGGGATAGATACACAACATAAGTCATATCCTCTTCAGTGGGATAGATACACAACATAAGTCATATCCTCTTCAGTGGGATAGATACACAACATAAGTCATATCCTCTTCAGTGGGATAGATACACAACATAAGTCATATCCTCTTCAGTGGGATAGATACACAACATAAGTCATATCCTCTTCAGTGGGATAGATACACAACATAAGTCATATCCTCTTCAGTGGGATAGATACACAACATAAGTCATATCCTCTTCAGTGGGATAGATACACAACATAAGTCATATCCTCTTCAGTGGGATAGATACACAACATAAGTCATATCCTCTTCAGTGGGATAGATACACAACATAAGTCATATCCTCTTCAGTGGGATAGATACACAACATAAGTCATATCCTCTTCAGTGGGATAGATACACAACATAAGTCATATCCTCTTCAGTGGGATAGATACACAACATAAGTCATATCCTCTTCAGTGGGATAGATACACAACATAAGTCATATCCTCTTCAGTGGGATAGATACACAACATACATACATCACAAGTCCATCAATCATCAAACATCAAACTAAAGTAAACCATACGTACATACACTTAGGAGGATTCTACTTTCTTCGAATCCTAGATGCTTATATATAGGGTCACCCGCAGCCTTCCCACCACATCTAGAACCCAACGAAGGCATAACCGACTTCCATGTATGCACGTCTATCCTAGCAGTAATAATAATAATAATAATATATATATATATATATATCGCAATCCTCTACTAAAATCAATCATAACTACATTGCACATACATTTCATACGACTTTACTTTTAAGGAATCATAGATGCTTATATATAGGGTCACCCGCAGCCTTCCCACCACATCTAGAACCCAACGAAGGCATAACCGACTTCCATGTATGCACAACATTACTAATCACAGTATCAATTCACTACAAGATCATAAGGTGTAAAGCAACCGCGTATAACAAATGAGTACGCGAATTATTAACGTCAGATCATGTATCATACGTATGTAATACCATAATGTATATCAAATGCGTATCAATAATGTCACCAATGCAACAATAAAAATATGTTTGAGTGTGCACCGCACAAGTCAAGTATAACAAAACGTATATGAATATCCAACACATTCTCAACATCCATCAATTCCTCTAAACAATGCGTACATCCACTTCGGAGGGTTTTACTTTCATCAGGTTCTAGATGCTTATGTATAGGGTCGTCCGCAGCCTTCCCACCACACCTAAAATCCTTTGAAAGTAAAGCCGACCTCTATGTATGTACTTCTATCCTAAAGAGTTACAATATCGCAAACAAAATTCATAAACCATCACACGATCAATCCAAAACCGTCTACCAAACGAAAATTAATCGGGAATCAACTAGACACACAATCAAGTCAACCAACCAAACAAACAACACGTATATGTACACTTTCAGCCCGAATCTCTATTGAGTAGGGAGCTACGAACTCACCTTGATTTCCAAGCAAAACGACAAGTTAATATCGAGCTATAAATGTCCAACGACCGCCACGAGCCCACAACCTATCAATATATATCATGGTGTCATCAAAATCAACTCTATAACCCTACACAAGTTGGTTAAGTAAGTTTGAGTCGCGCCAAAGTCCCACAACGCCTTAATGACTCTCCCGCGCATGAACTATAACATTTTGACCCGACATTTTTAGAAATTGAAAAGGATTCAGATCAAAAGGACTTTACCATGAGAAAGTAGACTCTCTCACGATTCCAACGATAGGTCATATGACTTATTTGGACTTACGGATCAAAAGTTATTGACGTTTGAAAATTGACGCGCATACGTTTCCCAGCAACTATCCACTGCGCCGCAGTGAGCCATTGCCAAGCTCACTGCGCCGCAGTGGGCTAACCACGCACCAAACAGACCCTAGCCACTGCGCCGCAGTGGGCTAGCCCATGCCACTGCGCCGCAGTGGGCTAACCACGCACCAAACAGACCCTAGCCACTGCGCCGCAGTGGGCTAGCCCATGCCACTGCGCCGCAGTGGCCCAGTACTGAACCCAGAAGCAGCAGCTGCATCATATGCAGGAAAACCAAACCAAAACCCTTAAAACTCGACCCAAACCAATCCAAATCGATTTGTAGGAACTTGTAACTTAAATTGAAGCATAACTAAGTATCAATAAACATAAATACACATAACCCAATCCACAATTTCGACCAAAACATCAAAATCACACCCAAATCCTTCAAACCCTAAATAAACCCTAATTCGACCCAAAATTAGTTTTAGACCGATTTAGGACTTGTAAATGTTCAAGATGACTAGAAATGCATAAACAAACATAAGTAGGAGTAAATGGGATGAATTAGACTCACCAAAACTCCTTCTTGAGCTCAAATCCGAAATTAGGTCAAAATGGGTAAAATGGGTAAAAATGCTTGAACTCCAACCTTTGATTCTTCGATATGACGATAATGAGGTATAGATGAAGATGATTCTAATGTTATATCCTTTCTAAACGCTAAGTAGATGATAGATAGAAGGAGAATGAAATGGTCTTGCCTCTTTTTACTTGAGAGAAATGAGAAAGAAGGAAAGATAAGAAATGAAAGGGGGAAAGAAGAGATAAGGAGAGGGTTGGGTCTTGGGTGGCTGGTGGGTCGTGGACTACCCACGGGCCGACCCGTTTCTCTTCTCAAGCCAAGTTACAATCGTTAGGCGTTTAAACACCGATCAAAACACATTATTGACCCGAATACGGTACATTGCCATTTAATTCACGAAACGACCCAAATAGCTTCCACATTGTCATTTAATCACCCAAAACGACCCGAATACTTCATTAACCTATATTGTTAGTCATATTACACGTAAAGTCAACGAGTCAAAATTCGCGGATGTTACATTATTCCCCCGTCAAAAGAATTTCGTCCCGAAATTCAACAAATCAATTGGATGGCTCCCTGAATTAGAGTCAAGCGACTTTCTTAATCTGGAATGACAGGAAAACGGATCTCTGTGCACCTACACCATTTCTTCCACACACTAATGTTCCAAGCTGTCGGATTTTCTCGGTTTCTTCGTATCGTGACCACCCCTTGTCGTCGGCGACTTCGTGGCGAAGTCCATTACAATTTGTTTTCCTTCAAATCTCTCTCCTGGTCTTTCACTACACACTTATTCACATCTTAGAAGTGTATAAGGGTTTTGACTACGCGCGCGATGTTAAGTAGTTAAGCATATACGAAATTCAAGTTATCGAAATGGGACAAGCCCGGTAAGTCACCCGGAAAAAGGCCTCGGGGACTCAAGATTATCAGGGACGACGTTAGTTTTCAGATTCTTGAGACGGTAGTTCTAAGGACCCTTGAGTTTGAAGGTTTACATGAGACCTAAGGATCCTACTGTTAGATGTTTTACACTAGCAACCCTACTACACGATTAAGGACCGTATTAACTGTTGTCATTCAGATTGTACTCACTTTATCGTCAAGAGCCTTAATATCACAGAGCACAACGTACGTGAAGAGTTTGTCGTCTTCTAGAGTCAAGATGTACACACGGGTTATTTGACCAAATTTGGTTAGTGAGTCGTTAAACACCCGAAATCTTAAACATATAATTCCAAAACACACGAACGAGCGTAAATCAAGAGAGTAACGTTAGGATAAACGAGGTCATAGTCGGTTTTGACATCGAGTAATGCCATAACATCATAACCGTGAAGAGAAAGGGTACCTTAATCAACGTTTGGATCATTTTGGCCTCCATTGCCAATTCCCGCAAAAGCTCGGCCACGAGGATGAACTTGATGGCCTTGTTGGCCACGGTTTTGGTTTGGCCCGGTAATTTGGAGTTGATTCGGATGGACCGCCACTTCAACTTGTTGGCCAATCCATTGTGGACAATTATTCCGGTAGTGATCAGGGCTTCCACATTTAAAGCACGTACCCCATGGAAAGTTGCCTTGAGGATGAACGGTTTGAAGGGGTACTACATTCAATGGCGCCGCTTTCGGTGCTCTACAATTCTTGGACATGTGTCCAACTTGGTTGCAATTAAAACACGCCCTGCATTGAACGTTGGTGGGGTGGTGACTGTTGCATCTTTCACATAATGGGTGAGGTCCTGCATAAGCTTTCTTCACCGGTCCCGTCGCCGCCATCACTCTACCCCTATTAGCATCTTTGGGATTAAACTTTCCCATTTTCTTCACTCCACTTGATTCTCCCACTTCCTTTCTCTTGTTTGTTGAGGAGTTACTTAAAACACCGCCTCTCAACAAGTCTTCAGTTACACTCCCGGCTTGGTTAACAGCATCGGCCAAAGTAGTAGGCATGTTAGAGTTTACATATGATCGGACTTGAGGATTCAAGCCCAATACAAACTTCTGAATGGCCTGAGGCTCGGTACCCACCAAGTGAGGAATGAGGGTAGACAACTCTTGAAATCGTCTAACATAGCCCTTGTAATCGGCTCCTTCCATGTTGAGGTTAGCAAATTCGATGGTCAAATTTTGTAGTTCATAGGGAGGACAAAACTTTGCCTTCACTTTGTTCTTGAAGTCAATCCACTCCAAGTTATAAGTCCGCCCAACGTTATCTCTTGGTTCCACCAACTCAAAGCGTCATGTCTAAACATGCCGGATGCATAAGAAATCCGTCATCATAGGTGCAATGACTCCTTTCAATCACCGCCTCGATCGCCTCAAACCACCTTATACATTCCGTGGGACCACCTTTTCCATCAAACTCCGGTGCCCCACAACTTTTAAAGTCTTTAAAGATACATCCTTGACGGTATCCACCATATTGATTATTCATGGGCATTCCGATATTAATTTCCACTGGTCCCTCTCCTTCACCCTCTACGGCATGAGGTTGAGCATTTTCATTATTCATATTTTCTGGGGCTTCGTTGTTTTGAGGCCCATTGTTGTGCCCAAGATTTGCCGTGACTTGAGCAATAATGGTTGGCATGATATTGGCGATCGTTTGAGCGATCACTTCAGCCATGTTTGGCTCAGGAACTTCACCACGACCTCTTCCTTGGCCTCTACCACGACCTCTACCACGGCCCCTACCTCTACCTCCTTGTACCTCCGGTTGAGCTTCCGGTTGAGGTTCTTCCGGTTCAGCCCTATAGTTCGTTCCAGCTCTTCTTGGTCTCACCATTTCTATAAAGCAAGTGACACGTTGACCCGAGAGTTAGTCTCAAATGCTCACATGTTAGTCACACAAGTAGTCAATGCTCTCATACCGATACCACATACTCATTTCATATCATTAAGCTAAGGCAAGAGTGCTAGAATCCTATGAGATTGTTACTTAGCATATTATCATGTCAACTTCATTACAATTGTTCATTATTAACTCAAGTAATCATGCTCAATACATCATAAAATCAAACAATTAACACAAATGGGTTAAGTATAATCTGAATTCGATATGCTCTCTAGTTATTGACCAGGTATGTATACAGGGTGTACCAACGGCTAACCCTCCACCCAATCAACTTCCATTAAGCATATCGGTTCCCTATTATACACTAAGCCAAGCAACTAACACGAATGATTCAAGGTATAATCCGAATTCGATATGCTCTCTAGTTATTGACCGGGTATGTATACAGGGTGTACCAACGGCTAACCCTCCACCCAATCAACTTCCATTAAGCATATCGGTTCCTTATTATACTCTAAGCCATGCATGTGCAATCCATGATGTCATTAACTTGTTATAATGTTGGCGACCATAAAAGAGTTGATCGGGTTCTTTTAGGGTTGCCACAATATTATACTAAGTTAATAACATGACTTCATTTTGCTCTAAAGCATCCAACAAACATCAATCAGTAGCAACAATCCATAACAATGACAATCCATTTCGATCAATTGCACACATTAACCACATTGTACCCATTCCACATTCATCACGTTGAATTCAAGCCAGCACATAAGTGGTCTTAACTATGAACTCATAATATACACTTTCTAGGGTTCACAGAATTCACGTTGCACACAAATTTCCTAACCATGCATGCTATATGAAGAGTTTTAACTTAAGCCGTAGTCTAGGTCAAACCGCCTAATTCTCTACGACCACGCATGGGCCACCATTCTGTAACACCCCAAGCCAAGGCTCAGAATATCACGGAAATCATATAGCACAACGTGGAATTAATGTAGAACATGATCTAAATGCAAATAAAGGATTCAGTGAATCCATACAATAAAAGAAACAAGTATCAAAATATAACAGAAGCAAGTAATCGTCAAGGTTTACAAAACGACATCGAAAGAATGCTATCAATCCTAAGTACAATGCAACCTAAGGCAAATGGATCCTTGATCCATATAAGTCCAGTCCGGGTTCAACAGCAAGCGAACAATCAAACTCCACGTCCTGGAATAACCTGGTTACCTGAAAAGTGTACTAAGCATAGTCAACATAAGGTTGGTGAGTTCGCAGTAATGGTCCATAAGGAACCATCGAGAATAATCATAATAGACGGGTAGAGGCAAAACATGACTTACAGTGAGCCTCTAGGAACAACACAACACCATCCACCACAAGATTATACACAACAAATAAAACGCGTAATAAACATTATACCCAAGTAACGTTCATAACATCAATTCAAAACAGGTATCATATCCTCTTCAGTGGGATTGATACACAACAATAAGTCATATCCTCTTCAGTGGGATAGATACACAACATAAGTCATATCCTCTTCAGTGGGATAGATACACAACATAAGTCATATCCTCTTCAGTGGGATAGATACACAACATAAGTCATATCCTCTTCAGTGGGATAGATACACAACATAAGTCATATCCTCTTCAGTGGGATAGATACACAACATAAGTCATATCCTCTTCAGTGGGATAGATACACAACATAAGTCATATCCTCTTCAGTGGGATAGATACACAACATAAGTCATATCCTCTTCAGTGGGATAGATACACAACATAAGTCATATCCTCTTCAGTGGGATAGATACACAACATAAGTCATATCCTCTTCAGTGGGATAGATACACAACATAAGTCATATCCTCTTCAGTGGGATAGATACACAACATAAGTCATATCCTCTTCAGTGGGATAGATACACAACATAAGTCATATCCTCTTCAGTGGGATAGATACACAACATAAGTCATATCCTCTTCAGTGGGATAGATACACAACATAAGTCATATCCTCTTCAGTGGGATAGATACACAACATAAGTCATATCCTCTTCAGTGGGATAGATACACAACATAAGTCATATCCTCTTCAGTGGGATAGATACACAACATAAGTCATATCCTCTTCAGTGGGATAGATACACAACATAAGTCATATCCTCTTCAGTGGGATAGATACACAACATAAGTCATATCCTCTTCAGTGGGATAGATACACAACATAAGTCATATCCTCTTCAGTGGGATAGATACACAACATACATACATCACAAGTCCATCAATCATCAAACATCAAACTAAAGTAAACCATACGTACATACACTTAGGAGGATTCTACTTTCTTCGAATCCTAGATGCTTATATATAGGGTCACCCGCAGCCTTCCCACCACATCTAGAACCCTACGAACTCACCTTGATTTCCAAGCAAAACGACAAGTTAATATCGAGCTATAAATGTCCAACGACCGCCACGAGCCCACAACCTATCAATATATATCATGGTGTCATCAAAATCAACTCTATAACCCTACACAAGTTGGTTAAGTAAGTTTGAGTCGCGCCAAAGTCCCACAACGCCTTAATGACTCTCCCGCGCATGAACTATAACATTTTGACCCGACATTTTTAGAAATTGAAAAGGATTCAGATCAAAAGGACTTTACCATGAGAAAGTAGACTCTCTCACGATTCCAACGATAGGTCATATGACTTATTTGGACTTACGGATCAAAAGTTATTGACGTTTGAAAATTGACGCGCATACGTTTCCCAGCAACTATCCACTGCGCCGCAGTGAGCCATTGCCAAGCTCACTGCGCCACAGTGGGCTAACCACGCACCAAACAGACCCTAGCCACTGCGCCGCAGTGGGCTAGCCCATGCCACACACCACATACCAGAAAAACCCAACAAAACCCCCCCCCCCCCCCCCCCCCCCCCCCCCCCCCCCCCCCCCCCCCCAACCACCTTCCAAACCCAACCACCCAAAAAAAAAACCCCCCTCCCCCCAAAAAAAATGCCACTGCGCCGCAGTGGCCCAGTACTGAACCCAAGTACTGAACCCAGAAGCAGCAGCTGCATCATATGCAGGAAAACCAAACCAAAACCCTTAAAACTCGACCCAAACCAATCCAAATCGATTTGTAGGAACTTGTAACTTAAATTGAAGCATAACTAAGTATCAATAAACATAAATACACATAACCCAATCCACAATTTTGACCAAAACATCAAAATCACACCCAAATCCTTCAAACCCTAAATAAACCCTAATTTGACCCAAAATTAGTTTTAGACCGATTTAGGACTTGTAAATGTTCAAGATGACTAGAAATGCATAAACAAACATAAGTAGGAGTAAATGGGATGAATTAGACTCACCAAAACTCCTTCTTGAGCTCAAATCCGAAATTAGGTCAAAATGGGTAAAATGGGTAAAAATGCTTGAACTCCAACCTTTGATTCTTCGATATGACGATAATGAGGTATAGATGAAGATGATTCTAATGTTATATCCTTTCTAAACGCTAAGTAGATGATAGATAGAAGGAGAATGAAATGGTCTTGCCTCTTTTTACTTGAGAGAAATGAGAAAGAAGGAAAGATAAGAAATGAAAGGGGGAAAGAAGAGATAAGGAGAGGGTTGGGTCTTGGGTGGCTGGTGGGTCGTGGACTACCCACGGGCCGACCCGTTTCTCTTCTCAAGCCAAGTTACAATCGTTAGGCGTTTAAACACCGATCAAAACACATTATTGACCCGAATACGGTACATTGCCATTTAATTCACGAAACGACCCAAATAGCTTCCACATTGTCATTTAATCACCCAAAACGACCCGAATACTTCATTAACCTATATTGTTAGTCATATTACGCGTAAAGTCAATGAGTCAAAATTCGCGGATGTTACATATTGAGTCTATAGCGTACTTGAAATAATCTTTCATTTGACTAGGACACATAGAGTCTTTATATGTCTTTGTGACATCGCATATCTTTGTGATATTGCCGGAACATTCATAGTGATATCATATTTTGATATTCCACGATGATCGAATGGAAATCCTACCAATGCTAACATCATTTCCAACGTTGAACGTAGGTCTCACATTTTCATTTTATGAATTTGTTGAGTAAACGAGAAGTCTATGTGACCTCGGATTTATTTCCCAAAAGTCTTTGAGGATAGTAAGACATGGTTATTGAACGCCTTTGTGACACTGACCATGAATTACATTCTTTAAAGCAATCTATCGGTTGAAAAGCCATAGACCGAACCATTTAGAGATAAGCTTTGTGCATTTATCGATGAATGGGAAGTCCTAAAAATAGTAATCGTATTTTTAGGCCACACCATTAATCCTTTTGATTTTTGGTTGTGTCAACGGATCATTATTATCCGGTTTTCATTTCTCTTCACACAAACACAAAGAACACAAACACCATATAAAAATTGTTTTCCAACAACGCAACCTTACATTCTAGTTCACCAATAGGTTCATTCGGAATTGGGAATTGGGTTGGGTTAATCTGTTTGCTTGTTACTTGTTGTCATCTACCGTTTATGCTATCAATCATTATTGTATGATGAACACGTTTCACATATTCATCATAAGGGGAGAAATGATTAAATGATTGATAGATAGAATTCAAGGTTTTAGGTAGAATTTGATTGATAGATATTTGTTCGAGGATGATTGTTGTGTTTGGATGTTCAAAGGATCGTTAGTTTAGGTGAAGAGAGTGAATAATTATCGTGCTAAGCTGAGAGATTGTTTTGAGAAAGTTAAAGGATTGATTCGAGATCGAGTATATTCAAGATGAAGTACATGGTCGATAATTGAAAGATTTGTAGGAAAATTGACCATCGTTTGATGATTAGAAAAGTTTGAGATTGAATAGAGATTGTCGTTTGTTGATGCTACAAAGAAAATTAAGTTGGATAGTTAAGTTTGTTCTTTATTTGAGAG
>CM067171.1:83989490-84001416 GCA_034093135.1 Erigeron breviscapus | reverse complement strand
AAAATTATACAGTAATAAACAGTAATGATAAATATAATATATGTTTAGTTAAAATTTTGGATTGACATTAAATTTTTAGAACCACATCAAAATCGGAACTTGTAAGCATAGTGGATGATGCCAAATAGCCTTGTGATTTCGGATCGTAAACTCAAATTTTTGAAGTCTTCATGTTAATATCTTATTATAATTAATATAAGTAATAGGAGTTGAAGAATTGAGAAAGAAAAAAAGACAATTTATTATTGAGAAAACGATTAAAATAAAGTTATAATATCTTTTGTATTAATAAGCCAAGAGTTAGAGTTTAATTATAAGTCTAATAAGGAAATTGAATTTATATACAACTTGTGACAACCGCCAAAATTTCAGGTTGATTAATTTATTATGATGTGTACTACTTAAATTTTTGTAGATCAAACAATATGAACAAACATTTTATGGCATAATAAACTGAACAAATATTTTTGATAAATTATGGATAACTATTGCCAAGAACTCAAATAGTTATTTGAGAGTTGCTTATAAATACTTTTTTCATACTTATACTATCAATAACCGTATTTATGAATAGTACCGTATTTATGAATAGTAACTGTACTTATGAATAGTACCGTAATTGTGAATAGTAACCGTACTTATGAATAGTATCGTATTTTGTGAATAGTACGTATACATGAATAGTACTGTATCAGTGAATAGTAACCGTATCCAGAAATCGTATTCATGAATAGTGACCGTGAATAGTTACTATGAATAGTAACGGTAAATAGTAAAGGTAAAAAGTAAATTGTAAATGGTAAAGGTAAAAAGCATATTCAAAGCATATGCTAAGGCATATTCCAAAGAATATGCTAAGGCATATTCTAAAATTATTTTCTATAAATAGCGACCTTAGTTTAATTATAAAACTCACACCATCATATATTCACTTCTAAATTTCTCTCTGATAATCACACAAGATTAAGTACGTCTAAGTGATCTTTCTTCTACAACACTAAGGTGAGTCTTCATACTCCCCTTTTCAATTATTTATACATTTATTTGGGGACTGAGATACATGCATAAAAACTATTTGTTATACTTATATGTATTGCAAAATTTTATATAATATATGATATATTATATAACTCTGTTTTCTTTATTATACCTTTGAGGTAATATACAAACACTGCTTTATTTATTTTACCTTCGGGGTAAAATACAAACTCTTTACTGTTATGATGAACACAAGTATTTCAGAAATGTATATATATGGTTGATTCTAAGTTGCTCTGTTCACTCAAAGTCCTCACCATCATGAACGATTAATTATGGTAACATAAACGTGGGTATATTGAATAGTACTATTCGGGTAGGCACCCCCATCCGTGTTGGTCATACCAACTGGATACGGATGCATTATGTCTGGAAAGCTTAGGGTACCCTGAACAAGGTACCTACTTCGGAGGCAAATTGTAACATCCGTGAATTTTGACCCGTTGACTTTTCGTGTAAAATGACTAACAATTAAGTAATGAATTAATTTGGGTCGTTTTGTGATTTTATGACTATGTGGTATATTAGTCGGGTCGTCGTATGTGTAGTCGGTATGAAATTGTGCAACTAATGGTATTGTGGTTGAGAAGGGAAACGGGTCGGCCCGTGGGTAGTCCATGACCCACCAAGCCCCCAAGACCCACTTCCCCCTTATCCTTCTCTCATTTCTCATTACTATCTCTTTCTCTTTTTCTCTCTTTCACCCAAAAGCAAAAGAACCATTTCAATCTCTTCACCATTCTTGCATCAACTAGTAGTGGATCGATTTTAATACAAAAATCGCAATCACCATCTTCTCATTGTCGCCATCTTTGAAGAATCAAAGGCCAAGTTCTTACCATTTTACCCACTTTTGACCTAATTTCGGATTTGAGCACTAGGAAGAGTTTTGGTAAGTCTAAATCAACCCATTTACTTCTATTTATGTTTGTTCATGTGTTTCTAGTTGATTTGATGTGATTTCGAGTCTTTAAAATGGTAAAATGGAGTTTTGGGTTAAATTGGGGTTAGGGTTAGGGTTTGATGAATTTGTGGATGATTTTGGTGTAATGGTCGAATTTGTGGGTTGGGTTATGTGTATTTATGTTCATTGATGCTAAGTTATGCTTCAAATCATGTTACAAAGTCTTTACAAATCGATTTGGGTTGGTTTGGGTCGAATTGGGGTTTTTGGTTCGTATTTCTGGATGATTCTGCTGGTGCTGCCTGCAGAAAGTGGTCACTGCGGCGCAGTGAGCTCACTTTTGCTCACTGCGGCGCAGTGCTTTTCTACTGGTTCTGGGCCAGTTTAGCCACTGCGGCGCAGTGGGCATAGTTCTTGCCCACTGCGGCGCAGTGCAATGTTTCTGGTCCTGGTCCAGTTTGGCCACTGCGGCGCAGTGGGCATAGTTCTGCTCCACTGCGGCGCAGTGGATAGTCACTGTGATTTTGTATGTGTGTCGAATTTCAAATTGTTGAGATTGTGTAGTTGACATTACGGTATGATGATGTGTAATTATAGGTTGTGGACGTGTGGACCCTATTACTCGTTGTAATCTTTTACTAACTTCTTTGCCGATCAAGGTGAGTTTCGTATCTCCCTACCCGCTTGGGATTCGGGCTGAAAAGTGTAAACCTGGCGTGCTTACTTGTATTTATTGGTGCATTACTTGTTTGACTTGATTGTTGGATTGATGTGGCGTTCATTTCGTTTGTTTGACTTGGTTTATGTTTTAGTTAAGTATTACTTATACTTTAGGATAGACGTACATACATGGAAGTCGGTTATGCCTTCCTTGGGTTTTAGATGTGGTGGGAAGGCTGCGGGTGACCCTATACATAAGCATCTGGGACTCGAAGAAAGTAAAATCCTCTGAAGTATATGTACGTATAGTTGGTTTATATTGTGATTAAGGATTAATTTTGATTGATGCATATGTTGTGCATATGTCCCTCTGTTGACAAGTGTGCCCCGTTACGATTATTGATTGTTGACTTATGGTTGTCGTATTTTGATTGCTGAGTTATGTTTGAGGAATATTGGTTGGGTGGCACAGGTTCATTGTACATTGATTGTTGGTTCATGAGCATGCATTTACATTTGATTGTAAGCATTGCATACATTGTTGATGAGCCCTCGGCAGGGGATTGCCGACATCCTGGTGCATAGATGTATGCACCCATTTTGGATGTAGTTCCTGACCCCGAGTATATAGACATATATATCTCGATGATTTTGAGATACAGCCCTGTTCATGGCGATGGCAGAGGGGTATCGTTGCATACGTGATTGAAGGTCACGCTTGGGATAGGCATATTTGATTATTCATTCATTCGGCATTTGCATTGATACATACATCATTTATGCATCCTCATTACACTCTCATTTGTGTAATCTTGTTGTTGGACGATATTGTGTTGCTTAGAGGCTCGCTGTAAGTCATGCCTAGCCTCTATTCGTATATTGTGATTATTGTTGATGGTTCTTTATGGACCATTACTACGAACTCACCAACCTTGTGTTGACTATGCTAGTACACTTTTCAGGTAATCAGGTACTCCCAGGACGTGGAGTTTAGTTGCTTGCTTGCTGTCTAACCCGGACTTGGACCTCATGGATCAAGGATTCATTGGCCTGTCATTTGCATTATACTTAGGATTGCTCGTCATCTTTGGATGTTATTATGTAGACTTTGATGGCTATTTGTTCGTGTTGTATTTTGTTACTTGTTTCGCTATGTTCTGGATTCACCGAATCTATATTTGCATTTAGATAGTTCTATTGTAATTCCACCGGGTGCTATGTGTTTTCCGTGACATTTCGAGCTCGGCTTGGGTGTTACAGAATGGTGGCCCATGCAAGGTCGTAGAGAATTAGGCGGTTTGACCTAGACTACGGCTTAAGTTAAAACTCTTCATATAGCATGCATGGTTAGGAATTTGTGTGCAATATGAATTTTGTGAATCCCCGTGTGAGTTCGTAGTTAAGACCATTTGTGTGATAGCTTGATTTCAAAGTGATGAACATGGTTACTATGATTTGTTGTTGCTAATTGTTGGAACTAATGTGATGATTTAGGGCAAAATGATGGGATGCCATTAACTTAGTATAATATTGTGCCAACCCTAAAAGAACCCGATCAACTCTTTTATGGTTACCCGATACTATAGCAAGTTCATGACATCGTGGATTGCGCACGGGTGGCTTAAAGTATAATAAGGAACCGATATGCTTAATGGAAGTTGATTTGGGTGGAAGGTTAGCCGTTGGTACACCTTGTATACATACCCGGTCAATAACTAGAGAGCATATCGAATTCGAATTATACCTTGAATCATTCGTGTTAGTTGTTTAATGACATGATGAAATGAACATGATTACTCGAATTAATGATGATGTATTGTAATAAATTCAACTTGATGTCATAATATGTAAAAACCCCTTATGATTCTAACACTGTTGCCTTAGCATAATATTATGTAATGAGTATGTGGTATCGGTATGAGAGCATTGACTACTTGTGTGGCTAACATGTGAGCATTTGAGACTAACTCTCGGGTCAACGTGTCACTTGTTTTATAGAAATGGCGAGACCAAGGAGAGTCGGAACTAATTATAGGGCTGAAGAAGAAGAACCTCAACCGGAAGCTCAACCGGAGGTACAGGGAGGTAGGGGCCGTGGTAGAGGCCGTGGTAGAGGTCGTGGTAGGGGCCGTGGTAGGGGTCGCGGTGAAGTTCCTGAGCCAAACTTGGCTGAGGTAATTGCTCAAACGGTTGCTGGCATCATGCCAACCATCATTGCTCAAGTCACGGCAAGTCTTGGGCAAAATATTGGGCCTCAAAACAACGAAGCCCCAGAAAACTTAAACAATGAAAATGATCAACCTCAAGCCGAAGATTATGAGGAAGAGGAACCAATGGGAGTTAATATCGGGATGCCCATGAATAACCAATATGGTGGATACCGTCAAGGGTGTCTCTTTAAGGATTTTAAGAGTTGTGGGGCACCGGAGTTTGATGGGAAAGGTGGTCCCACGGAATGTATAAGATGGTTTGAGGCAATAGAAGCGGTGATTGAAAGGAGTCATTGCACCTATGATGACCGGATTTCTATGCATCCGGCATGTTTAGGCATGACGCCTTAAGTTGGTGGAACCAAGAAATAACATTGGGGCGGACTCAAAATTTGGAGTGGGTTGACTTCGTAAATAAAGTAAAAGCAAAGTTTTGTCCTCCCTACGAACTACAAAATTTAACCATTGAGTTTGCAAATCTAAATATGGAAGGAGCCGATTTCAAGGGCTACGTGAGACGATTCCAAGAGTTGTCTACTCTCATTCCTCACTTGGTGGGTACCGAGCCACAAGCCATCCAGAAATTTGTTTTGGCTTGAATCCTCACGTCCGATCATATGTAAACTCCAATATGCCTACTTCTTTGGCAAACGCGGTTAACCAAGCCGGGAGTGTGACTGAAGACTTATTGAGAAGGGGCGTTTTGAGCAAATCCTCGTCAAGCAAGAGGAAAGAAGTGGGAGAGTCGAGCGGGGTAAGGAAAATGGGGAGGTTTGACCCCAAGAATGCTAATAGGGGTAGGATAATGGCGGCGGTGGAACCGGCTAGGAGGGCTTATAACGGGCCTCATCCTTTCTGTGGAAGGTGCAACAGGCACCATCCCGCCACTACTCCATGTGGGGCATGCTTTAATTGCAATCAAGTCGGGCACGAAGCTAAAAGTTGTAGGGCTCCAAGAACGGGCCCAATGAATGCGGCTCCTATTCGGGCCGTTCCTCCTCAAGGTAACCAAAGGAGAGGTGAATGTTTTGTGTGGTAGCCGTGACCACTACCGTGATAATTGTCCTCGATGGGTGGGACAACAAGTTCAAGTAGCCGTTCACCCCAATCAACTCCAAATGGTCGGGCCTAACCAAAACCGGGGGCAACAAGGCCACCAAGTGCAACCACGCGGCCGAGCCTTTGCGGCAAATGTAAATGAAGCCCGCAACGATCCCAATGTAGTAGCAGGTACTTTCCTCTTAAATGGTCTCTATGCAACCGTCTTATTTGATTCCGGGGCCGATTATAGCCTCGTGTCTACTAACTTTGTGCCTTTGATTGATGTGCATCCTTGTGCTCTAAACTATGTGCTTGACATTGAAATGGTAAACGGGTCACTAACTAGAATTAGCCAAATACTCCGTGATTGTGTCTTGACTTGGAAGACGTCGACTTCTTCATCGATCTTATGCCTTTAGACATTGGTAGTTTTGATATTATAGTGGGTATGGATTGGTTAGCGGCGGTTAATGCGACGATTGATTGTGGTGAGAGAGTTGTTAAGATACCTTTGGCCAACGGCAAAATTCTTAGGGTTCAAGGCGAAATCTCCGATTCCCCAAATTCTAAAGTCTTTAGTGCTACCACCACAAAGGTAGAATTGAAGACCGTTCCTATTTTGTGAATTCCCCGATGTTTTTCCGGATGACTTACCGGGATTACCTCCAACTCGTGCGCTTGATTTTCGTATTAGTCTTATTCCTGAAGCCGCGCCCGTAGCAAAGGCTCCTTATAGACTAGCTCTAACCGAAATGCAAGAGCTACAAACTCAACTCAAGGAACTCCAAGAGAAGGGTTTCATTCGCCCTAGTCAATCTCCTTGGGGTGCTCCTGTTCTCTTCGTCAAAAAGAAAGACGGATCCTTCAGAATGTGTATTGATTATCGGGAATTGAACAAGCTCACCGTGAAGAACCGGTATCCACTCCCTAGAATTGATGAGCTTTTTGATCGTTTGCAAGGTGCCAAATGCTTCTCAAAAATCGATCTCCGTTCGGATTATCATCAACTCCGGGTACATGAGGATGACATCCCCAAAACGGCTTTTCGCACAAGGTATGGTCATTTTGAATTCACCGTGATGCCTTTTGGGTTGACTAATGCACCGGCGGTGTTCATGGACTTGATGAACCGGGGGTGTCAACCATATTTAGACAAGTCCGTTATTGTGTTCATTGATGACATACTTGTATACTCGAAGACAAAGGAGGAGCATGTTAAGCACTTGCGCGAAGTGCTTGATTTACTAAGGAAGGAGAAGTTGTACGCGAAATTTTCCAAGTGTGAGTTTTGGTTGGAAGAGGTCCACTTCCTTGGTCACGTAGTGAGCAAGGATGGTATTCATGTGGACCCAAGCAAGATTGAAGCGGTTAAGAATTGGAGAAGACCCGAAACGCCATCCGAGATCCGTCAATTCCTTGGATTGGCGGGTTACTATAGAAGATTCATTGAAAACTTCTCCCGTATTGCACAACCACTCACCCTCTTGACTCAAAAAGATAGAAACTTCGAATGGGGCGAAAGACAGGAGAACGCCTTCCAAACCCTTAAGGATATGCTATGTGATGCTCCTATTTTGACATTACCGGATGGGATAGAAGATTTTGTGGTTTATTGTGATGCTTCGGGGCAAGGGTTGGGTTGCGTTCTTATGCAAAGGGGTAAAGTCATTGCTTATGCCTCTCGTCAATTGAAGGTGCATGAGAAGAACTACCCGACACATGATTTGGAATTGGGAGCGGTTGTGTTTGCTTTGAAGTGTTGGAGGCATTACCTCTATGGCACCAAATGTGTGATTTATACCGATCACAAAAGTCTCCAACACATCTTCAACCAAAGTGAATTGAATATGAGGCAAAGGCGTTGGCTTAAACTATTTAGTGATTACGATTGTGACATCCGTTATCACCCGGGCAAGGCAAATGTAGTAGCCGATGCCTTGAGCCGAAAGGAGAGAGTGAAGCCAAGACGGGCTAGAGCTATGAGCCTCACGGTAGGGCCAAGTATTCGTGATCGGATTATTGAAGCCCAAATCCAAGCCACCCTACCGGAAAACTTTGGAAACGAAAACCTAGATGGCATGGAGCAACTTTTTGACCGAAAGAATGATAACGGGCTTTACATGGTGGAAAGACTTTGGATTCCTATATTCGGCGATTTAAGAACGCTTATTATGAATGAAGCCCACCTATCACCTTATTCGGTCCATCCCGGGTCGGATAAGATGTACTTTGACTTGAAGGAATTTATTGGTGGCCGGGCATGAAGCGTGATGTGGCTAAGTATGTGAGTGAGTGTCTTACTTGCTTACAAGTCAAAGCCGATCACAAGAAGCCACCCGGATTGTTGGTACAACCGGTGATGCCCGAATGGAAGTGGGAGCATATTTCAATGGACTTCATCACCAAACTACCGAAGACGAGAAGCGGCCGAGACACGATTTGGGTGATAGTAGATCGGTTAACGAAATCGGCTCACTTTTTAGCCATTCGTGAAACCGATAAATTTGACACTTTGGCTCGTTTGTACATCAAGGAAGTAATATCTAAGCATGGAGTGCCGATTTCTATCATTTCGATAGAGATGCCCGTTTCAAATCAAAATTTTGGGAAGCCTTTCAAAATGCCATGGGTACTCGACTTGACATGAGCACGGCATTTCACCCTCAAACGGATGGGCAAACCGAGAGAACCATTCAAACACTCGAAGACATGTTGAGGGCATGTGCAATTGATTTTGGTGGAAGTTGGGAAGACCATTTGCCGCTAGTTGAGTTCTCTACAACAATAGTACCACGCTACTATTCAAATGGCACCCTTTAAGGCCTTGTATGGTAGGGTGTGCCGTTCTCATTTAGCTTGGGCGGAAATTGGAGAGAGTCAACTTATCGGGCCGGAAATTGTGATTGAAACTACCAAGGTAATATCTCAAATTAAGGAGAAGTTGCAATTGGCCCGTGAACGTCAAAGAAGTATGCCGATGTGAGGCGGAGACCGTTGGAGTTTGAAGTTGGTGATTTGTACTTTTGAAAGTGTCACCTTGGAAGGGAGTCGTACGTTTTGTGAAGCGGGAAAACTTGCACCAAGGTATATTGGTCCTTTTAAGATTCTTGAACGGGTTGGGAAAGTTGCTTATCGGCTAGAATTGCCCCAAGAGCTTAGTGGTGTGCATGATGTGTTCCATATTTGTAACTTACGCAAGTGTTTGGTGGATCCTACACATCATGTGCCTATGAATGAAATTAGGGTTGATTCAAACTTGAACTTTGTTGAAGAGCCGGTAGAGATCATGGACCGTCAAGAGAAGAAGCTCAAGAAGAAGCGCTATACCATTGTCAAAGTTAGATGGAATGCTAGACGTGGAGCCGAGTTCACTTGGGAGAGAGAAGACCATATGAAGTCCAAGTATCCGCATTTATTTGTAAATTAGGGTTTTGTTGAATTTCGGGACGAAATTCTTTTAACGGGGGGATAATGTAACATCCGTGAATTTTGACCCGTTGACTTTTCGTGTAAAATGACTAACAATTAAGTAATGAATTAATTTGGGTCGTTTTGTGATTTTATGACTATGTGGTATATTAGTCGGGTCGTCGTATGTGTAGTCGGTATGAAATTGTGCAACTAATGGTATTGTGGTTGAGAAGGGAAACGGGTCGGCCCGTGGGTAGTCCATGACCCACCAAGCCCCCAAGACCCATTTCTCCCCCTTATCTCTTTTCCCCCTCTCATTTTCTTATCTATCTATCTTTCCTCTCTTTCTCTCTTTCACCCAAAAGCAAAAGAACCATTTCAATCTCTTCACCATTCTTGCATCAACTAGTAGTGGATCGATTTTAATACAAAAATCATCATCTTCTCATTGTCACCCATCTTTGAAGAATCAAAGGCCAAGTTCTTACCATTTTACCCATTTTTGACCTAAATTCGGAATTTGAGCACTAGGAAGAGTTTTGGTAAGCCTAAATCAACCCATTTACTTCTATTTATGTTTGTTCATGTGTTTCTAGTTGATTTGATGTGATTTCGAGTCTTTAAAATGGTAAAATGGAGTTTTGGGTTAAATTAGGGTTAGGGTTAGGGTTTGATGAATTTGTGGATGATTTTGGTGTTTTGGTCGAATTTGTGGGTTGGGTTATGTTTATTTATGGTTAATGATGTTAAGTTATGCTTCAAATCATGTTACAAGTCTTTACAAATCGATTTGGGTTGGTTTGGGTCGAAATGGGGGTTTTTGGTTCGTATTTCTTGATGAATCTGCTGGTGCTGGCTGCAGAAAGTGGTCACTGCGGCGCAGTGAGCTCACCTTTGCTCACTGCGGCGCAGTGCTTTTGTTCTGGTGCTGGGCCAGTTTAGCCACTGCGGCGCAGTGGGCATAGTTCTTGCCCACTGCGGCGCAGTGCATTGTTTCTGGTCCTGGTCCAGTTTAGCCACTGCGGCGCAGTGGGCATAGTTCTGCTCCACTGCGGCGCAGTGGATAGTCCCTGTGTTTATATGTGTGTCGAGTTTCAACTTGTTTGGGAATGTATAGTTGACATTACTATATTATGATGGATAATTATAGGTTGTGGAGGTGTGGACCCTATTACTCGCTTGTAATCTTTTACTAACTTCTCTGCCGATCAAGGTGAGTTTCGTATCTCCCTACCCGCTTGGGATTCGGGCTGAAAAGTGTAAACCTGGCGTGCTTACTTGTATTTATTGGTGCATTACTTGGTTGACTTGATTGTTGGATTGATGTGGCGTTCATTTCGTTTGTTTGACTTGGTTTATGTTTTAGTTAAGTATTACTTTACTTTAGGATAGACGTACATACATGGAAGTCGGTTATGCCTTCCTTGGGTTTTAGATGTGGTGGGAAGGCTGCGGGTGACCCTATACATAAGCATCTGGGACCCGAAGAAAGTAAAATCCTCTGAAGTATATGTACGTATAGTTGGTTTATATTGTGATTAAGGATTAATTTTGATTGATGCATATGTTGTGCATATGTCCCTCTGTTGACAAGTGTGCCCCGTTACGATTATCGAATGTTGACTTATGGTTGTCGTATTTGATTTCTGAGCATGGTTGAGGAATATTGGTTGGGTGGCACAGGTTCATTGTACATTGATTGTTGGTTCATGAGCATGCATTTACAGTTGATTGTAAGCATTGCATACATTGTTGATGAGCCCTCGGCAGGGGATTGCCGACATCCTGGTGCATAGATGTATGCCCCATTTTGGATGTAGTTCCTGACCCCGAGTATATAGACATATATATCTCGATGATTTTGAGATACAGCCCTGTCCATGGCGATGGCAGAGGGGTATCGTTGCATACGTGATTGAAGGTCACGCTTGGGATAGGCATATTTGCTTATTCATTCATTCGGCATTGCATTGATACATACATCATTTGTGCATCCTCATTACACTCTCATTTCTTTGTGTAATCTTGTTGTTGGACGATATTGTGTTGCTTAGAGGCTCGCTGTAAGTCATGCCTAGCCTCTACTCGTTTATTGTGATTATTGACGTTGGTTCTTTATGGACCATTCTACGAACTCACCAACCTTGTGTTGACTATGCTTAGTACACTTTTCAGGTAATCAGGTTCTCCAGGACGTGGAGTTTAGTTGCTTGCTTGCTGTTAACCCGGACTATGGACCTATGGATCAAGGATTCATTGGCCTGTCATTTGCATTATACTTAGGAATTGCTCGTCATCTTTGGATGTTATTATGTAGACTTTGATGGCTATTTGCTCCTGTTGTATTTTGATACTTGCTTTGTTACGTTTTGGATTCACCGAATCTATATTTGCATTTAGAGTGTTCTATTGTAATTCCACCTGGTGCTATGTGTTTTCCGTGATATTCCGAGCCTCGGCTTGGGGTGTTACAAATAAACACACACTTGTCTAGTTTCGGTTCATGAGATTAGAACTTGATGTATACAGTATCTACTCTTATATTCTATTTGATCCATTGTGTGATCAAATAGTTACTCTAAATCTTGTGGTTCATACTCTATATTTTTATATACAAAACCTATGATACTCTTTGCTTTAGATTGTATCATAAACACTTGAT
>CM067171.1:83936138-83988490 GCA_034093135.1 Erigeron breviscapus | reverse complement strand
TCTTTGAGCAAGAGCTCTTTCTTCGAACTGGAGCATGCCAAAGAGAGACTCAAGGTTTAGCCCATTGAGTCGCTCAGTGGTTCTGAGGATTTGTCTCAGACCTTGCCACTTGATAGGTAAACTATCAAGAAATTTGTGGCATACCTCAAAATCATCATGAGAGATACCAACAGTGGTCATGTCGTTCAGTAACCCTTTAAATCGGGTATATGAACCGTTTAGACCTTCGTTGGGGAGGGAAAAGAAATTTTCATAGGCTCTTTTTAAGTCTATCTTTTAGTGGCAATGGTAGCAGCAGAGCCTTCATGCATGCTAACCAATCTATCCCAAACTTCTTTTGAAGAGGGATATCTAATGACTACTTTCATGAGGTCAGTGGGAAGAGTGCTGACAATCATGTTTTGAGCCTTGCATCAAGATTAACAAGTCTCCTTTCATCGTCAGTCCATTGAACCTCTGGTTTGACGATGTCAATCACAATCTCAGGAGCATCAACAGTTGCTCCTGGTGTTCTTTGAACCAGAGTGGGATATAAGGACCGACGGTCAGAATAGACATAAGATAGGGTTCCACACCCACTATATGTAGTAACATCCTTCCTTCCAAGACCCAAAGTCATCGGGCTCGAATCTTGGAGGGACGGATACGTAACCGAAGTCACGTGTGTTAACAAGGGTGGGAACAGCAGTCATGTTCTTGTTTAAGAATAGATTAAGAGAGAATTTTTAAGAAAATAAGTATGCAAACGGATCTTTGTTTCAGTAATTTAGAAACGCTGGCTCTGATACCACTTAACAGTCCTTGATTTGCACACTTATGTTTAGTTTATCTTAGACAAAGAGTTAAGAACAGAAAGTAAAGAACATAAACAAAAACAAGTTCAATTGTAAGAGAACTATGCAAGTCTAATCATATGTATCATTGATTTAAACGATGAATACATGGTCGATATTACAACTTGTCTTACAAGAATACAAATGAACTAGATAATTGCTAAGCCTAGAAAGGAAGAAAGAAACTTAAGCAATTACAAATAAAGTGTCACACACTTTGTGGTGATAAAACACACAAATGAATGGTGCGGCTGTGTTGCTTTATATAGGAGAGGAATTAGGGCAACACAGCCTTACAATGATAGTGATAGAATGGTGGTTGTCGACTGCTTATAGGCTCATTGTACTTGGATCCAGGAGCCTTTGTCTTCTTTACCAAAACGGGTATGAAAGAGAGAAACCCTTATTTTGGTCCCAACTGTACCTTTGCCATATTAGGTAATCTTCAGTTGAAAGAACCACCATGTGACTTCTTGTCTTCTTGTTGTTTGAAAACTTCCCGCCTTGACACACAGCTTGGGAAGTAAGTCATCCGCTGACAAGAGTCATTGACTCGCTGATGACTCACTGACGACCCACGTCAGCGACCAAGTCTGGTCAGCGAATCCTTGACTCAACAGAGGAATTGGAAGGAAAGTTTGGAATTTGAATTCCATAGTTTTGTTCAACCAAACATAGTAAAGTATGGAATTCAAATTCCAATTCCAAAGAATTCTTAAGAGTTCAATGAACCAAACACCCCTAAGAAAGAAGAAGAAAAGGGAAAGTAGAAAGAAAATATGAGGTTGTAGAAAATGAATGTGCATCAATACTTGTATATCTAACTATCTCATGCATATTAACCGTTATTTAATAAAAATGAGTTTGTTTTAAGAAAAGATACCATGGGGCTGTGGGATTGAGATCCTCTAAAGTTGATCCAACTTTACCTATGACGTTGGATATAAAGTTTGATCAATTTTAGAGGATCCTAATCCGGGGTTTTGTACTTTGTCATTGACTTTGTTTTTTAGTTTTAATTATATATATAACAATTGAAGTTCCCTTAGCTATATGGTACTTCACTTGTTTTTTAATTTCAACACCAAACTTTTATAACTTCTATTTTTGACACAAACTTTGTTAATCTAAAATTTTTGGATTATCTAATTTTTGTCACATAACTTTTACTTTCTATTTTTAACACAAACTTATTTTATCTTCGTCACTTCATGAAACTTTTACATGTTTAATTTTTAACACAAACTTATTTAGTCAAGATTTTTGGCTTTTTCAGTCACACAACTTTTACTTTTTTTCCAAGTCACACAACTTTTACTTTTTTAATTTTTGACACAAACTTTTTTTTTTGAACGACATTCTATTCTACTTTTACTCCTAAATTACACGTATGCCTGGAAACCAGGACTCTCGAAAAACCTCTATTTATTTTTGACACAAACTTATGCTATCTAGATTTTTAAGTTTTCCAATTTTTGCCGAACAACTTTTACTTTTATTATTTTTGACACAAACCTATTTTCTCTTCTTTAGTTTCTAAGAATAGTTGTTTTTTTAGTTCCTTAATTACCATGAGTTGTAAATTTTACGTATCGTTATGTTTCTCGGGGCAACGCCCGGATACAAAAACTAGTTATAAATAATTTTTTTAATTTGTGAAAGTTTATATAACTTATTAGTTTGTCATTTATTTACCAACTTTGTAATATTTGGCACTTAAAAATAATTATAAATAGATTTTGACGTGAATTTTAATTTTAAGCTCTTCTTAAAACTTATTACAAATTTATAATAAAAAACTTTTCTAATTAATATTCAAAGGTAATTATTTTTACTCACTTTCTAAATTGTTAACTTATGTTCCCTATAAATTATAATAGGTGAAATGTTCATTTAAAAACTAAAATTTATGTGAAAACAAAAAAACTGGTCAAAACATACTTTGATCTGAATTTAACACAATGTGTTTTAATTATGTTTTTTAAAAACACAATGTGTCTTTATTGTGTAAACCAAAAAACACATTGTGTTAAGTTTTAAATCACAGTGTGTTTTTGATAACGCGTGAAAATCAGAAAATTGTTCAAACACACTGTGATATGAACTTAACACAATGTGTTTTCTAAAAATAAATAAAAACACAATGTGTTAAATTCAGATCACAATGTGTTTTGGCCAGTTTTATAATTTTCACGAAAATTTTAGTTTTCAAATGATCACAACCCATTATAATAGAGTAAGTACAACTCTTTTACGCGTAACGTAATAAACCCATAAGCATAACCTCAAGAAAAAGCCTATGATTTTCTTTTATTATTTTGAATTTTTTTATTGTAGTAAACGTTTAACTATGTCTTAAAAGCTATACACTACAAGCAAGATTTAAAACCCTTTTTGACCCAAATCGACCCGGCCAGCAGTTAACCAACCCGTCTAACATGGTCATAGCGCATCGACTAATTTGGACACACGTGATTTTGGATCCTGGATCCGCCATGCACACTTTACCCTTGATCTTGAAATTTCTTATAAATTCCATCCTTTTTGCACGTTATACCTACATTAGACTAGGAAGTGTGTAAAAAGGCAAGTAAGCATAGCAAGTTAGGGTTGTATACCTCATTTTGAACATATACCTTAGCACATTGTACCTACATTAGGCAAATCAACGTTGATAAATTTGTTATCAAATTTGATCAAATCCAGCCGAAATTCTTCATCGTAATGATGTTCTTCATGTGCTTTGCAGTATTCGATTACTTTCACAAGGACTTAATGCTTACCTTGTGAACTTTTATCTTTTCGGGATTACTGCCAATCGTCGCCAAACACATCTTTGACGATTGCAACTACATCACAACGGTTTTATCAACCTCAAGTTCTTTGACCTCGATCTGCGCTTATTAAAGTTATTTTTGACATGATATCTGTATGCAATCAAAAATGGCAATTCTTAAATTTCGTCGATGGGCTAGGCTGAGATGAATAGGAGGTATCTGAACGTGAACGTAAACGACAATTCTTGAATTTCAACATCGAGGTGGGGTGATTAGGGTTTATCGAATAGTCCTTGAAAGAATCCTTGGTTTCGTAAATATATAAATATAAATACTCGTGTAACCTCCCCACCCCCATTATAAAAATTCAAGAATTGTCATTAAAAAAAACATTCATATAAACCCTAACCACCCCACCCCAACCCACCGTCAAAATTTAAAAGTTAGTCATTTCCGATTGCACATAGATATGATGTCAAAAATAACTTTAATAAGCGCGAAGGTCAAAAATATGATACGAATAAAACCATTGCGATGTAGTTGCACCAGTCAAAGACGTAGTTAGAGATGATGACAATAATAATCCCTAAAAGATAAAAATACACAATGTAAGCAGTAAATCCTTGTGAAAGAAAAGAAATACTCCTTCCGTCCCATTTTAATTGTCCTATTTTGACTGGTCAAGTCTTTTTCTTTCGACTTTGACCGTAAGTATCTTTGTTTGTGTTATATGTTAGTCGATGAAGTTATATCCAGTGACGGCCCTGAGAATTTAAACACCCCGGCCAAACAAAAAAAAATGCCCCTAACTTTTACCGAAGTCAAATATATAAACAACTTTTCTTTATAAACACTACAAATAATGTTGCATTTGTGTACACTTTTAGTTAGCGTGAACAAATTAAAAATTTTGTCACGCTTTTATGTGTGTAAAAATATGTAGAATTAAAAGTGTGTAGAAATTTATCCACACTAAAAAGTGTGTAGAACTAAAAGTTCACACTTTTTAATGTAGACTTTTATGATTAATTTGTAATACCCCATTTGTCCACACTAACTTTTTAGTTAGTGTGGAGAAATGGGGGTTATAAAATAATTATGAAAGTTCACACTAAAAAGTGTGAACTTTTAGTTCTACACACTTTTTAGTGTGAATAAATTTCTACACACTTCTAGTTATACATATTTTTACACATATAAAAGCGTGACAAAATTTTTAACTTGTTCACACTAACTAAAAGTGTGGACAAATGCAACATTATTTGTAGTGAAATGATAATTAGCATTATAACAAAAAATTATTTATGCATAATAAGATCATAGTTTTAAAATTAAATACCATAGTAGTTACTTATTTACATTTTAGACATTAATTAAAATGAAATCAAATATATATTTATATTATAACACATCTTTTTAGCATATTATACATTATATATAATATATATAAAAATTTCGAAAATTTATGCCCCGTATAATTATGCCCCGGCCGGGAATCGGGTTTGCACACCTACAAGAAAATGAAGCAAATGTGACAAAAGTTTTTAGGGAGGACATAATATCCTCGCAAAAAGTCACTAAATGACAAAAAAACTAGTATGTGTTGAATTTTTAGTTTGACCAAATCTATTGCGAGGACTGTCCTCACTAAAGATCAATTTTATATTTATTTTTGAGTTTCTTTTCAGAGTCAAAGTCAAAAAAAGAAAAAATGAGTTGGACTTTTATTGACTACATTTTTAGCGAGGACTGTCCTCGCAGTAGATTTAATTTTTTATTTTTTAAAAGTTCTAATATAAATGTATATTAAGTTTCAAAGTTTTCAATTCCCACTAAATATTAAAAAAATTCGGGTTTAATTTTTAGCGAGGACTGTCCTCGCAGTAGATTTAATTTTTTATTTTTTAAAAGTTCTAATATAAATGTATATTAAGTTTCAAAGTTTTCAATTCCCACTAAATATTAAAAACAATTCGATATAATCTTTTGCGAGGACTGTCCTCGCAACATTTAATTTTTTATTTTTTAAAATTCTAATATATATAGAGTTTATTGGTTAATGTTATAAAAGTTAAATATTTTGTAATAATTCATATGGATTATATGAGTCTTATTACATGTTAAATGACTACATGTTAAAGTTTTATATATTTAAAGTATTAAAAAGATTGTTATATCATTATTTATTTAATTTACTTAAGATTTTAATATCATATATACATATATAGGTTAAAATAATGTATTAAAGTATTTAAATATAGTTATATATATATATATATATACTTATGGTAGTAGTGGATGTTTGATGATATTGTTATTTTTGTTGTTTGATAAGCTCTGAAAACAGATCCAGACCCGTATGTATATATATATATATAATTTTTAATAATTTAGTTATTGCGAGGACATGTCCTTGCAATAAGTTTCGTATTTACTATAGCAATATACATACAATAATACATTTAGACGTATATATAATACATTTATACGTACATAATACAGTTATAATATCTATTCATTTAACTTTTTGTGAGGACTGTCCTCGCAAAAAGTTAATTTTCATTTCTTTTATATTTTTTCTTTCTCTAATATATGTTCTCGCTGTATCTTAAAAAAATTCTCGCTAAATACTTCTTGCGAGAAGGCTTTCGCGACAAAACTGTTGCGAGGACATGTCCTCGCTAAAAAACCTATTGCGAGGACATTGGACCTTTGCGAGGACATCCGTCCTCCCTAAAAGTCATTTTTCTTGTAGTGATTAGTCTCTGGTTATATCAATGAAAAGTATATTTAATACTCGATCAATTCATATATGTTCTATCAAGTGTTATATAACACAAACAAAAATATTTACGGTCAAAGTTGAAAGAAAAAGACTCATAAAGTCAAACTATGACAATTAATATGGGACGGAGGAAGTAGTAAATCCAACTCTTAACATGTTTTTCTTTAGAGATTTTTTTTCAAAAGCCCATTCTCATATGTTTTTTTTTCTTGTGGGTAAATGAATACTACACAAACGGAAAATGAATCTAGTGTAGTTCTGTAAACGGGCATATTGAAAAGCCCAGACATTCTTCATCCGAACCTCTTGCAACTCTTCAAGATTATATAGTCCTTATCAATATGAAACAATTAAGGGATTCTCTCTCTTCTCTCTCTCTCCACTCTCTGCTCTCACCTCAAACGGCTCTTTCTCCTGGATCTTGGATCGGAGATTGAGCCTATGACTTCGAGATCCAGATCGAGTATTTGAGATTGAGAGTTTGAGATCGAGATTATTCTCATCCGGTTAAGGCTTCCACTCCTGGGGATCTAACCCTTTTTTTCACTCTATGGGCCGGAGGTCCCTTCCACTTCGGTGGATCTGGAAGCAGCCTCTCTACCTTTGAATAGGGGTAAGGTCTGTCTACATCATATCTCCCCCGTACCCCGGCTTATGCCGGGATTGTGTACCGTTGTCGTCGTATCAATATGAAACATGTCTTGAATTTGTGAGTCTCTCATCTTGTAAAACAAAAATAAAAGGGTACACGAATTAAAACTAAACATTGCAGAACTAATTAATGCTAGACGTAAGACATGTATCAATATATTCGTAACTACACGACTAATAATAGATGCAGGACATCCAATGGCAATGTATCTATATATTTAGTAACACACATACACATTAACTTGCAATGTAAATTTTCAACTTAATTATTTCCAACCGGATGTTACATTTTTGTTAGCAACTAGATGAAACCCGTGCGTTGCACCGGGCTATTTAGATTTCTACTTGATTCATAGCAAATGGAATGCGACAAAAATGTTATTATAACGAAAAGTGAATAGTTGTTATATAAAGTACAATAGTAGCCCTTAAGAAACTCACGATTAAAAACAACAATACATACAAGTGTAATGTAAATAAGCACTTGAATGAACTATCACCTAAAATTAAAAAGGATATCAAAATAAAATACAACATTATTTTTGCTTTCGCTTCAAATAGACAAATTAAATGCAACTTTTACAATTACAGATAGAAAGATTAATTGTCTTCTTTTTCTATAAAAGTTCATGGATTAAAACAAAACATTCTCCCTTTTTAATTCTTATATGGAATACATCATGTATGTACACCAAATACATACACAACTACTGAGTTGATAGCAAAAAATGCTAACAAAAAAGTTATAGTTATATCCTTGCTTTAAACCTAAGTGCCATGAAGGGCAGCAGCAGGGTTTTTAGTTATGACCTCATTTTCGCCCACAAGCAAATAAGCATCAAGAAGTAGCCTGTTAACGTTCCCAATCTTACTTCCAAGACTTGTTGTTCAGCTGTGCATCCTTCGACTCCAGAGTCTAGATCAACCACCTAAATATGCAAGATATTTCATGAGCATCTTAATGTGTTGTTTCAGTTTTCCCAGCACCACTTTATCCATTAACCAAGATTGAATTGATTTTTCCTTCATTAATCATCGCCCTATTTATTAAGTTAACTACATTAGCTAAAAGAATAGAGAAAGTGGACTAAGTTACAGGATATTATGTTTACTTGCATTATCCTACAATTGAAGATGACTTGTATTCACTTCTGTATGCACATCACCAAAAACAGAAGATTAATAAAGTCAGCATCTAATTTCCATTATTGAGCAGTTACAACACTACTAGAAAACTGGGCATCAGCGATGAATTTTCTGACGAAATTTTTTGGTCAGAAATTTTCCCAGGCTTTACCGACGAATTTCAAACAAAAAGAGCATGAATAGAAAGTTGTCTCATTTGTGACAAATTTCCTACGAATTTACGAGAAATTAATTTTCGTCGGAAATTCGACACTAAAATACACACATTAGCGACAAAATACCGAGGGATTAATGTCAAAATTTTATTTCGACGGAAATTCGTGAGAAACTATTTGTTTGAACTATAATAAAGTCAAAAACAAATGTTTCCTCGGAAAAAAGTGGGAAATTTTCATATTTGTAAGAAATTTCCGACGAAATAAATGTATATTCCAAAAATAAAATAAAAACTAGAAAATGAAAATGATTTGTCGGAAATACGTCGAAACCAAAACAATTTTTAACGAATTTCCGCTGAAATATTTATATTTTTTAAATAATATAATACTTTACTTTATTTTTAAATATTAAAAAAATTCAGATTTATTAATTATATATCTATATATATATATATTAATTTAATAATATATATATATTTTTAATAATATAAATCTAGTACTTTATTTATTTTTCGTAGGAAATTCGTAAGAAAACTGAAATTTTTCCGACAAATTTCCGACGAAAAAACTATCCTTGTCAATAACTAATATAGTTCCTTAGAAATTCGTCGGAAATATATACAATTTCCTACGAATTTCCGACGAAATTATAATTTTTTTTAAAAATACAATGTATTTCACATATTTTTCGACAAAGATATTACTTTAGGTTGACTATCTACAAACATAGTAAAATATACATTCATGTTTGTGTATGTATTAGTGCTATAATACACCTACGTACAATTCAGGTATGTTTAGGTATATAGGTTGAGGCGTATCTTATTTACGCCGTAATTGGTGTCGATTTAACGTATATATGTAGATATTGTGTATATAGATACATACATGTGAATATGTGATCATTAATGTGTTCATGTGTTCTATTGGTGTATGTGTTGTTTTGATTCAATACTTCAATGTGTATGTGTATAAAAACTAATATATGTATATGTAACTATATCTACATGTATCGTGGTGTCTATGTGTATTTAAGCATTATTATGATGATATATGCATGTATGTATCTATTAATGTCTATAAAAGCTTTTAAAATAACTTAAAATCTAGAATTTTATATATTTTTCGTAGAAAATTCGTTGGAAAACATGACTTTTCCCGACTAATTTCCGACGAAAAAACTATCATTGTCAATAACTAATATAGTTCCTTAGAAATTCGTCGGAAATATATACAATTTCCTACGAATTTCCGACGAAGTTATAAATTTTTTATAAAATACAATGTATTTCACATACTTTTTGAAAAATATATTACTATAGGTTGACTTTCTATAAACATAGTAAAATATACATTCATATTTGTGTATGTATTAGTGTTACTATACACGTACGCTGATATGATTATGTAAAATTCAGGTATGTTTAGGTATATAGGTTGAGGCGTATGTTATTTATGCCACAATTGGTGTCGAATTTAACGTATGTATGTAGATATTGTGTATATAGATAGATATGCGTGATCATTAATGTGTCCATGTGTTCTATTGGTGTATGTGTTGTTTTGATTCAATACTTCAATGTGTATGTGTATAAAAACTAATATATGTATATGTAACTATATCTACATATATCGTGGTGTCTATGTATATTTAAGTATTATTATGATGATATATGCATGTATGTATCTATTAATGTCTATAAAAGCTTTTAAAATAACTTAAAATCTAGAATTTTATATATTTTTCGTAGAAAATTCGTTGGAAAACATGACTTTTCCCGACTAATTTCCGACGAAAAAACTATCATTGTCAATAACTAATATAGTTCCTTAGAAATTCGTCGGAAATATATACAATTTCCTACGAATTTCCGACGAAGTTATAAATTTTTTATAAAATACCATGTATTTCACATACTTTTTGAAAAATATATTACTATAGGTTGACTTTCTATAAACATAGTAAAATATACATTCATATTTGTGTATGTATTAGTGTTACTATACACGTACGCTGATATGATTATGTAAAATTCAGGTATGTTTAGGTATATAGGTTGAGGCGTATGTTATTTATGCCACAATTGGTGTCGAATTTAACGTATGTATGTAGATATTGTGTATATAGATAGATATGCGTGATCATTAATGTGTCCATGTATGCTATAGGTGTATGTGTTGTTTTGATTCAATATTTCAATGTATATGTGTATAAAAACTAATATATGTATATGTAACTATATCTACATATATCGTGGTGTCTATGTATATTTAAGTATTATTATGATGATATATGCATGTATGTATCTATTAATGTCTATAAAAGCTTTTAAATAATTTAAATCTAGTATTTTATATATTTTTCGTAGGAAATTCATTAGAAAACATAACTTTTCCCGACTAATTTCCGATGATTTATTTATATTCATCAAAAAAAAGAAAAATTCCTTAGAAAGTCGTCGGAAATGAACATTATTTCATACAAATTTCCCACAAAATTTATAAATTATATTTTAAAATAGTTTTTATCTTTAAGAATGGGAATGAATTTTAATAATAGACTATAATCTTAAAATATCTACTAAAAGACAATTGCCCCAAGTTTCATGAAAAACAAATACAGTAGAACCTCTATAAAATAATACTCGATAAACTAATAACCTCGATAAAATTAATAGTTTGTCTGGTCCCAACTTGAGACCAGTACAAAATTGGACCCCAATCAATAAAATAATAAGATAATAACTTTTTTGAAATCCTAGTGTAAATTTATTGGTCCCGGCGAAACTATAAATTAATAACTCCTAAAATAATCTAAAATTTTAAAATTGTCTAAGTAAAATGAATTTAAAGTCATTTGTTTTCTCGTATTGTAACAAAAAGTTGTGAATTGTTGTTGTCACTTACAATGCTTCTTTTCAAGTGACCGGTTCAAAGCTACCGAATCATCCTCAAGCTCGTCTTACATGAATCTCGTTAAATTAATAATTTATTAATTTATCGATATTATAATATCTCGCTAAATTGATAAAATACCCTGGTCCCGAAATTATTAATTTATAGAGGTTTTACTGTACTACAACAAAAACTACAAGAAGTTATTTCACTAATTTTCTTGGATCACATATATTTAGTTTATTTTTAATATGTCATAAACAATCTGTGTATTTAACACGAGTCTAAATCTAGTAGATTGATTATATAAGTGGTTTTATTTCATTAGCATTTTATAAATTATATTTATCAAAAGTAAAATAATTACTTTTAGAATTATAAAAAGTGTATGTTTTATTAAAAAAATAAATAATCTAGTATCATAAACTCACACCTAAAAAACAAAGGTAATAATGTTAGGATTTAATTTAATTAGCATTTAGATATAGACTTTATGTTAAGAAAGAAAGTACAAAAATATTAAATTTGTTGGTTAAAGTTAAGAAAAACAACAAAATTCCAATTGCAGTACTATTATAATGAAGCTCCAACCAATCAAAACACCCCATCACCTTTCACACGGATCATGATCAAATGTTGAACACATCAACCAAAATCTGATCTAACGGTTGACCATCACCCCTAACAAACACAAACCAACTCTTATTTTCCAAAATCAATAAACAACCCACTAACTTGGCTTTTGCTAAAAAGGAAATAACCATCCATTTTCTCTGATGCTTTTCAACTTTCTAGCATTCCTTCAAAAACATCATTGAAGCTTTACATTGTTATACAGAATACAACCATATCTTCTTTTTTAATAAACTTCTAATTCTTTTAAACTCAATTTTTTTTTCTTAATATAAGTCAAAGAATTGTGTCTACGTTGGCTTATCTTTAAGAATTTATAGTACTCCATTGAAATCATCAAACACAAACATTAACAACCAATTATAAGTGGATACTTAAGAGTTTATGACATATCTACAACCAGATCTGATGACAGAGTGGTGAGAGTTTATGGCATATCTACAACCAGATCTGCAGACAGAGTGGTGAGAGTTTATGGCATATCTACAACCAGATCTGATGACAGAGTGGTGAGAGTTTATGGCATATCTACAACCAGATCTGATGACAGAGTGGTGAGAGTTTATGGCATATCTACAACCAGATCTGATGACAGAGTGGTGAGAGTTTATGGCATATCTACAACCAGATCTGATGACAGAGTGGTGAGAGTTTATGGCATATCTACAACCAGATCTGATGACAGAGTGGTGAGAGTTTATGGCATATCTACAACCAGATCTGAAGCTCATTTAAAGTAGTTGATCTTTCTTTTTTGTTATAAGTAGATAATCTTTATTAACCTCATTTGTTATTGGTAAATTATGTTATGGAAAGTGATAGATCGCCATCCATGGAGTGATTAATTAGGATTAAAAGTCACCTGGGAAGTGATATTGAAATGTGCATGCATTCATGACCATGTAATTTAATATTATTATTATTTATTTATTGATTATAATTTCTAATAATTTTTTTTTATTTGTATTAATGTCAAAAAAAAAAAAATTATAATAAAAAATATATAAAACTTATCAATTTTGATGGGAATTTGTCGGGAGTAAATGTATATTACCGATGAATTTTCGACACAATTATTTGATAGTAATTCGTCGGAAACTTTAAATATATTACCGATGAATTAGCTACATCAATTTCGTCGGAAAAACGACGCTAAATGACCAACTTTTGAACATTTTGTTAGTTATTTTATATGTATATAGCAAGGATTTTCCGACGAAATAAATCGTCGGAAACTAAAATATTCGTCGGAAAGTTTCGTCAGTAAATGTTTCCGAGGTGGGTTTTTCCGACCAACCATTTTCGTCGGAAATTTCTCGGTGATACTGTTTTCCTACAAATTTCCTACGAATTTTGTCGTCGCTGAAAGTCAGTTTTTTAGTAGTGCAATTTGTAGTCCAAAAATGCATTGTATATGATAAATACAGAATTTAAAATAGCTACATATAAAGTATAAAGTTAAAAAGATTTGACGATCACTTACATTGTTGAGATTTCCATACCTCGTGTAAGTGTGTACATATCTAGCTTTAATGTAAGACGCGTTAGCTTTTATGACCTTTTCATATAGTTTCGACGACTTGTCAATAGAGGATCTTCGGATATACTCTATGCATATCAATATCCAGATCCAATATCAATGAAACGAAGTATATGCGAAACAAACCAAACATTCTCCTACAATTGAAGTGAATACAAGTCAAAAAACACAATGAATGTTAAAAGGATGGGTCGGAACCCTAATCAATCACTTCTCTTTTACTTTCCCATGCCTTTTACTGTTTTCTTGCCCCTCCAAGTAGATACTACAATTAAAGGTTAATTTTCTCATTTTGGGTGAAATCCCATTTTCCAAACCAACTTTGATGCAATCATAATTTATACCTTGTCCATTAATACTTGGATACTATTCTGTGTTTATGGGACTTTAGAAATTGCAAAAAGAGGATGGGATTGATTAAAAACCAAAAGTAGAAATCATTTTCATCTCAATATTTCTACACCGGATTACAAATCAAAAACTCACCAACTCATACAAAACCTTGACACGTACAATAGTCATCATCGGAACAACAAAATGTCAATAATAAATAAATAAACAATTAATAAAAAGAACAACCAATAATCTATCATTTTAATATATAAAATGCCATGACAAATCAAATTGAAAAAAAAAATCTCTACCATAATCCGTAATAGTAAAGCCAAAAATGATCCAATAAATACAATAAAAAATCAATAAAAGGAACAGACAAATCAAATGAAACATAAATAAATAAACAATCAGTAATTTAGAGTAAAACCAAATTCTGTACCATAATCTGTAGCCTAATTTTTAAAGCAATCTCTATTTCAATTTATTTTATTTTTTTGTCTTTTTACAACTTAAATATCATACCAATATGAATCAAAAAATCACTACACATTGGTGTCGATAACATACCTGAAAGAAAAAATTGAAAGTATGCGATCGACAATGTAAATAGAAAATCTTTGAATGCGAATGATCAATATATATTGATTAGATCCATCTTAGTTAAAACCCTAAAATCCGGATTTGAAATTTCCTTTAGAAATTATCTACAGAGGGTTTGTTTATGTGTTGGATGGGAATATGAAATAAGAGCGTGATTTTAGTTGATTGGATAACAGACGTGTTATTGTTTAACAACATTAGAATTCCAAAAAACAAATTAGAGAAATTGTAGCTCAATGGTTGATGTGTTGTCTGTGAGAACCCGGAGGTCGCGGGTTCTATCCCCACCTCCATATTTTTTTAAAAATAAAAGATGATTTAGAAAATTACATATGGCTAAGTGGACGATGACTCAGCAAAGAAATTGCCTACGTGGATGCCGATGTGTAATCCGGATCGTTCTGGAGCTGCCACATAGGAAAATGCTGACGTGGCGGGCTCAGAGAACGCCACGCGAGCGCTTTTTGATAGGCTCATATATATATATACTAGTTTCCAGTCTCCAGTCTCCAGCCAGTTTCCAGACTCCAGTCTCCAGACTCCAGTTCCAGGTAGACTCCAGTCTCCAGACTCTAGTTTCAAGTCTCCAGACTCCAGTCTCCAGTTCCAGGTAGACTCCAGTCTCCAGACTCCAGTTTCCAGTCTCCAGTCTACAGACTCCAGTCTCCAGTTCCAGGCTCCAGTCTCCGGACTCCAGTTTCCAGTCTCCAGACTCCAATCTCCAGTCTCCAGTCTCCAGACTCCAGTTTCCAGTCTCCAGTCTCCAGATTCCAATCTCCAGTCTCCAGTCTCCAGACTCCAGTTTCCAGTCTCCAGTTCCAGGCAGACTCCAGTCTCCAGACTCCAGTTTCCAGCCTCCAGACTCTAGTCTCCAGACTCCAGTTTCCAGTCTCCAGTTTCCAGACTCCAGTCTCCAGTTCCAGGTAGACTCCAGTTTCCAGTCTCCAGTCTCCAAGTCTCCAGACTCCAGTCTCCAGTTCCAGGTAGACTCCAGTCTCCAGACTCCAGTTTCCAGTCTCCTCCAGACTCCAGTTTCCAGTCTCCAGACTCCAGTCTCCAGTCTCCAGTCTCCAGTTTCCAGTCTCCAGTCTCCAGACTCCAGATTCCAATCTCCAGTCTCCAGTCTCCAGACTCCAGTTTCCAGTCTCCAGTTCCAGGCAGACTCCAGTCTCCAGACTCCAGTTTCCAGTCTCCAGACTCTAGTCTCCAGACTCCAGTTTCCAGTCTCCAGTCTCCAGACTCCAGTCTCCAGTTCCAGACTCCAGTTCCAGTCTCCAGTCTCCATTCTCCAGACTCCAGTCCAGTCTCCAGACTCCAATCTCCAGTCTCCAGTCTCCAGACTCCAGTTTCCAGTCTCCAGTCTCCAGACTCCAGATTCCAATCTCCAGTCTCCAGTCTCCAGACTCCAGTTTCCAGTCTCCAGTTCCAGGCTCCAGACTCCAATCTCCAGTCTCCAGTCTCCAGACTCCAGTTTCCAGTCTCCAGACTCCAGGGGGGGGGGGGGGGGGGGGGGGGGGGGGGGGGGGGGGGGGGGGGGCTCCGGCTCCAGTCTCCAGACTCCAGTTTCCAGTCTCCAGTTTGATTCTCCAGTCTGATTCCATTTCTCCAGTTTGGTGGGTTGATTAGGTATCAAAATTGTAGCTACAACCCTTTAATATTAGTTACATGTATTGGTTATAATATTAAATATTCAATTTAGTCTTTGTTTTTGATTTCTTTTTGGCAATTCATGGGATGTTATGTTTAAAATATTAATAATTTGTTATGAAAAAATATTTTTTAAAAATGTTTTAGCATTAAGTCAAATATTGATTAAGACAAATAAAAAGTTCTAAAATGTAAAATAATGACCAACAATAAAATGTAACAAATGATAAGCTTAGATTACATGTTTGTTTACGTTACTGGTTATATTAATCATTAATTTGATTAGTGTTTGTTTTTAAATAGTTTTTGGCAATCCATGGAATGTTTTGTTTTCAAATAGTAATGGTTTAGCATTTTATGTAGTTAATTCAAATTTCATAAACATAAATGAACACTATTAAAATGAAGGGATAAGGACCAAAAATAAAACCTAACACATGATCATGGTTGAAATTAATTTTATAACTTCAACCAAAACAAAGATAATGTTGTTAACTTTCAACAAAAAAATTATTTTAAAACTAACCAAATGTATTTATAAATGAAAACTTAAGGTTCAATTTCACAAAGTATTGAAAATATGTAAAACATATATTAACCCGAAAACCCCACCTAACTTATCCCCTTAATCCCTTAATCTCCTTTATATATACAACCATTTTATATATACAATCATAGTTGTAGACCCGTGTGAAAACACGGATTATTGATAGACATTTTATAAAATAAATATTTTATAAAAAGTTCTATATTGACAAAAAATATCTAAGTCAAAGACATGTCTCATTGAATAACCCGGAGAAAACCTTTACTTGTTTAGTCGTTCTTATGAATACATTTTTTAAGCAACTTTCAATATCAAGTTAAAAGTCTCATGCTAAACCCATGGGTTATTTTAGAATTTTCTATTCTAAGCATAAAATGCAAATCCCAATTTATATAGTCATCTACAAATATAATAAAGCATAATAAACTACGAAATCAAATACTTAAAAATCATGTCGTATATTAATGATAAAAAATGATAAAGTTGAGTTGCATGTTTGATTCTCCAGTCTGATTCCATTTCTTGCTATATAAAATAATTGGACAAGAACACATTAAGCAACTAAAAATGAAGAAACTTATACAGTGGAAAAATCTAGCTACTTTGTCCCTTCATGGGACTAAAAAACAAACACTTAGTGAATCAAAGATGTAATCTTTCCATTTGAGCAAATCAATTAATGATGTATATGTTAAAATGGTTTAAATAAGATACAAAAGCATTTTATTTCAAGCTGATAATACTTTTGATGCGGAAATGACCCCGGACCATTTCCACAAAAAAAGTGCTCCAGTTGGATCCTCCAGATGCATCATCCAGTTGGATCCTCCAGGTGCATCCTCCAGTGAAGATCCTCCAGGTGCATCCTCCAGTTTTCAGTCTCCATACTCCAGTTTCCAGATCCAGTCTCCAGACTCCAGTCTCCAGTTTTCCAGACTCCAGTCTCCAGACTCCAGACTCCAGGCTCCAGTCTCCAGACTCCAGACTCCAGACTCCAGACTCCAGACTCCAGTCTCCAGACTCCAGGCAATTTTTATAAAGTTGGGGGATGTGTAGAAGCCATGTCTTAAATTTTAAATAGTTATAAGAAAATCTGAATTTTGAATTCTTGAGAAGTGAAATTCTTGAGAAGTGAATTTTGAAAATCTGAATTTTGTATTTGTTATAAGAAAAAAATCTGAATTTTGAATTCTTGAGAAGTGAAATTAAGTTTTTTGAATTCTTGAGAAGTGAAATAAAGTTTAACCAAGTTAATTTGCATTGGAAACATTCAATTATGGCTGTAACTTTAGAAAGCAAGTACCTGGAGCCATGACAAACCCACTGCTCGATGCAACTGAAAGCCTCTAACTCCTAAACATGTAGTTAGAACCAAATTAAAAGCCAACCAAACCGTGAACTAACGTGGCTGCTCTAGGTTCTTGACAACTCACTTTTGTGAGATCATGCTCTAATCTCCTTTAATATATATATATATATATATATATATAATATATATATTAATATATATATATATATATATAAACATGCAAAGAAGATAGTGTTAATTGGATGTATTTTATTTAAACAACCAATCTCGTTGTTTAGAAGGTAAGTTTATATATATATATATATATATATCGATAAAATATTAAAGATAAAATATATAAATTTATTTACCTCTTCTCCTTGATTTGACCGCCGGCTCAGTAAGAACAATATCATCATCCTGATGCAAAACACATAACAAATACAAAAATTGATAATTAAAACCACCAAGTCTTCAATACCAGGCAACCCAAATATCTCTTCCAACAAAACCACCACATCCACAATATAAATAGCTAACAATTTTTATAACTACAAAAATTGATGAAGATAGATTGATGAAGATGGATGACTAAGAATAAGATGAAGAAGGCAATAGAAAAAAACTTACAAAAAGTTTTTGTTCATTTGTTTTGTATAGATCGGAATCAAAATCAAAAGATAAATACAATAACTGTCAAAAAAAATTCAAAGATCTGAATAAATATTAATAACAATGAAAATTTGTTTGAAATGAATTTTACCTTGTTAGCTTAAAAGCAGATGGAGAACATGTTATTATGTGAGGAATGAGAGAAGTTGATCAGAGATGACCTTCGCTGCCGTGGATCTGACCGGAGATGAGCTACCATCGTTGATCTGATCGGAGACTGTAACAACCAACTAAAAAAATATTAGGGTTTTCGGGCTAAAAATTAAGATAGTGATGATAAGAGAAAAATAATTAGAAGACTCAAAAAGAAAGATGACGAGAAGAGAAGAGAGAAAGAGAAGATTGAAAGAGAAAAAGGTTGAGTGAAAAAAAAGATCTGTAACTTTTGAGTTTTTTTTGGGAAAATGAAAAAGAAAGAGAAAGAAGAGTATTAAAGAAGATTGGATCAAATCTTCCCATGGAAGCTAAAAAAAACACACATGACATCAGCCATTATGTGTTTTTTATGATGTGGATAACCTTAAAGGCCGACACATAAGCCTTTTCTTAGGTCATCACCTAATCTCCTTTAATATAGTTAGAGATATTAGACAAAAAGCCTCGTGTTCTAAATATCTCACTCAATCTTGCAATTTTATACATGAAAATCCCATTAGTGATAGATGCGCGTTTTTTGGGTCTATATAATATATATATATATATATATCGATAAAATATTAAAGATAAAATATATAAATTTATTTACCTCTTCTCCTTGATTTGACCGCCGGCTCAGTAAGAACAATATCATCATCCTGATGCAAAACACATAACAAATACAAAAATTGATAATTAAAACCACCAAGTCTTCAATACCAGGCAACCCAAATATCTCTTCCAACAAAACCACCACATCCACAATATAAATAGCTAACAATTTTTATAACTACAAAAATTGATGAAGATAGATTGATGAAGATGGATGACTAAGAATAAGATGAAGAAGGCAATAGAAAAAAACTTACAAAAAGTTTTTGTTCATTTGTTTTGTATAGATCGGAATCAAAATCAAAAGATAAATACAATAACTGTCAAAAAAAATTCAAAGATCTGAATAAATATTAATAACAATGAAAATTTGTTTGAAATGAATTTTACCTTGTTAGCTTAAAAGCAGATGGAGAACATGTTATTATGTGAGGAATGAGAGAAGTTGATCAGAGATGACCTTCGCTGCCGTGGATCTGACCGGAGATGAGCTACCATCGTTGATCTGATCGGAGACTGTAACAACCAACTAAAAAAATATTAGGGTTTTCGGGCTAAAAATTAAGATAGTGATGATAAGAGAAAAATAATTAGAAGACTCAAAAAGAAAGATGACGAGAAGAGAAGAGAGAAAGAGAAGATTGAAAGAGAAAAAGGTTGAGTGAAAAAAAAGATCTGTAACTTTTGAGTTTTTTTTGGGAAAATGAAAAAGAAAGAGAAAGAAGAGTATTAAAGAAGATTGGATCAAATCTTCCCATGGAAGCTAAAAAAAACACACATGACATCAGCCATTATGTGTTTTTTATGATGTGGATAACCTTAAAGGCCGACACATAAGCCTTTTCTTAGGTCATCACCTAATCTCCTTTAATATAGTTAGAGATATCACATATTGAAACCTCGTGGCATCGTGACTACGATCTCGCATTTTCCTCAGAGAACGCCACGCGAGCGCTTTTTGATAGGCTCATATATATATATATATATGAGCTAGGGTGTTTTAAACTTGATTTGTTTAAGATGGTATTACGTGAAAGGGGTTGAAAGTGATTTTAAGAAGAGTGTCCTTTGGTGAAAAAAGAATTTTATTGATTTTGTTTTTTTACAACCTAACTTTTCTTGTTTCACAAACGCTTACAACCTCACATATATATACTACTCCATGGAAGGTGCTAGGTACTTATACACGATATTTTCTAACTTCTACAACATTATAAACATATCTAGATATTTTCCTTATGAATAAAAATGAAATCCACATTGTCTAAAGAGTGTGTAGTCCTCATGTCTTCACAAGATGTCCATGTTCAAACCTAACCAGAGAGAAACATCTTGTGAGCGACAACGGAAAAAATTTATAAAACATTTTGAATTGAATACTTATCTCTTTGAAAAACATGGACATGAAACACAAAATGGAAACTTCAATTAATTCTCCAATAGATTAAATATAAAATAAAATACATGACTATTTTAAAAAAAAAAATTATGCATCTAGTTTATATATTAAATAAAGATCTTCTAAAGTTGATCTAATTTTAAAAGTAAAGTTCTCAACCTATAAAGTTGGATCAAACATCTTTATCCTCGTTAGCAAGAACCTATCCATGACTTATAATTAATCGACATTGACTTTTTGTTTGTATAAATAAAATTATTATAAACTTTAGATAAAATTTAAAACTGAACCATTTTCATAATGTTAGTTTGGCCTTGGGGATTGGTAGTCATTTGTCTTGACCATCCTAATATGTACACGTGAATAAAGTGTTTTATTATACTATAAATATTTGATTTTAATTTTGTGAGAACTCGTAAATACATTTGAAAAATAGCTTAAAGATTGTTTTAATCGGAAGATAATAACATGTGGAAAATAAGTACCGCATATATTTTCCTTGTTAAAATATTAAACCGTTGAATGGGTGACGTGTGAAAATAGAACGTTCCAAAAAGAACAAACATGCGCGTAATTAATGACAAATTCCAAAGTCAAACAAAGTCTTCAGTCAAACCTTCTGGTCTGTATGAAAAGTCAATAAACTTACAATTTCGCCTAATGTTCTCATTATTATCTACTATTCTTTCAATAACACCCATACATATATAGCCTTCACATTTAGCTTACTATTTTGTACATATTTGATTATTTCTCAATAAATATCATATACATTCTACATTTTCTTGAATAATCTTTCTGGGTTTTACTTAAAATACATACTTAATATCTGGGTTTAAAACTCCATCAAATAAAGCACAAATCTTTAGCTTTTTTTTAGTGTTTCTTGATCTGGGCATTCATAAAAATAATATATTTTTTTAGTGTAATAATAATTTCTTAAACAAAAATGGGAAAAGAAAGGAGAAAAAAGATGCATCTTAGCAAAATGTATTCAATAAGAAGAAATGGATTTGAAGAAGATCATTCACAAATTGGTGGGCCAGGGTTTTCAAGAGTAGTTTATAGCAATGAAAATAGTGAAACAGTGCAAAATTATGTTGATAATTATGTGAGGTTAACTAAGTATACATTAGTTACATTTTTACCAAAATCATTGTTTGAGCAGTTTAGAAGAGTGGCTAATTTTTATTTTTTAGTTACTGGGATATTGGCTTTTACACCATTATCTCCTTATTCTCCTGTTAGTGCTATTCTACCTCTAATTATTGTCATTGGTGCTACTATGGTCAAAGAAGGGATCGAAGATTGGCAAAGACAACAACAAGTATGTTATTTAGTCTAAAGTTTTTGTTTGGATTTTATGTTTTTAAGTTTCATTTTAAGATATTTGATGATAAGTTACACGATGCATGGTTTAGCGGTTGGTAGTGTTTGAATATCTAGTTGGTGTCTTTGGCTTAGCGGTATTCGGTCTGACTTATCAGCCAAATGGTCGTTGTGCTGTTGTTCGATGGTGGACAAATCGTAAATATGTCTGAGAAAAAAATAAAAACTATAACCATAGGATGAAAATGTTGAAAATTTTGCCTTTTACAATACCTTGATAATTTTTTGTGTAGGTTAGAGATGAAGTATATGATACAAGTGTTAAAAAGTTAGTTTAGTATAACTTTGTTAATTACAAATGTTCGTTGGATTTGATATACATAGTATATGGGTTATACTTATATATGAAGTTTGATTCCTGTTTTCTTGAAATTTTTAGAAAGATTTTGATACATATGAAAATCTTGGACTTTTGTCTCTAGGAAATTTCTAAATTTCTAAATTTTAACCCTTTTTCCAGGATCATGAGGTCAATAACCGAAAGGTGAATGTACATAGAGGTGGAGGAGTTTTCGAAACTAGTGAATGGAAAAATCTAAGAGTAGGTGATATAGTGAGGGTAGAAAAGGATGAATTCTTCCCTGCAGATCTTCTCTTGCTTTCATCTAGCTATGATGATGCAATGTGTTATGTTGAAACGATGAACTTAGACGGTGAAACAAATTTGAAGTTAAAACAATCGTTAGATGTAACTTCTTCAATTAACGAAGATTCAAAGTTCAAGAACTTTAAAGCTACAATTAGATGTGAAGATCCAAATGCTAGTTTGTATACTTTTGTTGGAACAATGCAGTTTCAAGAACAACGGTATGCACTTTCTCCTCAACAGCTTCTTTTAAGAGACTCCAAGCTTCGAAACACTGATCACATCTTTGGTACTGTTATTTTCACGGGTCATGACACAAAAGTCATTCAAAACTCAACTGACCCGCCTTCCAAAAGAAGTAGAATCGAGAGAAGAACGGATAATATCATCTATTTCTTGTTCTTTGTGTTGTTTCTAATGGCATTGTTTGGATCAGTATATTTTGGGATTGTGACAAAAGATGATTTAGATGGGGATAGAATGAAGAGATGGTATCTACGACCCAACCAATCCGATATATTCTTTGATCCTGAACGAGCTCCAATGGCAGCTATATATCACTTCTTAACAGCGGTAATGCTTTATAGCTACTTGATTCCCATTTCTCTGTATGTATCAATAGAAGTCGTGAAAGTGTTGCAGACGATTTTTATAAACAATGATGTTGATATGTATGACGAGGAATCAGACAAGCCAGCACATGCCCGTACCTCAAATTTGAACGAAGAACTTGGTCAAGTTAATACCATTTTATCAGACAAAACCGGAACTTTGACTTGTAACTCGATGGAGTTTATTAAGTGCTCAGTGGCGGGGACTGCATATGGACGCCGTGTTACAGAAGTTGAGAGAGCCATGGCCAAACGGAAGAATGGTCAGGATCATTTAGATGAAAATGGTCATGAAGCATATTCTCATTTATCTGTTAAAGGATATAACTTTGAAGATGAAAGGATCTCAAACGGGCATTGGGTTAGGGAGCCACATTCAGATGTAATTCAAAAGTTTTTTCGGTTATTGGCAATCTGTCATACTGCCATACCTGATGTTGATGAGGAGACTGGGAAGGTGACATATGAAGCTGAATCACCCGATGAGGCAGCTTTTGTTATTGCAGCCAAAGAACTTGGTTTTGAATTTTATAAGAGAACACAAAATAGTGTTTCTTTTGTGGAGTTTGATCCTAAATCTAAGAAGAATGTTGAAAGGTATGATCTCTTTTTCTTTTGTTTTCTTGAGTAACACTAAGTACTAAATCTAGAAAGCACTTATATCTTTTTGTTATTTATTATTTCAGGTCATATGAACTTCTGAATATTCTAGAGTTCAATAGTACACGAAAGAGAATGTCTGTTATAGTGAGAGACGATGAAGGGAAGCTACTTTTACTTTGTAAAGGTGCCGACAGGTTAGTAAACTTAACTTTTTCTGGAACACTGATTTAATAGATGGGCTTTTATGTTTCAAGATGTTATAATATAATAATCACTCGAGTGTTGTCAAGTTCTTCAGTTATCAGAACCAAAATCCGTTTATCAAAAACAGAACGATGTTAAGTTTTGTACTTTTTTTGTTGTTTTTGGTTATTTCAGTGTTATGTTTGAACGTCTTTCCAAACGAGGGCGCCAATTTGAAGAGAACACGAGAGACCATGTGCATGACTATGCTGATGCAGGGTTAAGGACTTTGATACTTGCGTATCGTGAATTAAATGACCAAGAATATGAAGAATTCAATGATAAATTTACAGAAGCCAAGAACTCGGTTAGTGCAGAACGAGATGATATGATAAGCGAAGTGACAGATGAAATCGAAAAAGATTTAATACTTCTTGGTGCAACTGCTGTTGAGGATAAACTTCAGAAAGGGGTGAGTTTTTCATGTGCTTTGGTTAACGGGTCAAAACAGGTGTCTTTAAAAGTAGTTAATGAGTTAAATATGATTAGAAAACTATACTTTTACAACAGTGATCTAAACTATAAAAAGATTTTGTAGGTTCTTAACAGTACACTTTGGGCTACTTTTGACCTGTTTTATTTCGAGTTAGTTTTTTTCTTTATTTTGGCCCGTTTGAGATCATGCATAACCCCGAATCGACCTATTCATTATAAATGAGTCAAAACCGCTTCCTCTTCCTATGCTTGTACTCATAGCATTGTTACTGTTCTTTTGCAGGTCCCGGAGACCATTGACAAACTTGCTCAAGCCGGAATCAAGATATGGGTTCTAACTGGTGATAAAATGGAAACAGCCATTAATATAGGGTAAAAGTTTATTACCCTTGATCATATCTCATTTGCTGACTTTATAAACTCGAACTTCATTATTTCCAAATATAAATTTGATGCTGATATAGTATTTTGTTCATCTACCAATGCTTGTACTTTAAGAAATAAACGATTTCTGATATTTAAAAGTCAATCTTGAACATTTTTTGCAGCTTTGCATGCAGTCTGCTTAGACAAGGAATGAAACAAATTGTAATAACCTTGGAATCACCAGAAATTATAGCAGCAGAAAAAGCCGGGGACAAAAGTGCCACTGCTATGGTTTCTAAACAAAGTGTCCTGAAGCAAATATCAGCAGGGAAGGCTCAAGTTGATGCTTCCAAGTCTGATGCATATGCTTTGATCATTGACGGGAAATCGCTTGTGTATGCTTTGAATGAGGACACGAAAAAGGCCTTTTTAGACCTTGCAGTTGGTTGTGCTTCAGTTATTTGTTGTCGTTCATCACCAAAACAGAAGGCACTGGTTAGTCTTTTGTACACCTCAATCTTTTTTAAGACTTGAGAAATTTCAAAATGATTTTTAACAAACTAAATGAAGAAAACAAACTAAATGAAGAAAACAAACTAAATGAAAACATAAATGGATTGCAGGTCACAAGACTTGTTAAAGAGGGAACCGGAAAGACTACACTAGCGATAGGTGATGGAGCAAACGATGTGGGAATGCTTCAAGAAGCTGACATCGGTATAGGAATCAGTGGTGTTGAGGGAATGCAGGTACTTAACCACTGCAAATTATTTTAATTCTACCTTTTTATAAAATCAGAAAATATAAATATGCTAGTATTTAATCTGATAAATTTCTTCTGTGGAAACAGGCGGTTATGTCTAGTGATATAGCAATTGCTCAGTTTCGGTTTTTGGAACGCCTACTATTAGTCCATGGACATTGGTCTTACAGAAGAATTTCTTCGATGGTAAGAGCTTATTTTGTTCATTAGAGACGGTGGAAAAAGTTCCTCCCAAATTAACTGCACAGTTGATTAACATTCTTACTTTTTTTTGTGTGCAGATATCATACTTTTTCTATAAAAACATAGTATTTGGGACCACAGTTTTCTTATACGAAGCTTATGCATCATTCTCTGGGCAACCTGCTTATAACGATTGGTTTTTGTCTCTTTACAACGTTTTCTTCACATCACTTCCTGTCATTGCATTAGGAGTATTTGACCAAGATGTATCTGCTCGGTTTTGTCTCAAGGTATTGAAAACTAACACACGAGTCATTTTGTAGAGGTGGCTTTTTGACCAATTTACCTATAATTCAATCCATGGTAGTGTGTAATTTGTAATGGGCCAATGTGATGTGTTAACACAAAAAAAAAAGAGATTAAAATGAACAGGTAAAATGGGTCCAAAGTCGCCCATTGTGTAATCTTAATGCATTAAACCCCCAAAACCAGTTCACCAAAAAATCGATTATTACTAAAATAGTGCAACTCTTTTTGACAAATAGTATTTCGGGTCCAAAATACCCATTTTGACCCATTAGACGACCCACTCATTTTGCCACCTCTAAGTTGATATTTCCAAGCATGCAAATCAATTACGATTGTCAGTATTTCAAATTCTGATTTTCTTTTTCCTGTGGCAGTTTCCTTTGCTATACCAAGAAGGTGTACAAAACACGCCCTTTAGATGGCGCAGAATATTCAGCTGGATGCTGAACGGGCTATTCAGTGGCATAATAATCTTTTTCTTATGCATCAAAGCCTTAAACCCGGAGTCTTATGACAAGAATGGAAAGATTGCCGGGTTGGAAATCGTGGGGGCCACATTGTACACATGTGTCGTATGGGTTGTTAACTGCCAAATGGCACTAGCCGTTAGTTACTTCACCTTAATCCAACATATCTTCATTTGGGGAGGTATACTTTTATGGTACCTCTTCCTCATAATATATGGTGCACTCCCACCTTCCGTTTCGACGACTGCATATAAAGTCTTTGTAGAAACACTCGCGCCTGCACCTACTTACTGGCTCGTGACCCTTTTTGTGGTGATCGCTTCTTTGACTCCTTATGTTTGTTTCAAGGCAATACAAATGAGGTTCTTTCCCGGATACCATGGGATGGTTCAATGGCTAAGACATGACGGTCAGACCGATGATCCTGAGTATTGTAACATGGTGAGACAACGGTCTATAAGGGCAACGACAGTGGGGCTCACGGCTCGTTCAGTAGCAAGGGATAATAACTTGTATAATTTGGACCGGCATCTTGAGAGATGAATTGGGGTATATATCATAGTGGTTTTAGACTATTTGTTTGTACAAAATTTGTTTGTAGATTATTTTGTTCATTATTTGTTGTTGCATAAAATGGGTCTTAGGGGAATTTTGTTGTAAATTATGGAATGTTTTGTACAGAAAAAGGAGAACAAATATAGAGATGAGACTTTTGAGTCCAAAAACATTATATACAAAAAATGATTTTAGCTTGACGAGATTTTTGAGACTTGTGAAAGAAAGAAAGAAAGATTTTGATGGAGAGAAAGGTGGTATATATACAGACTGCCTCCTGAATGATTTAGCTTGATTTTTGAGCTGAAACTATTCAGAATCATTTGGCATTCTCCAATCTCCATACAGCTCAGAGGCCATTTTATTTTCCAAACAAACATACCGAACACTGACCCATTCAGCATCTAGCATAATTATGATGGGGTGTTAGAGCATTTGGAAAGCAAGGAACAACAAAAGATTTTCATATACAAACGTAAACTCTGAAAGGATTATTCAAAGCTTAAAGTCATTGTGGTATAGGAATAGAGCGAAAAATAAAGCGATAACATGGGACGAGTTGTGTAATTCCAATTGGATGTAAGTATCCTTCTATCGTTATATTTTCACCCAATCAAGTTATGTGAATAAAAGTTACATTAAAAAAAAAGTCATAATTGAACTCGTTATTACTTTACTTTTTAAGTAATAGAAAATCTATTAGATAATGTGATTAATTTATTTTTAAGAAATACTATACTTACAACAAATATTTACTAATAATGTTTTCAAACACATGCGGAATCATAAAAACCAAAAGGGTTATTTTAGTTCTCTCTTTCTTTTATTTTCTCCCACGTATGTTTATAAATATTTTTTTTCTCAACAGTTAACTCTACTAGAGAAATAACCGCACAATTCAGGGACGATGACGTAGGGAAATTTTTTTATGGTTCTAATTGTTCTCATAAAAAAAACATTATGGCATGAATTTTTGAGCTATTATGAATTTATGGTTTGTGTATAGAATATATCTTTGGGCCCAACTTTTAGATAATAGTCTAAAGCATGTGGGCTTATGAACTTGAGGAGGATATTTGTGCACGTTGGCATTAGAACGTATTTTGATGACTTTAAATAGTCCCAACATAAATGCATGCATAAGTTATGTTTTTTTATAGCTGTGTTTTATAGAACTAGACGGAAAGCCTTTATCTCCATGATTCACATGGTTGTATTTTTTGAATTTTTGTTCATATAAAACCTTTTGATAGTTTTCAAACGATGCCTTCTAGCTACCTAGCGAGTAGTGTTATTATGTTTAGAACTTTGTAAACGTTATCTTACTTTAATGGATGTTTATATTAGATTATATTTTCTTTTACAAATATAAATGGGTTTAAAATACGTCTTGTGAGGAGGAGAAGTGCACCCCTTATAAGAAGGGTAACAACTTTTTCTCTAACCGATAACCGACGTGAGATGACTATAGGTTAGGAGAACTGGAGAAAGTAAAACCCAACAGTTCCAATGTTATAAAATCGTGATTGGTCTAAGTCCTGATAGTTGTTATTATCAGTGACGGTACTAAAGGGGGAGCAAAGGGGGCCAATGCCCCCCTCAAAATTTAAATTTTGTCATGTATTTTAAAAAGTTTCATAGATTTTGAAAAATTTCCTATAGGATTTTAACATTTTGCCCTCTTTTAGATTTATTTTTCATAAATATTTAATTTTGCCTCTTCTGAATTTTTTCTGGTATAACCTCTGGTATTATTGTGTGTTTTTAAGAGTAATCGGGTCGGTTTATCATTTTAGTGATGATCAGTGTAATAATATATATAAATTTGTAATTCAAATTGAATACCTAACTCTCATGCCATGATTTTAGTCTAAACAATCTACCTAGCTACTTGTTACTTACTTGTATCTTTTATGAAACTTATGAGGATATTAGGGTACTTTGGACCAACACCAGGTCAACCCTAACCACCAAAACTACTTGCCAAGTCTGGTCCCTTTAGACCATTCTAATCGAGAGCCTTACAACTTCTTGCTTACTTAATTGAAAGTTATACCCATCTGAATGGGAAGTTTACAAATACCCTACGTATGTATCATGAGATAAAGTACACAATGGCTGTAGGTTTGACTTGACTTTTTTTTTATTCAACATTGTTTCAGAACAAGAAAAAAAGAAATTGTTGTATTTAATTAATTAAAATGCACAATGGCTGTAAGTTCATTTATATATATATATATATATATATATAATATATATATATATATATATTATATATATATATATATTTAATAAGCATATAATTTCATACTTGATTTATCTTTTTATTAGTATCATTTTGTATTTGTATCTAACACACATTTTAACATCAAAATTTGGATGTACGAAAAATGTCAGGAAACAAAACAAGACTTTTTATGGAGGAAACTACAGTGAAGCTGGTGTTTATTGGATTTATGTCCAAAGAAAATGGTCAATTATGTCAGGTTTTATATATAACAACATTTTAGCGGTGTATAACTTAACATATGAACCAAAACTAGTTGCGGGGTGTATGATACAGATGAACCAAAATAAAGTATGTATGATGCGAGTTTTAAACAAACCGAGTAAATGAATGAGGTTTAACGGTTTTGTTAATGACAACGACTGCCGGTATAAAATACTTTGGTGTATTAAATTTTGTATTTTGTTATGTGAAAATTCAGGGTGTATGGTTTTTTATGTATAAAATAGTAGTTTTTATATGTATCTAATAACAATCTTTAAGGCTGTTATTAGCATTTTGCTATTTTTAATCTTGATACATTCCCAAATATTTCACTGAAGATCTCTAAAATTATTCTTAATGAAATTCGAATGATACCTCTTGTAAAGAGAAGAGGTTCTAAAATTTACTCCGTAACTACTAGGCCGTTTTCTATCAGTTTGAAACACAATGGTGCATTAAAAAGTGAAAAATGATGCATTGATGTGATCATCATAATCATAATATATATTATATTTTCTCTCTATATATCAACCATTGAGCATGCATGAATTTAAAACACGTTTTGTTTTTAAATAGTGACAGTCCACTAATTTGCACACTTATATTTGTTTAAACTAAACAAGAAAGTAAAGAACAGAAGTAAAGAACACAAACAAGAACAAGTTCAATTGTTAGAAAACTATGCAAGTCTAATCATATGTATCATTGATTTAAACGATGAATACATGTGATAATACAACTTGTCTTACAAGAATACAAATGAACTATGTAATTGCTAAGTCTAGAAAGAAGGAAACTTAAACAATTACAAATAAAGTAAAACACTTTGTGGTGACAAACACAACTTAAAAGATGCGGCTGTGTTCCTTTATATAGAAGAGGAATTAGGGCAACACAGCCTTACAATGATAGTGATGTGATGGTGGTTGTCGACATTCCATTGGCTCTAAGTACTTGGATCCAGGAGCCTTTGTCTTCTTTACCAAAACGGGTATGAAAGAGAGAAACCCTTGTTTTGGTCCCAACTGTACCTTTGCCATATAAGGTAACATTCAGTTAGGAGAACCACCATGTGACTTCTTGTCTTCTTGTTGGTTTGAAATCTTCCCGCCTTGACAAACAATTTGGAAAGCAAACCACCCGCTGACGAGAGTCAATGACTCGCTGATGACTCGCTGACGACCTACGTCAGCGACCAAGTCTGGTCAGCGAATCCTTGACTCAACAATCTCCCCCTATTCGCTGAGAAGACTTGCTGAGTGAACTAAACTAGAGAAATAAGGAATGATGAAAATATGTCTTATATATTGACTTTAAACATTACAAGCTGACACATTCAGCGATTATATATATAAGACTTTTACATATTTTCGTTTTCAAGCTCCCAAGCATGTTCTTGTTTAGCAATCTGAACAGCTGGGTCACTATATCGGTGAGGCTTAACCAGCTCCTCATCCACCTTGCTGATAAACCATTTATTATTGGATGTCTCAATACATCTTCTTCTTATATTCAAGAGAAACATAGTTGAAGCTTTTTCAATTTCAGCCAGCCGGAAGAACAACTGGTTGTTCTGGAAATTTGTGAAGAAGATGCCAGCAGGTGTCTCGAGCACTCTCCCTTCTTCAAACACACTTCTGGGAGGGAGTCTGGTGTTCAGCGATGCATCACCAGTGATAGGAGAAAGATCAACTCTCAGAGTTCGATGCTCTTCCTTTCTCTTTCTTTGACCTTCGACTGCTGAGGAGATAGCAGCTGGAGTACCAAATACTTGCCTCAGCATAGGCAGATCTACTTTGAACTTTGTTTCAAACTCCAGTGCTTTCTCGAAATATTCTTTCAGCATGTCTTTGGAGTTGCTGGTAGCTGACTGCCTTTCTATCTTTCACTAGCAAGTATACTTCAGCCCACTCTGAAGCACCCAAGTTGGTTGGTTTCACTCCTTCCAACCTGGTTGGCTTGTCAATCCCTTCTCTTAGGATCTTCAAATTTGTCTTTCGACCCATGTCAGCTTTGAAGGCCTCAGCAGCAACGATCCTTTGAGGCCTCTTTCTATCATCCATCAGCTTCAGCCACTTAGCCTTCTCTTCTTCAAATTTTGCTCTTTTCTTGCTGAGCTGCTTTTCAACTCAAAAAGACAAAAACTAAAGTATTAAACTAATGAAAGATAATCAAGAAAGGAAAATACAAATACACCATTGATTTCACTAGTAATTTTGAAAAATATATATTTCTGTAATACTCACATATATGAGAAGAAGAACAACAAAGAAGGCAATATATATATATCCAACATCTTCCATCTCAATAACAGAAGATGACGGTTGATCAATAGCCATAGTGAGTTGTCTGATTTGTAGCGATTGATATATGGAATGCGAGAAGCCTAACCGCCAGCTCCCTACCGGTACCAGCTGAAACCTGGTTTTGGATCTTCTTTGACTATGGTTGTGATGCATTAAGTAACACTAAACTTGTTACTTAACAGAACCGTTAATATTGTTAAGATTTTAAATGAGACATTTTCTCCCTTTTGGGGATATTTAATAAAGTAGTATTTGGAAACCTGTGTTATAAAAAAACAAATTATTTTACCTCGAAAATATTTTAAATATAAAAGGAGAAAAAAAAGTTCCAAGCCTCATCTACTTGTTGAAGTTACCTATTGCAACCGTCACAATCGAAAGGTGTTTTTTCTTCCTAGCTCATTGAAAAAGATTTGTATAGTACAGTCTATAAGACTATGAATAATCTTTGCATGGGACTATACTTTTTGTGCTAAAATGCTACAAATGAAGCTATATACACTATCATATCATTTCGTTGCTATGAAAAATCGCAAAGAAAACGGGGAGCTCATGGTTCAAATCTTACATGACAAATTAAATAACTAAGGTTTAATATATATTAGACCTAAGGAATCTATATAAGAAAATTGGAAGTAATCGGTTGACTATCCCAATTTGTTGTTAAAAATCATACTTGTTGATTCTTCTTCCTTTTATAATTAGACTGCTATAGTTATATGCATTTTTTATAATATTGTACAGTATAATATTTAGTTATGAACTGGCCAGTACAATGACATTTTGTACTTGGGGTTAAAATAATACTTTTAATTTAGTCAAAATAACAACAAAGATTATCGTGGATGGCTTTGGAATTTAGTTTAGAAAAATCAGTCACAATGCGCCGTTATAGACTTTGCGCTAATTGGTCACCAAAATTCCTTTATTTTAAGATGATTACATATAAGTGTGCAGTGTATAATACGTGCAAACAAACTTCCTTTCATTTTAACTTGGCATCGAAGTTAATTAGCATTTTAAGCAGATTGAGACGTCTAAAAATTAAAATGACATTTCAAAACACAAGACGTACACAAATAAACAATTTTCTTATAGAAGAATTTAAGTTTCTTATTCATCGAAAGAAGTTAATTCAAAAAGAAAAACTATTTATTTTACTTGATCATCTTAAAAAAATATTAGGGTTTTTTTTTTTAATAATAAGTGCTAAGTGTATCAAGTGAATAAATGTATCAATAATATTTGTATGTAATAAATAATAAATAGATAAACAGTTATTTTTATTTATTAAGTTTAAAATAAAACATGAAATTTAACTTGAATATTAATTATTAATTATTAAAAATAAACATTTTATATTCGTCGGAATACTCTTATAAATTAAAAGCAATTAAATCTTATATTTTCAATCAATTTTATCAATTAGCTCATGTGTTTTTCCACCAATTTATTTGTAACCCTGCTTTACAAGTTGTGACAGCAGATTCTTGATTTCCCCCATCTCTTTTTCCAGATTTATATTTCTCTGGCGATCTTCCTCAGAGAAGGATGCTGAGGGAACAGGAAGATCAACCACTTGTTTTTCTAAGGCTTGAATAGCCTTATTATTGCTTTCCACTTGAGCAGTTAGAGGGGAGATGAGATCATTCAGCTTCTTTACACTAGTAGCAGCAGTCTTGCTGGTGGAGGCTGCTTTCTTAGCTGAGTAACTAGTGGAATTGGAACATTTGATCAGTGACTTGGTACAAGATCGAAGAATCTGCTGATCACGTTTGAGAAATTTGATGGATTCACTGATATTGTGCTGATCATCTGTCATGGCGACAATATCTGCTTTCAGCGTGTCGACTTCCTTGATGTTTTCATATTGTTTGTTGTACCAGCTTTCCAATGTCTTTACCAATCTGTCACCTTCTTTATCTTTGAGATCTACCATGAGTGTGGCAGCCTTGGTAAGATCATTCAATTGATGTTCTACTCTTTCCAACCTTTCAGCAGAGTAGGTGGAGTAAGAAATGCCCAAGTCCTTTGCAGAAGAGGACTTGACTTCTGCTGTCTTGTGAGAAGAACAACCAGGAACAGCTTGAAAAGAGGAAGGCATGCTCATCGAGAGCATGGTGTTCACTGGTCGTACAGGAGGAGTAGGAGGTCTTGCAGTTAGAGTCACTGCCTCAGAGGCTTCAACAGCAACATTTACATTTGTGGCTGCTGCATTTTCACCAGCAACACCATCATCATTTTCATCGACCTCCATGTCACTGGCATCTATTTCTTCAGCATGACTATCAGGATCAAGCTGAAAATCCTCTGCCACAAAGTCCCCTAACTCATAGTCACTTTCATCTTCAGTAACCATCTCAGCACCAACAACCTCTTCTTCAGCAATAACATCATCAACTTCCTCATCACCAACACCAGCACCTTCACTAACATCAATGCTGGCATCCACCTCAGCATCCTTACTCAAACCAACTTTCTCAATTTCACCAACTTGCACTTGACTTTCCAAAGAGAAATTTAAGGGGTTTGGAGAAGTTGGTGTCGCTGCTTCAATTTGTTGCTGTTCTACATTTTCAACAGCAGCAGGGGTTTCTTCTTCATCGATAAGAGAGCGTTGAGAGAGTTCCACCTTTCTTAATACTTTCTTCCTTTTAGGAAGAACTAGACTTTTCTTGACCAATTTGGGAGTTTTGGAGGATGCTGGAGGGGTTATCAGCATACCAGCTCCAGCAGGATTTTGCTTATAGACATCAGGGTACATGGTGAAAAGTACCTGCTTCATTGCTGGAGTAAGCGCAGCATACTTTAAATCAAAGTGCTCAGGGTCACAAGCAGGAATTTTATAGACTGAGCTTGCAACCCTTGGAGAGAGAATGAATTGAGCGCCTTCTGGCATGTACTTTTCTTTCAGCACGTGCCTGAAAACCAATGATAGAAAGCGATTTCTGATAGTGACCTTGGACTTCAAGTCTTCAAATATAACATTGGCAAAGTCAATGTTTCGACCATTTTCCAGTGCATATATCATTTGCATTTGGGCAGCAGTGGCTTGATCAAAGGATCCACTGTTCCCACCAAGGCACTGAATAACATGTGTAAACAACAACCTCCATACACCAGGAATGAATTTCTTTTGTGGATTGCTGTGCACAGATTGTGGTGGTACCATGTTTGTCCCATACCCAATGGTTAGCAGCCATTCTTTCCAAACTGAGGTAGGGACCAAATCAACAAAGGGTCTGTCTTCTGATTGCTTAGGGAGACGAAGAACATCTCTTAATAAATCAGCAGAGAGGGAGATGGTGTGCTTCCCTTTCATTACAGTTCCTTTAATGGAGCTACTGGACACATCATAATCACACGTCCACCAGAATTCCCTCAAAAGATGAAGACACATCTCATGGGGATTTTTATATATTGCTCTTCTAACTGGACATCCTTTGATGAAGTCCAGCATAGAATAATATCCTTTAACTTTGGAAGGGATTTCTTCAGATCCCAAGTAATTGTTTGCTTTGACCACAAGTTTCTGGGCTTGAAAGGAAACTTTGTCAGAAGGACAAATGCCTTCATTATCGAAGACTTTAGAAATGAGATAGGAGGAAATATTTTCGGGGTTTTCTGGAGATTGTTGTGGAGATTGTTCAGATTGAGAAGCCATTTTCAACTTTGGAGGTATAGAGATACGAAGAGAAGATGAAAAGATTGAAAGAGTATGAAAAGATTGAAGGAATATGGAAAAGATTTAAAGTATTGAGAGATTTTAGAAGTGAGTGAGAAAAGAAATGAACGTGAAAGATGATATGGGAGAAGGTTTACATATATATGGTATGGATATGGGACCCATGACTGTACATACAAAACGTCATGGACTCTCTTTCATACGTAATATAAATAATAGAAACTATTTTGTACCAATGATAGCACAAGAGAAATATTTATTTGTAAAGAAAATACGTTTAATTATACGTATGTGAGTAACGTATAAAAAGGGATTGATGTGACAGCTTGTACCCTTATTTCAAAAGTACTCGAGTTTTACGGCGGATACAGTGTACAAGTTGTCCATTTGGGAGAAGAAATCGAGGTAACCGTTTGGTATTCTTAATAAAATATTGTTGTTAGCGGATATGCTCAAATGAAAGAAAGGTTGAGATCTAAGTATATCCGCTGACAGAGTTTAGACAATCTGGTTACCTTTTTAAGAAAGCAAATTTTGATCAGCGACTTTTCGACAATTGATGGTCGCTGATGAAATAAGATACAATTTTTAGCAACTTGTCAGCTATAAACGGATTTGATATGTCTTTACCAGCAGCCGTTTGCTGCTGGACTAGATAGAGACTTTTAGCTCTCTATTACTTTTATTTTGCTTTTTCCCAAAGCAAAAGGGATCAACGGATTTGAGATGTCTTTACCAGCAGCCGTTTGCTGCTGGACTAGATAGAGACTTTTAGCTCTCTATTACTTTTATTTTGCTTTTTCCCAAAGCAAAAGGGATCAACGGATTTGAAATGTCTTTACCAGCAGCCGTTTGCTGCTGGACTAGATAGAGGCTTTTAGCCCTCTATTGCTTTTGTTTGCTTTTTCCCAAAGCAACAGGGATCAACGGATTTGAATTGTCTTTACCAGCAGCCGTTTGCTGCTGGACTAGATAGAGACTTTTAGCTCTCTATTACTTTTATTTTGCTTTTTCCCAAAGCAAAAGGGATCAACGGATTTGAGATGTCTTTACCAGCAGCCGTTTGCTGCTGGACTAGATAGAGACTTTTAGCCCTCTATTGCTTTTGTTTGCTTTTTCCCAAAGCAACAGGGATTAACGGATTTGGTTAGTCTTTACCAGCAGCCGTTTGCTGCTGGACTAGATGAAGACTAGCTCTCCATTGCTTGATGTTCAGCAGGTAATATACCTTTGAACATGGTTAAAAGAAATTATTGACCTTAAGATCACTGACCTTAAGATCATTTTTCAACTTGAGAGATAAGTTGAAGCATCAGCAGACATGACACGTCATGTTGCTGATTCACCATTCAGCATTCCCAACTTGCTGACCAGATATTTAAATCTTGTTTGATCTAAAGGTTTGGTAAAGATGTCAGCAAGTTGGTCATCAGTGGGTATGAAATAGATTTCCACATCCCCTTTCATGACATGGTCACGAATGAAGTGGTACCTAATATCTATGTGTTTGGTCTTAGAATGCTGAACGGGATTATGTGTGATAGCAATTGCACTTGTATTGTCACACATAATGGGATCTTAGAGAATTCTAAGTCATAGTCAGCGAGTTGTTTTTTCATCCAGAGGACTTGTGCACAACAACTCGCTGCAGATGACATATTCTGCCTCAGCAGTGGAGATGGAAAGTGTGTGCTGCTTTTTACTAGTCCAACTAGTCAGCTTCCCCCCCAACAGTTGACATCCACCACTGGTGCTTTTCCTATCTAACATGCATCCAGCATAGTCAGAGTCAGAATATGAAACAAGGTCAAAACTGGAGTCTTTGGGATACCAGAGACCCAATGTTGAAGTACCTTTTAGGTACTTGAAAATTCGCTTAACAGCGAGAAGATGGGATTCCCTTGGAGAGGCTTGATATCTTGCACACAAGCACGTAGCAAACATGATATCAGGACGACTCGCTGTGAGATACATCAGCGAACCGATCATTCCTCTATAGAGAGTAGGATTCACATGCTTACCATCAGGTCAGCATGGAGATTATTTGGAGGAGACATGGGGGTGGCTTTAGTGGTCACATTCGATAAGTCGAATTTGGCCAGCATGTCTCGAATGTACTTCTCTTGGTTAATGAAAATCCCATTTGGGAGTTGGCGAATTTGTAGACCAAGAAAGAAGGTCAGCTCACCCATCATGCTCATCTTGAAATGAGAGGACATCAGGGAGCTGAACTTAGAGCAAAGTTTCTTGCTGGAAGAACCAAAGATGATGTCATCTACATATATCTGAACATATAGGACATCAGCACCCTTTCTATAGATGAAGAGGGTGCTATCAATGGATCCTCGCTGAAACTTATTGGAGAGAAGAAATTCGGAGAGAGTATCGTACCAAGCTCTGGGAGCTTGTTTAAGACCATAAAGTGCCTTATAGAGACGATAGACATGATGTGGCTTGGCTGGATCTTCAAAGCCAGGTGGCTGCTCAACATAAACTTCCTCATCGAGTTTTCCATTTAGGAAGGCACTCTTTACATCCATTTGATATACAGTGAAGTTTTTGTAAGAAGCATGTGCCAAAAATAAGCGTATAGCTTCCAGTCTGGCCACTGGTGCAAAGGTTTCATCATAGTCAACACCTTCTTCTTGAAGGTAACCTTGTGCAACCAGCCTAGCCTTGTTACGAGTAACAACACCATCTTCGTCCATTTTATTCCTATAAACCCATTTAGTTCCAATGGGTTCTTTTCCAGGAGGTAAAGGAACCAAGAACCAGACATGCTGTCTTTGGAACTGGGTAAGTTCCTCTTGCATGGAAGCGACCCATGAAGGATCAACCATTGCTTCTCCTATGTTTTTGGGAGTGATCATAGACAAGAAGTTTACATATAGACATGTATTTCTTGTCGCTGATCGAGTAATAATCCCCTGCTGAGGATCTCCAATGACTTGGTGAGCTGGATGACTAGATGTCCATTTAAGTGCTGGAGCACTTGAGACACCTAGTTGAGTGGCAGCGGAAATTGGAACTATGGGATCAGCAGGAGCATTATAAGAAGAGAGGTCAATGGTAAGAATGGGTTCAGGAGAATGATCAGCAGAGCCATTCGACTGATTTGAGTTATCATTGATGGCGGAGTCTTCAGCAGACTCCATTTCTTCAGCATTTGCTGAAGCATCATGAAACTCTTCCTCAGTAGAGTCATCAGCATGCACGTCATCAGCAAGTGATCTAGGTTTGGCTGATGCTGCATGGATTGATCTTATGATAGGCTCAACTGGCTCAATCGAGTAGATATGAGCAGCAACTTGCTCTAGTTCAACATCAGCTGAACTATCCTTTGTGATATGCTGAAAGCGTCAGGCAGCGAGCAAGAAGCATCAACAAATAAGTCAGCTTCCTTAGTGAGAGGGTCAGCTAACTCATTGAAAATAACCTCAGACGAGTTAGATTGAATGTCCTTTAGGGCTGATGAACTTTCATCAAAAGTAACATGAATGGATTCATCAACCTTCTGAAGGCGAGTATTGAATACTCTTAATGCCTTGCTGATGGATGAATACCAAGAAAGTATCCATCATCAGCTTTAGGATCAAATTTTCCTAGATGATCCTTGTTGTTTAAGATGAAGACAGGACATCCAAAAACATGGAAGTATTTGATTTGAGGTAACTTTCCTTTCAGTACCTCATACGCTGTCTTGTCATGTCTTTTGACAATGAGACAGCGATTTTGAGTGTGACAAGCTGTATTGACAGCTTCTGCCCAGAACTTGCTGGGTAGAGAGGACTCACTGAGCATGGTGCGAGCAGCTTCGATGAGAGTTCTATTTCTCCTTTCAGCTACACCATTCTGCTCAGGGGTTCTAGTAGAAGAGAAATTTTGTGAGATCCCTTGATCAGCACAAAATGTTTCAAGAGTGTGGTTTCTGAACTCAGTGCCATGATCGCTCCTGAGTTCTTTCACCCTTATGCTGTTGAGATTTTCCATTTTCTTAATGAAATTAATAATCTCTTCAGCAGCATCACTCTTGGAATGAAGAAAGATAGTCCAAGTGTATGTGAGTATTCATCCACGATTACTAAAGTGTATCTGCTACCCTTTAGACTTTGGACATTCACTGGACCAAAAAGGTCCATGTGAAGAAGATGAAAGCAGCCAGAGATAGAATTGGCTTGCTTGGTTTTGAAGGTTGCTCTATGGCTTTTACCCTTTTCACAAGCACCACAGAGTCTATCCTTCTCAAATGAAAGATGAGGGAGGCCACGAACAAGGTTCTTTTTGGCCAGAGAGTTAATGGTTTTGAAATTCACATGCGACATACGCTTGTGCCATAACCAATTTAGTTCAGCAGCCGACTTGGCAAAGAAACAAGTCTCACTATCAGTTTTGATAGGAGTGAAGTCAACCAGATATACATCTCGTTTTCTTGGAGCAACCAAGACTACTTCCTTGTTTACATTTACCACAGTGCCTTGATGTTTATCAAGAATCACTTTGTAGTCAGCATCACAAAGTTGACTTATGCTGATGAGATTATGTTTTAATCCATTTACATAAGCAACCTTGTTGAACTTAATGAGTCCATTAGAGAGAAGACCATAACCTTCAGTTTGTCCAGTGGAGTTGTCACCAAACACTACAGTAGGGCCAGCAGCCTCTACGTAGTTATCCAGCAGGGTCTTTGAGCCAGTCATGTGTTTTGAACAGCCACTGTCCAAGTACCACACACCTTTTCCCAGCGAGCCCTGCATAGATTTAACAGAAGGATTTAAATGGGAGACTTGGAAGATTCTTCTCTACTGACGACTTCATCAGTAGAAGGAGGAAGAGGAGCAATAGAGTTAGTATTCTCATCACTTGGAGAGTTATCAACAAGATGATGAGCAGGAGGTATGTCACGATCAATCACATATTGATCAGCAGAGGTGACAGTGGCTCCAGTATCGAGAACAGTCAAGTTGCTGACTTGATTGTTGTTCCCATACTCAACCAGAATGCTGCCACGACCAGTGGTAATGATCTCTTGAGAGAGAGGATAGGAGATTCGCTGAGCAGCAATGAAGTCAGCAATGTTCTCCTCAGTAAGATTGGTTGACTCTACTACACTATTTATATGATCAGCAGAGTTAGAATACTCGCTGACCATAGTGGAGGAAGAAACAGACGCTGAAGAAGGATTAGGTTGAATGTCAACTTCAGGAGCATCCCTGGAGTTGCCACAATCAGAAGCAACATGACCTCTGCTGCCACATTTGTAGCATTTTTTACCAGAGTTGTTGCCTTGTTGATTTTGAAGGAGAAATTCCTTCAGCTGAGAGGAAAGGTCATTAACTTGCTGAGCTAGCTCGTTAATTTTAGGGTCAACAGAGGAAGATGCCTTTTTCTTAGGCTTAGGCTTTTGCTTATGCTTTTGTGGAAGCTGAAGCATCTTAGGAGCAGGACCCAGAATGGACTTACCTTTCGGGTCCTCTGATTGAGAGGTAGAGGGATTTTTTGATCCCTTAACTACACTCCATGCTAGATGGACAGCAGGGTGAGAGGAGGAAGAAGGACCATGCTGAGATGGGTGCACTCTTTTGGGAGTGACCGATCTAGGTTGCTGAATAGGTGTAACAGACCTCATTTTCCTATGAGGTAAGTGTTGCCTATTAGGGGTAGTAGATCTCACTTGCTGATGGGGCAAGTGTCCTCTCTGAGGAGTGATAGGCCTTACTTGCTGGTGAGGCAAGTGTCCTCTTTGAGGAGTGATAGGCCTTACTTGCTGGTGAGGCAAGTGTCCTCTTTGAGGAGTAGTTGGCCTATTTTGTGAGTTAGACATTCTCTCCTTTTGAGGAGTTTTATGTCTTAAAGAAAGGGTAGGCATAGATTGAGGCGCCTGCTGGTGAACTTGTTTATCAGCAGATTGGGCCTTGCTGAAAAGATGAACATATCTGGCGTCAGCAAACTTGACGCGTCTTTTCATGACACGTTCATCCAGCACAGTATTGCTGTCAGCAAGGTTAGAAGCTTGCTGAGAAGATGAAGAAGTGGGTTGAGCAATAGGTTGAGGTTGCTGACTAATATGATTAGCTCGCTGAGGCGTGCTATAGTCATAGGGAATAGCAACCTTACTTCTTCTGAAAGGTTCAGAGGGTCTAAAGATTAGCTGCTGAGGAGCGATGGGTTTGAAGCCATCACTACCAATATCCCCTTCAAATGATTCCCCAGAAGAGTATTGAACTCTTCCTTCGTTTGGCATCATGCCAACAATGGGAAGATGGGGATAGGGGTTGCTGGTTATTGCTGATGAGTCAGCACCATCTTCCTCAGCAGGATTAGATGGCACACTGGTAGTACCAGCATCCATTTCATTGTGGTAATCGTTAAGACCCTTAACAAAATACCATTTCTTCATCTCTTCAGGAGAGATGACAGCAGATGGAGGGATGGAAATTTCAGGCTTCACCTCATCATTGAACAAGTCAGAAAGAGAGGCAGCAGCATCGAAGTCACCGCCTATTATTGCCTGAACTTGGGCAGGGATTTGTTCATTTAGGCACTGGTGGTGAAACCTGGAAGCTTTTGACCAGGAGGTCACAATCTTCTTAAGGTTGGTCACTTCAAGCTTGAGTTTTTCATTCTCAATTTGAACTTTTTGAGCCAACAACTCATGAGATTGAAGTTCAACATGAACATTCCTTAACTCATTGAGTCTTTCAGATTTTTCACTTAACTCCAAGGAAGTGGAGTCAAGCTTAGATTGGACTTCAGCTCGTATTGATTCAACGAACTGAAAGTCACAAAGAAGAGATTCGAAGATTTTTGGTTTATCTTCTTCAGAAGCAGAGGAGTGAGCACAAACCTTTTTAATGGTGACGTTCACCCACTGACTTGAGGAGACTTGATCTTTTGTCAAAGCATCTCCATCAGCGAGCGCCATAAGGCACATGGCGTCAACATATTTTTCACTGTCTGACTCATCTGATTCAGCCCAGTCGTGCTCTTCAGCTACCAGCCCTTTTGCTGGTGTTTTGGCCTCTTCCATTTCAGCAACTTTGGCCTTCAGCTGATAGTATTTGTTCCTGTACTCATCAGCAGGTTTGGAAGGGTTAGTTTTAGGAGCAGCAGGAGTTGGTATGGAAACCCTGCACTCCTTTTGGTAGTGGCCTTTTCTTCCACATCTCCAGCACTCCTCTTGAGCTTTGTCAACAGGAGGCTTATATGGAGCAACCGACCTACGGTTGTTCCATTTACGGGAGTACCTCTTACCAGCGACTAAGGCAAAATCCATAAAGTCGCTGAACATCTCTTGTTTCTCTTCAGCATTAAGATCATCAACAAGAGATTGAATAGGTTGTGGGAGAGTAGAAGAGCTAGCACCAGTATTAAGATTACTGGGCTCAGCAGAGATAAGGGCGAGAGGGTCAAGGGCAGAATGTGCAGAAGAGGTGACAGAAGAAGAAGAGGGACCCGCACGATGCTGTGCATCAGCGGCAGCTCTAAGATTTTGAGCAAGAGCTCTTTCTTCGAACTGTAGCATGCCAAAGAGAGACTCAAGGTTAAGTCCATTGAGTCGCTCAGTGGTTCTGAGTATTTGTCTCAGACCTTGCCACTTGATAGGTAAACTATCAAGAAATTTGTGGCATACCTCAAAGTCATCGTGGGTGATACCAACAGTGGTCATATCGTTCAGTAACCCTTTGAATCGGGTATATGAACCGTTTAGACCTTCGTTGGGAAGGGAAAAGAAATTTTCATAGGCTCTTTTTAAGTCAATTTTCTTAGTGGCAATGGTAGCAGCAGAGCCTTCATGCATGCTAACCAATCTATCCCAAACTTCTTTTGAAGAGGGATATCTAATGACCACTTTCATGAGGTCAGTGGGAAGAGTGATGACAATCATGTTTTTGAGCCTTGCATCAAGATTAACAAGTCTCCTTTCATCGTCAGTCCATGAACCTCTGGTTTGACGATGTCAATCACAATCTCAGGAGCATCAACAGTTGCTCCTGGTGTTCTTTGAACCAGAGTGGGGATATAAGGACCGACGGTCAGAATAGACATGAGATAGGGTTCCACACCTACTATATGTAGTAACATCCTTTCCTTCCAAGACCCAAAGTCATTGGGCTCGAATCTTGGAGGGACGGATACGTAACCGAAGTCACGTGTGTTAACTAGGGTGGGAACAGCAGACATGTTCTTGTTTAAGAAAAGATAAAGAAAGAAATTTTGAGTAAATAAGTATGCAAACGGATCTTTGTTTCAATAATTTAGAAACGTTGGCTCTGATACCAATTGACAGTCCACTAATTTGCACACTTATATTTGTTTAAACTAAACAAGAAAGTAAAGAACAGAAGTAAAGAACACAAACAAGAACAAGTTCAATTGTTAGAAAACTATGCAAGTCTAATCATATGTATCATTGATTTAAACGATGAATACATGGTCGATAATACAACTTGTCTTACAAGAATACAAATGAACTATGTAATTGCTAAGTCTAGAAAGAAGGAAACTTAAACAATTACAAATAAAGTGAAACACTTTGTGGTGACAAACACAAATAAAAGATGCGGCTGTGTTCCTTTATATAGAAGAGGAATTAGGGCAACACAGCCTTACAATGATAGTGATGTGATGGTGGTTGTCGACATTCCATTGGCTCTAAGTACTTGGATCCAGGAGCCTTTGTCTTCTTTACCAAAACGGGTATGAAAGAGAGAAACCCTTGCTTTGGTCCCAACTGTACCTTTGCCATATAAGGTAACATTCAGTTAGGAGAACCACCATGTGACTTCTTGTCTTCTTGTTGGTTTGAAATCTTCCCGCCTTGACCAACAATTTGGAAAGCAAACCACCCGCTGACGAGAGTCAATGACTCGCTGATGACTCGCTGACGACCCACGTCAGCGACCAAGTCTGGTCAGCGAATCCTTGACTCAACAAATAGACATAACCTTTTTCTTAAAGGTGTGAATTTTCTACCAACATGTAGTTAATTCCTACCGGAAACACCATTATAGAAAACATCGCTAAAAATATAATTTGACACGTCAAACACTTTTCTTATTGTCAAATTGTATGAGCATTTATATAATATTAAATAAGCGCCCCTTACATCCTCCTTTTTGTCAACAAAGAAACACTATCTTAGCAATATCTAAATATATCCATTTGTGGACAACCCTTCCATACTACTATCTATATATATAGTCTTATGTATATATCATTTGTATACAACTGAATAACTTATAACTACTTGCACTTCACATCAAATATGAGAATTATCTCTAAATCAAGCATGTTAAGTTGTTTTGTATCATTGGTAACTCATATCAGATGGGCATTGAATTTCTTGATTCATATTTTGTTTTTTCAACAAAGGGTACATTTTCAAATAGACGGAAATCAACCCGAACTACATGTGTTTCCTAAGTATAGGAAATCATCGGTAGAGACGGTAGACGACTGCGCGGTATGCTTGTCCAAGATAGAAGATGAAGATGAGATAAGTGTGCTAAGATGTGATCATCTTTTTCACAAAGGTTGTTTGGACCGTTGTGTCGAATATAGACACACTACTTGCCCTTTGTGTCGTGATTTTCTAGCCGGGCCACGAATGGTTTGTGAGCTTGGTCGAGAATTACTGTCTTTTAACATTTTTGATTCGAATAGTAGTTCTAGAGGTGATGATTTTGATCGATTGTGGATTCGATAAAGCATGTACGTACGTGTATATATATGCACATCATATGATCATGATTTTAAATTTAATTAAGAGATCCTTTTTTGGATTATTGTTAATTCTCTAATACTTGTGTCACAATATTGTCACTAGATTCATGTGTATGTGTTCGTTTGTTACATTGCATGCATGAACATATATAATCACACTATAGAATAATACTACTATAGTACTAAAGTAATAACTTTCCAATAAATTTTCAAACCCTATTACTCAAAAAGACAAAAACTAAAGTATTAAACTAATGAAAGATAATCAAGAAAGGAAAATACAAATACACCATTGATTTCACTAGTAATTTTGAAAAATATATATTTCTGTAATACTCACATATATGAGAAGAAGAACAACAAAGAAGGCAATATATATATATCCAACATCTTCCATCTCAATAACAGAAGATGACGGTTGATCAATAGCCATAGTGAGTTGTCTGATTTGTAGCGATTGATATATGGAATGCGAGAAGCCTAACCGCCAGCTCCCTACCGGTACCAGCTGAAACCTGGTTTTGGATCTTCTTTGACTATGGTTGTGATGCATTAAGTAACACTAAACTTGTTACTTAACAGAACCGTTAATATTGTTAAGATTTTAAATGAGACATTTTCTCCCTTTTGGGGATATTTAATAAAGTAGTATTTGGAAACCTGTGTTATAAAAAAACAAATTATTTTACCTCGAAAATATTTTAAATATAAAAGGAGAAAAAAAAGTTCCAAGCCTCATCTACTTGTTGAAGTTACCTATTGCAACCGTCACAATCGAAAGGTGTTTTTTCTTCCTAGCTCATTGAAAAAGATTTGTATAGTACAGTCTATAAGACTATGAATAATCTTTGCATGGGACTATACTTTTTGTGCTAAAATGCTACAAATGAAGCTATATACACTATCATATCATTTCGTTGCTATGAAAAATCGCAAAGAAAACGGGGAGCTCATGGTTCAAATCTTACATGACAAATTAAATAACTAAGGTTTAATATATATTAGACCTAAGGAATCTATATAAGAAAATTGGAAGTAATCGGTTGACTATCCCAATTTGTTGTTAAAAATCATACTTGTTGATTCTTCTTCCTTTTATAATTAGACTGCTATAGTTATATGCATTTTTTATAATATTGTACAGTATAATATTTAGTTATGAACTGGCCAGTACAATGACATTTTGTACTTGGGGTTAAAATAATACTTTTAATTTAGTCAAAATAACAACAAAGATTATCGTGGATGGCTTTGGAATTTAGTTTAGAAAAATCAGTCACAATGCGCCGTTATAGACTTTGCGCTAATTGGTCACCAAAATTCCTTTATTTTAAGATGATTACATATAAGTGTGCAGTGTATAATACGTGCAAACAAACTTCCTTTCATTTTAACTTGGCATCGAAGTTAATTAGCATTTTAAGCAGATTGAGACGTCTAAAAATTAAAATGACATTTCAAAACACAAGACGTACACAAATAAACAATTTTCTTATAGAAGAATTTAAGTTTCTTATTCATCGAAAGAAGTTAATTCAAAAAGAAAAACTATTTATTTTACTTGATCATCTTAAAAAAATATTAGGGTTTTTTTTTTTAATAATAAGTGCTAAGTGTATCAAGTGAATAAATGTATCAATAATATTTGTATGTAATAAATAATAAATAGATAAACAGTTATTTTTATTTATTAAGTTTAAAATAAAACATGAAATTTGATTAATTTATTAAGTTATTAATTATTAAAAATAAACATTTTATATTCGTCGGAATACTCTTATAAATTAAAAGCAATTAAATCTTATATTTTCAATCAATTTTATCAATTAGCTCATGTGTTTTTCCACCAATTTATTTGTAACACCCCAACAAGGCGGAATCATGGGATGTCACAAGAAAAGCACAGCACGACATGAAAATTAAATAGAGACAAAACTACATGCAATTAAGGATTGGGCAATCCATGAATTAAGTTCAAATACGAGTACAAATACAACATGGGATCACAAAATGCATAAGGAGCACGTAACCATCAAATGTTACAAAAGAAAACAATCCAAAATGATGGCCATTAATCCTAATCATAACCCGTCAAGGGATCAATGAATCACGGATCCAATAGTCAAGCCCAAATCCTAGCAAAGTCATGCAATCATCCATTTCGTCCTTGATTAACTTGATTACCTGAAAAGTGTACTAAAACGGGTCAACATAAAGTTGGTGAGTTCGTAGGTTTAAACGTTAAAATCATAGTGTCGGGATAACAACCGTTAAGGATATACAAGGATGAAGATACTTACATCATCATCCATACGTTCACAATTCGTCATATCAACGTTACATTACACATCCAAGTATATTGACATATATTGTAACACCCTGCTTTATAAAAATGTGAATTTCCAAAAAGTTTCAACTTTAAATATAACTCCGTTAATAAAATGCGGAAGCGACGTTACAAAAATCTCATTTGATCCCTAACGGAATCATTAAACAACTTTAAATGGTGTTACTAGCATCGTATCATCACAATAATAAAAGGAAATCCACAATCAATAATATGAAATGCCAACCGGCATGATAAATAAGTCTACTTAAATCTACTAGCAAATGGGTAACTAAAAGTCATCTTTATTCATCATCAATAGCTATGTAACACCCCAAGCCGAGGCTCGGAATATCACGGAAATCACATAGCACCAGGTGGAATTACAATAGAACAAACTAAATGCAATTAAAGATTCGGTGAATCCAAAACATAACGAAGCAAGTAACAAAATACAACAGGAGCAAATAGCCATCAAAGTTAACATAATAACATCCAAAGATGGCAAACGATCCTAAGTATAATGCAAAAGGCAGGCCAATGAATCCTTGATCCATGAGGTCCATAGTCCGGGTTTACGGCAAGCAAAAGCAACTAAACTCCACGCCCTGGGGGAACCTGATTACCTGAAAAGTGTACTAAGCATAGTCAACACAAGGTTGGTGAGTTCGTAGTAATGGTTCATAACGAACCAGCATCAATAATCACAATATAAGAATAGAGGCTAGACATGACTTACAGCGAGCCTCTAACAACACAATATCGTCCAACAACAAGATTACACAAGACAAGTAAATGTGTAATAAGAATGCACAATGATATGCGAATCAATGTAAGTGCCAATGCATGAATAAGCCAACATGCCTATCCTATGCGTGAACTCCGTCACCTATGCAACGATACCCTTCTGTCATTACAATGAACAAGCCTGTATCTCAAAATCATCGAGATATATATGTCTATATACTCGGGGTCACGTTCTACATCCAAAATGGGTGCATACATCTATGCACCAGGATGTCGGCAATCCCCTGTCGAGGGCTCATCAACGATGTATGCAATGCTTACAATCAAATGTAAATGCATAAATCATAAACCAACAATCAATATACGATGCACCAGTGCCATCAATCAATATAAGATGAACCTGTGCCAACAATCAATATTCATCCAACATAAGCCAACTATCGACATTCCTCAAACATAAGCCTACTATCAACATTCATCAACCATAAGCCTACTATCAACAATTTAAACCAACTATACGTACATATACTTCAGAGGATTTTACTTTCTTCAAGTCCCAGATGCTTATATATAGGGTCACCCGCAGCCTTCCCACCACATCTAAAACCCAATGAAGGCATAACCGACTTTCATGTATGTACGTCTATCCTAATATAATAAATAACTAAAACATAAACCAAGTCAATCAAACGAAAAGATACGTCACATCAATCCAACAATCAAGTCAAACAATCAATATATCAATAAATGCAAGTAAACACGTCAGGTTTACACTTTTCAGCCCGAATCTCAAGCGAGTAGGGAATACGAAACTCACCTTGATTGGTTATGAAATTAAGATCATAAAAGTTCAAGTTATCATCGTACAATGTTCACTTCACGTCCAACACCTAAATATCGATCATATACATACGCGTCAACATACATAAACACATATACGCAACTAATGAAAACCCGGCAAAACCCTAATTAGGGTTCCAAAGCATTTCTCGACGTTAAATGGTTTCTAAGACTCTTAATCAATGTTATATAAGATAAGAAGTGAATTAGATTATGACTCGGCGCTTAAAATGGTCCAGAAAGTCAAACTAGGTCAAACAAGGAAAGTTCAGAATTACAAAGGCCGTAACTTACGGTCAATATGGGCGTAAGGTACGGTGGCATTTTTACAATAGGCGTAAGCTACGGAGGAAAGGGGCGTAAGCTACGCTGGGCAAGTTTTGACGGGGCGTAAGGTACGGTCAGTATGGGCGTAACCTACGGCCCTCTAGAAATGTCATTTTTGGCGTAGAAGTTGGCGTAAACAGTTAAATTTTGGCGTAAGGTCAAAATTGAAGATAGGGATAGGCGTAAGCTACGGCCCTCACTGGCGTAACCTACGCCCAAGAAAAATAGACCTGGCGTAACCTACGGCCCTAAGGGGCGTAGGTTACGCCCCATACTGGGCAGCAACACCACCAGCAGCAACAAGTGCAGAAAAAGAACCCAAACCCCCAATTTCGACCCAAACCATACCAAAACGATTTGTAAAGACTTTTAACCCATTTTGAAGTATAATCAAACATCATTAACCATAAATACACATAACCCAACCCACAAATTCGACCAAAACATCATAATCACTCACAATTCATTAAACCCTAGCCCTAACCCTAATTTCCATTTTTACCATTTACAAGTCTTGGAATCACATCAAAACGACTAGAAACATGTAAACAAGCATAAATGGAAGTAAAAGAGTTGAATTAGACTTACACAAACTTCTCCTTGAGCTAGAACCCAATTTAGGTCAAAATGGGCAAAGCTTGAACTAGAAACTTCAAGTTATGATTAAATGAAGATTATGAGGCAACAATGATGATGATTCTTGCACTATGGTAGCTCCAAAACACTAATTTGATGCAATGAGGGTGAAGAAATGAATTGAGATGGTTCCTTGCCTTTTTACTTAGAGAGAAAGAGAGGAAAGATAGATAGATAGAAAATGAGAGGGGGAAAAGAGATAAGGGGGAGAAATGGGTCTTGGGGGGCTGGTGGGTCATGGACTACCCACGGGCCGACCCGTTTCCCCTCTCAAGTCACAATACAATTAATTACACCTATTATACCGACTACATTTAACGACCCGACTAACATACCACATCGTCATATAATCACAAATGGGCCCAATTATTTCATTCAACAAGTTTGTTAGTCAAATTACACAAAAGTCAACGGGTCAAAATTCACGGATGTTACATTATTCCCCCGTTGAAAGAATTTCGTCCCGAAATTCAACAAAACCCTAATTATTAAATAAATGCGGGTACTTAGATTTCATGTGATCCTCTCGCTCCCAAGTGTACTCGGCTCCACGTCTAGCATTCCATCTTACCTTCACAATGGTGTAGCGTTTACTCTTGAGTTTCTTTTCTTGGCGGTCCAAGATCTCTACCGGCTCTTCAACAAAGTTCAAATTCGAATCAACCCTAATTTCGTCCATAGGCACATGATGTGTAGGATCCGCCAAACACTTGCGCAAGTTACAAATATGAAACACATCATGCCCACCGCTAAGCTCTTGAGGCAATTCTAGCCGATAAGCAACCTTCCCAACCCGTTCAAGAATCTTGAAAGGACCAATATACCTTGGTGCAAGTTTTCCCCGCTTCACAAAACGTACAACACCCTTCCAAGGCGATACCTTCAAAAAGTACATAATCACCAACTTCAAACTCCAACGGTCTTCGCCTCACATCGGCATACTTCTTTTGACGTTCACGGGCCAATTGCAACTTCTCCTTAATTTGAGATATTACCTTGGTTGTTTCAATCACAATTTCTGGCCCGATAAGTTGACTCTCTCCAATTTTCGCCCAAGCTAGAGGAGAACGACATACTCTACCATACAATGCTTTAAAGGGTGCCATTTGAATGGTAGCATGATAGCTATTGTTGTATGAAAACTCAACTAGCGGCAAATGGTCTTCCCAACTTCCACCAAAATCAATTGCACACGCCCTCAACATGTCTTCAAGTGTTTGAATGGTTCTCTCGGTTTGCCCATCCGTTTGAGGGTGAAACGCCGTGCTCATGTCAAGTCGAGTACCCATGGCTTTTTGAAAGGCTTCCCAAAATTTTGATTTGAAACGGGCATCTCTATCAGAAATGATAGAAACCGGCACTCCATGCTTAGATATTACTTCCTTGATGTACAACGAGCCAAAGTGTCAAATTTATCGGTTTCACGAATGGCTAAAAAGTGAGCCGATTTCGTTAACCGATCTACTATCACCCAATCGTGTCACGGCCGCTTCTTGTCTTCGGTAGTTTAGTAATGAAGTCCATTGAAATATGCTCCCACTTCCATTCGGGCATCACCGGTTGTACCAACAACCCGGGTGGCTTCTTGTGATCAGCCTTGACTTGTAAGCAAGTAAGACACTCACTCACATACTTAGCCACATCACGCTTCATGCCCGGCCACCAATACAAGTCTTTCAAATCAAAGTACATCTTATCCGACCCGGGATGGACCGAATAAGGCGATTGATGAGCTTCACTTCATAATAAGCGCTCTTAAGTTACCGAAGATAGGAATCCAAAGTCTTTCAACCATGTATAGTCCATTATCATTCTTTCGGTCAAATAGTTGTTCCATACCGTCTAGGTTTTCGTTTCCAAAGTTTTCCGGTAGGGTGGCTTGGATTGTCTCTCGTGCAATAGAACCTTTTTATTATTAGCAAGAACCTTACGGAGCATAAAGTTACAAAATCGATCACAGTAATTTTTAGAATCAAAATTACTCTAACAAATCTTGTAATAGTCATGCTTAATACTGTCCTTGCAATATACCTTACGAAGCATACAATTAGAAAATCGATCACAGTAATTTTTGAATCAAAATTACTCTAACCTATCTTAAAATAGT
>CM067171.1:83869205-83935138 GCA_034093135.1 Erigeron breviscapus | reverse complement strand
TCAAAACGATTTGTTGATATGAACGATTAATCTTGTACAATTTGTCTTGATAAGTCTTGATTTCAGCTTTAAGCTCATCATTTTCTTTATCAAGTTTTTGTTTAAGAGAATCTTTTATACAACAATCATATTTTAGGTCAGAAATTTTATCTTCATATTCCTTCAAATCAGGGATAGATTCTTTCAGTTTCACATTCAAAGACTCAATGTCCTCAGCCAAAGCATTTGCTCGAAACATCTCATTGGTCTTTTCAACTTGAAGTTGTCTGACGGTCTTGCTCAGTTCAAGAACTTTGGTTTCAAGTTCTTGTTTTTCAAGATGCAATTTGGAGTTCGGAGTAAACGTGACCGCAACTTTTTCAGATTTCAAATTGTCAAAATCCTTTTGAAGTAAATCAAATTTATCTTTAGAATTTTGAAATTCGATTTCTTTGATTTCCAAAACTTTTGTTAATTTAGAAATCTGTTTACTCAACCCTCTCCCATATTTCATTGTTTCAGCACATTTATTCATATAATAATCTAAATCTGACTTAGTAAAAGTGATTACCTCATCCTCGACCTCAGAAGAACTTTCATTAACTTCCTCCAACTCCTTTGACTTCTTGATCTTCGTCATGAAGCACACGTTTGCTGCAAGTTCGTCTGTCTCCTCATCAGAAAGATGTAACCACTTTGTCATCCTCAGCGAGAAGAGCAATTCCACTTTCCTCTTGTCTTGCCAGCAAAAGTTTGTACTTATAGTACTCGGAGTTCTTTTGTCGAGGTTTAGTGCAGTTGATGGCAAAATGTCCAGTAAGACCACAGTTGTAGCATTTCTTGTCTTCATTCCTTTTCTCCATGACCTTCTTCTCAAACTTCTTCTGATTATCAAATTTCTTCTCACCACCAACATATTCCTTCTTTGATTCAAACTTAGGAGCATTCGAATTCTTTGCATACGAAGATACTGATGAAGTCCTAAGCTGATTGTTAGTTGGTTTCTTCTTGAAAGCCTTTATGAAATAAGCGAGTTCTTTATACATCTCTTTTTGTCTTTCATCTAGATCAGAATCACTCATTTCACTTGAATCAGAATCTGTTTCAAATTCAACAAAGTTCTGTCTTGAAACTTGAAGATTTCTTTTCAACAACCAAGGCCAATGGATCTGACTGAGATACTTTCTTCTTTCTTCTTTTGAATTCTCTGAACATCCTCAACATTAAGTTGTAGCTTTTCAAATAGAGTGTGAATGGTGAGTTTTCCGAAGTCTGATTGTTGGTTGAGTTGGGTTCCATACACTTGCCATTCCTCTTCCAGATTTTTGATGAATTTGATGTTCAGTTCCATATTGTTCTCTTCACATCATTCTTTCTAAGCTTATTGATGACATTGCGAATCTGATGTATACTTCGTTCAATGGTTCACCCTTCTGTTGCTTGAAAGTTTCATACATGTTCAAAACAGTCGACAATCTTATGGTGTTTGACACATCAGATCCTTCCATCTGCTTCTCCACTTCATCCCATATGTCTTTTCCTGTTTCATAGGAGTCCACATTGCAGTAAATGTCATCAGGAAGTGCTTGGTAAAGATAAGCAATTGACATTTGATCAGCTTCAACTCTATTTCTCTGATCTGTATTCCAACTCTCTTCAGGTAAAGCTTCTCCATTAACAGGGTTCTTGGGAATTTCAGGACCATCTTTGTATGATTTCCTCAGACGTTTTCCATTCTTCTGTCTGTCTATCCAGTTCAGAAACCTTTTCTTCCATTGAGGATAAGAACCTCTAAACAAGACAGGAGGTCTTCCTTCAGAACCAAGTGCTAAAGCTTCCCTTGAAGCCATTTCAATCAATTAAAAGACTTAGAAAAAAAAATTGATTTTCTACTTGTGAAGAATGCCGAGCAAAAATCTCGCAAATAGAACAATGAGCACCAATACTTGACCAACGTTTCTTGAAACACCTATTTGCCGAGATAAAATCTCTGCAAATAGAACAAGTAGAACCAGTACTTAACGAAAATTTCTTCAAACAGCTATTTACCGAGCAAAAAGCTCTGCAAATAGTACAAGTAGCTCCAGTCCTTAGCAAAAATTTGCTAAAACACGTATTTGCCGAGATAAAATCTCTGCAAATAGTACAAGTACGATTAACCTTAGCCAAAAATCTCTGCAACCACGAGTAATCACTAGACGACAAAATAGTCGGTTACTGGTTGTCTTCTTCGTCCAGCCAAGCCCTCAAACGCCGAGATTTCTGAAAATCATTGATATCTTCTTCATTTTTGAGAGTTACAACTTGAAATTTATATCAAAATTCTCAGAAAATGATCGCGAACAAATCCTCGAACAAAATAACAACTAATTTCAATCAAAATGAAATCCCACTGAAACCTTGATTTGCCGAGCTTTTACGAAATGTGATCAAATGATGAAATTGAAATCTGAAATCGATACAGAATGATGATATACTAACAACTAATCGATCGGTGAACAAATTGTAACAACCCTCAAAATCCGACTAGGACAATCTACTTGGACTTATCTAGACATCTATCCCTAGAGGTTTATTAAGAGAATTGATCTTCTAGACATTTAAGGCATAGTGATAATTGCCCTCTAGTTCAATGAAATACCGTAGAGGACTAGCTATCTTAGAAATGCCATAAACAATAACTATATTTATCCAAGACAATCTCTAAGTGAACACATAATGACAATTCTTTAAGAATGTAACTTAAACAATCAAGCATCTAAGAAACTAAATAAGTCAACTTCAAGAATGTGTAAGGTAACAACAACTCTATAAGTATTCAATCCAACAAACAAGTGTCTATGTATCCAAGATATAATGAACTTAATGTGAGCTCAAATATTAACTAAGTATAAATATGTATATACAACTAAGACAAAATACAAATTTATCAACAATGAGTTAAGAGACAAAATTGAAACACAAAAATGTATACACATACATATATATAAATGGTACATATACATGTATATAGGCCTAGAAACACTAACAAATTGGTAACTAAAAACCCATGCTTTCACCATATACATACATACAAATATAACTAATAAAACTAAACACCCACTACCTAAATTAAACACAAAATTCTGCCCATCACTTCTTCCCCAAAACCGAATACCACATGGTGTTTAGAGACATGCCTTGTCTTACACTAAACCACTAATACAACACCCAAAATATTCCCACTCTCTTTTGCCTCATTCCCATCACAAAAATGCAGATTTTGTCCCCCATTCACGTGAATATGGCTGGGAAAAGGCACCCACACTCTCATTTCTTACACAACACAACACACACACTCCTCCCAAAACACTCTCAACTCTTTCTCTTCTCCCTCTCTTTTACGGCAGAAATATGGATTTTTAATCAACCAAACTAAAACTATGTCCAAAATCGCCTACCGAAAGCTTGAAACACATATATGAACACTTTCATTTTGAACCAACAATTTAATCCATAAGAATATGATATGAAATCTGTAAAAATAAGGATGAAGTTTCAATGTTTGAATAAGTTTGAATAAAATGCATTGGGGAAAGTCAAAATAAGGGTTGGGTGAATCTATAAAGCAAGCATGCATTTGTGTTAATCAAAATACATTCTGACAGAATCAGTTTTCTGTATTGGGAAGGGTAAACGGGGCATTTGAGGGCAGATTAAAGAATAACTTCCAAAATAAAAGTTGTAGATAAATGAGTTAATTTTCACCTCCAACTGGAATCACATCAATATCATAAGTAAAACAAAAGTTATGAATTTTCTACCAAAAGTGGTCAAAACTGGATTTTTAGTCTCAAGGTCAGTAAACTTTGACGATTTTTATTTTTCAAAATACTACGTTCCAGGAGCTTATACTTGGTAGGAATTAAGTATAATGTGTCGTGAGCTTAAAATAAAATCAAGGGATTTTTCCAATAATCACAACATTGAAATCTTTTATAAATGATTTTGGGTCGCACAGCAGGAACCATTGTGACTAGTTTTTGTTTGGTAATTTTTAAGGATAGTAAACATTGTCTAAAAATTCACCAAAGATTCACAAAAATACTAGACACATATATGTCACTGTACAAAAATCACGAAGGTCCAGATAATTCGATTTCATCACAAAACAATAGACAACATTTTATAAAATTGATGTATGAAAACAAAAAAATAAGAAGAAAACTATCAAAGTATGTAAAGGGCTAAAGAATACACTAAGGCCATAATGGGCTAACTTGGCCCAAATAATGAACCCAAATGAAATATAACTTAGTGGGCCCATGTGGCCCAATAACCATATAAAGTTAAGCCCAATAACTAAATCAAGCCCAAGTCACTTAAAAGCCCATTACACTTAGGCCCAATTGGTAATGGCCCATAACACCTAAAAGAATTTCATAAACCCGAGTGATCGTAAGATTATCAATAAGTATGTGAGATAATAGATAAGTATAATTAAGTGACGTGAAACACAAATTAAATGGATAAATGGAAATAACTAAGTTAATTAAAATATAAAATGATACATCGAGCGGTAATTTACACTAAAATTGATTACACATCCAAAAATGTTTAAGAGAACATAACTTAATATGGCATTAGCATATGATAACCTAAGGTGCCAAACGAAACCACAAATGAAGCCAAGTTACCGAAAATCTAACAACTTATAACTACGTATATAATGAAAGTAACCTTTTACACCATCAATCTTTACAACCAAAACGATGTGAATATTAGCAATACACTTGGATCCCACAATTGATTGCAACATAATGAAAGTGGCATTTCTAAGTGATGGCTTAAGATAGGAACTTACGTATATTAGTCCTCTCGTAGGGATAGTCTTGGCTTTGAAACGTGATTGAGGAATATGACGGATATGTGGTCAAGGAAGCGATAGATGGGAAGTACCCATTTTGGATGAGTGAATATAATATGCGGCATATCAAGGTGAGTCATAGCCCCCTTTCAAACTCTTTTATATGTTTTACTTGCGGGGTGAAAAGCATGATTAATTAAAATGACTTTCTCTTATGAAATGATTCTTTGAAATAATGATAATGATATGGGAATTATATTGTATGTTCAACGTGTTATATGTTATATGATGAGCTTGAGTACTGTCAAACGGTGGTCCCCTGTACACTACTATTAACTCATTTGAGGCCTGTAGTTAGAGGGTTGCGCAACTAGGACTTGTCCCCTCATCCACTATTATAGGTAACGGTGGGATGTTTGGTCTGCCTTTGTGGTCACCTTCATCGCCAGTCTGGCCTCGCGGTGCTCTAACTACTATATATTTATGGGCGTCTCCATGGCACGACCCTTGGTTATCTTTATGCACGTGATTGACAGCATGTGCTTATCATTATCTTATCATTTGGGACATTATATATTGATTATTGGGACATAACCGGTCTTAGTAGTGGCTCAAGAACATCTCATCGATTTATGTCATGGTAGTCTTACCATTGACCCAGAGGTATTGATATTATATTATGGATGGAAATTATTGATTGAACATACGGTTTGGGTATTGGACCTTATATGGAATCTTGAAGGCTGTTGAAATTGGAAATATTGAAGTATTGATTGACCAAATGGTTTTGGTATGATGAGTGATTAATCGATTGATATATTTTTCTCTCACGATAAATGAGACAAATGAAAACTTTATAATTTACCATGGATTTTCTCAACTATTTTGAAATGGATATGTAATGAGATTTACTTGCAAACCTATGCACTCACCAACTACGTTTTGTAGTTGACACTTTTTCTTCATGCTTTTCAGGAATTAGCGTAAGCTTTGAGGAGTTATATGCATCATGATTGTTTGCATTGCATTTTGGAGTCAAAGATTAAACCTTGTGACGGGCAATGGAATCCGCCCTGATCATTTTAGTATATCATCTCATGTATTTGTTATTTGTTTCGTGGACTCAATATCCAAGTATGGTAGACGTATTGTACTTGGGAATTGGTTCACATGCTTGTGCATTGTAAATTATTTTTATCAACTAAAGCTATGGTGAATGTTATCTATCATCCTTTGATTTGAATACTCGACTTTCTGTACATCTCATCATTCCGCCGTGGTTGGGGTGTTACAGAAAATGGTATCAGAGACTAAGGTTATAGAGAACATTGGGGTTCCTCCGGGAATTCCAAGACTATAGCCTATTTTCGAAACGAATTTTATAGTCGAGTCGAGCATAAGGTTAAGCGGTTTAGTTTGAGCTCTACATGGTAGGACCATAATTAAACGTAAAGTCATGAATCTACGTTTAATTATGAGAGGACCATGTAAAACTCAAACGGCCACTTGGACTTATGTTCAAAAGGATTCCTTTTCAAAAAAAAAAAAAAAAAAAAAAAAAATCTTAATTAAATCCATTTTTATGAGCATACGTGTTGCATTTAGACATTCACCTAAGCATATATAATGATTCGAGATTTGCTTTATGTAAGGATTATGCTAGTCTAGTAGGATTCCCCCTTATGCACATCAAAATTGAAATGAATCTAAGATTGAAAGATACTCATTGATACATGCTATTCTATGCTATGACATGCGAATGTGGGCATGATTTGATTGCAATGTGAAAGTTTATAATGTGCAATGTGAAAGTTTATAATGTGCAATGTGAAAGTTGTAATGTGCAATGTGAAAGTTTGTAATATGCAATGTGAAAGTTTGGAATGTGCAATGTGGAAATTATGTGAGGAATGCATGCGTAAAAGCCTTATGATTCATGATGTTGAACTTTAAGTTGCCCATGCACTTTAAAATAATGAGATTATTATAAGGCACGAAATCATTTTGGGGTATGACTTGTTCAAATTATTGAGTAATGACGTTGACTATTTATGATCGATTTAGAAAGAAAATATAGGCATGACGAGTTGATATGAAATTTCATGGACGATATGGATATAAGAGCCTTTACTCCCTAAGTTTGAGCTACTTGAAACTAGCGCGTAAATATTGCGACGATTATGTAGTCATGCCTTACTACTAAGATGATTATTGCACCCTGAGGTTGAGCTAATTGAGGACTAGTGTATGGATTTAATGATTATATAGTTGTGCCTTATTATTGGGATAGTTATTATGCTCTAAGATTTGACTATTGAGAACTAGCACCTGCTAGATATGATGACAATGTGGTTAGTCCTTACTACTGATATAGATGTTGCGCGTTGAGATTTGACCGCTTGAGAACTAGCGATTGTCTCTGAAAAATCCATTATAAATTAGAAATTTCCTAAGTATGAAAGTTGTCATTAAGTACCTCTCCAATCCAATATTCGTTCACTCGTGCTCTTTTGAAATTATCCCACATCCTATTTCTTACGACACCACTATTCATTATGGACATATGACAATGGCGATATCATCGGTGGAGCATCTTTCCACGAACGTTGGACGATATACTCTGAGAATTGTAGACCCAAGATATGACGCGACTCTATCCTCTTAGAAACTACGCATAACCTTGGTATTCGATCTGAAATGGTGCGAAACATATGTAAACGTCGAATGAAGTTGGAGACTTATGAAAGACGAGTGGTATTAAAGCCAAATTACGATTTGACGACGCCGATAGAACACATTCCGATATACATTCTAGACGACACATTATGGGGATTGTAGCTCCGAAATTTGGTGCGATATCTCTATAATAACACGCGTACACGAACGGTTATCCATATTATCTAAGTCGGTGCGGCATATATTGACGTCATTGAAAGTTGGAGTCCATTGGGCAACGAAAGACATAGAAGTGATTTCTTTAACTCGCGCAAGGAGTCAAGTTCGAGCCTTAATGATTCTTTTGCCTTTGTATATCTTATTTCATTCAGTCGAAACCAAATTCTATATCCTTGATATTCTTGATTATTCAAAGTAACGATCACCACCGCCTCTCTTCAAAGGTTAGTAACCTAACAACATACAACTCACTTACGTAACACTCAGCAATAACGAAATCGAGTAAGTAGTACTCCGTTCTCGCTGCGGCATCAATGGATGCGAAAGACGTTCAGACAGCAGTTGTCAGTACGTGGAATACTTGGGATAATTATATAGCATAGAAGATGTGATTGGGTCACGTACATAACGTAGGACGTGGAGGATATATTGTGTGTCAATCAAAGTACAAGGAAGCAAATTTTTCACAAGCGACGTTGAAGCAATCCGTTTAACCCACCTAAAAATATTAATTTGAGTTGTCGTCTTATTCTCACTATGAACTCTTACTCCCCACTTCCACATTGAAGCTAGCCAAGTGAATTTCGACAATCTTGAGGACCAAACACGATGAAAGCATGGTTCTTCTTATTTTCCAAAGATTTACGATTCCCTTTATCCACGGATGACTCGACGCAACACCTGAAAGTGGTGAGACCAAATAACTAACACCACCCACTCACAACGACGTTAAAAGAAGGACCCACTCGATACAAGGAAGTTCAGAAAACTAGTGAGTTAGAGAAGTATAGTATAGAAGATACTATAAACTAGTATACCCAATGAAAGCAATGCCTTAGATATGGTCTACATGTCAGCGAGTGTGGAGGAAATTGAACCGAGGCCTCAAATTGGTGAAGGAATTGAAGGTCCTTCTATCCACGTAAAAATGGAGCCTCGGCGGTAATTAGAAGAAATCCCAAAGTTATCGTTGGAGCGAAGATGTAATTAATGAGGATAAGAAGTAATATAAGAATTATGTGATCCCCGCGATTTGAAGATAAATGAAAAATGATTTGGGAGTACCCTGGAGGACAAGAGTAGTTACAAGTAGGATTAGGAAATCTGGCGAATTGAAGGTCGTCGAGAATGATGAGAAGATTTGGCAAATTGAAGACCATCAAGGAAGGCGAGACGAAGTGAAAAGTAGGAAACCCCTTACATCTTTCCTTGAGGAAAAATGTTAAAGGGGTAATCACAGCAAAGGTAGATACTCGAACAAGGAGTATGAAGTGCAAGATTATACCTTATTTTTCAAGAAGAGTTACTCACTAGCGTCATTGAAAGAGATATGAAGTAGTAAGTAAAGTAGAGGAAGGCGATTAACCCAAACGGTAAAGTGAAGGTATTGACGTCATCTACAAGATGTAGTTCTGAAGGTGTTCATCTTTATGACGCTACATGCGTTAAACTTTAAATACCTATTGGAAAGCCTTTATCGAAAGACAAACTATTAGTAGAGCATATCAACTAAGCTGAGAGGAAGCGGTAAACGCCCAACACCCGATGGAGGCAAGCCTTGCTAAAGAAGGGGAGTATGGTCGATAAGTGGAGGAAGCACGATGACCTGTGATGGATATTCCTTCATGGTCAACGGTCGTAGGGAGGTAAGCTAAAACAGGATGAATCTGAGTGAAAAAAAAAAAAAAAAAAAAAAAAAAAAAAAAAAAAAATAACAAAAAAAAAAAAACAAAAAAAAAAAAAACAAAAAAAAAAAAAAAAAAAAAAAAAAAAAAAACAATTTGCAACACATGGTTAATCGTCAAGGACCATCGACGCATGGAGTAGTGCGCCCAAGCAGGGTGAAGGAGAAAACAACATGGAATTGCTAAAGCTAGTAGTGAAAACAAATAAGAAATACGACGCTAGAAGTCAAGGCACATGCTACGACAACGATTAAGGAAGTTGGGTGCTGAACTAAGTTCCAGACAACTAACAAACTCCGTGAAGAGCTAGTTATGGAATGTTTGAACGGAAGGGCGATAAGGATAATTCGCATCTGTGAAGAGTTAGGATCAAAGGATCCGTATCACCATGATCTGATAAGTACCTTTGAGATAACTGCAAGGACTAGCGACTGCTTGTGTGCTGTTCAAGACGACGATTACTCTAGTTGGAGATGGATTAGAATGACGAAACGGTAAGGAATATGGTGACCCATAAGAAAACGAAAGGAAAATGGAGAAAACCGAATGGTTGAGAAAAGGATAAAGTAACCGATGTTTCCCCAAATTCATATTATATCACAATTTCTAAGGACATTAGGTTATTGTATTTGAAAAGAAGCTTAGCTTAGAAAGCTAGAAATGGATAGGAGGCTCAGGAGAGCAAAGTAATTGACAGATTTGTAGAGGTCAGGAGGACCTACGAAGGATTCTTTTAAAGGAGGAGTTCATACGAATAAGGACATCGAAGTGTTTACCTTGAAATGATGGTGGTGATATGATAACTTAAGAGCATAAGGATTGTGTAAATCCTATCATGAGGAATGTGTAGGTATAGCAAAGAAACCAAATAGATTATATGTGCGATGTTAAAAGAGAGTTGTCGGTGATGAGTCATAGATAATGGTCCTTCTAGCGTAAAAGGAAGAAATTAAAGGTACCTTAAAATCATTTAGAAGCCAATATCGGCAAGGTCAAGAGAAAAATGGGTAGCGACGCGACTTAACGAATAACAAAAAAGGTGACTTTGGAAGATAAGGAAAAGGTTGAAAGTAAGGGCGAGCATGAAAATTTAGACGGAACTATCAAAAGCTAATTCATAATTTCCTTGTACACCTTAGAACATCGAAGACGACATCTGAAACCCCAAAATTCAGGTACTACGAAGATGTACCTTCGCGATTCTAATACAACTCGACATCCATGATTAGCATCACCCTTTGTTAAGGGGGTAATCCCTTAACAAGTGTTTGGTCACAAACGAGGTCAATATTTTCAAGTAGAGGCAAGTGTGTCAAACGTCAAACCAAAGAGGGATGAAAGTAGGCGAGAAGCTATTGGAATGATTCTTTAAGTGGGGTAGAAAACAATAAAGGAAAGTATACAAAGTGACAATGGAAATGAGTAGCCACCAACGATCAATATTCCAACGTCTCTTACAAATTTTATTGTAACTCACGTTACGAACCGTTTGCTCATTTTACACCTCCGTATTGACATTCTTATCATCATCCCATTATTTAGTATTGATCTAGGCAAGATTGACAACCCACAACGATTACATACGATTAATCTCTAGTCGTCTCAAGAAGTGAGCGACATTCGTAACCTTTCTCTTTCTCGAAGTTTCTAATCATGAAAAATGTTAGGGCACCAAGAAATGGATGCCCCCAACTACGGAGATCAAGAGCTTGTAAGTAACTAAGAAGGTCATGATGAAACCTATACGAACTTTCATATCTTATACGTCTCTGTGAAGCTATCCTCACCATTAATCTATTCATTTATCACCGTGTGAACGAGCGAACTTCGAGGACGAAGTTGTTCTTAAGGGGGTAATGATGTAACAACCCTCAAAATCCGACTAGGACAATCTACTTGGACTTATCTAGACATCTATCCCCAGAGGTTTATTAAGAGGATTGATCTTCTAGACATTTAAGGCATAGTGATAATTGCCCTCTAGTTCAATGAAATACCGTAGAGGACTAGCTATCTTAGAAATGCCATAAACAATAACTATATTTATCCAAGACAATCTCTAAGTGAACACATAATGACAATTCTTTAAGAATGTAACTTAAACAATCAAGCATCTAAGAAACTAAATAAGTCAACTTCAAGAATGTGTAAGGTAACAACAACTCTATAAGTATTCAATCCAACAAACAAGTGTCTATGTATCCAAGATATAATGAACTTAATGTGAGCTCAAATATTAACTAAGTATAAATATGTATATACAACTAAGACAAAATACAAATTTATCAACAATGAGTTAAGAGACAAAATTGAAACACAAAAATGTATACACATACATATATATAAATGGTACATATACATGTATATAGGCCTAGAAACACTAACAAATTGGTAACTAAAAACCCATGCTTTCACCATATACATACATACAAATATAACTAATAAAACTAAACACCCACTACCTAAATTAAACACAAAATTCTGCCCATCACTTCTTCCCCAAAACCGAATACCACATGGTGTTTAGAGACATGCCTTGTCTTACACTAAACCACTAATACAACACCCAAAATATTCCCACTCTCTTTTGCCTCATTCCCATCACAAAAATGCAGATTTTGTCCCCCATTCACGTGAATATGGCTGGGAAAAGGCACCCACACTCTCATTTCTTACACAACACAACACACACACTCCTCCCAAAACACTCTCAACTCTTTCTCTTCTCCCTCTCTTTTACGGCAGAAATATGGGGTAAAAACACACCCAAAACTCATCAAACAACAACAATAACATAATAACATAGTAAGGGATCAAGCCACGGAGGATTGGAGCATGGATGATGGTGCAAAATCAGCCCACAACACCCTCAAATTCGTGACCAGGAGGCTGTCCAAACAGCCATCTTCCTTCTTGATATCGAGCCACATGCAAGCCAAAAGGGAACTCAAATTTAACCTAAACTATTGTAATAATAACCTTTCTTGATAATCTATCAAATAGAGTCATGCGTGGAGTCAATTTGGTGGTCTTGAGTCACGAAAATCAGCCCTATTGGAGGGTTTTCGGTTCATCAAAAGGTTGTCAATAAACTCCTTGTTAAACTTGTTTTCTTAAAAACTTCTACTATATTTTCTTCTTACTTTGTTCTTGATGAACTTGAGGATGGGTTGCATGTTGATAGAATCTTCCAAATCATGCCTTGCATGTCGAAAATATGGTGGAAAGATTCAAGGATTCAACCGAAAATGTGACCCGGAAGGTGTAATCGTCATGCTAGCTTAAAGATAGTCAAATGGGTTTCAATAAAAGTAATTTTTATGAAATAAAATAGGTTTAAACTTCTGTGATTTTTCATTATAAAGATGTTTTCAAAGAGTATGGGAAAGACTATTGTTTATTTGTGTGTAAAATAGCTAGGTCTTCACATGCATGTCTAGATTTGTGTAGTTTTAAGTTGTTCTTGTTATGGGACATAAGATGGATCTTGGATTTGACTATTTTATATGGTATTGCATGTTAAAAACATGATAATAATCTGGACCTAATGAGTTTATACCAAGAAATATGGATTTTTAATCAACCAAACTAAAACTATGTCCAAAATCGCCTACCGAAAGCTTGAAACACATATATGAACACTTTCATTTTGAACCAACAATTTAATCCATAAGAATATGATATGAAATCTGTAAAAATGAGGATGAAGTTTCAATGTTTGAATAAGTTTGAATAAAATGCATTGGGGAAAGTCAAAATAAGGGTTGAGTGAATCTATAAAGCAAGCATGCATTTGTGTTAATCAAAATACATTCTGACAGAATCAGTTTTCTGTATTGGGAAGGGTAAACGGGGCATTTGAGGGCAGATTAAAGAATAACTTCCAAAATAAAAGTTGTAGATAAATGAGTTAATTTTCACCTCCAACTGGAATCACATCAATATCATAAGTAAAACAAAAGTTATGAATTTTCTACCAAAAGTGGTCAAAACTGGATTTTTAGTCTCAAGGTCAGTAAACTTTGACGATTTTTATTTTTCAAAATACTACGTTCCAGGAGCTTATACTTGGTAGGAATTAAGTATAATGTGTCGTGAGCTTTAAATAAAATCAAGGGATTTTTCCAATAATCACAACATTGAAATCTTTTATAAATGATTTTGGGTCGCACAGCAGGAACCATTGTGACTAGTTTTTGTTTGGTAATTTTTAAGGATAGTAAACATTGTCTAAAAATTCACCAAAGATTCACAAAAATACTAGACACATATATGTCACTGTACAAAAATCACGAAGGTCCAGATAATTCGATTTCATCACAAAACAATAGACAACATTTTATAAAATTGATGTATGAAAACAAAAAAATAAGAAGAAAACTATCAAAGTATGTAAAGGGCTAAAGATTACACTAAGGCCATAATGGGCTAACTTGGCCCAAATAATGAACCCAAATGAAATATAACTTAGTGGGCCCATGTGGCCCAATAACCATATAAAGTTAAGCCCAATAACTAAATCAAGCCCAAGTCACTTAAAAGCCCATTACACTTAGGCCCAATTGGTAATGGCCCATAACACCTAAAAGAATTTCATAAACCCGAGTGATCGTAAGATTATCAATAAGTATGTGAGATAATAGATAAGTATAATTAAGTGACGTGAAACACAAATTAAATGGATAAATGGAAATAACTAAGTTAATTAAAATATAAAATGATACATCGAGCGGTAATTTACACTAAAATTTATTACACATCCAAAAATGTTTAAGAGAACATAACTTAATATGGCATTAGCATATGATAACCTAAGGTGCCAAACGAAACCACAAATGAAGCCAAGTTACCGAAAATCTAACAACTTATAACTACGTATATAATGAAAGTAACCTTTTACACCATCAATCTTTACAACCAAAACGATGTGAATATTAGCAATACACTTGGATCCCACAATTGATTGCAACATAATGAAAGTGGCATTTCTAAGTGATGGCTTAAGATAGGAACTTACGTATATTAGTCCTCTCGTAGGGATAGTCTTGGCTTTGAAACGTGATTGAGGAATATGACGGATATGTGGTCAAGGAAGCGATAGATGGGAAGTACCCATTTTGGATGAGTGAATATAATATGCGGCATATCAAGGTGAGTCATAGCCCCCTTTCAAACTCTTTTATATGTTTTACTTGCGGGGTGAAAAGCATGATTAATTAAAATGACTTTCTCTTATGAAATGATTCTTTGAAATAATGATAATGATATGGGAATTATGTTGTATGTTCAACGTGTTATGTGTTATATGATGAGCTTGAGTACTGTCAAACGGTGGTCCCCTGTACACTACTATTAACTCATTTGAGGCCTGTAGTTAGAGGGTTGCGCAACTAGGACTTGTCCCCTCATCCACTATTATAGGTAACGGTGGGATGTTTGGTCTGCCTTAGTGGCCACCTTCATCGCCAGTCTGGCCTCGCGGTGCTCTAACTACTATATATTTATGGGCGTCTCCATGGCACGACCCTTGGTTATCTTTATGCACGTGATTGACAGCATGTGCTTATCATTATCTTATCATTTGGGACATTATATATTGATTATTGGGACATAACCGGTCTTAGTAGTGGCTCAAGAACATCTCATCGATTTATGTCATGGTAGTCTTACCATTGACCCAGAGGTATTGATATTATATTATGGATGGAAATTATTGATTGAACATACGGTTTGGGTATTGGACCTTATATGGAATCTTGAAGGCTGTTGAAATTGGAAATATTGAAGTATTGATTGACCAAATGGTTTTGGTATGATGAGTGATTAATCGATTGATATATTTTTCTCTCACGATAAATGAGACAAATGAAAACTTTATAATTTACCATGGATTTTCTCAACTATTTTGAAATGGATATGTAATGAGATTTACTTGCAAACCTATGCACTCACCAACTACGTTTTGTAGTTGACACTTTTTCTTCATGCTTTTCAGGAATTAGCGTAAGCTTTGAGGAATTATATGCATCATGATTGTTTGCATTGCATTTTGGAGTCAAAGATTAAACCTTGTGACGGGCAATGGAATCCGCCCTGATCATTTTAGTATATCATCTCATGTATTTGTTATTTGTTTCGTGGACTCAATATCCAAGTATGGTAGACGTATTGTACTTGGGAATTGGTTCACATGCTTGTGCATTGTAAATTATTTTTATCAACTAAAGCTATGGTGAATGTTATCTATCATCCTTTGATTTGAATACTCGACTTTCTGTACATCTCATCATTCCGCCGTGGTTGGGGTGTTACACAAATTTCAACAACAAACACACTAATTTTGCAGAAATTACTCAAATAGTAATCTCGGCAAATGGCTATTTCAGTAACAAACTCAAATTCCAGAAAATAAGCACAAAATAAGTCTTAATTGAAGCTTGTAGATCGTTCAGCAACTCTGATTGTGCTATGATACCAAATATAATGAGTAGAATTTGAGCTTATGTGTATGTTAGTGTGTGTGTTAATGGCGGTTTGATGTGAGAGAAAGTAGAGAGAGAAAGTAGAGATAGCAGGAAAGATTGGATAGCATAAATGGGGTAAAAGGTTACAAAGTTCATTATGGAGGGGGTTTATATACATATGACTAATTTACACTAAGCCCCCTTCCATACTTAGACATTTACATTCTAAGTACAAATATACAACCAGGAAACAAATCACCTACTACATTTATATTTCTAACATGCACTCTTCCTGCAAACGATAGAAACTTGTTCCTCCAATCCTTAATCCTTTTCTCCATTCTTTCAATCAATATTTTACAATCTTTATATAAAAGTCTAGACGAGATAAGAGGCACACCTAAGTATCGAACAGGGAGTTTACCTTCTTCAAAAGGCATGATATTCAAAATAGAACTTTTAATCAAATCAGGCACATTGCAGAAGATAACTGTGCTTTTCTAAGTGCTCGGGACTAAACCTGTCATCTTTTTAAAAGAGTCGAGGGATTTCAGAATTAATTTGGCCGAATTGATATCACCCCTAGCAAAAAGAAATAAATCATCTGCAAAACATAAGTTGATAACTTTCTGCTTAACACATCTATTATGAAATCTGAAGGAAGAATCCAACCGAACAGAGTGTTGTAGAATAAGAGTTAACACCTCCATGAATAGAGTAAAAAGATAAGGAGAGATAGGATCACCTTGACGAAGACCCCTTTTTCCCTTAAAAAAACCATGCAAGCGCCCATTAATACTCAAGGAAAAAGTCGTGGAGGAAACACACAACATCACCCAATTAATAATAACCAGATGGAAACCGAAAACATAGTAGCCCGTAAAAAACCCCAATCAACTGTATCATATGCCTTCTGGATATCTACTTTAAAAGCACATCTTGGAGGTCCATGCTTTCTATGATAGTTATGCATAATTTCTTGAGTGAGAAGAATGTTATCAGAAATCTTCCTACCCGGAAAAAAGGCTGACTGATTCACACTAACCACCCCATCCAAACCCTCCTTAATTCTATTGGCAATAATCTTGCTAATGCATTTAAACAACACATTACAACAGGATATTGGTCGAAAACTTCTTCAGCTACGGCCCCTTATTTGACAATTCATATGGTCGAAACTTGGTAATGGTCAGAATACTTCTGCATGGTTTGATTTGTGGAGTGATATTGGTTCGTTAGATAAGCTAGTGACTCCAAGAGATATTAAGCGTGCGGGATTTGCCTTAACCTCTACGGTTGCGGATGTTAATGTCAATGGGAATTGGATTTGGCCTACTGCTTGGCTTGATTTATTCCCCGTTCTTATTAATATCCCTCAGACTTCCCTCTCACAGTCCAAGAGGGATGAGTTGGTTTGGAAAGACATGAGTTCTGAAAAACCATTCTCGTCCAGTGTTGTTTGGAATTCTATTCGTAGTAAGGAGCAAGAAGTGAAATGGGTTGAGGTAGTTTCGAATCCTCAATGCATTCCAAGACACGCCTTTATTCTGTGGTTTGTTGTAGGTGAAAAACTTTTAACGCAAGACAAGATTCTTCAATGGAACCCATCGAGAAGAAAAACTATGAATGTAATGTGTTGTTGTTAGATATAGAATTGAGCTTAATTGAGGTTTAATGGTGAATTTAAGGTAGTGTGTGAAATGTGTGTAAGTGTGTGAATGGGAGGTTGAAGATGATCTTAGAGAGAGAAAGTAAATTAGAGAGAAGTAAGTGTGGGATTATGTGTTAGGCTTATTACAAGGTTATTAAGGAAGGAGTATTTATACATAGGATCTAATTATAACTACTACTCCTTCCACTATAAGCTAATTTACAATTTAACACCATTTTATATTTCTAACAATCTCCCCCTTGGTGTTGAATTGTAAATGTTGCATCGTCTTTGGTCTTTAAATAACATGATGAGCCCATTTGTTGAAAATCTTCAATGTTGATTGGACTTTGAAGCTTTCTCATTGTCTTCAACGTCTTATATCAACCTTGACTTTGAATCTTCTCAACAAACAAATATTCTTGACGATGACTTTCTTCAACTTGATCTTCTCTTGCAACTTTGAATACTTTGGAAGCACCTTTGAAATCTTTGTAGCTTTTAAGCTTTCACAACATGAACTTTTGAATGTTGATTTCAACTTGATGTTGCTTTGAGGAGTAAGTTGAGCTTTTAGTAGCATGCGGAAGCTTGGTTTTGACTTTGAATTCTTTGAATTCTTTTGGATGCGGAAGCTTGATTATCTTTAATTCTCTTGGCATTGCGGAAGCTTGGTTTTGGAATGCGGAAATTTGATTTGACTTTAAAACTTCAATTCTTGGTCTAACTTGTCTCTGAATCAACAATCATCTTGGAGCACTTGATTCTTTGATCAATTAACATTTGCTCCCCTTCAATCAAACAACTATCTCGGAGCAAATTATTCAATAACAAATCTTTAATCTCTTGCTCCCCCTTGAACAAACAATCATTTCGGAGCATATTTAACAAATCATGAGTTTACTCTTGCTCCCCCTCAAATTAACAATCTCTTCAAACAATGAATTCTTATCAAGACTTTAACCAAACTTAACTATCTAAGTATTAACAATTCAATCTCAAACTCTTCTTATCAACAAACTATGGTCAATTTTCCTACAAATCTTTCAATTATCGACCATGTACTTCATCTTGAATATACTCGATCTCGAATCAATCCTTTAACTTTCTCAAAACAATCTTTCAACTTAGCACGATAAATATTCACTCTCTTCACCTAAACTTACGATCCTTTGAACATCCAAACACGACAATCATCCTCGAACAATATCTATCAATCATATTCTACCTATATCCTTGAACTCTATCTATCAATCATATAATCATTTCTCCCCCTTATGATGAAAATGTGAAACGGTTTCATCATACAATACTGATTGATAGCATAAACGGTAGATTCCAACAAACAACAATCAAGCAAAGTAACCCAACCCAATTCCCAATTCCCAATGAACCTATTGGTGAACTAGAATGTAAGGTTGCGTTGTTGGAAAAAACAATTTTTATATGGTGTTTGTGTTCTTTGTGTTTGTGTGAAGAGAAATGAAAACCGGATAAAAATGATCCGTTAACACAACCAAAAATCAAAAGGATTAATGGTGTGGCCTAAAAATACGATTACTATTTTCAGGACTTCCCATTGTCATCGAGAAATGCACAAAGATTATCTCTAAATGGGTCTTTCTATGGCTTTTCAACCGATAGATTGCTTTAAAGAATGTAATACATGGTCAGTGTCACAAAGGCGTTCAATAACCATGTCTTACTATCCTCAAAGACTTTTGGGAAAATAACTCCGAGGTCACATAGACTTCTCGTTTACTCAACAAGTTCATAAAATGAAAATGTGAGACCTACGTTCAACGTTGGAAAAGATGTTAGCATTGGTAGGATTTCCATTCGATCATCGTGGAATATCAATAATATGATATCGCTACGAATGTTCCGGCAATATCACAAAGATATGCAATGTCACAAAGACATATAAAGACTCTATGTGTCCTAGTCAAATGAAAGATATATCAAGTACGCTCTAGACTCAATAGTGATCAACTGAAGTCGGGGACCGGAGCAGAGTGTCTCCCTTTTTCAATATCAACATCTTCCAAAAGAAGAGTCAATAGAAATGTGAAAATCTCCGTGAGAATAAAACAAGTATTTGTTAAGAAACACTTGAGTGGTTAGGTAAAGATGTGCATTGCTTAACTGGGTCCATGAAGTCTTTTTCAATATCGAGAAATCAACATATGAAATCCGATAGAAACGTGTTGACCCGGCGTTTAGAGAATTTTGGGAGGGCTTTCATTTCTTTTAGCCCTTTCTCACATCATCTTTTCACCGTAACCTCTCACTTTTCGACTACTCCCTCATGGCCTATTTGCACAAACAACATCACATTCACTTGTTACAGAAGAATCCACAACTTCACATACAGGACAACCAGGTTCAGTGCAACCTTCAACAACTTCTTTAGGAAGGTCAAGAGAGACAGAACAATGAGTTTGATGCTGAAAAAATTTGGTTTGTGTTTGCAATTCAATCTCAAGGTCGGAAATTTTCTTTGTCAAAGATGCTTCGTTTGACTGAAGTTGCAAACACTTGTCTTCAAGACACTTGATTTGAGCACAAAACTTTGTTCTTCCTTCTTCAACTTTGCTCTCAAAAATGGTGGACTTGTTTCGCAACTCATGGTTAAGCTCAGAAATCTTTTGTTGCAAAACAAGTTCTTTTGATTGATTGTCCAAAACAATTTTATTGAGCTTTTTGGAAGAATTGTCCAACTCATTTGTGAATTTGAAAAACTTGGATTGCAAATGATCATTTTCTTTTTGAAGACTTTCCATGTTGGACAAAATAAGATCATTTGCAGATTTGAGTTCTTTGTTCTCTGACATGAGTTGGTCAATTTCAAGTTGAAGATTTTTGTTTTTTCAAAAATAAGAAAATGAAAATCTTTTTGGATTTTTCTAAAAGTAATGAAATTACGAAAACGGTTTTAGCACGGGTTATACACTGATGTGTGCATAAGCCACTATTCATCAAATCACTTGGAAATCACTTTTGGAACCCATTTGAGATTGGGTCCAATGGTTTTTGAATTCTTGAAAGTCCAAACGTAAGTCTCATCGATTTGATGAATAGATGTTGCATTCCACGGAGAACTAAAACCCGGTGGTTTAGTTGAAAAGAGTTTTCGTGGAACCAACGGTGAAAAATCATTTGATTTCTTTGGAAAGCTTCCAATCTTGGTAGATTGAGTTGAAGAATGATTTTTCGAAGCAAAATCATTCACTTTTTGCACAACTGTTTTCACAGGTTTTGGTGCAAGATCAAAAAGTTCCGAAAATGAATATTTGAATGATTTTGACTCAAAATTTTCTGAAGTCTGGTACGAAGAAATAATCGATTTCAAGTCTTTAATGTCAGACACAAAACAAACACGTTCCTCACAAAGAGCTTTGAACTTCTTGGACACATCCTCAAACTCTTGATACACTCGAACAACACAAGCATGATTATTTCCTTGAAAACATGAACACTTTTGACTATTATGAAAACCATATGAACCCATGTTTGGTTCAAATTTGATCGGTATGGTTGACATTTTGACTCAAAATTTTCTGAAGTCTGGTACGAAGAAATAATCGATTTCAAGTCTTTAATGTCAGACACAAAACAAACACGTTCCTCACAAAGAGCTTTGAACTTCTTGGACACATCCTCAAACTCTTGATACACTCGAACAACACAAGCATGATTATTTCCTTGAAAACATGAACACTTTTGACTATTATGAAAACCATATGAACCCATGTTTGGTTCAAATTTGATCGGTATGGTTGACATTTTGACTCAAAATTTTCTGAAGTCTGGTACGAAGAAATAATCGATTTCAAGTCTTTAATGTCAGACACAAAACAAACACGTTCCTCACAAAGAGCTTTGAACTTCTTGGACACATCCTCAAACTCTTGATACACTCGAACAACACAAGCATGATTATTTCCTTGAAAACATGAACACTTTTGACTATTATGAAAACCATATGAACCCATGTTTGGTTCAAATTTGATCGGTATGGTTGACATTTTGACTCAAAAAAAAAATTTGGTTTGTGTTTGCAATTCAATCTCAAGGTCGGAAATTTTCTTTGTCAAAGATGCTTCGTTTGACTGAAGTTGCAAACACTTGTCTTCAAGACACTTGATTTGAGCACAAAACTTTGTTCTTCCTTCTTCAACTTTGCTCTCAAAAATGGTGGACTTGTTTCGCAACTCATGGTTAAGCTCAGAAATCTTTTGTTGCAAAACAAGTTCTTTTGATTGATTGTCCAAAACAATTTTATTGAGCTTTTTGGAAGAATTGTCCAACTCATTTGTGAATTTGAAAAACTTGGATTGCAAATGATCATTTTCTTTTTGAAGACTTTCCATGTTGGACAAAATAAGATCATTTGCAGATTTGAGTTCTTTGTTCTCTGACATGAGTTGGTCAATTTCAAGTTGAAGATTTTTGTTTTGTTCCATGAGTTTTTGACTTGTGTCATACATGTATCGTTTTTCTTGAAAACGAATGACAGCACATGGAACATGTTTGTTGTTGAAAGTCTTGGGATGTAAATTACATGTACAACGACAATTTTTATGATCCCAAATTTCATCCCCTGTGGGTTCTTGAATGAACATAGTCGTCAGTTTATCTGGCACATTGAACTTTATTGACTCAAAATTTTCTGAAGTCTGGTACGAAGAAATAATCGATTTCAAGTCTTTAATGTCAGACACAAAACAAACACGTTCCTCACAAAGAGCTTTGAACTTCTTGGACACATCCTCAAACTCTTGATACACTCGAACAACACAAGCATGATTATTTCCTTGAAAACATGAACACTTTTGACTATTATGAAAACCATATGAACCCATGTTTGGTTCAAATTTGATCGGTATGGTTGACATTTTGACTCAAAAAAAACTTTATGACAATTTAAAAACGAACAACTCAAGACAAGATCTTAAAAAAATTTAGTCCAACAATTAAGGAATGTAAGCCCAAAAACAATGACTAAAAACTTTAGTCCAAAATGAAATATAAGTCCAACACAAATTTTAGTCCAATCAAAATATATCCTTGAAGATCACAAAGTGCTATTTGCCGAGCTGGGAGCTCGGTAAATGAGGTGTTCAGAAAAGTTTTTCTCAAATTTTCACACAAAAATTGAAAAGTGATAGAAAAATATTTGGTAAAGTTTGAATAATAAAAAAAAATTTGAACTTGTGGTCTATTTGCCGAGGTATGAGCTCGGCAAATGGGGTATTCGATTGAAAAATTGTCAAGTGTTTGAAAAGAATCGATTTGCAGAGATGAGAGGTCGGCAAATGGTGATTTGGAAAAATTTGGTTAATTGTTTTTGTATGGTTTGCCGAGCAATTAGCTCGGCATATAGTTGATTTGGCAAAGAGGTTGTTCGGTCAAGTCGGCAAATACGGGTAAAGGGATGCTAGTCGTAAATTTAACTCGGCAAAGGTAGGTTTTGGTTTATGGTGAGCTCGGCAAATGGGGTATTCGATTGAAAAATTGTCAAGTGTTTGAAAAGAATCGATTTGCAGAGATGAGAGGTCGGCAAATGGTGATTTGGAGTATGAGCTCGGCAAATGGGGTATTCGATTGGAAAAATTGTTAAGTGTTTGAAAAGAATCGATTTGCAGAGATGAGAGGTCGGCAAATGGTGATTTGCCGAGCTTAGATCTCTGCAAATGGCCAGTTCGTCCAACACTTAGAAAAATTTTCTTGAAATGTTGATTTGCCGAGCTTAGATCTCTGCAAATGGCCAGTTCGTCCAACACTTAGAAAAATTTTCTTGAAATAGTGATTTGCCGAGCTTAGATCTCTGCAAATGGCCAGTTCGTCCAACACTTAGAAAAATTTTCTTGAAATGTTGATTTGCCGAGCTTAGATCTCTGCAAATGGCTAGTTCGTCCAACACTTAGAAAAATTTTCTTGAAATGTTGATTTGCCGAGCTTAGATCTCTGCAAATGGCCAGTTCGTCCAACACTTAGAAAAATTTTCTTGAAATGTTGATTTGCCGAGCTTAGATCTCTGCAAATGGCTAGTTCGTCCAACACTTAGAAAAATTTTCTTGAAATGTTGATTTGCCGAGCTTAGATCTCTGCAAATGGCCAGTTCGTCCAACACTTAGAAAAATTTTCTTGAAATGTTGATTTGCCGAGCTTAGATCTCTGCAAATGGCCAGTTCGTCCAACACTTAGAAAAATTTTCTTGAAATAGTGATTTGCCGAGCTTAGATCTCTGCAAATGGCCAGTTCGTCCAACACTTAGAAAAATTTTCTTGAAATGTTGATTTGCCGAGCTTAGATCTCTGCAAATGGCTAGTTCGTCCAACACTTAGAAAAATTTTCTTGAAATGTTGATTTGCCGAGCTTAGATCTCTGCAAATGGCTAGTTCGTCCAACACTTAGAAAAATTTTCTTGAAATGTTGATTTGCCGAGCTTAGATCTCTGCAAATGGCACTATTCGTTCAACACTTAGCCTACGACCTCTGCAAACACGAGAATACACTAAAGGACAAAATAGTCGGTTTCCAGTTGTCTTCTTCGTTCAGCCAAACACTCAAATGCCGAGCTCACACAAAAACTTAAAATTCTCACTCATTCTTGTGAATTAAAACTTGAAAATTGTTTCAAAATGTTCAGAATTAGATCGCGAACCAATCCTCGAACAAAATTTGAAAAAATATCCACTCGTTTCAAATCCCAACGAAACCTCTGTTTGCCGAGCTCGAACAATACATGATCAAATGTTGAAATTGAAGTCTGAAATTGATACAGAATGATGATTTACTATCAACTAATCGATTGGTGATCAAAATTCTAACCAAAACACACTCAAATTGCTGAATTAACTCGAACAGTTAACTCGGCAAATGGCAGTTTTAAAAAAACTCAAAAATACCAGAATTAAGCACATAAACAGCTTGATTCAAGCTTGTAGATCGTTCAGATATACTGATTGTGCTCTGATACCAATTGTTAGATATAGAATTGAGCTTAATTGAGGTTTAATGGTGAATTTAAGGTAGTGTGTGACATGTGTGTAAGTGTGTGAATGGGAGGTTGAAGATGATCTTAGAGAGAGAAAGTAAATTAGAGAGAAGTAAGTGTGGGATTATGTGTTAGGCTTATTACAAGGTTATTAAGGAAGGAGTATTTATACATAGGATCTAATTATAACTACTACTCCTTCCACTATAAGCTAATTTACAATTTAACACCATTTTATATTTCTAACAGTTGTCCGTTATGTATTTCTGATTTTGATTCTCATCACCACTTGTTCTTCGAGTGTAAATACTCATCACAAGTTTGGTTTTCTATTAGAGATTCTGCTGATATGCAGATTGTTTCACCTGCTTGGAGTGAAGTTTTGGACTCCTTGGTGTGACAACTCGTAATTAATTAACAACGAGTTAGTCTTAATCTTGTTTAAGATTAGTCATTATCATAATCTCGTCGAATTTAGACTGTCATTTGACGTGGAACTTATTAGACTTTTGGACTTTTGACTTAGTCAAAATAGACGTATCTTGATGACGTAGACTATTAGCTATCTAGACGAATGCCGAGTCTTTTAAAATAACTTTAAATTAATATTTAAAGGTTATGTCTTGAACAAAATAATTAGACTGTCTAGACTTAATATTATAAAGTTCCCTTTGACGAAACTTTATTGGCTTGTCTTGACTAAAATGAGACGAGGGAAAATACCTTTACTTTACATTTTTGACTTTTAGGTCAAACGATATTAAATCGTAAGCTTTTTACCGAATTAAGGGTATAGATTATTGTCAAAAAGAAGCCACGTGGGCTTAAATTGGTTTGAGAGGCTGGGAGGGAAACAACAAACCCCCCCCTCACCCCTTTTTCTTTTTCTTGGTCGACCGAACATACACACACAAAGGCATACACACACAAAAACACTCAAGTTTCATCTTCTCATTTAGTTTTGGCTAGAGAAATCAAAAGGGAAAAACACCTTTATTTGTTTTAATAATAATAATCAAGGGTTTTGTATCATCATCATCTTCATCAATTCTATTTCAAGAACTTCAAATTGGTAAGTTGACTAAATTCTTCAAACTTTTGATTCTTCTAAATTTAATCTTATTATTTAGTTTCATTTACTTTAAATTGAACTTATTGGTCAAGAAGATGAAATGAGTTTTGATATTGGTTGTTAGATGGATTTTTGATTTAGAAATAAGAAGTTGAAATCAAAAAGTGTTGAAATGGTATATGGTTAGCGAAATAAATTGTTTCCAGGCCTATTGGTCATGTTTATACTAGTTATAGTGAAAGGAATTGAATCAAAAACGATTTGGGTTATTTCTGCATATGAACTGCTGGGTTTTGGCTGCAGAATGGGGCCACTGCGGCGCAGTGGCGTTGTCTTAGCCCACTGCGGCGCAGTGCCCAGACTCTGGTCTGGTGTCGACTTAAGCCACTGCGGCGCAGTGAGCATGTTTCTAGCTCACTGCGGCGCAGTGTAAACCCTCGGAAAAATATTGTTTTTGGCTGACTGCGGCGCAGTGGGGTGAAACTTTTCCCACTGCGGCGCAGTGGTATGTTGCTGAAATATTTGACATTTCTAGTTTTTTTGACAACTTGAACGTTTGGACTTGGTAGATATCGAATGGTACTTTAGACTGCCTTATAATGATAATTTCATTGATATTGCCAACAAAAGTTAAATAAAATGAAAGATTAAATCACACTTGGTCGTGGCATTCTAGGATTGATAGCTAAGTAGTGGTACGTAGGATACTTGTCGTCGTGAGATTTGATCCTCACCATTGGTACTCTTATCCTAGGCTTTGGATAGACGTGGAGACTAGACTGCTCATATTCTCGGACTACTCATTCTTTAGCTCGTAGACTGCTAAGGTGAGTTTATGGCGCCCTTTTTCCTTTTACTTTGGGCCTGAAAAGCATGGACTGTATACACGATTACTTTATAAATGATTTGTCTTTGTCTATGCCATGAGATTTGGTAAATTAAATCATTTGTCTTATGTCTTGCCATGTTGACGGCTGTCTGAAAATGTGTATACTGTCTAGACTTAATATTATAAAGTTCCCTTTGACGAAACTTTATTGGCTTGTCTTGACTAAAATGAGACGAGGGAAAATACCTTTACTTTACATTTTTGACTTTTAGGTCAAACGATATTAAATCGTAAGCTTTTTACCGAATTAAGGGTATAGATTATTGTCAAAAAGAAGCCACGTGGGCTTAAATTGGTTTGAGAGGCTGGGAGGGAAACAACAAACCCCCCCCTCACCCCTTTTTCTTTTTCTTGGTCGACCGAACATACACACACAAAGGCATACACACACAAAAACACTCAAGTTTCATCTTCTCATTTAGTTTTGGCTAGAGAAATCAAAAGGGAAAAACACCTTTATTTGTTTTAATAATAATAATCAAGGGTTTTGTATCATCATCATCTTCATCAATTCTATTTCAAGAACTTCAAATTGGTAAGTTGACTAAATTCTTCAAACTTTTGATTCTTCTAAATTTAATCTTATTATTTAGTTTCATTTACTTTAAATTGAACTTATTGGTCAAGAAGATGAAATGAGTTTTGATATTGGTTGTTAGATGGATTTTTGATTTAGAAATAAGAAGTTGAAATCAAAAAGTGTTGAAATGGTATATGGTTAGCGAAATAAATTGTTTCCAGGCCTATTGGTCATGTTTATACTAGTTATAGTGAAAGGAATTGAATCAAAAACGATTTGGGTTATTTCTGCATATGAACTGCTGGGTTTTGGCTGCAGAATGGGGCCACTGCGGCGCAGTGGCGTTGTCTTAGCCCACTGCGGCGCAGTGCCCAGACTCTGGTCTGGTGTCGACTTAAGCCACTGCGGCGCAGTGAGCATGTTTCTAGCTCACTGCGGCGCAGTGTAAACCCTCGGAAAAATATTGTTTTTGGCTGACTGCGGCGCAGTGGGGTGAAACTTTTCCCACTGCGGCGCAGTGGTATGTTGCTGAAATATTTGACATTTCTAGTTTTTTTGACAACTTGAACGTTTGGACTTGGTAGATATCGAATGGTACTTTAGACTGCCTTATAATGATAATTTCATTGATATTGCCAACAAAAGTTAAATAAAATGAAAGATTAAATCACACTTGGTCGTGGCATTCTAGGATTGATAGCTAAGTAGTGGTACGTAGGATACTTGTCGTCGTGAGATTTGATCCTCACCATTGGTACTCTTATCCTAGGCTTTGGATAGACGTGGAGACTAGACTGCTCATATTCTCGGACTACTCATTCTTTAGCTCGTAGACTGCTAAGGTGAGTTTATGGCGCCCTTTTTCCTTTTACTTTGGGCCTGAAAAGCATGGACTGTATACACGATTACTTTATAAATGATTTGTCTTTGTCTATGCCATGAGATTTGGTAAATTAAATCATTTGTCTTATGTCTTGCCATGTTGACGGCTGTCTGAAAATGTGTATACATGTCTTACGGAATATTGAACTAAATGACTTTGACTTGCCATGTTGTCGGCAGACTAAATTGTTCTTTGTGTTTGACGAACTAAAATGATCCCCCCTTATGTAGTTTTACCATTTTGAGATTTTAATGGTAGTCTTGTCAGCTTTCATACCTGACAGTCTTGGTTCTGGTCCGTACCCCACTGTAGACGGGAAATCCTGTACGAGGCATATTATCTTTGTCAGACTTCGGTCTGTACAGTCATATATCATCTTTGTCAGACTTCGGTCTGTACAGTCATATATCATCTTTGTCAGACTTCGGTCTGTACAGTCATATATCATCTTTGTCAGACTTCGGTCTGTACAGTCTTAATATCTTTGTCGGACTTCGATCTGTACAGTCAGCATATAATTGTCGGACTTCGGTCTGTACAGTCATGTCTTATAATTACGTGTAATGGTGTTATCACAATGGCAACAAAACTATTGTCAACATACCGTAAGCGTGGTGGGTACGCCGATGGTACACCCTATATATAAGCGTTGAAAGTATGTTGGAAGTAGAAGCCTAAGTGGTTTAGTCTCATTGCCGGATATTGATCTCGGCAGTCCTGTCTTAAATAACTACAATAAACGACGATTGATCTTTTAGTCAAACACACTGTAAACTCACCAACTATTTCGATAGTTGATCCTCTCAAATTTCATGCTTTTCAGGTGACCATCAGTAAGTCTTGGAATCGTCTTTGGCATTATAGGGCCAATCTTTTGACTTTGGACGTACAATTAGCATCAGACATTGAGGCTCTCATGCTTTTGGCTTTAATTGTATTTGACTGTCCAGACTTTGAACTTGTATTCGGTGGGCCCAGTTCCAAATGAGGATGACTTGTATCCGTATTTTGGGGTCCACACTTTGAACGATTGTACTTGTATTGACTTGTATTGGTATAAATGGATGTAATCACTATTAACCTTCTGATTAGTATGCAATTCTTTGTTAACCCTGTATTTCCGCTACAACAGGGTGTGACAAAAATTGGTATCAGAGACAAGGTTATAGTTAATACCGAGTTTTTCCGCTGGAAAAACTCAATCTATAGCCATTTCGTTTCAAAAGGGAATCTAAGTCTAATTAGGTTTAGGATACTTATTTCAGGAGTTATATTATTTGTCTATAATTAGACCTAACTTGATCAACTACGTCCCGATTATGTAAAATAATATAAGGCTCGAAATAAATATCTTAGATTTTGTATATACGTTATAGTTTGAGCTATATTCACAACATACTGTAGATGTGGTGGGAAGGCTGCGGGTGACCCTATATATAAACATTGAAGGTATGTTAGGAATAGAAACTCAAATCGTATGTGTATGCATAAGGCTTATATACGTGATAGTTTGGATTATATTAACAGCATATTTAAAATGTGGTGGGAAGGCTGCGGGTGACCCTATATATAAGCATTTCAAATATGTTGGTAATAGAAACCCAAAACCAAATGTGTGTAATCTAGACGAAGATTTCTTTAAAACTCAAATTGCGTACTGTATCATCCATTTGAGACGTACTGCCTTATCCATTTGACTTATATGGATTCTTTGACTATCTTTTCAGACTAGTCATGTCGGATGGAGTTAGCTCAAATGCTGTTGTACCTTGTACACCTCCAGTTCCTGTCTTGGCAAACTCCATTCCTTATGTTCCTGACTCTTATGAAGAGGAACCAATGGAGGAATCGGGCAATGAATCACGCCCTATCAATCTTGTGTCATCTTCCAGTGAATCTGGAGGCGAACATGTGTCTATCCATGTTCAATCATCTGTAACACCGGTATCTCCATATCAGAGGAGGACTACCGAGGGAGCTCATTTGCCTTATGCTTCTAGAGACCCCTATGCTCCTGGTCCTTCTGCACCAGTTCAGGGCAACAGTGGACCTGGTCTTTCATTCTTTCAGGGAGATCCGTATGCTGCGGGTCCCTCAAGAGTGCCTGTTTACAATCCACATGCTGTTATGCCAGTTGCATCTGCAGCTGATAGGTCGGAATATTATCGCCGACAATTGTCAAGAATGAACAATTCCCTCATCTGTACAAGGGAGAAAATAGAGAATCAAGCTCAGGCGTTGACTGGAGCTTATCATCAGGCGGCGGAGGCGTTGACTGTTGCTAGAGAAGGGAAGGAAACTATTGGGAGGTTGATCTGGATACTGTCTGTTGTGGTGGTTTTGGTGGTGGCTTTGCTGGTCGTTGTTATTTGCAAGATGTAATCTTGTAATAATCTTTCTGTATTGTAAGCCTAGAACTTTTAACAACTCGTACTTCTGTACTTTGAGTTGTAGTCTATCTTTTTGGTGGAGGTATTTCCCACGTGTCTATAAATCGTATTGCTCCGACTATGTAGTCTAACATTGTGGATGAAGTTTCCCACATGTCTTTGGACTGTACATACCAGACTATGTAAAATTTTGAACATCAATGAAATACGATTGTCTTTTGGCTTACTTACTTGTTCAGACTATGTCAAGCCTGAACGCAAATTATAACCATCATGCTGACAATAGTAACAATGTCGAGCCTACTGCTGAACAGATTATTCCTCGAGTGCATCTGCACGGGGCTGACTACAAGACCTTCACTTATTGTAAACCAAAAGAATTTAATGGTACCGAGGGTCCGGTAGGTCTAATCAACTGGCTGGAAAGCATTGAGGCAGTGCTCCATATCAGCCGTTGTGCCGAAGAGCACAAAGTGGAATATGCTTCCGCTCAATTTCAAAAGCACGCACTGTCATGGTGGAACGAGCAGATTAGGACTCGTGGCCGAGAGCCGGCATATAGCATACTTTGGTTGAACTTTAAAAGAATGCTCATGGGAAAGTATTGTCCTCGTGAGGAAGTACAGAAAATGGAAGGTGAATTCTGGAATCATACTATGGTTGGATTGGACAACGAGAAATACACTACTCGTTTTCATGAGCTGACAAGGCTAGTTCTTCGTATGGTGGATACGGAGGAGAAGTTAGTTGAAAGATACTGCTATGGATTGTCACCTGACATCCGCAGGTTGGTAGCCGCTTTTAATCCTTCGACTCTTCAAGCGGCAGTCAGTGCAACCAACCGGATGGTGATAGACTTGAAAAGAACCCCTGGTTCTTCGGTTGGAACAGAGGGGATCAAGAGAAGAAACGATCAGGCCTCTAGTAGTGGGTTTGGTGACGACGGAAATGGCAAGAGATTTAAGACTGCTAGAAACTTTGCAGTAGTCACTCAGGACGTCACGAGGTACACTGGTCCAGACCCGAGATGTAACAGGTGTGGTCTCCATCACCGGGGAAATTGTCCTACTTGCAACCGTTGTAAAAGGACAGGACATCTGGCAAAGTTTTGTAAGAACAATGCACCGGCTTCATGTTACGAATGTGGCAGCGAAACCCATATGCGACCCGCTTGTCCACGACTCAATTTAAACCCGAACAACAATGCTATAGTTCCCGTGAGGAACAATACGTGGGACAATCAAGCTAGGAATCAAGAAGGACAAGGCAGAGGTCGAGTTTTTGCTTTGGAGGCTGCTGATGCATGACGTGGTCCCAAATGTTGTGATAGGTACATTCATACTCAATAAACATTATGTCTTTGTGTTATTCAACTCCGGTGCTAATAAAAGCTTTATATCCTTAGAATTTAAATCTCGAATCAATATAGTAGCTATCCCCATGAAAGAAAATTTTATCGTCGAATATGTGAACGGTCAAAAGTATGTTGCTAGAGACCATCTGGTAAATTGCAATTTAACATTTTCTGGTAAAACCTTTAAGATAGATCTTATTCCCATAGAACTAGGAAATTTTGACGTAATAGTCGGTATAGACTGGTTGTCTAGAGTTCGCGCTGATATTAGTTGTTACGAGAAGGTTGTGAGAATACCTCTACCGAATGACGAAACATTGATAGCGTAAGGAGACAAGTCAGGGAAAAGTCATTGCTTACGCTTCAAGACAGCTCAAAATCCACGAAAGGATAGAGTTTTGGATGATCAAAAAGAGGCCCTACAACCAGGGCGTATCGAGGAAGAAGCATTGTGGAATACCGAACATTTATTTGAAGTGGATGGTGATGGGATCCGACATGACAAAGACAGGGTGTGGATTCCAAAGTAGAATGGACTTAGAGAACTCTTGCTAAATAAGAGTCATCGATCTAGGATCATGGAGATATTTTCAAGACGTTTCAGGCACTCAGTTGAATTTGGGTACGGCTTACCATCCCCAGACTGACGGACAAAGTGAACGTACCATTCAGACGTTGGAAGACATGCTTTGTGCATGTGTCATTGACTTCAAGGGTAGTTGGGATACCTTTTTGCCGTTAGCAGAATTTTCATATAATAACAGCTACCACACCAATATCAAATGTGCTCCTTATGAGGCTTTGTATGGACGAAAATGTAGATCGCCTGTCTGTTGGCTTGATGCTGGAGAACGTCGTTTATTTAAATATGGACTAGTTCAGAAGAATACTAATCAAATTGTCGAAATTAGGGCACGGCTGAAGGCGGCTCAAGATCGCCAAAAGAGCTATGCCGACCGTAGACGGAAACCACTTGAGTTTCAAGTGGGAGACAAAGTCATGTTGAAAGTGTCATCTTGGAAAGGCACTGCACGTTTTGGCGTATGAGGGAAACTTAGTCCCCGTTATATCGGACCATTCGAAATTGTTCAAAGAATTGGTTCCGTGGCTTACAAGCTCGATTTACCTAAGGAGCTAGAACATGTTCATCACACATTTCCCATTTCGAATCTTAAGAAATGTCTGACTGATGAGACTTTAGTCGTACCTGTCGAAGAGCTGCAAGTAACTGACTCTCTTCAATTCATTGAAGAACCTGTCGAAATTTTAGACCAATAGCTCAAACAACTTAGTCGTAGTCGTATCAAATTGGTCAAAGTTCGTTGGAACTCAAAACATGGTCCCGACTTGACTTGGGAACGTGAAGACTTTATGCGGGATAAGTATCCTCATCTTTTTACTGAGCAAGACTTGATTTCGGGACGAAATCCTTAGAAGTCGGGGATGCTGTGACAACTCGTAATTAATTAACAACGAGTTAGTCTTAATCTTGTTTAAGATTAGTCATTATCATAATCTCGTCGAATTTAGACTGTCATTTGACGTGGAACTTATTAGACTTTTGGACTTTTGACTTAGTCAAAATAGACGTATCTTGATGACGTAGACTATTAGCTATCTAGACGAATGCCGAGTCTTTTAAAATAACTTTAAATTAATATTTAAAGGTTATGTCTTGAACAAAATAATTAGACTGTCTAGACTTAATATTATAAAGTTCCCTTTGACGAAACTTTATTGGCTTGTCTTGACTAAAATGAGACGAGGGAAAATACCTTTACTTTACATTTTTGACTTTTAGGTCAAACGATATTAAATCGTAAGCTTTTTACCGAATTAAGGGTATAGATTATTGTCAAAAAGAAGCCACGTGGGCTTAAATTGGTTTGAGAGGCTGGGAGGGAAACAACAAACCCCCCCCTCACCCCTTTTTCTTTTTCTTGGTCGACCGAACATACACACACAAAGGCATACACACACAAAAACACTCAAGTTTCATCTTCTCATTTAGTTTTGGCTAGAGAAATCAAAAGGGAAAAACACCTTTATTTGTTTTAATAATAATAATCAAGGGTTTTGTATCATCATCATCTTCATCAATTCTATTTCAAGAACTTCAAATTGGTAAGTTGACTAAATTCTTCAAACTTTTGATTCTTCTAAATTTAATCTTATTATTTAGTTTCATTTACTTTAAATTGAACTTATTGGTCAAGAAGATGAAATGAGTTTTGATATTGGTTGTTAGATGGATTTTTGATTTAGAAATAAGAAGTTGAAATCAAAAAGTGTTGAAATGGTATATGGTTAGCGAAATAAATTGTTTCCAGGCCTATTGGTCATGTTTATACTAGTTATAGTGAAAGGAATTGAATCAAAAACGATTTGGGTTATTTCTGCATATGAACTGCTGGGTTTTGGCTGCAGAATGGGGCCACTGCGGCGCAGTGGCGTTGTCTTAGCTCACTGCGGCGCAGTGCCCAGACTCTGGTCTGGTGTCGACTTAAGCCACTGCGGCGCAGTGAGCATGTTTCTAGCTCACTGCGGCGCAGTGTAAACCCTCGGAAAAATATTGTTTTTGGCTGACTGCGGCGCAGTGGGGTGAAACTTTTCCCACTGCGGCGCAGTGGTATGTTGCTGAAATATTTGACATTTCTAGTTTTTTTGACAACTTGAACGTTTGGACTTGGTAGATATCGAATGGTACTTTAGACTGCCTTATAATGACAATTTCATTGATATTGCCAACAAAAGTTAAATAAAATGAAAGATTAAATCACACTTGGTCGTGGCATTCTAGGATTGATAGCTAAGTAGTGGTACGTAGGATACTTGTCGTCGTGAGATTTGATCCTCACCATTGGTACTCTTATCCTAGGCTTTGGATAGACGTGGAGACTAGACTGCTCATATTCTCGGACTACTCATTCTTTAGCTCGTAGACTGCTAAGGTGAGTTTATGGCGCCCTTTTTCCTTTTACTTTGGGCCTGAAAAGCATGGACTGTATACACGATTACTTTATAAATGATTTGTCTTTGTCTATGCCATGAGATTTGGTAAATTAAATCATTTGTCTTATGTCTTGCCATGTTGACGGCTGTCTGAAAATGTGTATACATGTCTTACGGAATATTGAACTAAATGACTTTGACTTGCCATGTTGTCGGCAGACTAAATTGTTCTTTGTGTTTGACGAACTAAAATGATCCCCCCTTATGTAGTTTTACCATTTTGAGATTTTAATGGTAGTCTTGTCAGCTTTCGTACCTGACAGTCTTGGTTCTGGTCCGTACCCCACTGTAGACGGGAAATCCTGTACGAGGCATATTATCTTTGTCAGACTTCGGTCTGTACAGTCATATATTATCTTTGTCAGACTTCGGTCTGTACAGTCATATATTATCTTTGTCAGACTTCGGTCTGTACAGTCATATATTATCTTTGTCAGACTTCGGTCTGTACAGTCATATATTATCTTTGTCAGACTTCGGTCTGTACAGTCATATATTATCTTTGTCAGACTTCGGTCTGTACAGTCATGTCTTATAATTACGTGTAATGGTGTTATCACAATGGCAACAAAACTATTGTCAACATACCGTAAGCGTGGTGGGTACGCCGATGGTACACCCTATATATAAGCGTTGAAAGTATGTTGGAAGTAGAAGCCTAAGTGGTTTAGTCTCATTGCCGGATATCGATCTCGGCAGTCCTGTCTTAAATAACTACAATAAACGACGATTGATCTTTTAGTCAAACACACTGTAAACTCACCAACTATTTCGATAGTTGATCCTCTCAAATTTCATGCTTTTCAGGTGACCATCAGTAAGTCTTGGAATCGTCTTTGGCATTATAGGGCCAATCTTTTGACTTTGGACGTACAATTAGCATCAGACATTGAGGGCTCTCATGCTTTTGGCTTTAATTGTATTTGACTGTCCAGACTTTGAACTTGTATTCGGTGGGCCCAGTTCCAAATGAGGATGACTTGTATCCGTATTTTGGGGTCCACACTTTGAACGATTGTACTTGTATTGACTTGTATTGGTATAAATGGATGTAATCACTATTAACCTTCTGATTAGTATGCAATTCTTTGTTAACCCTGTATTTCCGCTACAACGGGGTGTGACACTTGGTTAATAGACAAAAGCCAAAAGTGATAACTAGTGTTGTTGCTCGCCTTCTTGTTGCTGCTACGGTGTACTTCATATGGCAAGAGCGGAATTACAGGCTTTTTAACGATCATACAAGACCACCTGATATACTATGTAAGACTATCAAAGCTACTGTTCGTTCCAAACTCATGGGGCTGAAATTTAAGGAAACAACACGAGTGATGAATGTACTTGATGCGTGGGACATTCGTGGTGACTACGTTGATCAAGATGGCTGATGATTGAAGTTCTTCTTTGTTTTTTTTGACTATGTTTATGTTAATTTTAGCATATAGGTAGTCTTGGTATATTTGGTTATTATTTGTTAGAGTGGTTTTTGTTTACATATATGGGGCCTGTCCCGTATTTGTACTTTAATGTTTTGGGTATTTTAATAAAGTCATCGGGTTAAACCCCTTTACCCAAAGATATTGGTCAAAAATCAGTAATACAAGAGGGAGTTGTGACCTTGGGGATAAGAGCAAGAATAGTATGGTTTAGTTCCTTGAGCAGCTTACCTTTCTTAAAAAAGTCATGAACTGCCAGAGAAACCTCCTTCCCAACAATAGACCATGATTTCTTGAAAAATGCTGAAGTAAAACCATCAGGTCCTGGGGCTTTAATATCACTAATCGAAAACATTGCATCCTTAATTTCTTCATCAGAAACATCACGGATCATATTGAGTGCTATTTGTCTATCCAATACATTGATGAATAAATCCGGTGCTGGTTGTAAGGACACATCACCTTCTTTTCCTAAGAACATCTCATAGTGCTGAACAAAAGCCTTTGAAACGTTACCTCCTTCATGTAAAACACCATGGGCATCTTTGATCACATCAATGCGACTTTTATGGTTTCTGCATTTAAGAGAGTTATGAAAAAAAGATGTATTAGCATCACCTGTCGCCAACCAATCAACCTTGGATTTCTGCTTGAGAAAGTTTTCTTCATCAAAAACATCTTCCTGGAAACTGATGCGGAAATGTCCAGATTCACTGAACTGGAGGAAGCCAGCAAACTGAAGAAGCTAGCTGAACTGAAGAAGCTAGCTGAACTGAAGGAAGCTGAACTGGTAATGCCATCTGAACAAGCCATGTTGATTCTGCCAGCAGTGGCCCATTTCAGACAAGTCTTTTCTGAACCGGTCCAGTCACCAGTAGTAACACTTCTCCAGTGGCAAGATTCTCCAGTGACCAACCCTGGTAATCCACCAGTGAAGCACTCCAGTGAAGCGCTCCAGATGACCAGCTCCAGATGACTGCTCTAGATGAATACTCCAGTGACCAACACTGATGGCCCTCCAGTAGAAGTCCAGATTTTGTCTCCAGTTTCCAGATAATAAAGTCCCCACTGAAGTCCCATTTTTGTGGACCCCAATAAAATAGAATGACAGCTGTAAGAGAAGGCGCGTGTGACGATGACATTCCTAACGGTATTGTGGGACCACTTGCAGAGGAATGTTCCTAGAAAACCCCACGCTGTCCATCTCCTATTGGTCAAAATAAATTAGTGGCTTAGCATTTTACAGCTTTTATGTATTATTTTATTATGTCGTTAATTCCTAGGAAATAGCTTGTGGCTATAAATAGAGGTTGTATTTCTCTTTGTAAAGGCAGTTGATGTTGAATGAAATTAATAGAGCAGCCTCTATTTCTTACAAAAATCTTCTTTTACCTGTAGAGATCTTTGATCTTGGTGGTTAGGAGTGACCCCTTTATCAATATTTGTGGTGAGGTCTTAAATCTTCGGTTTCCTTTATCTATAATCGTGGTGGCTAGACCTTTATCGATTGTCGTGGTGGGGCGGAGTGTTTCCTTTATCCTTGATTCCGGTGGCTTGGCCTTTACGAGTCTTGGTGGTGGATTCTTTATCTATCCTTTTAATTTTATTATCTTGTTTGTTGTTTGTTTCGTATTAAACCCAGAAAATACCAAAAATAGTCTTCCGCTGTAGTTTGTCGCGTGATTTACGCATCAAATTTGGTATCAGAGACAGGTTTAAAAAGATCTCTTAATCTTTTTATCCGTTGGGGTATTATTTGTTTAGATCTCATTTTAATTTAGCCAGATCTGTTTGTTGATTGTTTAGATCTAGTGGTTATTTGCTTAGATCTATTGATTGTGAGTTGTTGTTGGTTATAAATGGCATATAGGCGAGATATGACTTTAGAGGAAGCTCATAATGTTAGAAGAGATAGGCAAATAGAAGATCTACAAGAAGCTCTTGGTAAAATAGTCCATATGTTAGAAGATGGTGGTTTACGATTTAATCGAGAAAATATTGTTACTAGTGAAAGAGATTCTGAATCTCAAGGTCCTAGTGAGAGATCTGATAGTAACCCTAGAAACTATAGTGATTCTGATGAACCACATCCTAGAGAAAGGCGTAGGAGGCATAAGGGTGATGATACTAGGGATATTAAGATAGATCCACCAGATTTTAATGGGTCTTCTAACCCAGAAGAGTATTTTGAATGGGTCCAGGTGATGGACAGAATTATGGAAATAAAAGGTTATGATGATAGAAAAAGTTTCAAGGTTGCCATTATTAAACTTAAGAAATATGCTTCATCCTGGTATGATAATATGAAAGCTGAAAGGGAGTACAAGGGCAAAAGTAAAATCAAGACCTGGTCCAAACTAAAGGAGGTCATGCAGAAAAGGTTTGTTCCCTAGTCGTACAAGCAAGATCAGTATCTACTGATGAACAATCTGAAGCAATGAGCCAAGGATGTTGTGGAGTACATTAGAGAGTTTGAGCATCTGAAGACCAAAACTGGTGTGAATGAAACTGAAGAGCACACTATTGCCAGATTTCTTGGTGGTCTGAACGCTGCCATCACTGAGAAGATTGAGTTGCAGCCTATCTGGACATATGAAGGTGCATGCAAGATGGCTATCCAGATTGAAAGACAACAAAAGAAGAAGGTTCCGTACAAGTCATTCAGTAAGGTTCCTGCCAGTGCAAGTCAACCAGTTACCAGTCAACCAGTCCCCAGATTTACTGAAGCTATTCAGAAATCCTTCAGAAACAAGGAAAAGGAAACTGGAGGATCAAAAGAACCAGTTGGAAGGAAATGTTTTAAGTGTCATGGCTTTGGTCACTTCCAGGCCCAGTGTCCTTATCAAAGAGCCTTGACTGCCAAGGAGATTGAATGTTTGCCAGATGTCGACACTGAAGAAGGTGAACCAGTGTACGATGAAGACGAAGATGAAGAGTCCTATCTTGGTGCAGATGTGGGAGAAATGTTGGTTGTCAGAAGAGTGATGCATGCTGATGAAGTTACCACTGATACTGCCCAGAGGGAAAACATTTTTCACTCCAGATGCACAGTCAAAGGAAAAGTTTGTGATCTGATCATTGACGGTGGGAGTTGTGCTAATACTGCTTCAACTTACATGGTAGAGAAACTGGCACTACCTACAGTTAAGCACCCTCATCCTTACAAATTGCAATGGCTCAGTGAAGGATCTGAGGTAAAAGTTAACAGACAAGTTACTATTCCTTTTTCCATTGGATGCTTGTCATATTTTACTGGGTAGACCTTGGTTATTTGACAATAATGTTTTTCATAATGGTCGTATGAATTCATATTCCGTATTTGTAAGTGGGACGAAGGTCACTCTGACTTCTTTAAAACCCAATGAAATATTGAAAATTAATAAGAAAGACCAGCCCAGCAAATCTTTATTTATGTCTCAAACTGAAGTTGAAGAAGAGTTAACTGGAGGCTCTCCAGTTATGATGCTACTGGTCGTTGAAAAATCTGAAGAGAAGGAGTTCACTGGTGTTCCCAGTCTCCTGAAGACTTTACTGAAGGAATTCATTGACGTTTTCCCAGAAGACCTACCTGAAGGTTTGCCACCAGTAAGAGGAATTGAACACCAGATTGACCATCCAGGTTCAGTTCTTCCAAACAAAGCTGCTTATAGGTGTTCGCCTACTGAAGCAAAGGAGTTGCAAAGGCAGGTAGATGAGTTGGTTGCCAGAGGTTATGTGAGAGCAAGTATGAGTCCTTGTTCAGTGCCAGCTCTCCTGGTTCCAAAGAAAGATGGTACAATGAGAATGTGTGTTGATAGTAGGGCCATCAACAATATAACCATTAAGTATAGATATCCCATTCCCAGATTGGATGATATGCTTGATGAATTACATGGCTCCAAAGTATTTTCAAAGATCGATCTCAGAAGTGGCTATCACCAGATAAGGATGAAAGATGGAGATGAGTGGAAAACTGCTTTCAAAATCAAGGGAGGTTTGTATAAATGGTTAGTTATGCCTTTTGGCTTATCTAATGCTCCCAGTACTTTCATGAGACTGATGACCGAAGTTCTCAAGCCACTTATTGGTCAGTTTGTTGTTGTTTACTTTGATGATATTCTGGTATATTCAAAATCTGAAGCTGAACATGTTAATCATTTAAGAGATGTGTTTGATTTACTGAGAAGACACCAATTATATGGTAAACTGGAGAAATGTGATTTTATGGTAGAGAGTGTAATATTCCTGGGGTATGTTGTTTCAAAAGAAGGAATTTCTATGGATCCCTCAAAGGTGGAAGCCATCAGATCATGGCCAGTTCCAACTACAATCACTGAAGTTAGGAGTTTTCATGGACTGGCATCTTTTTACAGAAGGTTTATCAAGAATTTCTCTACAGTTGTGGCTCCAATCACTGACTGTCTGAAGAAAGGTGTGTTTGACTGGCCTAAGTCAGCCTAGTTGGCTTTTGAGTCACTGAAGAAAAGGCTCAGTTCAGCTCCAGTTCTATCATTGCCAGATTTTGATCAGTTGTTTCAGTTAGAGTGTGACGCCAGTGGAGTATGTATTGGTGCAATTCTGGTACAAGTAGGGCGTCCAGTTGCATATTTCAGTGAAAAGCTTAATGGTTCTAAACTGAAGTATATCACTTATGACAAGGAGTTTTATGCAATTATTCATGCTATTACTCACTAGTCACATTATCTGAAGCCAAAGCAGTTTGTCTTATTCTCTGATCACGAAGCACTGAAGTTTATAAATGGTCAGCACAAACTTAATGCCAGACATGCCAAATGGGTAGAATTCTTACAGTCTTATTCATTTGTTTCAAAACATAAAGCTGGAGTTTGTAATGTTGTTGCTGATGCTTTGTCACGAAGATACTCATTGTTATCTATTCTAGAAGCAAGAGTGCTTGGGTTTTCATTTATAAAGGAGTTATATGCTGCAGACCCAGAATTTTCTGAAAAATTCACTGAAGCTAATCAGAAGGGACCATTTACTGTACAAGATGGTTTCTTATTTAAGAATGGAAAGTTGTGCATTCCCAGAGGTTCGATTAGAGATTTACTGATAAGAGAAGCACATGGAGGAGGTCTAGCTGGTCATTTTGGAATCAACAAAACTGGAGAGATCTTGACTGAACATTTCTACTGGCCAAGTCTACTGAAGGACATCCAGAATAATATCAGTCGCTGTCCACCTTGTCACAAGGCAAAGACAACTTTTCACAAAGGATTATACACTCCTCTTCTAGTTCCAAACCAACCTTGGGAGGATCTCAGTATGGATTTTATTGTTGCACTACCCAGAACCCAGAGGGGAAAAGATTCAATTATGGTGGTTGTTGATCGATTTTCAAAAATGGCACATTTTATTGCTTGTAACACAACCAATGATGCTTCAACAGTAGCAAATTTGTTCTTTAAGGAGATTGTCAGATTGCATGGAATCCCCAAGACGATTGTGTCAGATCGAGATGTGAAATTTCTGAGTTATTTCTGGAAGACTCTATGGAGATTGATGGGTACCAGATTGATGTTCAGTACGTCTCACCATCCTCAGACTGATGGACAGACTGAAGTCACCAACAGAACAATTGGTATGCTGTTGAGAACACTGGTGAAGAAGACGCTGAAAGATTGGGATCTGAAGCTTGCTCATGCTGAGTTTGCTTTCAACAGAGCCCCAAATTATTCAACCAGTAAATCCCCATTTGAAATTTGTTATGGTGTCAATCCACTGACTCCCATTGATTTAATTCCTTTTTCGATTGAGCCAAAAGCCAGTATTGAAGTTGAAGCCAGAGTGAAAGAAATCAAGAAAATTCATGCAGAAGTGAAGACCAGAATAGAGAAAGCGAATGCCAGTTACAAGGCCAGAGCAAACAAGAATAGAAAGCAACCCAGTTTTGCACCAGGTGATCTTGTGTGGGTGCATCTGAGAAAAGAAAGGTTTCCAGCAAAAAGGAAGAGTAAACTAATGCCCAGAGCTGAAGGTCCGTTCAAAATTCTGGAGAGATATGGCGATAATGCTTACGAGGTTGAGTTACCTGGAGATGTGGCAGTTTCAAGTACTTTTAATGTAGGAGATCTGATGCCTTATCTGGTGGATGAGTACCTCGAGGACTTGAGGACAAGTCCCTTTTCAGAGGAGGAGAATGATGCGGAAATGTCCATATTCACTGAACTGGAGGAAGCCAGCGAACTGAAGAAGCTAGCTGAACTGAAGGAAGCTGAACTGGTAATGCCATCTGAACAAGCCATGTTGATTCTGCCAGCAGTGGCCCATTTCAGACAAGTCTTTTCTGAACCGGTCCAGTCACCAGTAGTAACACTTCTCCGGTGGCAAGATTCTCCAGTGACCAACCCTGGTAATCCACCAGTGAAGCACTCCAGTGAAGCGCTCCAGATGACCAGCTCCAGATGACTGCTCTAGATGAATACTCCAGTGACCAACACTAATGGCCCTCCAGTAGAAGTCCAGATTTTGTCTCCAGTTTCCAGATAATAAAGTCCCCCATGAAATCCCATTTCTGTGGACCCCAATAAAGAAGAATGACAGCTGTAAGAGAAGGCGCGTGTGACGATGACATTCCTAACGGTATTGTGGGACCACTTGCAGAGGAATGTTCCTAGAAAACTCCACGCTGTCCATCTCCTATTGGTCAAAATAAATTAGTGGCTTAGCATTTTACAGCTTTTATGTATTATTTTATTATGTCGTTAATTCCTAGGAAATAGCTTGTGGCTATAAATAGAGGTTGTATTTCTCTTTGTAAAGGCAGTTGATGTTGAATGAAATTAATAGAGCAGCCTCTATTTCTTACAAAAATCTTCTTTTACCTGTAGAGATCTTTGATCTTGGTGGTTAGGAGTGACCCCTTTATCAATATTTGTGGTGACTTGTTCTTTATCAAATATTGTGGTGAGGTCTTAAATCTTCGGTTTCCTTTATCTATAATCGTGGTGGCTAGACCTTTATCGATTGTAGTGGTGGGGCGAAGTGTTTCCTTTATCCTTGATTCCGGTGGCTTGGCCTTTACGAGTCTTGGTGGTGGATTCTTTATCTATCCTTTTAGTTTTATTATCTTGTTTGTTGTTTGTTTCGTATTAAACCCAGAAAATACAAAAAATAGTCTTCCGCTGTAGTTTGTCGCGTGATTTACGCTTCAGAAACCTTTAAGGCAAGCACTTTCCTTTTCCCGCAAACTAACACTAGAAGGCTCCTGATCAATAGATTTCTGAATATCATCAAGTTCAGCACGCAATCCCTCTACCCTCTTATGCAAGTTACCCTGTTTAAATAAGAGATTTCGAAAAGGAGTCTTTAATTGTTTTAGTTTCTTTACCACTCTGAACTGATTAACCCCATCAATATCAGTATCCTATGCCTTCTCCACAATCCCCTGAAATTCAGCCTTAGTAGTCAAGAAATTCGCAAATTTAAAAGGGGGTTTCCTACCTTGAGCAATATTAGGTAACTTCAAAACACAAGGAGAATGATCAGAAACTCTATAAGGTTGAAAAACAGCACATGCAGATGGAAAACAATCCGTAAACTGAATATTTCCCATAACACGATCAATCTTTTTAAGAATACCCACTCCTTTTTTCGGCTTTTGATTCCAAGTATAGTGCAGCCCCGAACTATTAATATCAAACATTTCCAAATTATTAATACATTCCTGGAAATCCCTCATGCCAATACTAATAGTAGAAGCCCCCGAAAAACTATCTTCTAGTTCTAATGCCGAGTTAAAGTCTCCAAGAATACACCAAGGCCGATCCTTTACAAATGTCTTATGGTAACATAAGTTCTGTCATAGAGCCCTTCTATTTTTATAGTAATTATCAGCATACACAAAGGAGCAGAAAAAAGCTTTCTGATCGACTTTAAAGATTACCTGAACATGCACCAGTTGGTCCGTTTGAGATAACATCATAACATCAACCACATCAGAGTTCCAACCAGAATGATACGCGTTCCTTTACTACAAACACCTCCATTAGATATCCAGTCCCATGATCTACAAATCTTCTTGCAAACATTAAAAAGTTGGGAAACATCCATATGTGACTCAAGAATTGCACACACATTAAGCTGATTTTCCCGCACTACCTGTTGAACCTCTTTTTGTTTCAGAGGGCGGTTCAACCCCCTTATATTCCAAGAGGCTATACTACCCATTAGATACCTTAGTAGCAGGAGTGCTTGCCCCTGTAGAAGTATCCTTTGGAGTTGTACCCGATGCCATGAATGCTGCTGTCTCATTGTCATTTATAGTAATATTTGTATCCACCTCCGAATCAGAATCATCATCCAAGTCAGACGACTTATGAGCAGCCGCAACTTTCTTACCAATATCATCCTTAGACAAAGCTGAGAACGGATTACTAGTTTTAACTGGAGTGGGTCCAGTACTAGAAGTACTCAGCTTTTCTTTCAAGTTCTTCTGTTTAGCCACAGGTCTATATTCTACCCTTGTTTTCTGCTTATTAACCGGAAAACCTGTTTTCTTCTTTTTTCCAACCACCTCAGTGAAGCCCTCATCATCAACTTTCGCCTTTTGCTTAATGTTTTTCACATTCTTACTACATTCATTTGAGTGATGACTAAAGACACAACAATGGACACATCTTGGCGGTTTCCATTCATATTCAACCTGCATAGTTTCTTTTGTATATCCATCTCCCTCCAAAACCGGAATAGCAATGGACACATTATTCTGAAAATCCGGTACAACTGAAATCTCTATTTGATGCGTAAATCACGCGACAAACGACAGCGGAAGACTATTTTTGGTATTTTCTTGATTTTATACGAAACAAACAACAAACAAGACAATAAAAATTAGAATGATAGATAAAGAATCCACCACCAAGACTCGTAAAGGCCAAGCCACCGGAATCAAGGATAAAGGAAACACTCCGCCCACCACTACAATCGATAAAGGTCTAGCCACCACGATTATAGATAAAGGAAACCGAACATTTAAAAGACCTCACCACAATATTTGATAAAGAACAAGTCACCACAAATATTGATAAAGGGGTCACTCCTAACCACCAAGATCAAAGATCTATAAAGGTAAAAGAAGATTTGTAAGAAATAGAGGCTGCTCTATTAATTTTCATTCAACATCAACTACTTTTTACAATGAAAATAAGTCTCTATTTATAGTCACAAGCTATTTCCTAGGAATCATCGAAATAATAAAATATTACAATAAAAGTTGTCATGTGCAAGCCACTAATTAATTTGGACCAATAAGAAATGGACACGTAAGCTTCTAGAAATATTCCCCTGCAAGTGGTCCCACAATACCGTTAGAAACGTCTTGTCACACGCGCCTTCCTTAACAGCTGTCATTCTTCTTTATTGGGTCCACAGACGACTTCAGTGGGAACTTTATTAATTGGAAACTGGAAACATAAATCTGGACCGCCTCTGGAGACAAAATCTGGAGCACTTCACTGGAGGATCTTCAGTAGTGATCACTGGAGCATTCATCTGGAGCAGTCATCTGGAGCTGGTCACTGGATAACTTTACTGGTTGATTATCAGTGTTGGTCACTGGAGCTTGCCACTGGAGAAATGTTACCACTGGTGACTGGACTGGTTCAGAAAAGACTCGTCTGAAATGGGCCATTGCTGGCAGAATCAACATTGCTTGTTCAGATGGCATGATCAGTTCGGTTTCCTTCAGCTCAGTTAGCTTCTTCAGTTCACTGGGTTTCTCCAGTCCAGTGAATCTGGACATTTCCGCATCATTCTCCCCCTCTGAAAAGAGACTTGTCCTCAAGTCTTAGAGGTACTCATCCTCCAGATAAGGCATCAGATCTCCCACATTAAAAGTACTTGAAACTGCCATGTCTCCAGGTAAATCAACCTTGTAAGCATTATCGCCATATCTCTCCAGAATCTTGAACGGACCTTCAGCTCTGGGCATCAGTTTACTCTTTCTCTTCGCTGGAAACCTTTCTTTTCTCAGATGCACCCACACAAGATCACCTGGTGCAAAACTGGGCTGCTTTCTATTCTTGTTTGCCCTGGCCTTGTAACTTGCATTCGCTTTCTCTATTCTGGCCTTCACTTCTTCATGAATCTTCTTGATTTCTTTTGCTCTGGCTTCAGCTTCAATACTGGCTTTTGGTTCAATCAAAAATGGAATTAAATCAATGGGGGTCAGTGGATTGACACCTTAGCAGATTTCAACCGGAGATTTACTGGTAGAATAGTTAGGAGCTCTGTTGAAAGCGAACTCAGCATGAGCAAGCTTCAGATCCCAATCCTTCAGTGTCTTCTTCACAAGTGTTCTTAACAGCATACCAATTGTTCTGTTGGTAACTTCAGTCTGTCCATCAGTCTGAGGATGGTGAGACATACTGAATAACAATATGGTACCCATCAATCTCCATAGAGTCTTCCAGAAATAACTCAAGAACTTCACGTCTCGATCTGACACAATCGTCTTGGGGATTCCATGCAACCTGACAATCTCCTTAAAGAACAAATTTGCCACTGCTGAAGCATCATTGGTTGTGTTACAAGCAATAAAATGTGCCATTTTTCAAAACCTATCAACAACCACCATTATTGAATCTTTTCCCCTCTGAGTTCTGGGCAGTGCAACAATGAAATCCATACTGAGATCTTCCCATGGTTGGTTTGGAACTGGAAGAGGAGTATACAATCCTTTGTGAAAAGTAGTCTTCGCCTGGTGACAAGTTGGACAGCGACTGATAAGACTCTGGACATCCTTTAGTAGACTTGGCCAGTAGAAGTGTTCAGTGAGGATCTCTCCAGTCTTGTTAATGCCAAAATGGCCAGCTAAACCTCTCCATGTGCTTCTCTTATCAGCAAATCCCTTATTGAACCCCTGGGAATGCATAACCTTCCATTTTTAAATAAGAAACCATTTTGAACAATGAATGGTCCTTTCTGGTTAGCTTCAGTGAGGTGATCAGCAAAGTCTGGATCAGTAGCATACAACTCTTTAATGAAAGAAAATCCAAGAACTCTTGCTTCCAGAATTGATAACAGTGAATATCATCTGGACAGTGCATCAGCAACAACATTAGCTACTCCAGCTTTGTGTTTAGAAACAAATGAATAAGACTGCAAAAATTCCACCCATTTTGCATGTCTGGCATTAAGCTTGTGTTGACCATTTATAAACTTCAGGGCTTCATGATCAGAGAATAAGACAAACTGCTTCGGCTTCAGATAATGTGACCAGTGAGTGATAGCACGAATAATTGCATAAAACTCCTTGTCGTAAGTGCTATACTTCAGTTTAGAGCCATTAAGCTTTTCACTGAAATATGCAACTGGACGCCCTGCTTGTACCAGAACTGCACCAATACCTACTCCACTTGCATCACATTCTAGCTCAAATAGCATATCAAAATCTGGCAAGGATAAGACTGGAGCTGAACTGAGCTTATCCTTCAGTGCTTCAAACGCCAGTTGGGTTGAACTAGGCCAGTTGAACACACCTTTCTTCAGACAGTCAGTAATTGGAGCTACAACTGTAGAGAAATTCTTGATAAATCTTCTATAAAATGACGCCAGTCCATGAAAACTTCTTACTTCAGTGATTGTGGTTGGAACTGGCCATGATCTGATGGCATCAACCTTAGAGGGATCCATAGAAATTCCTTCTTTTGAAACAACATATCCCAGAAATATCACACTCTCCACCATAAAATCACATTTCTCCAGTTTACCATACAACTGGTGTCTTCTCAACAGTTCAAATACCTTCTTCAGATGGCTAACATGTTCAACTTCAGATTTTGAATACACCAGAATATCATTAAAGTAAACAACAACAAACTGCCCAATGAGTGGTCTGAGAACTTCATTTATCAGTCTCATGAAAGTACTGGGAGCATTAGATAAGCCAAAAGGCATAACTAACCATTCATACAAACCTCCCTTGATTTTGAAAGCAGTTTTCCACTCATCTCCATCTTTCATTCTTATCTGGTGATAGCCACTTCTGAGATCGATCTTTGAAAATACTTTGGAGCCATGTAACTCATCAAGCATATCATCGAATCTGGGAATGGGATACCTATACTTAATGGTTATATTGTTGATAGCCCTGCTATCAACACACATTCTCATCGTACCATCTTTCTTTGGGACCAGGAGAGCTGGCACTGAACAAGGACTCATGCTTGCTCTGACGTAACCTCTGGCAACCAACTCATCTACTTGCCTCTGCAACTCTTTAGCTTCATTGGGTGAACACCTATAAGCAGCTTTGTTTGGTAGAACTGACCCTGGAACCAAGTCAATCTGGTGCTCAATTCCTCTTACTGGTGGCAAACCTTCAGGTAGGTCTTTTGGGAAAACATCAGTGAATTCCTTCAGTAAAGTCTTCAGGAGACTGGGGACACCAGTGAACTCCTTCTTGCTTCAGATTTTTCTACGACCAGTAACATCATAACTGGAGAGCCTTCAGATAACTCTTCTTCGACTTCAGCTTGAGATAAAAACAAAGGCTTACTGGGCTGGTCTTTCTTGACTTTCATCAGTTCATTAGGCTTCAAAGAAGTCAGTGTGACCTTCTTTCCACTTATACTCAGAATACGAGTTCATTCAACCATCATGAAGAACATAATTATCAAATAACCATGGTCGACCCAATAAAATATGACAAGCATCCATAGGTACAACATCACAAATAATTTTGTCTTGATAAACTTACCCAATTGAAAACGGAATAGTAACTTGACGATTAACCTTTACCTCTGATCCTTCACTTAGCCATTGCAACTTGTAAGGTCGAGGGTGCTTAACTGTAGGTAGCGCCAGTTTCTCTACCATGTAAGTTGAAGCAGCATTAGCACAACTCCCACCATCAATGATCAGATCACAAACTTTTCCTTTGACTGTGCATCTGGAGTGAAAAATGTTCTCCCTCTGGGCAGTATCAGTGGTAACTTCATCAGCATGCATCACTCTTCTGACAGCCAACATTTCTCCAACATCTGCACCAACATAAGACTCTTCATCATCTTCTTCATCTTCATCATACACTGCCTCACCTTCTTTAGTGTCGACATCTGGTAAACATTCAATTTCTCTGGCAGTCAAGGCTCTTTGATTAGGACACTGGGCCTGGAAGTGACCAAAGCCATGGCACTTGAAACATTTTCTTCCAACTGGTTCTTTCGTTCCTCCAGTTTCTTTCTCTTTGCCTCTGAAGGATTTCTGGACAGTTTCAGTAAATCTGGGAACTGGCTGACTGGCAACTGGTTGACTTGCACTGGCAGGAACCTTACTAAATGACTTGTACGGAACCTTCTTCTTCAGTTGTCTTTCAATCTGGATAGCCATCTTGCATGCACCTTCATATGTCCAGATAGGCTGCAACTCAATCTTCTCAGTAATGGCAGCGTTCAGACCACCAAGAAATCTGGCAATAGTGTGTTCTTTAGTCTCATTCACACCAGTTCTGGTCTTCAGATGCTCAAACTCTCTAATGTACTCCACAACTTCCTTGGATCCTTGCTTCAGATTGTTCATCAGTAGATACTGATCTTACTTGTACGACTGGGGAACAAACCTCTTCTACATAACCTCCTTCAGTTTGGACCAGGTCTTGATTTTACTTTTGCCCTTGTACTCTCTTTCAGATTTCATGTTATCATACCAAGATGAAGCATATTTCTTAAGTTTAATAATGACAACTTTGAAACTTTTTCTATCATCATAACCCTTTATTTCCATTATTCTTTCCATCACCTGGACCCATTCAAAATATTCTTCTGGGTTAGAAGATCCATTAAAATCTGGTGGATCTATCTTAATATCCCTAGTATCATTACCCTTATGCCTCCTACGCCTTTCTCTAGGATGTGGTTCATCAGAATCACTAGAGTTTCTAGGTGTACTATCAGATCTTATACTAGGGCCTTGAGATTCAGAATCTCTTTCACTAGTAACAATATTTTCTCGATTAAATCTTAAACCACCATCTTCTAACATATGAACAACTCTACCAAGTGCCTCTTGTAGATCTTCAATCTGCTTATCTCTTCTAGCATTATTAGCTTCATCTAACGTCATATTTCTTCTAAAAGCCATTTATATTCAACAAACAATAGATCTATACTAGCAACAACTAGATCTAAACAACCAACAAACAGATTTGACTAAATCGAAATGAGATCTAGACAAACAATACCCCAACGGATAAAAAGATTAAGAAACCTTTTTAAAACCTGGCTCTGATACCAAAATTGATGCGTAAATCACGCGACAAACAACATCGGAAGACTAATTTTGGTATTTTCTGGATTTTATACGAAACAAACAACAAACAAGACAATAAAAATTAGAATGATAGATAAAGAATCCACCACCAAGACTCGTAAAGGCCAAGCCACCGAAATCAAGGATAAAGGAAACACTCCGCCCCACCACTACAATCGATAAATGTCTAGCCACCACGATTATAGATAAAGGAAACTGAAGATTTAAAAGACCTCACCACAATATTTGATAAAAAACAAGTCACCACAAATATTGATAAAGGGGTCACTCCTAACCACCAAGATCAAAGATCTATAAAGGTAAAAGAAGATTTGTAAGAAATAGAGGCTGCTCTATTAATTTTCATTCAACATCAACTACTTTTTACAATGAAAATAAGTCTCTATTTATAGTCACAAGCTATTTCCTAGGAATCATCGAAATAATAAAATATTACAATAAAAGCTGTCATGTGCAAGCCACTAATTAATTTGGACCAATAAGAAATGGACACGTAAGCTTCTAGAAATATTCCCCTGCAAGTGGTCCCACAATACCGTTAGAAACGTCTTGTCACACGCGCCTTCCTTAACAGCTGTCATTCTTCTTTATTGGGTCCACAGACGACTTCAGTGGGAACTTTATTAATTGGAAACTGGAAACATAAATCTGGACCGCCACTGGAGACAAAATCTGGAGCACTTCACTGGAGGATCTTCAGTAGTGGTCACTGGAGCATTCATCTGGAGCAGTCATCTGGAGCTGGTCACTGGAGAACTTTACTGGTGGATTATCAGTGTTGATCACTGGAGCTTGCCACTGGAGAAATGTTACCACTGGTGACTGGACTGGTTCAGAAAAGACTCGTCTGAAATGGGCCACTGCTGGCAGAATCAACATGGCTTATTCAGATGGCATGATCAGTTCGGTTTCCTTCAGCTCAGTTAGCTTCTCCAGTCCCGTGAATCTGGACATTTCCGCATCACTATTAATGCTCTTGCATAACTACTTCGACCCCAAGACTCCAAACACATAGCACTCGTGTATGAATCCAGTGCCTATGGGTTGCCAAGCTTCGAAAACAACAAGCTCAATCCATCATCTGTGTAAGCTGCAATGGGAACATTGTGAATCTTTACCCACACCATGACCTCCTTAATATCCTCTTTCTTCAATTTTGCATTAGGTGACCAAACATTGAGGAATATCGGCATATTACGGATTAACCAAGGTCCCCCTTCTAAAACATTAGTCATACCCTTCTTATCCGCAAACTTTAAAAAGAAAAACCCATTGGCATTCATCATCACTTTCTGCAACCCAAATTTCGACCAATTGGATTTCACAAAATATTCAACAACCGGATAAGCCAACCTATCACCTAAAAAGTAACCAAACAAAGTATTTGCATACTTATCTTGAACAATGCGAACAGATTCTTTCGGCAATACTACATCAACATCTTCATACACAAGCAAATTCTCCATTTTTCGAAAGTTTACCACTTTTTTAATAGTACCTTCTTTTAACTTAGCAGCATACGAATGTTGTACCTGATTATCATTATGAATTTCACGTACATCAACTTCAGGTGCAAAATCAACTTTTTTCTTATCAGCTTGTTGCGTTTGTTGTGATTTTATCTCCTTAAGATCAATCTCTTCACACAGAGGTGGTGGCTGAGACTCGGATACAAACAACCCCTCATAAGGATTCTGATTTGTAGCTTCTACTTCAGGTGCTAATTCAACTTTTTTGGGCTGATTCGTAGCTGCTTCATTTGCATGCTCAGTCTCAAACATTCAATCCACCAAACCAGGGTCTACGCCACTTGAATTATTCCCATTTGAATGATCAACATCTTTCTTACTCAACGTGGGCTTTGATGACATAGTAGGCGTAGAAGCTGTCGAATTATCCTTTGAATTCCCAACACAATCAGAATTTTCCACATCCCTGCTGCCCATCGACGAAAATGATGGCATGTTTGGCATAGGAGATGCCACACTTTCCTTTTGATTCCCACCACCACCTGATGTAGAGTTGTTTGGCGATGGAGAACCATTGCTTAGGTTTTTTATTTTTGTTGTCGCCGGTATTAGATTAGGGTTTTTTTTCAGTTCTGATCGATTCTTCCTACCTGGATACGTGTTTGTTTCTTCTGGTCTTTTAGGGAAACACCTGATCGCGGCTGCATTTGTAGTTTAGCTAGATCGCTGGTGGTTTTCTAACGGATTTAGGGTTTCATTCAGTTTCTAGGGTGAGGGTTTCGGTTTGCTTTTTTCGATTTCTGGTGTGCTTGATGCATGGATCTTTGAGTTATGGAGAGAGGTGATAATCTAAAAGGGGTCGCTTATGGTCTTGCATCAAAGATCAAAAACATTGATGGCAAAACTAAACCGACTCGTACGATTTTAAAAAATCCAGTTAGGGTTTCGAAAACAACTAATGTTGCTGCTGATTTTATTAATAGTAACAAACCTAATACCTCTGAATCACCAGGTGGTGGTATTGATTCCACTAATAAAACTCCTGGTAATTCGAATGTGAGTGTTGAAAGCAATGTGGAGACCCCATATGTTAGGTCTGATGGTCGAAATAGCCCAACTAAGGAACACAGTTCTGGAGCTGTGCATGGATTAGGGAATAAGTCGCCTGAAGCTAGGGAATATGAAAAACATGGTTACCCAAGTCTGAACATGCCACCTGCTCCTACACCAATGGATGAACCTGTGAAGGAAGGTGGTAACAAAGACACATCGGGCTTAGGGAGCACTTCAAAACCAGAAAATCCACCTCCCCCATCATATGCATCTAAAGTGAGTGCTAATTCTGATAAAAGACAGGTTAACTTTAGATTGCTTGAGTCCGATGAGAAAATTGATAATGTTGATGTGGTTATCCCAAGAGAATCGGTGAAACACATACAATCTCGATATGAAAATGTTCTTTATGGTTACTTTTTGGGTGATAGACTAGCATTCCCAGTAGTTGAGTACTTTTCGAAGAATTTGTGGTCAAAATATGGACTAACGAAAATCATGATGAATGCTAACGGCTACTTTTTCTTTAAGTTTTCTAATAAGGATGGTATGGAAAAAGTGTTGTCTGAAGGACCTTGGATAATTCGAAATGCTCCTATATTTCTTAATAAATGGACACCTAATGTGGTACTTAAAAAAGAAGATATTAAGAAAGTATCGGTCTGGACAAAACTCCATGATGTCCCACTAGCAGCGTACACAGACGATGGGCTGAGCTTACTTGCTTCAAAATTGGGTAGTCCTATACGTTTGGATAGTTACACTAGTGCTATGTGCCTTGATTCTTGGGGTCGTAGTAGCTTTGCAAGAGCGTTAATCGAATTGGATGCGGAAAAGGATCTTAAAAAAAAAAAAAAAAAAAAAAAAAAAAAAAAAAAAAAAAAAAAAAAAAAAAAAAAAAAAAAAAAAAAAAAAAAAAAAAAAAAAAAAAAAAAAAAAAAAAAAAAAAAAAAAAAAAAAAAAAAAAAAAAAAAAAAAAAAAAAACAACAAAAAAAAATAATAACAAATAAACAAAAAAAAAATAAAAAAAATAAAAAAAAACAGAAAAAAAAACCCTTTTTTCTCTCTCAATGTGGGCGATTTTCTTCTCCTTTTTCTAACCTAATCCGATCGATTTTATTGGAATTTTTCTTCATGATTTTGATATGGATTCATCCATACATGATTATGATTAAAGATTTCTTTTCAATCTCGGTTGCTTAGGTTTTTTATTTTTGTTGTCGCCGGTATTAGATTAGGGTTTTTTTTCAGTTCTGATCGATTCTTCCTACCTGGATACGTGTTTGTTTCTTCTGGTCTTTTAGGGAAACACCTGATCGCGGCTGCATTTGTAGTTTAGCTAGATCGCTGGTGGTTTTCTAACGGATTTAGGGTTTCATTCAGTTTCTAGGGTGAGGGTTTCGGTTTGCTTTTTTCGATTTCTGGTGTGCTTGATGCATGGATCTTTGAGTTATGGAGAGAGGTGATAATCTAAAAGGGGTCGCTTCTGGTCTTGCATCAAAGATCAAAAACATTGATGGCAAAACCAAACCGACTCGTACGATTTTAAAAAATCCAGTTAGGGTTTCGAAAACAACTAATGTTGCTGCTGATTTTATTAATAGTAACAAACCTAATACCTCTGAATCACCAGGTGGTGGTATTGATTCCACTAATAAAACTCCTGGTAATTCGAATGTGAGTGTTGAAAGCAATGTGGAGACCCCATATGTTAGGTCTGATGGTCGAAATAGCCCAACTAAGGAACACAGTTCTGGAGCTGTGCATGGATTAGGGAATAAGTCGCCTGAAGCTAGGGAATATGAAAAACATGGTTACCCAAGTCTGAACATGCCACCTGCTCCTACACCAATGGATGAACCTGTGAAGGAAGGTGGTAACAAAGACACATCGGGCTTAGGGAGCACTTCAAAACCAGAAAATCCACCTCCCCCATCATATGCATCTAAAGTGAGTGCTAATTCTGATAAAAGACAGGTTAACTTTAGATTGCTTGAGTCCGATGAGAAAATTGATAATGTTGATGTGGTTATCCCAAGAGAATCGGTGAAACACATACAATCTCGATATGAAAATGTTCTTTATGGTTACTTTTTGGGTGATAGACTAGCATTCCCAGTAGTTGAGTACTTTTCGAAGAATTTGTGGTCAAAATATGGACTAACGAAAATCATGATGAATGCTAACGGCTACTTTTTCTTTAAGTTTTCTAATAAGGATGGTATGGAAAAAGTGTTGTCTGAAGGACCTTGGATAATTCGAAATGCTCCTATATTTCTTAATAAATGGACACCTAATGTGGTACTTAAAAAAGAAGATATTAAGAAAGTATCGGTCTGGACAAAACTCCATGATGTCCCACTAGCAGCGTACACAGACGATGGGCTGAGCTTACTTGCTTCAAAATTGGGTAGTCCTATACGTTTGGATAGTTACACTAGTGCTATGTGCCTTGATTCTTGGGGTCGTAGTAGCTTTGCAAGAGCGTTAATTGAATTGGATGCGGAAAAGGATCTTAAAAATAACCTCTCTGTGGCTATACCTGATATGGATGGCGAGGGTTTCTCAACAGCAAAAGTTAAAGTGGAATATGAATGGAGCCCCCCAAGGTGTTCATCATGCTGTGTTTTTGGTCATGTGAATGCAAACTGCCCGAAGCTACCTAGACAAACAAAACAGGCTACTAATGTTGATGAGGATGGTTTTACAGAAGTTAAAGGGAAAAAGAAAGCTAATCCTAAACATGGGATACCGATCACTAAGCCCAAGACTAAATTTGAATATCGACCGGTTTCCAAACCTAAAGTTGGACCAAATTTGAATGCCACTAATAATGGTTCAGCTGCTGCATCAAATGTAACAGTGAGTAATTCTTATGAAGTCTTATCCTCTGTTACTGAACAAGTTAACGAAGCTGCCAATGATGGGGCAGATTTGAAGAAGCCAAAGGCTAGTACCAGCTCTACTAGAACTGACCCATTTTCTATTGAGGATGAGGATGTAGATGAAGAAATTGTTATAGATGAAACAGCTCATTTTATGGCTCAGGGTACAGTTCCACCGGTGTCGGAGGGGGCAAGCACTCCCGTTGATAAGGTGTCTAATGGGTAGTATAGCAGCTTGGAATATAAGGGGATTGAACCGTCCCCTGAAACAAAACGAAGTTCGCCAAGTTGTCCGTGATAATCATCTTCATGTGTGTGCGATCATGGAATCTCATATGGATGTTTCAAAATTATTTAACGTTTGTAAGAAAATATGTGGATCGTGGGATTGGACGTCTAATGGTAATTTGTGCTCTAAAGGCACTCGTATTATTATTGGGTGGAACCCTGACATGGTGGATGTTATGATTCTTGCTCAATCAAGGCAGGTAATTCATACTCAGATCCACTTTAAAATTGATCATAAAGCTGTGTTTTGCTCTTTTGTCTATGCGGACAACCATTACAAAGATAGAAGAGAGTTATGGAGGGATTTGTGCTTGCATAAACAGTTTGTGGCGAATAAACCATGGTGTATTCTTGGTGATTTCAACTCATCACTGAATTTAAACGATAAGTTTGCTGGGTCATCACAGATTACTATAGGGATGAGAGAATTCAAGGAATGTGTTACTAATATTGAAGTTCTTGATATCAAAAGCTCGGGTCTTCACTTTACTTGGAATCAAAAACCTAAGAAAGGCACGGGTATCCTTAAGAAAATTGATAGAGTCATGGGTAATTTACAATTTATGGTGGAATTTCCTGCATCGCATGCTATTTTCCAGCCATATAGGATTTCAGACCACAGTCCATGTATTCTAAAACTACCTTCTGTTGCGAGGTTTAGGCCACGACCTTTTAAGTTTGCGAATTTCCTTGTTTCCAAATCGGGCTATAGAGATCTCATTGAGCAGGTATGGAACATGGATGTAGAGGGTCATAATATGTATCGTATAACTCAAAAGCTAAGAAGTTTTCTCCATAAGCAAGGAAATCTGCATGATAATGTTGCAAAGCTAAGGCAGAAACTTGAGAACTTCCAACAAGCTATAGATAAAGACCCTTCAAATTGTGATTTACGTTTACAAGAAACTGAGTGTCTCAATGAATATAAGGATGCAATGCTTGATGAGGAGAGATTTCTTAAACAGAAAGCAAAAATTGAATGGTTGAAAGTGGGTGATGCAAATACTGCTTACTTCCATAATGTTGTCAAAAGTAGGAATCATCGTAGTCGCATAGATTTGATTAAAGATGCTGCTGGTCAAGTTCTTGAGGGCAGCGACATTCCACCAGCTTTTGTTCAGCATTATGCTGATTTTTTGGGAAAGGCAGGAATCACTTCCATGACTCCAAATGATAATGTATTCACAAAAAAGATTGATCAGCAGAAAGCCTTACAAATGATTCGTCATGTGACAGATGAAGAAATCAAATTGGCTATGTTTTCTATTGGTGATAATAAGGCACCTGGTCCAGATGGGTTCTCATCTGTCTTCTTTAAGAATGACTGGGACTTGGTGGGTATGGAGGTTTGTTTAGCAATTAAAGATTTTTTTCGCAATGGCAGACTTCCGAAAGGTATTAATCACACTATAATTGCTCTTGTTCCCAAGAAGACCTCTCCTTCTCTAATTACTGATTACAGGCCGATTGCATGCTGCAATGTTCTATATAAATGTATCAGTAAAATTCTTACTAATAGGATCATGGAGACTTTGGATGATATTGTGAGTACTACCCAATCTGCATTTATTCCAGGAAGGAGCATATCGGATAACATTCTTCTTACACAGGAACTAATGCATAATTATCATTTGGATAGAGGTACTGCTAGATGTGCTTTTAAAATTGATATTCAGAAAGCATATGACACAGTGGACTGGGGTTTTTTAAGAGCTATTATGCTTAAGTTTGGTTTCCATCCTAAGCTAGTGGCATGGGTTATGGCCTGTGTTACTACTCCTACTTACTCCATTAGCATAAATGGAAATCTCCATGGTTTTTTTGAAGGTAAAAGGGGATTAAGGCAGGGTGATCCTATATCTCCATATCTATTTACACTAGTTATGGAGGTTCTTACCCTACTTCTACAACAATTGGCAAGGGAGGGCAATGGATTCCGGTTCCATAAACATTGTGATGAACAACAAATTATCAATGTGTGCTTTGCGGATGATCTTTTCTTATTTGCACACGGGGACAGTAACTCAGCAATGATGATAATGGACACCATGAACAACTTCAAGAACATGTCCGGTTTGGTTCCTAGCATTCCTAAAAGTACTATTTTCTTTTGTAATGTTCCGGAACAAGTTAAACAGAATATCCTTGCTATAATGCCATTCGAAGAGGGCAAACTGCCAATTAAGTATTTAGGAGTCCCTCTTATCTCCACTAGATTGTTATATCAAGACTGTAAAGTTTTATTGGAGCGCATGGAGAATAGGATAAATGATTGGCGTAATAAATCGTTGTCTTTTGCCGGAAGACTACAATTGATTATCTCTGTCCTATCATCGCTACATAACTATTGGGCCTCTGTATTTATCCTTCCAGCAAGGCTAGTTGCTGAATTAGAACAAAAGATGCGTGATTTTCTGTGGAGTCAGGATCATATGCGTAAAGGGAAGGCAAGAGTAGCCTGGAAAGCTATATGTGTACCGAAATATGAAGGGGGGTTGGGCATACGAAGAGTTGCTGATGTTAATAAAGCTCTCATGGCTAAGCATATAGTAAGCATCATCTCTAATCGTAACTCGTTATGGGTTAAGTGGGTGCACACCCATAAGTTAAAAGGCAAGAGTTTTTGGCAAGTGCAACAGAAGGCTAGCATGAGTTGGGGCTGGAGGAAATTGATGCAAGAAAGGCATGCTCTACGCCCTCTTTTGAAGCAAAAACTTGGAGATGGTAAGTCGACGTCGATGTGGTTTGATAACTGGAGTAACCTTGGTCCACTATGTAACGTGATATCTCATAGAGAAATCCATCGTGCTGGTTTCTCATTGACGAATTCTGTTGCTGATTTAATTGAAGATGGTTCATGGAAGTGGCCAACTGCATGGTACGATTTATTTCCAGTATTAATAAACTGTGATGTCCCTTTACTTAATCCGGATAAAAAAGATAGCTTATTGTTATGCTCTGTTGATGGCATTGAAAAGGATTACTCGACATCTAATGTTTGGGAACTGATTAGATACAAACGAGAACCTGTCTTATGGGTTGATGTTGTTTGGTACTCAAGTTGCATCCCTAGACATTCTTTTTTGTTATGGATGGTCATGAACAAGAAATTGAAGACACATGACAGGATGAAACCATGGGATGTTGGGGGGGCGGTTAACCTTAACCTTGTTTGTTGTTCATTGTGTCATTCAGGTCCAGATTCTCACGATCATCTTTTTTTCGAGTGCCCTTTTGCTTCAAATATATGGCATCTCGTTCGTGACCTAGCTGATTTGGGAAACATTCCAGCAAAGTTGAACGATATAGTTGATTTCTTAATACCTATATCGAATGGCAATTCAATCAGGAGTGTTATTGGAAGGCTAGTACTTGCAGCCACGTCGTATTACATTTGGCAGGAACGAAACAACCGTATGTTCACAAATGAGAAGCGTTCGCCAGCACAAATGAAGACTATTATTGTAGACACTGTTCGATTCAAGCTAGCTACAGTGAAAGCTAAAGGTGGGCATCGTGAACTCCAATTACTGGAGAAGTGGAACCTGGCCAGTCGAATTTCAAGTCAAAATAGACCACCAGATTAATCATTTCTTTGTTACCTAGTTGCTGCATTTTGTTTCATGTAGTGATAGGGTGATATCTTTCGTAGAAGTTGTGTTTCCTTGTTAACATTTATGTGGCATGTCACGTAAATGAAACTAATGTGGTACCCAATCACATTACTTGTAATATTTTGATGATGATTATAAAAGTTGAAACGGGGTAACCCTTTATCCAGAAGCATCATTTGAAGACTCGTGGTTGCAGCAGCTTCTTATTTCATATGGCAAGAAAGGAACGCTCGTTTATTTTCTGACAAGAGGAAGCCAGCTGATGCGGGAATGTCCAGATTCACTGAACTGACTGACACCAGTGAACTGGAGAAGTCGACTGAACTGATAATGCCATCTAAACAAGCCATGCACAGCGATAGCCCACTTCAGACAAGTGTTCACTGAACCAGTCCAGTCACCAGTAGTAACACTTCTTCAGTGGCAAAAAGCTCCAGTGGCAACCATCAGTGATCCAACAGTGAAGTTATCCACTGAAGCACTCCAGTTATCAGCTCCAGTCTAGTCTCCAGTTGGATGCTCCAGATTTAAGTCTCTAGTTTCCAATAAATAAAGTTTGTTTCAGTCCCATGTTTGTGGACCCAATAAATAAGGAATGACAGTTGTCGAAGATGATAAGGGAGGAGCGTGTGACAACGTTAGTCCTAACGGTTTGTGGGTCCTTGTGCAGAAGGAATCTTTCTAGAAGCTTTGCTTGTCCATTTCCTATTGGTTGATAAATTAGTAGTTGTCCTTAGCACATGACATCCTTTAGTTATTTAATATTATTATTGTATTTTCTTTATTATAGAAAATAGCATGTATGGTTATAAATAGGGGCTCATTTCTCATTTTAAAGGTAGACTTGATTGATTGAATGAAATTAATAGAGCAACCTCTATTTCTTATCCAAAAATCTTCAATTACCTTTATGGATCTTTGATCTTGGTGGTTTGGAGTGATTCCTTTATCTATATTTGTGGTGGTTCGTCATTTATCAAATATAGTGGTGAGATCTTAAATCTTCGATTCCTTTATCCGTGTTTGTGGTGGCTAGACCTTTATCAAACATAGTGGTGAGTTGGAGTGTTTCCTTTATCCTTGATTCCGGTGGCTCGTCCTTTACGAATCTTGGTGGTGGATTCTTTTATCTATCATTTTACTTTTATTGTCTTGTTTTGTTGTTTGTTCATATAAAAACCAGAAAATCTTCACAAAAATAGTCATTCCGCTGTGATAGTACTTTGTTTAAGTTATTACTTTCCGCTGTGTTTAGAATTACGTGAGATTTACGCATCAAATTGGTATCAGAGACAAGTTACAAAAAGGTTTCTTAATCTTTTTATCCGTGGGTTTTGCTGTTTGATTGTTGGGGTTTGTTTGTCTCTCGTTTAGATATGTTATAGTGGTTGTTGTTTTGCTGAATATCAATGGCTTTTAGAAGAAATATGATATTAGAAGAAGCTCATAATGCTATAAGAGATAGGCAGATTGAAGATCTACAAGAAACACTGGGTAGAGTTGTTAATCTGTTAGAAGATGGTGGTTTAAGGTTTAATAGAGAACATGTTGCTGTAGGTGAAAGAGATCATGTGATGCGGAAGTGTCCAGGTTCACTGAACTAACTGACACCAGTGAACTGGAGGAATCAACTGAACTGAAGGATGGAACTGAACTGAAGAAGTTAACTGAACTGAAGGGAACTGAACTGATAATGCCCTCTGAACAAGCCATGTTAATTCTGCCAACAGTGGCCCATTTCAGACAAGTCTTTACTGAACCAGCCCAGTCACCAGTAGTTACACTTCTCCAGTGGCAAGAGTCTCCGGTGACATCTAGCAGTGATCCACCAGTAAAGATATCCACTGCAGCACGCCAGTGACCAGCTCCAGTTTAGTCTCCAGTTGGATGCTCCAGAGTTGTCACCAGTTTCCAATAAATAAAGTTTGTTTCAGTCCCATGTTTGTGGACCCAATAAAGAAGGAATGAAAGCTGTTGAAGAAGATAAGGAAGGAGCGTATGACAATCCTAACGGTTTGTGGGTCCTTGTGTAGAAGGAATCTTTCTAGAAGTTTTGTATGTCCATTTCTTATTGGTGGATAAATTAGTGGTTGTCTTTAGCACATGACAGTCTTTTATTTATTTAATATTTGTATTTCTTTATTCTTAGAAAAAATAGCATGTGTGGCTATAAATAGGGGCTTATTTTCTCATTGTAAGGCAGTTTTTGATGTTGAATGAAATTAATAGAGTTGCCTCTATTTCTTATCTAAAATCTTCATTTACCTTTATGGATCTTTGATCTTGGTGGTTTAGAGTGATCCCTTTATCTATATTTGTGGTGGTTCGTCCTTTATCAAATATAGTGGTGAGATCTTAAATCTTCGATTCCTTTATCCGTGTTTGTGGTGGCTAGACCTTTATCAAACATAGTGGTGGGTTGGAGTGTTTCCTTTATCCTTGATTCCGGTGGCTCGTCCTTTACGAATCTTGGTGGTGGATTCTTTTATCTATCATTTTACTTTTATTGTCTTGTTTTGTTGTTTGTTTCATATAAAAACCAGAAAATACCAAAAATAGTCTTCCGCTGTCGTTTGTTTATTGGTATTAGAGACAGGTTTGAAAAAGGTTTCTTAATCTTTTCATGCTTGGGTTTTGTTTATTGTTGGGTCAGATCCAAAAAGGTTGTTCTCATCTTTTGATCTGTTGGTAGTTTGTTATCCTTTTGTCTAGATCTGTTATTGTTGATATTATTTGTTGAAGTATTAATGGCTTTTTGAAGAAATATGACATTAGAAGAAGCTCATAATGCTAGGAGAGATAGGCAGATTGAAGATCTACAAGAAACATTTGGTAGGGTTGTTAATCTGTTAGAAGATGGTGGTTTAAGGTTTAATAGAGACCATGTTGTTGCTAGTGAAAGAGATTCTGAATCTCAAGGTCCTAGTGAAAAATCTGATAGTACACCTAGAAACTCTAGTGATTCTGATGACCCACATCCTAGAGAAAGACGAAGGAGACATAAGGGTGATGATACTAGAGACATTAAGATAGATCCACCAGATTTCAATGGGTCTTCTAACCCAGAAGAATATTTTGAATGGGTTCAGGTTATGGATAGGATTATGGAAATAAAAGGTTATGATGATAAAAAAAAGTTTTAAGGTTGCCATTATTAAGCTTAAAAAGTATGTTTCATCTTGGTATGACAATATGAAAGCTGAAAGAGAACACATGGGTAAAAGTAAAATCAAGACCTTGTCTAAGCTGAAAGAAGTTATGCAGAAAAGGTTTGTTCCTCAGTCGTACAAACAAGACCAGTATCTTCTGATGAATAATCTGAAGCAAGGTTCTAAAGAAGTTGTGGAGTATATTAGGGAGTTTGAGCAACTGAAGACAAGAACTGGAGTGAAGGAAACTGAAGAGCATACTATCGCCAGATTCCTTGGTGGTCTAAATGTTGTCTTAACTGAGAAGATAGAATTACAGCCCATCTGGACTTATGAAGGTGCTTGCAAACCTTTCACTAAGGTTACTTCCAGTTCCAGTCAACCAGTTACCAGGCCCAGTGAAACTGTTCAGAAATCTTTCAGAGGAAAGGAGAAAGAAACTGGAGGATCAAAAGAACCAGTTGGAAGAAAATGCTTTAAATGCCATGGTTTTGGTCACTTCCAGGCACAGTGTCCCAACCAGCGAGCACTCACTGCTAAGGAGATTGAAAGCTTACCAGATGTTGATACTGAAGAAGGTGAACCAGTGTATGATGAAGATGAAAGTGAAGAGGCATATGTAGGTGTAGATGTTGGAGAAATGTTGGTCGTAAGAAGAGTGATGCATACTGATGAAGTTGTAACTGATACTGCCCAGCGAGAGAATATTTTTCACTCCAGATGTACTATTAAAGGCAAGGTGTGAAATCTGATCATTGATGGTGGAAGTTGTGCTAATGCTGCTTCAACTTATATGGTAGAGAAACTGGAACTACCTACAGTAAAGCACCCTTGTCCTTACAAGTTGCAATGGCTCAGTGAAGGATCTGAGGTAAAAGTTAATCGACAAATTACTATTCCTTTTTCCATTGGATCTGTTTATCAAGATAAAATTGTTGTGATGTTGTTCCTATGGATGCTTGTCATATATTACTGGGTAGACCTTGGTTATTTGATAATTATGTATTTCATAATGGTCGTATGAATTCTTATTCATTATCTGTAAGTGGGAAGAAGGTCACTTTGACTTCTCTGAAACCCAATGAGTTACTGAAAATTAATAAGAAAGACCAGCCCAGCAAGTCTTTGTTTATGTCTCAAACTGAAATTGAAGAAGAGTTAACTGGAGGCTATCCAGTTATGATGTTACTGGTGCTTGAGCGTACTGAAGAGAAGGAGTTCACTGGAGTCCCCAGTCTCTTGAAGTCTCTACTGAAGGAATTCACTGATGTTTTCCCAGAAGACCTACCTGAAGGTTTGCCGCCAGTAAGAGGAATTGAACACCAGATTGACCTGGTTCCAGGTTCAGTTCTTCCAAACAAAGCTGCTTATAGATGTTCACCTAATGAAGCAAAGGAGTTGCAAAGGCAAGTAGACGAGTTGGTTGCCAAAGGTTATGTGAGAGCAAGTATGAGTCCTTGTTTAGTCCCAGCTCTCCTGGTTCCAAAGAAAGATGGTTCGATGAGAATGTGTGTTGATAGCAGAGCCATAATAATATAACTATTAAGTATAGATATCCCATTCCCAGATTGGATGATATGCTTGATGAGTTACATGGCTCCAGTGTGTTTTCTAAGATTGATCTAAGAAGTGGCTATCACCAGATTAGAATGAAGGATGGAGATGAGTGGAAGACTGCATTCAAAATTAAAGGAGGCCTTTATGAATGGATAGTAATGCCTTTTGGTTTATCTAATGCTCCTAGTACTTTCATGAGACTGATGAATGAAGTCCTCAGGCCACTTATTGGTCAGTTTGTTGTTGTTTACTTTGACGATATTCTTGTATATTCGAAAACTGAAGCTGAACATGTTAACCATTTAAGAAATGTGTTTGAATTACTGAGAAGACACCAGTTGTATGGAAAACTGGAGAAATGTGATTTTATGGTTGAGAGTGATATTTCTTGGGTATGTGGTATCAAAAAAAGGTATTTCTATGGACCCCTCAAAGGTAGAAGCCATCAGATCATGGCCAGTTCCGACTACAATCACCGAAGTAAGAAGTTTCCATGGACTGGCATCTTTTTATAGAAGATTTATCAAAAATTTCTCTACAGTTGTGGCTCCAATCACTGATTGTCTGAAGAAGAGTTTGTTCAACTGGCCCAGTTCAGCCCAACTGGCATTTGAAACACTGAAGAAAAAGCTCAGTTCAGCTCCAGTACTATCTTTGCCAGATTTTGATATGTTGTTTGAGTTAGAATGTGACGCCAGTGGAGTAGGTATTGGTGCAGTTTTAGTACAAGCAGGGCGTCCAGTGGCTTATTTCAGTGAAAAACTTAATGGTTCAAAACTGAAGTATAGCACTTATGACAAAGAATTCTATGCATTTATTCGTGCTATCAATCACTGGTCACATTATCTGGAGCCTAAACAGTTTGTCTTATTTTCTGATCATGAAGCACTGAAGTTTATTAATGGTCAGCACAAGCTTAAAGCCAGACATGCAAAACAGTCTTATTTTTTTGTTTCTAAGCACAAAGCTGGGGTGGCTAATGTTGTTGCCGATGCACTTTCTAGAAGATATTCATTGTTATCAATTCTGGAAGCAAGAGTTCTTGGATTTTCTTTCATCAAAGAGTTGTATGCTGCTGATCTAGACTTTGCTGATCGTCTCACTGAAGATAATCAGAAAGGACCATTTGTTGTTCAAGATGGTTTCTTATTCAAGAATGGAAAGTTGTATATTCCAAAGGGTTCTATTAGAGATTTACTGATAAGGGAAGCACATGGAGGGGGTCTGGCTGGCCATTTTGGCATTAACAAAACTGGAGAGATCCTCACTGAACATTTCTACTGGCCAAGTTTACTGAAAGATGTCCAGAATATTATCAGTCGTTGTCCAACTTGTCACCAGGCAAAGGCAACTTTTGAAGGGCCGTCAAGCTAAATTTTTCTTTCAGTTTATCTACTTGTAACTTTATTTACATTCTGTAACTTGTGTAAATTTCATTTCCTTGTATAAATGAAGTTACCAGTTTGTAACCACAAGGTAGATAATAGATTAGATCTAACGAACTTAAAAAGAAAAACCCAAGGCATTTATTGATCTATAAAAATGCCTTGGAAAACTTAGATAGATT
>CM067171.1:83828101-83868205 GCA_034093135.1 Erigeron breviscapus | reverse complement strand
ACATAAAAAGCTCAATTCTACATCTAACATTAACATATAAGGAACCTAACATATATTACGTTTGTTCTTGTATATCATATATAACAAACATCATATATAAACATATATAACACCTAAATATGTAATCGATCATTACCAAAACATTATGTTCATAATCTATCAATTACATATACAAATAAACGTCTAATCAAATCTAAGTTGCTGTTGTCACATCAACGTGCATCAACAGTATTGTTGCAGTTCTGGTACAAGCAGGGCGTCCAGTTGCCTATTTCAGTGAAAAGCTCAATGGTTCTAAACTGAAGTATAGCACTGACAAAGAATTTTATGCAATTATTCGTGCTATCACTCACTGGTCACATTATCTGAAGCCAAAGCAGTTTGTCTTATTTTCTGACCATGAAGCACTGAAGTTCATTAATGGTCAACATAAGCTTAACGCCAGACATGCAAAATGGGTGGAATTTTTGTAGTCTTATTCTTTTGTTTCTAAGCACAAAGCTGGAGTGGCTAATGTTGTTGCTGATGCACTTTCCAGACGATATTCGTTGTTATCAATTCTGGAAGCAAGAGTTCTTGGATTTTCTTTCATTAAAGAGTTGTATGTTGCTGATCCAGACTTCGCTGATCGCCTCACTGAAGCTAATCAGAAAGGACCATTTGTTGTTCAAGATGGTTTCTTATTTAAAAATGGAAAGTTGTGCATTCCCAGGGGTTCGATAAGAGATTTACCGATAAGAGAAGCACATGGAGGAGGTCTAGCTGGCCATTTTGGTATTAACAAAACTGGAGAGATTCTCACTGAACACTTCTACTGGCCAAGTTTACTGAAGGATGTTCAGAATATCATTAGTCGCTGTCCAACTTGTCACCAGGCGAAGGCTTCTTTTCACAAAGGACTGTATACTCCTCTTCCAGTTCCAAGTCAGCCATGGAAAGATTTCAGTATGGATTTCATTGTTGCACTACCCAGAACTCAGAGAGGAAAAGACTCAATAATGGTGGTTGTTGATCGATTTTCAAAAATGGCACATTTTGTTCCCTGCAACACCACAAATGATGCTTCAACAGTTACAAATCTATTTTTCAAAGAAATTGTTCGTTTGCATGGGATTCCAAAAACAATTGTTTCAGATAGAGATGTGAAGTTTCTGAGTTATTTCTGGAAGACCTTATGGAGACTGATGGGTACCAGATTAATGTTCAGTACGTCTCACCATCCTCAGACTGATGGAAAGACTGAAGTCATAAACAGAACAATTGGTATGTTATTAAGAACACTGGTGAAGAAGACACTAGAAGATTGGGATCTGAAGCTTGCTCATGCTGAGTCTGCTTTCAACAGAGCTCCAAATTATTCAACCAGTAAATCTCCGTTTGAAATTTGTTATGGTGTCAATCCACTGACTCCCATTGATTTAATTCCATTTTCGATTGAACCAAAAGCAAGTATTGAAGCTGAAGCCAGAGCAAAAGAAATAAAGAAAATTCATGAACAAGTGAAGGCCAGAATAGAGAAGGCAAATGCTAGTTACAAGGCCAGGGCAAACAAGAATAGAAAGCAGTCCAATTTTGCTCCAGGTGATCTAGTTTGGGTATACCTCAGAAAAGAAAGATTTCCATCAAGAAGGAAGAACAAGTTGATGCCCAGAGCTGAAGGACCATTCAAGATTCTGGAGAGGTATGGTGATAATGCTTATAAAGTTGAGCTACCTGGAGATATGTCAGTTTCAAGTACTTTTAATGTCGGGGATCTGATGCCTTATCTGGAAGATGATTACCTCGAGAACTTGAGGACAAGTCATTTCTTAGAGGAGGGGATTGATGTGGAAATGTCCAGGTTCACTGAACTGAATGACATCAGTGAACTGGAGAAGTCAACTGAACTGAAGGGTAGAACTGAATGAATAATGCCATCTGACCAGGCCATGCTAATTTTGCCAGCAATAGCCCATTTCAGACAAGTGTTCACTGAACTAGTCCAGTCACCAGTGGTAACACTCCTCCAGTGGAAAGAGTCTCTAGTGACAACCAGTAGTGATCCACCAGTGAAGTTCTCCACTGAAGCACTCCAGTGATCAGCTCCAGTCTAGTCTCCAGATGGATGCTCCAGATTTAAGTCTCTAGTGAAAGCTCCAGATTTACGTTCCAGTCTTCATTAATAAAGTTTATTCCAGTCACGTGTTTGTGGACCCAATAAAGAAGGAATGACAGCTGTCAAAGAAGATAAGGGAGGAGCGTGTGACAACGTTAATCCTAACGGTTTTGTGGGCCCTTGTGCAGAAGGAATCTTTCTAGAAGCTTTGTCTGTCCATTTCCCATTGGTTGATAAATTAGTGGTTGTCCTTAGCACATGACAACTTTTTGATTATTTTATTGTATTTCGTTAATTCCTAGGTAACAGCATGTGGCTATAAATAGGGGCTCTTTTCATTGTAAAAATCATGTTATGTTGAATTGAATGAAATTAATAGAGCAGCCTCTATTTCTTAAAATCTTCTTTTACCTTTATTGGGTGGTTAGGAGTGACCCCTTTATTAATATTTGTGGTGGTTCGTCCTTTATCAAATATTGTGGTGAGGTCTAAATCTTTGGTTTCCTTTATCTGTAATCGTGGTGGCTAGACCTTTATCGATTATAGTGGTGGGGCGGAGTGTTTCCTTCATCCTTGATTCCGGTGGCTTGGCCTTTACGAATCTTGGTGGTGGATTCTTTTATCTATCATTTTTATTTTAGAAGTCTTGTATTATTGTTTGTTTCATGTTAAAATCCAGAAAATACCAAAAATAGTCTTCCGCTGTCGTTTGTCGCGTGATTTACGCATCATCATCTATATGGAGTTTGGGACAAATTTAAAATTCACCAACCAAACCCTATGAACATATTCAATGTGCCAAGGTGAAATAAGAGAGTATCCAAATTGCATCAAGAGTTGAAGGCAACCAATGGAGCTATGCTAGGCAAAGCTCTAAGTTGTGATAAGAATGGAGAAGTCAAGATACCCGATAGAAGGTACAAGAGGTAGAGTGAAGAACAAGTGTGTTTTGTTTTCACGATGACATTTCTTAATCCAAGAAAGGGAACAAGAAAAGTTCTTACGAGATACTACCTACAACCAATGTGGTTTAGATAGGTTATTTGGAAGCGAGCAATTTTGACTATCTTATTAGCAAGATTATGTAAATTAGAAGTTTCGCTAAGCCAAGTATCTATTTTGATTATAATGGTTTCCTAATATGGATGATACTAGGTGTCAACCTAACATTTATTGAGTTTCTCAATATCGGAAAACAAGTAGGAAACACAAGACTTGAGATTCTAGAATCACAACCTTAAAGAGCATGTCGGATTTTACCTTAGTGATTGAATCTTGATCTTATAATACCCTAAAATTTTTAATATAAAAGTATTAGGTAAATGAATTTTAGTACTTAGATAAATATGGAATATAGACAATAATAATGATCTTTAAACTTAATTCTAAGAAGTTAAGTGGATGGACTAAATCTAAATTGTACTCCGTAAACAATAACAAACAAAAGTAATCCATGAGATAGAGAAATTTGGTCAATTTCATTGGATAAAAACTAAAAACTAAAAGAATTTTTAAGTTAAGGATACATGATTTAAAAATCAATTTTGGGCTTATCGGAACTAACAAACTGACTGACTAGAAATCCCGAATTGTGAGCTAGAGTTTGAGATTTTCGGGCTTATACAACTCCTTTATAAATACGACTTCTGGATTATTATATTCCTTCATATACTCGTCTTGCAAATTACGTTCCATGCACTCTATTCAAGCACCTATAGTAACAAATCAATTAAACAAAAGTAAGTCGATACTCAGATCATTCAATACAAACCAAACTAAACTAAACGGAAATGAGCAGAGAAGAACATCGGCGATCGTGGGTATCATTAGGGAGATAACAGTAGGAGTTCGTTTCGTCGTTAGTGATCGCATCATTCGTGCAAGACCCTCTCGAGTTCTTTTCGGGTTTGTTACGATGCCTGTGTTTGTCTTGTGAGATTTGTAAGGATTGTGATGGATCTGTCGGCTTTAGAATTTTAAACTACGGTTCAGGTACGGATTCCTATTTTAAACTATGTTCGTTATATAATAGTACGGACAGTTTTTATCCAAAAAAAACCCTAATTCTCTCTCTAGCTATGACGATTTTGCATCTTTTTCGTTCCCTCCTCTCTTGTTTAATCTAAACTATTATTCAGTTCTGATTGGAACTAGTCCTTCTTGTTACAATTCTTGGCTGTTGATGGTGGAGTTTTGATCAGATTGTAGGGTTCTTTCTCTTTTCTTTCGCCAACCTTATTCTCATTGTGTCTTCCTTCGATTGTATAGAGCAGTGGGTTAATCGGTCCTGCAGGAATATACCTAGATCTACCTATTACTCTATCTGATTGGGGAACCGCCATCGGGTAGGGCTGCTAGTATTAGGGTTTTTTTTCTGTTTTTCTGCATTTGTTGGTTACGCGGTGTTTAAGGTTTTTTGTTTGCATTGTTTTTAGTTTGTATGAAGAGAGATTGTGCTTTTGATATTAAAGCTTTAGAAGAGCGTTTTAACAGATTGAGGTCAGGTACTTGTGTACAACCGGAGATGTCAGGCAAAAAGAATAAGGGTGGAAGCCCTAATAAAGGTCGAAACCCTAATTCTGGTGGTAAGAAAATTGATTCTAGTTCGAGTAAGGGAGAGTCACCTACTGTGAGTCCAGATTTTGATGCAAAGGTTGATAAGATTTCGTCCAGTGGTGTAGACGAGAAACCAGGTGGTGGTATTGAATCCATTAATCAAACTCCTAGTTGTGGGTCAACTAATGATATTGATTAGTCAAGTTCAGCTAGTGACAAGTCAGTTAAGACTACTGTTAAACAGAATACGAATGAGGATAAACTAGGTGGGGGTTCTAATACCTCTAGCAAAACTCCTAGTGAATCTGTTGATGGTGGAAATTATGGGCAGAAAGTCGAAAACAAAATAATGGATAAGCCAATGCCACCGTGATGTGTAAATCACGCGACAAACGACAACGGAAGACTATTTTTGGTATTTTCTGGATTTTATGAAATAAAATAAACAAACACGAGACAACAAAGTAAAAAGATAGATAAAGAATCCACCACCAAGATTCGTAAAGGCTAAGCCACCGGAATCAAGGATAAGGGAAACACTCCGCCCCAGCACTATAATCGATAAAAGGTCTAGCCACCACGATTACAGATAAAGGAAACCGAAGATTTAGACCTCACCACAATATTTGATAAAGGACGAACCACCACAAATATCGATAAAGGGGTCACTCCTAACCACCAAGATCAAAGATCTCTAAAGGTGAAAGAAGATTTTTGTAAGAAATAGAGGCTACTCTATTAATTTCATTCAACATCAAAAACTGTCTTACAATAAGAAATAAAGCCTCTATTTATAGCCACATGCTATTTTCTAGGAAAAGAAAATACAATAAATAAATACATAAAAAACTGTCATGTGCTAAGCCACTAATTGTTTTTGGCCAATAGGAAATGGACAGAGTAGGTTTCTAGAAACATTCCCCTGCAAGTGGTCCCACAATACCGTTAGAAATATCGTTGTCACACGTGCCTTCCTTATCCCTGTCAACAGCTGTCATTCTTCTTTATTGGGCCCACAAACATGGGACTTCAGTGGGGACTTTATTGATTGGAAACTGGAAACAAAAATCTGGACTTCCATTGGAGACAAAATCTGGAGCATTCATCTGGAGACTAGACTGGAGCTGGTCACTGGATTGCTTCAGTGGATATCTTCACTGGTGGATTACCACTGTTGGTCACTGGAGAATCTTGCCACTGGAGAAGTGTTACTACTGGTGACTGGACTGGTTCAGTAAAGACTTGTCTGAAATGGGCCACTACTGGCAGAATCAACATGGCTTGTTCAGATGGCATTATCAGTTCAGTTTCCTTCAGTTCAGTTAGCTTCTTCAGTTCGCTGGGTTTCTCCAGTTCAGTGAACCTGGACATTTCTGCATCATTCTCCTCCTCTAAAAAGGGACTTGTCCTCAAGTCCTCGAGGTACTCATCCTCCAGATAAGGCATCAGATGTCCCACATTAAAAGTACTTGAAACTGCCATATCTCCAGGTAGCTCAACCTTGTAAGCATTATCACCATATCTTTCCAGAATCTTGAAGGGTCCTTCAGCCCTGGGCATCAGTTTACTCTTCCTCTTTGCTGGAAACCTTTCTTTTCTTAGATGCACCCAAACAAGATCACCTGGTGTAAAACTGGGCTGCTTTCTATTCTTGTTTGCCTTGGCCTTGTAGCTGGCATTTGCTTTCTCTATTATGGTCTTCACTTGTTCATGAATTTTCTTTATTTCTTTTGCCCTGGTTTCAGCTTCAATACTTGCTTTTGGTTCAATCGAAAATGGAATTAAATCAATGTGAGTCAGTGGATTGACACCATAACAAATTTCAAACGGGGATTTACTAGTTGAATAATTTGGAGCTCTGTTGAAAGAAAACTCAGCATGAGCAAGCTTCACATCCCAATCTTTCAGTGTCTTCTTCACTAGTGTTCTTAATAATATACCAACTGTTCTGTTCGTGACTTCAGTCTGTCCATCAGTCTGAGGAAGGTGAGACGTACTGAACAATAATCTGGTACCCATCAGTCTCCATAAGGTCTTCCAAAAATTACTCAGAAACTTTACATCTCTATCTGAAACAATTGTCTTTGGAATCCCATGCAAACGAACAATTTCCTTGAAAAATAGATTTGCAACTGCTGAAGCATCATTTGTGGTGTTGCAGGGAACAAAATGTGCCATTTTTGAAAATCGATCAACCACCACCATTATTGAATCTTTACCCCTTTGAGTTCTGGGCAGTGCAACAATGAAATCCATACTGAGATCTTCCCATGGTTGGCTTGGAACTGGAAGAGGAGTATACAACCCTTTGTGAAAAGTTGCCTTCGCCTGGTGACAAGTTGGGCAGCGACTGATGATACTCTGGACATCCTTCAGTAGACTTGGCTAGTAGAAGTGTTCAGTGAGGATCTCTCCAGTTTTGTTAATGCGAAAATGGACAGCTAAACCTCCTCCATGTGCTTCTCTTATCAGTAAATCTCTTATCGAACCCCTGGGAATGCAAAACTTTTCATTTTTAAATAAGAAACCATCCTGAACAACAAACGGTCCTTTCTGGTGAGCTTCAGTGAGGCGATCAGAAAAATCTGGATCAACAGCATACAATTCTTTGATGAAAGAAAATCCAAGAACTTTTGCTTCCAGAATAGATAACAGTGAATATCTCCTTGACAGTGCATCAGCGACAACATTAGCTACTCCAGCTTTGTGTTTAGAAACAAAAGAATAAGACTGTAAAAATTCCACCCATTTTGCATGTCTGGCATTAAGCTTGTGTTGACCATTAATGAACTTCAGTGCTTCATGATCAGAAAATAGGACAAACTGTTTTGGCTTCAGATAATGTGACCAGTGAGTGATAGCACGAATAATTGCATAAAATTCTTTGTCATAAGTACTATACTTCAGTTTAGAACCATTGAGCTTTTCACTGAAATATGCAACTGGATGCCCTGCTTGTACCAGAACTGCACCAATACCTACTCCACTGGCGTCAAACTCTAACTCAAACAACTGATCAAAATTTGGCAAGGATAGAACTGGAGCTGAACTGAGCTTTTCCTTCAGTGACTCGAAAGCCAACTGGGCTGAATTAGGCCAATCAAATACACCTTTCTTCAGACAGTCAGTGATTGGAGCCACAACTGTAGAGAAATTTTTGATAAATCTTCTATAAAAAGATGCCAGTCCATGAAAACTCCTAACTTCAGTGATTGTAGTTGGAACTGGCCATGATCTGATGGCTTCTACCTTTGAAGGATCCATGGAAATACCTTCTTTTGAAACAACATATCCCAGAAATATTACACTTTCAACCATGAAATCACATTTCTCCACTTTACCATACAACTGGTGCCTTCTCAGTAATTCAAACACATTTCTTAAATGGTTAACATGTTCAGCTTCAGTTTTTGAATATACAAGAATATCATCAAAATAAACAACGACAAACTGACCAATAAGTGGCCTGAGAACTTCATTCATTAACCTCATGAAAGTACTAGGAGCATTAGATAAACCAAAAGGCATTACTAACCATTCATAAAGGCCTCCTTTAATTTTGAATGCAGTCTTCCACTCATCTCCATCTTTCATTCTGATCTGGTGATAACCACTTCTGAGATCAATTTTAGAAAACACACTGGAGCCATGTAACTCATCAAGTATATCATCCTATCTGGGAATGGGATATCTATACTTAATAGTTATATTATTTATGGCTCTGCTATCAACACAAGTTCTCATCGAACCATCTTTCTTTGGGACCAGGAGAGCTGGAACTGAACAAGGACTCATGCTTGCTCTGACATAACCTTTGGCAACCAACTCATCTACCTGCCTTTGCAACTCCTTTGCTTCAGTAGGTGAACATCTATAAGCAGCTTTGTTTGGAAGAACTGAACCTGGAACCAGGTCAATCTGGTGTTCAATTCCTCTTACTGGTGGCAAACCTTCAGGTAGGTCTTCTGGGAAAACATCAGTGAATTCCTTTAGTAGAGACTTCAGGAGAATGGGGACTCCAGTGATCTCCTTCTCTTCAGTACGCTCAAGCACCAGTAACATCATAACTGGAGAGCCTTCAGTTAACTCTTCTTCTACTTCAATTTGAGACATAAACAAAGACTTACTAGGCTGGTCCTTCTTATTAACTTTCAGTAACTCATTGGGTTTCAGAGAAGTCAAAGTGACCTTCTTCCCACTTAGAAATAATGAATAAGAATTCATACGACCATTATGAAATACATAATTATCAAATAACCAAGGTCTACCCAGTAATATATGACAAGCATCCATATGAACAACATCACAAACAATTTTATCTTGATAAACAGATCCAATGAAAAAAGGAATAGTAACCTGTCGATTAACTTTTACCTCAGATCCTTCACTGAGCCATTGCAATTTGTAAGGACGAGGGTGCTTTACTGTAGGCAGTTCCAGTTTCTCTACCATGTAAGTTGAAGCAGCATTAGCACAACTCCCACCGTCGATGATCAGATTACACACCTTGCCTTTAACAGTACATCTGGAATGGAAGATATTTTCTCTCTGGGCAGTATCAGTTGCAACTTCATCAGTGTGCATCACTCTTCTTACTACTAGCATCTCTCCAACATCTGCACCTACATATGCCTCTTCACTTTCATCATCATCATACACTGGTTCACCTTCTTCAGTATCAACATCTGGTAAGCTTTCAATCTCCTTAGCAGTGAGTGCTCGCTGGTTGGGACACTGCACCTGGAAGTGACCAAAACCATGGCATTTAAAGCATTTTCTTCCAACTGGTTCTTTTGATCCTCCAGTTTCTTTCTCCTTTCCTTTGAAGGATTTCTGAACAGTTTCACTGGGTCTGGTAACTGGTTGACTGGAACTGGAAGTAACCTTAGTGAAAGGTTTGTACTGGACCTTCTTCTTCAGTTGCTTTTCAATCTGGAGGGCCACTTTGCATGCACCTTCATAAGTCCAGATGGGCTGCAATTCTATCTTCTCAGTAATAGTAGCACCAAGGAATCTGGCGATAGTATGCTCTTCAGTTTCTTTGACACCAGTTCTTGTCTTCAGTTGCTCAAACTCCCTAATATACTCCACAACTTCTTTAGCACCTTGCTTCAGATTATTCATCAGTAGATACTGATCTTGCTTGTACGACTGAGGAACAAATCTTTTCTGCATAACTTCCTTCAGTTTGGACCAGGTCTTGATTTTACTATTACCCTTATACTCCCTTTCAGATTTCATATTGTCATACCAAGATGAAGCATACTTTTTAAGCTTAATAATGGCAACCTTAAAACGTTTTTTTATCATCATAACCTTTTATTTCCATAATCCTATCCATAACCTGAATCCATTCAAAATATTCTTCTGGGTTAGAAGACCCATTGAAATCTGGTGGATCTATCTTAATGTCTCTAGTATCATCACCCTTATGTTTCCTTTGTCTTTATCTGGGATGTGGGTCATTAGAATCACTAGAGTTTCTGGGTGTACTATCAGATCTTTCACTAGGACATTGAGATTCAAAATCTCTTTCACTAGCAACAACATGGTCTCTATTAAACCTCAAACCACCATCTTCTAACATATGAACAACTCTACCAAGTGCTTCTTATAGATCTTCTATCTGTCTATCCCTCCTAGCATTATGAGCTTCTTCTAATGTCATATTTCTTCTAAAAGCCATTTATATTCAACCAACTTAATAGATCTAGAAAACCAAACTCAGATCTGACTAAATCGAAATGAGATCTAAACAGATCTAGAACGGATCTAGACAAACAATACCCCAACGGACAAAAAAGATTAAGAAACCTTTTTCAAACCTGGCTCTGATACCAAATTTGATGCGTAAATCACGCGACAAACGACAGCGGAAGACTATTTTTGGTATTTTCTGGATTTTATGAAATAAAATAAACAAACACGAGACAACAAAGTAAAAAGATAGATAAAGAATCCACCACCAAGATTCGTAAAGGCTAAGCCACCGGAATCAAGGATAAAGGAAACACTCCGCCCCACTACTATAATCGATAAAGGTCTAGCCACCAAGATTACAGATAAAGGAAACCGAAGATTTAGACCTCACCACAATATTTGATAAAGGACGAACCACCACAAATATCGATAAAGGGGTCACTCCTAACCACCAAGATCAAAGATCTCTAAAGGTAAAAGAAGATTTTTGTAAGAAATAGAGGCTACTCTATTAATTTCATTCAACATCAAAACCTGTCTTACAATGAGAAATAAAGCCTCCATTTATAGCCACATGTTATTTTCTAAGAAAAGAAAATACAATAAATAAATACATAAAAAACTGTCATGTGCTAAGCCACTAATTATTTTTGGCCAATAGGAAATGGACATAGTAGGTTTCTAGAAACATTCCCCTGCAAATGGTCCCACAATACCGTTAGAAATATCGTTGTCACACGTGCCTTCCTTATCCCTGTCAACTGCTGTCATTCTTCTTTATTGGGTCCACAAACATGGGACTTCAGTGGGGACTTTATTGATTGGAAACTGGAAACAAAAATCTGGACTTCCACTGGAGGCAAAATCTGGAGCATTCATCTGGAGACTAGACTGGAGCTGGTCACTGGAGTGCTTCAGTGGATATCTTCACTGGTGGATTACCACTGTTGGTCACTGGAGAATCTTGCCACTGGAGAAGTGTTACTACTGGTGACTGGACTGGTTCAGTAAAGACTTGTCTGAAATGGGCCACTACTGGCAGAATCAACATGGCTTGTTCAGATGGCATTATCAGTTCAGTTTCCTCAGTTCAGTTAGCTTCTTCAGTTCGCTGGGTTTCTCCAGTTCAGTGAACCTGGACATTTCTGCATCACACCGCCTCCTACTCCTTACATTGATTGGACGACGAGATTGAATACTAATTCATCATCTCTTAAGGACACTGGAAAAAGCCTGTATGTGGAGGTACAACCTAGTTCTGGTGCAGAGAAGATAGAGGAAAAGGGTAATTCAGAGGCCACTAAGGCTGATGGAGCTGCAAAACCTGATCATGTATCATATGCAGCTAAACTTAAGGAAAATGATCCCCAACGTAAAGTAAATTTCAGATTACTAGAGACAACTGAAGTTGTGGAGAATGCCGACTTAGCAATCCCAAAGGAGTCTGTTAGACAGGTTCAAACAAGGTTTTCTAATGTACTATATGGATATTTTTTGGGAGAGAGATTGGCATATCCTGTGGTTGAGTAATACGCCAAAAATGCTTGGGCAAAATATGGTGTGAATAAAATAATGATGAACTCAAATGGATTTTTCTTCTTTAAATTCAACTCGAAATATGGGATGGAAAAAGTACTACAAGATGGACCTTGGTTGATCTAGAATACACCTATTTTCCTTAAAACATGGTCTCCTACTGAATCACTAAAGAAAGAAGAGATTAAAAAGATTCTTGTTTGGGTGAAAATGCACAATGTGCCTTTAGCGGTGTATACTGATGATGGGCTGAGTTTATTGGCATCTAAGATAGGTACACTGAAATTGCTAGACAACTATACTATTGCTATGTGTGTGGATGCATGGGGTCATAGTAGCTATGCCCGAGCTATGATAGAATTGAATGCGGATAGAGACCTTAAAGATAGTATTGTGGTTGCGATTCCTAACTTAGATGGGGAGGGACATATAAGAGAAATTGTGAAACTGGAGTATGAATGGACACCACCCAGGTGTCCAGCGTGTTGCATATTTGGTCATGATCATGCCCATTGCCCAAAGAAACTGCATGAAACAAGAAAAAAGGGTGTTGAAACTGATGAACAGGGATTCCAACTGGTAAAGAAGAAGAAAAGTGCAAAGCAACGGTTCCCCCAAAGGAAACCCAAGCAAACAGTAATGTATCGGCCTAAAAGTGTTTCGTCTGACCAAAACACAACTAGTGCAGCTCCTCAATCTGAGAAACCAAAAGGTGGGTCTGCTGGTGCAAGCTCTTCAGGTACAAAAACGCAACCAGAGATTGTTGATACTAGTAATTCTTTTAGTGCTCTAGATGATGAACTTGCAGAAACAAATACAGCTAGTGAACCAAAGAAAGGGGGAACTAACTCATATAGTGTTGAGGTGGATTCAGATGGAGATGAGATCATTAATATCATTGAAACTGAATCAGCTAAGTTCATGGCTAGTAATACGGTTCCGAAAGACACTGAGGGGGCAAGCACTCCCGGGGATAATGTTTCAAATGGGTAGTATAGCTGCTTGGAATATAAGGGCTTGAACCGGCCCTGAAGCAAAAAGAGGTTCGCCAGGTTGTCATCGAAAACAATCTACAGGTGTGTGCTATTATGGAGTCTCATACGGATGTTTCTTCTGTTTTTGATGTGTGTAAAATGATTTGTCGTACTTGGGACTGGATATCAAATGGTAGTTTGTGTAATAAAGGTACTCGCATCATTGTTGGTTAGAACTCTGATTTAGTTGATGTCATGCTACTAGCGCAATCTGACCAAGTGGTACATTTACAGCTTACTTTTAAACTTGATAGTAAGTCTCTTTTTTGTTCTTTTGTTTATGCTAAGAATCACTATAAGGAGCGTAGAGACTTATGGAAAAACCTGGGTATGCATAAGCATTTTGTAAGGAATAAACCTTGGTGCATACTGGGTAATTTTAACGCTTCGTTGAATCTTGAGGATAAGTGTGCTGGTTCCTCCTCTATTAATAACGGCATGCGTGAGTTCAAGGATTGTGTAGATGATATAGAAGTCATTGATGTGAACAGATCTGGTCTCCATTTTACATGGAACCAAAAGCCGAAGAAAGGAATAGGTATTCTTAAGAAGATTGATAGGGTACTGGGTAATGTACATTTTTTGACTGAATATCCAACTTCTCACACTGTTTTTCAGCCTTATAGGGTTTCTGACCATACGCCATGCATCCTGAGGCTTCCCAATGTTAGTAGATCTCGACCTAAGCCGTTCAAGTTTGCAAATTTTCTTGCTGATAAACCAGGTTTTCTTGACATGGTTTCTTCAGCATGGAATGTTGAGATGGAGGGATACCACATGTTTAAAATTGTTAAAAAGCTTAAGTCCTTAAAAACTCTAATTCGCAGCCTTTTGTTCAAATAGGGTAATTTAAAGGAACGAGTTGCTTAATGTAGAAAACGCCTTGATGAAGTGCAGGTCCAGATTGATAGCAATCCTAATGATGCAGCTCTACGTCAACAAGAATCTGATTGTTTAACTGATTTTAAGCAAGCGGTCCTGGATGAAGAGTGTTTTCTTAAGCAAAAGGCGAAGGTTAACTGGTTACAAGTGGGAGATTCAAATACAACTTATTTCCATAAATCGCTTAAATGTAAGAATCATAGAAGCCGAATTGAGCGAAATTCTGATGCATCAGGTTCTATACATGAAGGCAGTTCGGTGTCAGATGCTTTTATTAAGCATTATGAAGATTTTTTGGGCAAGGAGGGTTCTACAATCCCGTTTTCTGATAGGAGTTTGTTTCTTAATAAGATCAATGGCCAAAAGGCTGCTCATATGGTCAGACATGTAACAGATGATGAAATTAAAGAAGCGATGTTCTCTATGGGTGATAATAAGGCCCCGGGTCCAGATGGTTACACAGTTATTTTTTAAGAAGACTTGGGACATAATTGGGAAAGAAGTGTGTAATGCCATTAAGTATTTCTTCCGGAATGGTAATCTCCTGAAAGAATTGAATCATACAATCATAGCATTGGTCCCAAAGGTCAATAATCCTACTTTCATTAATGATTTTCGTCCTATATCCTGTTGTAATGTTCTTTATAAATGTATTAGTAAGATTCTGACTAACAGACTGAAAGATGGGCTAGATGATATTGTTAGCATCAATCAGTCGACTTTTATTCCTAGCAGAAGCATTTCTGATAATATTATGCTTACCCAAGAACTCATGCATGGTTATCATTTAGATAGGGGTCCTCCCAAGTGTGCTTTTAAAGTAGATATCCAAAAATCTTATGATACTGTTGATTGGAGATTTCTGAGGATGGCTTTACTCGGGTTCGGTTTTCACCCGAAAATGGTAGCTTGGATTATGGAATGTGTTGCTTCACCTTCGTTCTCTATTTCTATTAATGGGAATTTGCATGGTTTCTTTTGGGGAAAATGGGGTTTAAGGCAGGGAGACCCGATGTCACCTTATTTGTTTACACTAGTTATGGAAGTCTTATCCTTATTGTTACAAAGGGCGGTAAGGGATTCCCAGTATAAGTTTCATTATAGATGTGAAAAGGAGCAGATTATTAGTGTTTGTTTTGCTGATGATTTGCTTCTTTTTGCTCATGGTGATTACAATTCAGCCAAGATTATTCTGGACGTGCTGAATTCATTTATGGACATTTCTGGGTTAGTTCCAAGTATTCAGAAAAGTACGGTCTTTTTCTGTAATGTTGCTACGCATGTCAAACATTCTATTTGAGGTTGAGACTTTGCCAATTCGTTATCTTGGAGTCCCATTGATTTCTACCAGGTTAGTTTATCAAGATTGTGTTGTTCTTGTTGAAAGAATGGAGAAACGTATTAATAACTGGAGGAATAAAACCTTGTCCTTTGCGGGGAGACTTCAACTGGTAAATTCGGTACTTTCTTCATTACATACTTATTGGGCTTCCGTATTCATTCTTTCGGCGCGTATCATTTCTAAATTAGAGCAGAAAATGCGTGGTTTCCTTTGGAGTCAAGGGGCTTTGTCTAAAGGCAAAGTTAAGGTGGCTTGGAAGTCTATTTGCCTTCCAAAATATGAGGGTGGGTTGGGCATTAAGCGTATTTCAGATGTTAATAAATCTCTGATGTGTTCCCTCATTTGGCGACTAATTAATGACCGGCACTCCTTATGGGTTAAGTGGGTTCATGCGTATAAGTTAAAGGGACGTAGTTTTTGGGAAGTTCCATCTCGGGCTGGTATTTCATGGGGTTGGCGTAAACTTTTGCAATTAAGACACTCTATGCGTCCTTTTATTAGCTCAAAGATTGGTGATGGTACGACTACTTCGGTTTGGCATGATAAATGGGACCAGGTCGGTCCTTTGATCAGGTTTATTTCGCCTAGGGGTGCTTGGAAATGGCCGGCTGCGTGGTATGATTTATTTCCTGTTCTTATTAATTGCACGGTTCCTGTTATTAATAATGAGGCTCATGATAAGCTGATTTGGTGTGATGATTCGGGAAAGGAGGTTTCATTTTCGGCTTCTTCTGTGTGGAACTCGATTCGTGTTAAGGGGCCTGAAGTTGATTGGGTTAAGCTTGTGTGGTTTTCAAGATGTATACTGAGGCATTCTTTTTTATTATGGCTAGTGATGAAGAAAAAGATAAAGACGCATGACAGGTTGAAACCCTGGGACGTGGGGGGAGCAACTAATCTTAACCTTGTTTGTTGTTCTTTGTGCAAAACAGGTCCGGATTCTCATTCTCATTTGTTTTTTGAGTGCCCTTATTCTGCTCAAGTTTGGACAGGTATTAAGCACTTGGTAAGTTTGGCGACTACTTCTCAACGATGGGATGATATAGTGGCAAATTTGCTTCTGCTTTCTAAAAGCAATTCGGCTACTAGTGTAATTGCTAGACTTGTATTGGCAGCAACAGTCTACTTCGTTTGGCAAGAGAGGAACAACCGCATGTTCAATAACAATCTGCGTTCTCCTGAGCAACTAATCAAAGCTATTGTTGATATAGTTCGGTTACGTTTAGTGACTATAAAGTTTAAAGTTGGAGAAAAGTTGAAGAATCTGTTTTTTTTTGGTTAATGGGATTTCCCTGTGAATTATACCATAACCAAAAACATTACAATACAAGTAGCATGGCTGATTACCAAGCTAGTTCAAATGTATGACATGACCATACATATGTTAAAACACATCTCACAAACAAGCTATCATCTAACAGCTAGCATACGATTAGAACAACACATTAGAATAAAGAAAACCTAATGTGAGCAAAAATACTCCTCTTGCACAATTGCCTCTATCTTGTATTCACCACGACATCTCGTGGCACCTTCCAAGCTTGTAATAAGCGATCAACATTAGCTGTATTCTTGAACCTGGACGTCACCATCTTCAAGCAAACTATAGATATGATTTGTTCACCGATCACATCAGGGGGTCTCGTATGATGAGTAAATAGCCGGTTATTTCTTTCTTGCCATATATAATAAGCCAAGATCTCTTTTAGTGGACAATGGCGCGTAGGATGGCTTAGTTTAGTAGTATTTTATGCACTAGTATTGCTGGTTGTATTTGGCTCCTATTGTTTTTGCTATTTTAGCTTGATAAACCTTCCACAACCTGTTGTGGAAGGAAACTAATGTGGTACTCTGCCACATTACTTGATTTGTACTGTTATATTGTTGTTGGTATAAAAGCTTAAACAGGGTAATCCCTTTTACCCAAATTCTTATTTTAAATTATATTTGTTATATTAAGGTACGGATTTCTGTTTTAAACTTGTACGTATGCATATATATCAAAACTATGATTTGAATTCCGTTTGTTCCTTCTGCGTTACTCTGTTGTTAAAGTGATTTGATATGCCTTTTAAGGCCTCAAAACTATTTTGTTCGTATATGCTATATGTTAGTTATGATCTGAAGGTTTTAAATAAATTCTGAATTTTTGAAATATATGTACGAAAGATCTTTAATATGTTGAAATTTTTATTCGAAATAAGAAAGCTTTTGAAACATTGTACTATATGATTATTTTTGAAAAGCTATTTGTAAAGTTGTTTTGGTATATGAGAATATGATATGAAAACCCCGAGCTAACCACCTGTAGGGGTACTACAGGCACATCATTGGGGGCACCAATGGTGTGACACTTCGTGGCAGTGTGATTGGTTACGGCGTCTCTGTTTGTAGGTGTGCTATAAAAGCATTGCCTTTTTGTTTTGGGAGGCGTATGAGTCGACTCTAGTTTGTAGGTTCTAGTAGGGTGGATGGTTGTGTTGTGCCCGATACACCATTTAACATTTGTAGGGTACATTTGGATCTGCAGGTCTATTGTACATATGTCTGGCATTTGTTATGTCGGTCCATGGGATTCGATATGCAAGTGTATGTGTTTTTGTTGTAGGAGCTTGGTTGTCTTTGAAATTATGGAACTTTGAAATGTAGGTATTTTGATAATGTTGGATTTCAAAATATGAAACTTTGTATGCTTTTTGATAACGTTGGATACGATATGTTCTTTTGATAATGCGAAAAATGTTGATTTGATATTATGACTATATTTGTTTCGAATTAATATTATTTATTTAAAATGTGTTTTTAATACTTTGTTTCGTTAAAAATATCTTTTTATTTTTGTAAGCGTTAAATGATTTTATTTGTTAGAAAATACATTTTGTCTATTTTGAACATTACTATATGTATATCTATATCCGCGCACTGAGCAATTGGCTCAGCCGCAGTTTTTCTTTCCCTGCGGCAGGTATTAAGAAAGAGTAGGAAATGGATTTTTAGCTAGCTTCCGCACTCAAAAGATTTGTTGAAGATCAAGGTCAAGGATCGTTTAGGCTATGATAATTGTAAAAATATTAAGAGAAATTTTGTTTAGCACTCTTGTACTATCGTTTAAGTTCGAAATTGACCCTTTATATTCGAATTTAGAAGTGGGGTGTTACAGATCTAATCTTGCCATTTGAACGAGAATTGTTCTCGGTCGTTGGAATGTCGCATATACAAAATTTTGAATATGCATTCGAAATTTTCTAAAGTATTACACTTAGTTGTTTTACTTATATATGACTTCATAAGTTCCTACTCCGTTGATAATCAAAGTTTATTTTGGATCATACATGTGAAAATAGGAATGCCTTGCATTTCGTTTGTCTTCACTATTATATTGAAACATACAAGATATGGTTCAAAATGATCTAAAGTAACTCATCCCCTTTTTGGTTAAACCTTATTCCAAGTGGTAGAAGGTTATATGTTATGACATTAATTAGAATTATCTTGTTTTATGTCTAACAATTAATGATTCATGAATTAGTGAAGAGTTAGCCTTGTTTGATAAATATTTTCATTGTTTCCACGATAAGTGAAACTCATCAAAATCAAAGATATTCAGGACGCCCTCGTTTGTCAGACCGTCAAAACGAGATTGACTAAGGATATGTTGAGGTGCGGAATCTCTCAAGATAACCCACAGTTTCTATATCACCTTTTGTAAGATATATATATATATATATATATATATATATATATATATATATCACTATATATTATCTATGCGTGAACATAAACACTCGTATTTGGTTACTATAGTGAGGCGGCTCTCCGGACAAGAATACCCGATATGTATTCTACTTCCTAAGCCAACCAACACGAGTGTGTGTTTTGCGGTTCGTGCATGAGACGAGTACAACAAGATCTACTAGATTTGTGTGTTCTTAGCTCTAGTAGTTTCTCTCTCAAGATTTTGCTCGTTTCTCTCTCCCACTCGTGCTCTTGAACACGCAAGCCACACTCTCATATTTATAGGCCAGGGCTGAAACACGCAATGGCCCTTTGCCTTCGTGCATGTTTCCTTAAAGCCCATAAAGCCCATAAGGTTTTTGTCCTGTTTGGGTGTTCTCAAGAACACGCAAACTGTTTGAGTGTTCTTCTGACCACGCCTTATATGCGTGTTTCCAAGAACTCTCAAACCATTTGAGTGTTCCCACAACATGTCCATTTTGCTTGTTTCTAAGAACACTCAAATAACACTTAGGAATATTTAAGTTAATGTTCCATCTATGTAAACATAGATCTACCATTAACTTAATTACCCTTTATATGTGTTGTTTACATCCATGTTAAGTACCTGCAAAACATAAAAAATAAACCAACATATAAAACATATATAAAGATCCCAATATGATCACGACATATGTAAAGGTAATTATATTAACAGACGGTAATTTCCAATATAAATTACAAGACTTGACAACAAAATAAATATCACATCTAGAATGCTTTTGTCACCGAAAGACATGCACCAACAGTTTTCCCCTTGACACTAGCATCTAAATGTGGTCTTCAAGTCTTCGTCTGTTTCCCTAAGTGTTGGCCTTAACCCTGCCATCAGGAACTTCAGGTGTTGCATCCACTGGACTCCTGCTCTTCTTTTCAATCATATCAGCAGTACTTATATATTAGAGCCTAACCCTGTCTAATTTTCTACCCCGACCTTGCTCTCGGTAACAGTCGCTTGTACAGATAGCTCAACTGATCCTTTCTCTTTTGGATTAATAAGATCATGTACTGCATCAAGATATGCACACATGTCTTGAGCTGAAGAGTCTGACGGATTGTCAAACATGCTCCCATACTGATCAAAATTAAAGTACACAACAATGTCCAGGAGTTCACTTCCAACTTCTTCCTCAATAGTTGGTATGACCTGAATGCCGACCACTTCTTATACATCCGGTTGTTCCTGGATACCAGCTACTTCTTCTATAGCCGGTTTATCAGATGAAGGAGCATTAGATGTGCCAGCAGCATGGCCCGATTTGCCTTGGCCCGATAGGCCTTGCTGGCCTTGCTCCCACTGAGCTGCATTTATGTTTGAGGTCAGAAATCTCTGAATCTCCTCCTGTATGAAACCACACGGATCTTGGTCTTCCTCATCATCCCTTTGAAGATGTCTAAGAGCATCATCCTTGCAGCTAGACTTTCCCCCCTGAGATTCAGGATTTTTGATCTTGTGTGCAGCTCAGCAGACTTCTTACCTAAGCTTTTGAGATGCCTCGCTTGACCTAGTAACAATTGATGATGCACCCCAAATGAGTCAACTATCCCATTAATTGAGCCAATCGTTGCTTCCAGGGCATCCTGTAAGTCATATTGGCGATTCTCTAGCTCTAGGTGACTTTGTCTTATGAAGTCAACATCTCTTCTGTGTGAATCTTCTTTCTTCTTTAGCTTGTCAGACAAGCCTGCAACTAGAGCTCTCATCCTCTTGAAGTCTTCATCTAACTTGGATGCTCTATCCTTGTTAGTCTGAGAAGCTCCTTGATGAAGAAGTCACAGATAGTCTTGCTGTAGATGGTGGAGTCGTCAACGTAGACATGATTGGTGTTGTTGTAGAGCTGAGCGGCCTTACAGTCATCAAAACTGGCCTATATCCAATTTTGATTCCCAAAAGTCTAATATCCTTTGAAGGTGACTGGTCATCTTCTTTGCTCACCAGTGAAATAACAGTTGGTTTGATGACAGGCGGAAAGACTGAACTTGTGGGAGTTAATGGTGCTGCTGAACTAGAGGAAGGTTCATCCATCAATCCTTTACTTCTAGGGAGAGGTCCTTCAGTCATTTCTTCAGTTAAGTTATGCACATGCTCTTGATTTGTTGGTTTTGGCTGGTCCAAATCTTGTCTAGTCTCTACCATCTCGGAAACACGCAAACTTAGCCCATTTGGCAAAACACACATATTAGCTCACTTGGCAAAACTCTCATATTACACTTAGCCTATTTTTCGAATCACATGATCTTCGACTTTCCAAAAAGTCAAACTTCATAGACTTGTCTAACACTTGAATATTCACAAAGAATTTTCTCGAACCGGTATGATTAACGTAAGAATTCTTTAGAGAACACGATATGACAGATACGGAAACTTATTCGGTATCACTTTTATCAGTATTTTTCTCATAAAGAAATTCTTGAAAATTGTCACGACTTAAACGAACTTACAATGTCCAATCATTAAATCTTGACCCGATCTGTCGTTATTTAATGAACTTACAAAGTACAATCGTTAGTATTTGACATTTACAGCCTCTGTAATTAACAGTCGCTGTTTAATCTTGTAAATTTGCTCCGATCCTACACAAAACACTCAAAGCATAGAATATTGAACAAAAATACATAAAAATTCAAATATAATGAAAAATAAAGAAATAAATTTGATAGATAGATAAACAAACTCTTAATCTTCATTTTCATCTCCGTTTGAATTTTGGTGAGTTGTCGGTGTGTAAGTGTACTTTGCTTGACTTACAAGCTTGAGTGTTCTCCATTCCGGACTGGATAGACTCAATTTGTCATACACTTAAGAGATCCTTTATCTTCATGGTTGACACAAATCCTGTTAAGATATATTACCTGCACACTCAACACAGCAAAAATTCATATAGAATTTGATGAGTTAATCTCAAAAATAGATAATGAATTCGAAAACACTTAAACAGATAAATAACAGATAACAAACAATAAATTCTCACATTTAAGATTAGAATCTAAGCAATTATCATGTTAACACATAAAATAAGCATTTCCCTATTCAATTATCTAAAGTAAATTGCAAATCAAAATATAAATCAAATACATAAAAAATTTGACTCTGTTTGACATATTTAGACCGAAATCTTAAGTACTTAACCTAACTTTTCATGCAATTTAAAAGTAAGACCGATTTAAGGTGTACACAACACACAAAAATATTGTCTTAAAGTACACTACATTCCTATCACAACACACGCTTATTCGGTGTTCCATAAGAACGTAGTTGAGTCCTCCTAGAAACTAGATACCCCAAGTAGCAATGTCTCTCGTGCAATAGAACCCTATTATTGGCAATACACAATACGAAGCATGAAGTTATAAAATAAATCACATCAATTCATATTTTAAATTAATCTAATAAATCTTATACGTGTCATACTCAATACACAAGTATTGGAGAGACTAGTTTCCGCGGAAGAGATCAGATGTGGCAATTACATAAGTCTGCAAAGGAACCAATTTTCCCTTATTATTATATATGAACAATGATTCAAGACGATTACCGGTATGTATGTCCTCTTAAACACTCGGTGCGTCCGGCTTTTCCTTTGGTTGTAGATAATTTCAGCATACCCTGCCCAAGGACAGTCACCATGTAGACCGAGTAGCCTAGTAATATCCACTTATAAAGTTTTCGCATCTGTGTGACCCAAGTTTAGATATACTCTCACAATCGACAAAGCATCAAAATTAAGATATTTGGTGAGTATAAAAGATTGCCTTAAAGAATCAAGCCAGTGGTTCGCAGGTGGATACTTGCGTATCACAGAGACATACACTTGATTCACGTACAGGAATTCTCTTTACGCTTACTTCCTTGGGGAGCGACTGGCCTATCCAGTCGTTGAAGCATATGTTAAAAATGCATGGGCAAAATTTGGTTTGAAGAAAGTTATGATGAACAACGCTGGATTTTTCTTCTTTCAGTTTGAATCAAAGAATGGAATGACACAAGTATTGGAGAAAGGTCCTTGGATGATCAGATCGACTCCAATTTTCCTAAGTGAATGGACACCTACTTCTTGTCTTACGAAACAAGATTTAACATCAATTCCAGTTTGGGTTAAGCTATATGATGTTCCTTTAGCTGCCTATACTGAAGATGGACTAAGTATGATTGCTTCCAAACTGGGAAAACCTGTTTTACTTTACTCATATACAAGTCAGATGTGTTTGAGTTCATGGGGTAGACACTCTTATGCTAGGGCTTTGATTGAATTGGATGCGACGAAGAAATGGAAGGATGAGTTGATCATTGGTAACCCGAATCTGAATGGTGAAGGCATCAAAAAGAAAGTGGTTGCTGTTGAATTTGAATGGGAACCTCCACATTGTAGTCGATGCAAAAATTTTGGTCATACTGATAATTCATGTCCTTTACAGGCTCCAAAACAAAAGGAAACACCTAATATGGATTCGAAACAGGATGATGGGTTTACAAGGGTTAATCGTAAGAAAGATAAAGGGAAGGCGAATAAGGAGATGCCTTTGAAAGGGGTTAAATTAAATAAACCCAAGCCGAATTGGGTATGGAAACAAGCACCGGCTCCAACTGCTACTGATCCACAGCCTTCGTCTGTGAAACATCCAGCTCAAGAGACAACAAAAGACCCACCTAAATCTGATCCGAGCACTTCAAATGTGAGTACTAGTAATATCTTTTTCAGTTTTAGAGGAGGTGGCTGATGATGATATTAATGAAGGGTTGTATCGTGCTAACGATTTGTCTAGAGATCCATCTAATTCGTTCATAAATATGGATAGTGATGACGATGTGGTTGAGGATGCTAATGATGAGTTTTGTAATCCTCAGAAGAAGCCAACAGGTACCACAGGGGCAAGCACTCCTGCTTTAGTGGTTCCAAATGTATAACATCGCTGCTTGGAACCTAAGGGGGATGAACCAACCCCCAAAACAAAAAGAGGTTCGTCAGGTACTTTCGGATAATAAATTGTCGGTTTGTGCCATTTTAGAGTCTCATGTGTCTTCTGCTAAGTTGAAAGATTTGTGTTCCAATGTGTTTCATGACTGGATTTGGACATCTAATGGTTGTATGTGTGCTAAAAGTCCTCGTATTATACTTGGCTAGAATCCAAATGATGTAGATATTACGGTTGTTAATCAATCTGACCAAGTGATTCATGCCCAGGTCATTCTTAAAGCTGACAAAAAAGTTTTATTTTGCTCGTTTATCTATGCTCATAACAAATATATTCAAAGAATAGCGTTATGGAATGATCTCTCTTTGCATAAGTTGTTTGTTGGCAATAATCCTTGGTGTCTTTTGGGGGATTTTAATGCTACACTTAGTTTGGAGGATAATGCTAGTGGCTGCTCTAACATGGATATTTCTATGCGTGAATTCAATGAATGTGTTAGAGATATTGAAGTTACTGATGTTAATCGGGTTGGATTACAATTCACTTGGAATCAAAAACCTCAAGGTGATCATGGTGTGCTAAAGAAATTGGATAGAATTATGGGTAATGCTAGTTTTAAGAACATCTTTTCCGGGGCAATTGCTATGTTCCAACCTTACCGGATTTCAGACCACTCGCCTGCTGTTCTTAGACTACCTACGGTATCCAAATTTCGACCTAAATCATTTAAGTTTGCTAATCTTCTTGTGTTCCATGGGAGATTTAAAGATGTAGTTGCAGAAGCTTGGTCACTTGATATTACGGGTCATGCAATGTATTGTGTTGTGCAAAAGCTAAAAGGTCTCCAAAAACCCTTACGAAAATTGCTTTTTGATAAGGGTAATTTGCATGATAAAGTTCTCAAATTACGTACTGATTTGGATGATGCTCAATTAGCTTTGGATCGAAATCCTTTTAATCAGCAGATTAGAGAAAAAGCGGCTATCTCTTTGCAGGATTTTAATGAAGCAGTGTTAGATGAAGAGAGATTCCTTAAGCAGAAAGCGAAAGTGGAGTAGCTACGTGTTGGGGATTCAAATTCTGCATATTTCCATAAAGTGGTTCAAGCACGTACTGCAAGGAGTGGAATTGATATGGTTCTGGATCCCAATGGTGTCATGACTAATGATGGGGATCAAGTTGCCTCGGCCTTTCTTTGTCATTATCTCCATTTTCTTGGGCAAGCGGTTTCGGTTAGTCCTCTCAATACTTCAAATCTTTTTCAAAATGTTCTAACACAGGATCAATCCATTTCTATGGTTGCATCAGTATCTGCTGAAGAGGTTAAAACGGCTACGTTCTCTATGGGTGATGATAAATCCCCGGGACCTGATGGTTATTCTGCTTGCTTTTTCAAAAATGCTTGGGATATTGTAGGCCCTGACGTGATTAAAGCTGTCCAAGATTTCTTTATAAGTGGTAAATTGCTGAAAGAAATCAATCATACTATTATTGTTCTTTTGCCAAAGGTTGCTACACCGTCACGGGTCACTGATTATAGACCGATTTCGCTATGTAATGTATTGTTTAAATGTATCACTAAGATTCTAGCGAACAGAATTAAAGGAGCTCTCGGCTGTTTGGTTAGTGATAACCAATCGGCTTTTGTACCAGAGAGAAGTATTTCAGACAATATCCTTTTGACTCAAGAGTTGATGCATAATTATCATTTGGATCGTGGTCCACCGAGGTGTGCTCTTAAAGTGGATATTCAGAAAACTTATGACACAGTGAATTGGGATTTCCTTAAGAATATTCTCATTGGCTTTGGATTTCACAATCAAATGGTAGATTGGATTATGGAATGTGTCGCTTCTACTTCATTTTCTCTTAACATTAATGGGAATCTTCACGGGTTTTTTAAAGGTAGAAGAGGTCTTCGACAGGGTGATCCTTTGTCTTCATACTTATTCACTTTGGTAATGGAGATTTTAACGCTGATTCTAAAAAGAAATGTTCGGGCTTCGAATTCGTTTTCATTTCATCATAATTGTAGTGAACATAAGGTTATTAATCTATGTTTTGCTGATGATTTATTTATATTTATGCATGGTGATGTGAATTCAGCTAGGGTGGTTATGGATGCTTTGGAGGAGTTCAAACAGGTTTCTGGACTTGCTCCAAGTTTACCTAAGAGCACGGCATTCTTCTGTAATGTTCTTAATCAGGTTAAAACGGCTACGTTCTCTATGGGTGATGATAAATCCCCGGGACCTGATGGTTATTCTGCTTGCTTTTTCAAAAATGCTTGGGATATTGTAGGCCCTGACGTGATTAAAGTTGTCCAAGATTTCTTTATAAGTGGTAAATTGCTGAAAGAAATCAATCATACTATTATTGTTCTTTTGCCAAAGGTTGCTACACCGTCACGGGTCACTGATTATAGACCGATTTCGCTATGTAATGTATTGTTTAAATGTATCACTAAGATTCTAGCGAACAGAATTAAAGGAGCTCTCGGCTGTTTGGTTAGTGATAACCAATCGGCTTTTGTACCAGAGAGAAGTATTTCAGACAATATCCTTTTGACTCAAGAGTTGATGCATAATTATCATTTGGATCGTGGTCCACCGAGGTGTGCTCTTAAAGTGGATATTCAGAAAACTTATGACACAGTGAATTGGGATTTCCTTAAGAATATTCTCATTGGCTTTGGATTTCACAATCAAATGGTAGATTGGATTATGGAATGTGTCGCTTCTACTTCATTTTCTCTTAACATTAATGGGAATCTTCACGGGTTTTTTAAAGGTAGAAGAGGTCTTCGACAGGGTGATCCTTTGTCTTCATACTTATTCACTTTGGTAATGGAGATTTTAACGCTGATTCTAAAAAGAAATGTTCGGGCTTCGAATTCGTTTTCATTTCATCATAATTGTAGTGAACATAAGGTTATTAATCTATGTTTTGCTGATGATTTATTTATATTTATGCATGGTGATGTGAATTCAGCTAGGGTGGTTATGGATGCTTTGGAGGAGTTCAAACAGGTTTCTGGACTTGCTCCAAGTTTACCTAAGAGCACGGCATTCTTCTGTAATGTTCTTAATCATGTTAAAGTGGCTATTCTGGATGTTTTACCTTTTGAGGAGGGTACATTACCGGTCAAGTACCTTGGTGTTCCTCTCATCTCTTCCAGGTTGATGATTCGGGATTGTAAGGTTCTTGTTGAAAGAATCAAGAAAAGAGTTGATGATTGGAAGAACATGTTTTTATCTTTTGCTGGTCGCCTTCAATTAATCTCCTCTGTGCTTTAATCTATACATATTCATTGGTCGTCTGTCCTCATGCTCCCTTCTAGTACACTGCTTGATATCGAACATATTTTACGAGGCTTTATATGGTGTCAAGGAGAACTTCAAAAAGGCAAAGCAAAGGTTGCATGGCATACGGTTTGTTCACCTAAGCGTGAGGGAGGTCTTGGCCTTAGACGCCTTGAAGAGTTTAATATTGCACTTCTTGCTAAGCATGCATTCCATCTGATTATTCGTAAGGAATCTCTATGGGTGAAATGGATGCATACTTATAAACTTCGAGGGAGGAATTTCTGGGAAATCCCGTGTCAAGGTAACATGACTTGGAGCTGGCGTAAATTGTTACAGATTCGGCCACTTATTAGACAATTCTTTTGGTTCCAAATTGGGGATGGGAAATTGGCTTCCGCATGGTATGATAATTAGAGTGAGTATGGATTTTTGAAAGCATATTTATCCCCAAGGTCGATTACTAGTGCTGGTCTTTTCTTGAATGATAAAGTTAGTGACATTATTGTGAATGGGTCTTGGAAATGGCCATATACTTGGAATTGCAAGTTTCCGAATTTGACTGTTCCTCACTTAAAACCTGAAGCACGTGATTTACTGATGTGGAAGGACCGAAATGATAATATAAGTGAAGTCTCTGTCTCTCGTGTTTGAGATACCATCCGATCTTCTGCTCCAAATGTCGACTGGCATTATTTGGTTTGGTACTCTCATAATATACCTAAGCATTCTTTCATTCTTTGGCTGGTCTTCATGAAGAAATTGAAAACTCAGGATGTTCTTAGTGTGTGGGATGTTCATGCGCAATCAACTACTCCCCTGGTGTGCTCGTTGTGTGAAACACAACTGGATTCTCACAATCACCTTTTCTTTGAATGTTCTTTCTCTTTACAGGTGTGGCAACAAGTTTGTCTCAAAACTGGTTCCTCTATTCATTCAGGAGTCTGGGAGGATATCATTGATGATATGCGACCAGGATTACAAAAGAAGACTTCTCAAAATGTTGCTGCAAAGTTAACTCTAGCGGCTGCTGTCTACTTCTTATGGCAACAAAGGAATGCAAGGCTTTTCAAGAAAAAGAGAAAACAAATTAATCAGGTGACGGAATGTATTCTTTCCACAGTTAGACTCAAATTGGCGACATGCAGATTCAAGAAATCAAGAAGGCTAGAGCAGTTCTTGACATCATGGGACCTACCCGTTTTATTAAATGATACGACGTAATTATTTTGTTTAGCTGATAGGTTTTCTTTGATGTTCTTTAAGGTGAATTGTAATTCTGCTTATTGGATGGTGCACTTTTAGTGCATGGTTTGTAAAGTCGTCTTGACATTCTGTCAAGCGCCTATTTTAATTGTGATATATAATATCGAACCAGGGGTGACGGCCTTTTACCGGAAAAAAAAAGATATATTGTCACATACATACTTCCTATAGCAATACATAGTTGCCTATGTACCTGAGACTTTCCATATACAGACCAAATACACAAAATAACAATGTTGAATCTTTCACAAGATTTAAGGACTAAACTCAATCAATAAAGTAAAGAGCGGGTATTCAAGGCCATATATCTAACCAAGTGTCCCACAGAAGAATTGTATAATTAAGCACGTATTATGGAAAAACCTTAGCACTTTATGCCTACCAATACATCGTATAATGAAGTCATTGAACAAGGCATTTTAAGTACATTAAGCAGACTAAGAGCCACTAGTTATCTTCATGTCTCAACACTAAAGCATTAACTACTCCCCCTTAACCCATTATTATTATTTTTATTTCCTTTTTCTTTTTCTTTTTAAAATATAAAAGGTTTTAGAGAGACAATAGTTAGGGGTTTCTCATACCAGTCAATTGGACTAGCAACTCGAAACGCGATCGATAAAAGGCCTTAGTGTAAAAATCATAGACAAATCAATTTGCATATTCATCACAGGATAACATAAATTAAACAAATAACAATGCTATCACAAATAGTTTATTATCAAGCATAAAATAAAGTAATTCATATTACATCTTAACTACACAAGAAAAGATTTCACCTGAAATGTGATCAGAAGTGATCAACATAAAACACCTTACGTACACTTCTTTTTCCCAAATACGTCTTTCATAAACATATTATAAATAACATACAAGGGACTTGCACCATGATTTACTATAAAACAGAGAAAAACAAACATTTGATAACCCACTATGTTATCTAAAAAGTATGTCTAGGACTCAGTCACTGGTCACCATAATAAATGGTCTTCTTTAACTGCATCATTCGCAGGAAAGATAAGCACTTAGTTGTGAAACGGTACCCAAGCATGAGTAGACTTGAACTTACCGTCCTTATCTTTCATTGAGACATTCGTCCAATATCCATCACTCTTTGTGGGAGTCTTGGATTTTGAAGTTTGTCTGGTGTTTCTAGGCATTCTCTCGGGAGATAACTCAATCTTTCTCCTGGGACTATGCTTTTGAAACAATGAGGAACGACCAGTCTTAACGGTTCCAGTGAAACGATCATAGAAACATGTATCGTCTTCACCAACATGGTTAAAGACTTCTCGTTTTGGAGTGGAATTCCTCTTTGGAGTCTTGCTGCGAACTTGGCCATCGTTTGATGGTTCTTTTGGAGAAACACTTCTTGGTTTTCCATGTTCCTTAGCAACATAACTCGAGGAATTTCTAGAAGCATGATGTTCACAATATTTCTTCTTATAATCCCTCATAAATGATGGATTTGAAGTACTAATCTAATTATTTCTAGGTAATTCACTCCTTGATGGTGAGTTCCTTTGAGAAGCCTTTTTCGGTGAAGCACTCATTGACCTTTCTTCAACATGCTTTCCTTTATTCTTTCTCAATTGACCATCCATATCTTCAACATCTCTGTCACTTGAGTCATTAGACTGCCTTGATCTGCTAGAGGCAACCTTTTGAGGAGAAATACTTGCCACATGTCGCTTTTCTCTGCAAATAAAGCAAGAGATTTTATCAATATTCTTTCTTCTCTACATTTTACCCTTAGCACGATAAGATGAAGAGGTATCTTGTTCTCTGGTCAGTTGAGAATTTTGATCTTTTGATGTCATCTCTTGTAGCTTCAATTTTGCAAATTGTTCTGGAGCAACTTCTGATTGGCTGGTCGGATTAGCGCCTGATTTGACAAAATAAGGATATCTAACAGTTTCTTTTGATTAAAGTCTCTTTGAACTCTGTTTTCTGAACTGTCGATTATGTTGCTCAAAATCAGCTATATCAACCACCCAAACTTTATCAATTAGTTCAGGTTCAATACTTTCCAAGGAATATTTCTTTTCAGTGAAAACTCTTCTACTTCCTTTTAGGGTGTAGTGAGTGATTGAATCTTCTCAAAATTGTATTTTGTTCGATTGTTAGATTTTGGCAGCTTATTTTGTTCTTTGAGACTATCAGAAGAAACCTTTTTGTCATCATCACTCACTTTTGTGATTGGATCATAGATATAATTAATAGGATGAGGAATCTGATCAGCATTATGATTTCTCTTATTTGAGAGTTCTTCAATGTTATGACAATTTCCATTTTTAACGCTTTCGTAAACATAATTTGTCATACTTCGGATGTCTCTCATTTTATCAATTCGGGATTGTAAGTCAGTAATCTCTGATTGAGCAGTGAGCAGCTCCTTTTGTAGAGAAGCATACTCATTACTCAATTTTTCATGATTTTCCTGTCCCTCAACTCATTTCTTATACAATCATATTCTCTCTCATGAAGGCTAATCTTGTCTGAAAAAATTCTTTCCTCTTTTAGTCAAGATGTTCTGCCTTAAGAGACATTTCTCCTGTTGATCCTCATCCATCCTCTTTTGCAAATCTTCAACCCTCAGATACAACTCACATGCAGTTTAAGACATTTTAAAATTATCCTTACAAACATTCATTAATGAATGCAAAGAAAAGTTTATGCGCTGCTCAGGAGCATGTAAATTTATCATAAAGGTGACGAGATCCTTTACTCCTAAGTTTTCCGGAATCTCCACTTTTGCCATCTTAGAAGTTTCTCCTTTTGAACATCCCTCACCATCTTTTAAACTTGACGCTTCAACATTTGAAGGTGATCTTTCATGTGAGATGGTAGGAATATTTGCATCGGAAGCGTTTGTTGATTCTTGAGAATTTTTCTCATCAGAAAGAACATTATTACACTCTGAATCAACCTCCGCAAGATATGCATTGTCTTCTTCATTTATTTGAGTACTCCAGTCATAAGATCCGTCTTGATGTTGAACTACCAAAGCTCTTGAGTTACTCTGATTAAATGAGCTTGGATTTCCATTAAACCTATCATTATACGACCTTTGTCTAGAGATGTTGGAAGAAGACGGTACCATTCCACCTTGATTGAAGTTTTGACGAGTCAGGATTGACCTGTCATCCTTCTTAGGTCTTTGGCATTCCCTAGCAAAGGGTCCAAAGCCATCGCAACTGAAACACTGTACCTTTGACTTATCAAAGCCATGTTTGGAACCAACAACCTTTCGCCATGTTCTTGCCAAGAACCGTTTAGCTCGAAGATTCAACATGGCCATTTGCCATTGCAAGTCAATCTCCTCTAAGTGCAAATGATCAGTTTGCTCATAATCTTCATCGATAAGACTCGGATCTTGAATCTTTCCTTGGATAAACTGTTCGTAAGATGTCACAAATGATGCAAGAACGGATAAGTGACTTTCCGCACTTTTAAAACTTATAGGGATGGTGGAACTAGCACTGGAGGTAGGATACTGACGGTTGCCACCATTGTTACTCTAATTTGAAACAAGACATATGTTTCCTTCGGTGTCAAAAGAGATCCGTTGTAAGTCAATATCTTCGCTCAGGAAGGCACTTGTGCTTCCACTAGAAGAACCTTGACCCACATTGATCGTAGGCCGACCGTAATAAAGCTCGGGAATCTGAGCATTATTATATCCTGCTTCCCCCCTTTTCAGTTTCATTTATTGTCCCCTAAACTTAGCAACTATCTTAGTCAAGGTCATTTCGGAAAAATCTGTTTTTTCTTGTAATGTAGTAATATAATCACTCCATTTTTCTGGCAATGAGTTCAAGAATTTTTCACTTTTTCCTCCTCAGAATAGGTAACCTCAAATGCTTGCAACTCTGCTAGCAGGTGATAATACCTAGTAGTTATTTGATCTAAGTTTTCACCTCTTAACCCGTTGAATACATTATACTGATGCTTTAATAGGTCTCTACGATTCTTTTTAAGTGTTTCATCCTCTTCACAATGATTTTCTAGTGCTAACCAAAGTTCTATAGATGTATTGAATCCGTTAAAGAAATGTAAGATTTCTTGTGGTAATGACATTTTTAAACATGACAGAGCCTTTTTCTCTGCCTCGTACATTTTTTTATTGTATTTAGTCATATCTTGATAAGCATTTTAATATCTGTGAAATGCATAAAGGATTCGAATCGGCCTTTCCAAGAAAATTATTGGTCAATGATCATCAGTTTGGGTGGAGAATTACCCTTTCCTGTCTCATGGTCCATTAGCATCAATTGGTTAAGATAATTTGCGGCCATTGTGAGATTTGGTTCAACTAATAAACACACACTCACTGAAACACGCAAATCTGGGAACAGTCAAATGAAATGCGCACATGAGAACACGCAAACGAGAACACTCAAAACTGAAACCTCACAAACTTAAGAACACTTAAACAGAATCACGCAAACCACTGAATGCGCAAACTGTTTGAAAATCACGCAGATCTGAAATGTACTGAAACACCCAAAAGGTACTATACTTATGAACACTCAAAAGGTACAATGCCAAAAACACGCAAAACGGTCTGTTTTTCAATCATTCTTAGATCCTGAACCCGATATTGTTCTTTGATATTCAAAACTTTGAGGAAACAGTTTTAGGATAGAGATTGATAGTTTATTGGTGTCAAGTTTGAACCTTTCTTTCAAACGAACCCTAACACAAACTCTACGTAAGAACACACACAAAAAAGATGATATTCAAACCAAAATCAATCTCGAACCAAGGTGTTGATACCAGTTGAAAAATATTCAGGTTGCCCTCGTTTGTCGGACCGTCAAAACGAGAATGACTAAGGATATGTTGAGGTGCGGAACCCCTCAAGATAACCAACGGTTTCTATATCACCTTTTGGAAGATATATATATATATCTATATATATATATATCTATATTATATATATATATAAATATATATATATATATATATATATATGCGTGAACATAAACACTCGTATTTGGTTACTATAGTGAGGCGGCTCTCCGGACAAGAATACCCGATATGTATTCTACTTCCTAAGCCAACCAACACGAGTGTGTGTTTTGCGTTCGTGCGTGAGACGAGTACAACAAGATCTACTAGATTTGTGTGTTCTTAGCTTTAGTAGTTTCTCTCTCAAGATTTTGCTCGTTTCTCTCTCCCACTCGTGTTCTTGAACAGGCAAGCCACACTCATATTTATAGGCCAGGGCTGAAACACGCAAAGGCCCATTGCCTTCGTGCGTGTTTTCTTAGAGCCCAAAAAGCCCATCAGGGTTTTGGGAGAAATTTAAAATTCACCGACCAAACCCTATGAACATATTCAATGTGCTAAGGTGAAATAAGAGAGTATCCAAGTTGCATCAAGAGTTGAAGGCAACTAATGGAGCTATGCTAGGCAAAGCTCTAAGTTGTGATAAGAATGGAGAAGTCAAGATACCCGATAGAAGGTACAAGAGGTAGAGTGAAGAACAAGGGTGTTTTGTTTTCACCATGACATTTATTAATCCAAGAATGGGAACAAGAAAAGTTCTTACGAGATACTACCTATAACCAATGTGATTTAGATAGGTTATTTGGAAGCAAGCAATTTTGACTATCTTATTAGCAAGATTATGTCGAATAGAGGTTTCGCTAAGCCAAGTATCTATTTTGATTATAATGTTTTCCTAAGATGGATGATACTAGGTGTCAACCTAACATTTATTGAGTTGCTCAATATCGGAAAACAAGTAGGAAACACAAGACTTGAGATTCTAGAATCACAACCTTAAAGAGCATGTCGGATTTTTTCCTTAGTAATTGAATCTTGATCTTGTCTTGCCATTTGAACGAGAATTGTTCTTGGTCGTTGGAATGTCGCATATACAAAATTTTGAATATGCATTCGAAATTTTCTAAAGTATTACACTTAGTTGTTTTACTTATATATGACTTCATAAGTTCATACTTCGTTGATAATCAAAGTTTATTTTGGATCATACATGTTAAAATAGGAATGCCTTGCATTTCGTTTGTCTTCACTGTTATATTGAAACATACAAGATATGGTTCAAAATGATCTAAAGTAACTCATCCCCTTTTTGGTTAAACCTTATTCCAAGTTGTAGAAGGTTATATGTTATGGCATTAATTAGAATTATCTTGTTTTATGTCTAACATTTAATAATTCATGAATTAGTGAGGAGTTAGCCTTGTTTCATTAATATTTTCATTGTTTCCACGATAAGTGAAACTCGTCAAAATCAAGGATTTCTAGAAATCTTAAAGGTTTTCTAGAGAGATGTAGATCTTGAAAGGTTTTCAAGAGAGACAAATCACAACCTTCTTGAGATGTTAGCCATTGCGCGTGATGGACCTTAGAGTGTAAGCTCAGAGGCGCAGTGGATTTAGGTCAACCGAAAATCTACATGTTAGATTAGTAGGTACTAATCGGAAGATCCATATGAATGTTGATTATAAGCTTGTAAAGTTGCAAAGCATTCGAAGTCAATAAGATTGATTTATGAATCCAACTTGAGGCTTGTCTTGAAGTAACAAGATACTAATTGCCATAAGCTCATACTTTAGCTATGAGTATTAGGCAATAAAAAGTCACCTTAGCGAGGACGATAGATGGTGCAACCAAAAATGTTATTTCAAACCTTTATATAGTATCTTGAGATATGATCACAAACTTCAAAATATCAACATTCCTAATGTACTCTTCAGAAGCATAATGGATTAACGGGTTTATGTTGGTTAATACAAACACGATTAAGTAATTGTGCATTGACTTGGAATTTAATCTATGAATATTAGCTTAAGTAAGATCACATGATCGTTTCTAGAATTGTCTCTAGATAAATGTTCACTTTAGATGAACTCGTGACATTAATTGAGTAGGTACTCAAAGTGAAACTTCAAGGTCTATATGAGTAAAAGTCCCACGCGAGTAAAGCCTCAAAAGTTACTCATAACATGAAGTTTTTCAATTATGTCATAAATCATGTACATGGTTCAAATAAATCGGTTAGCTTGTCTAAACTATATTCAAGATCCAATGTCTTGGATTGTCGATAGGCGGAAAGGAATAAATTCCTTATGGACGAAAGAGATATATGAATTCATCATAAAATCTCCGTGTAAGACAATAGTAGTTCATTTGGAATTATAGAATATATCGCCGCTTTAGAAGCATATGTAAAGGCCTTGTGGGATATATGATATTTTTTTATCATATTTACAAGATACTTACGCTTGAGAGAGAGATCGCGTGGATATTCTAAAAGGTTCAATACAAGTGATCGATTAAGAAAGACCCTAAAAGAAAGGCATATTCTTGGGTAATGTAAATTGACATTTTCTTTTAGTCTAGTTTAAATTAACTAGTATATTCATTTTCTTTAAAATTCAAAAATTCAAAAATATTTTTCTGTTTAGATTTTAGTTTTTAGTTTGAGTTGTTTAATTTAAGTTTTTCATTTCATTTTTATATTGGTGCGTGGAATCTTTTTCTTTAGTTTTGCAGGTTATTTAGGTAGTTGATGCGATTGAGGTCAGGAATGATAGTAGATAGTGCATCATCAAGCTTAGGTACACCTAGAAAAAGCAAGAAAGACAACACACCGATTCCACCGCCCGTATTCAACTTAGCAACCCTTTTTGACGAAGACTCACCTTTAGGATCATCAACCTCATCCGAAACATCATCCGACACTTCTTCTGAACCAAACTCACCTAGGATAGAAATGGCCTTGAAAGATAGGTTTGACCGACCCATGATGGAGAGAACAAGAGCCATTCCACCTACACCCGGATCGACTATTTTACCACCAAACCTAGGAGACTCGTTCTCAGTCAAAGGACACGACCTTAAGTTTTTTTGGGTAAAAGGGATAACCCTGTTTAAACTTTTATACCAACAACAATTAACAGTACATCGCAAGTAATGAGGCTGAATTCCACATTAGTTCCCTATATGACATGCCATATAGGGTGATCAAGCTATCCTAGCCATACAAGAAGCAAACTAATCAATCATCTAAAACCAAGGCTATTACAACGAAACCATTTGAGTGAAACAGGCAACCTCAAACATGCACATCAACTAATACAAAGACAAGTGAGAGGGACATATTTACAAGGAAACCGAAGTTACCTCAAACATGCACATCAACCTATCCATGTACCAGTGAGAGGGACACATTTACAAGGTACCCATAAGACTACAAATATTAACAAGAAAACTAGTAGCACGCGTCATGCATGAGCAAGGCCCTTGGTAGATTCCAAGCAGCCATCAAGTGAGAAGTCCTTGCATTATTCTTGAACCGCATCTTGACCAGTCTATAACGAACAGTCTCCATAATAATATCTCTAATCTTTTCAGGCGGTCTTGCATGGTTGCTAAACATACGATTATTTCGTTCCTGCCATACATAATATACAGCAGCCGCAAGCACAAGACGAGCAATAACACTCTTGACTGAGTTATTCTTGAGAGAACATAAGAAGTCAGCAACAATATCATCCCATTTGCATGAAGAACGTTCCATGTACGCCACATCTTTAATCAAAGCCCATACTTTCGCAGAATATGGACATTCAAAGAACAAGTGAGCATGAGAGTCACCTTAAGTTAATCCAAGACAACCCTTATGACGGCTGAGCCAAATCCGATCCACATAAACATGTAAGCAAGTTCACTAATTTGTGCAAAATGTTCAAATATGGAGGAGACGTCACCGATGACGATGTGAAACTTAGCTTATTTCCTTCGTCTCTCACGGGAGAGGCTTGTGCTTGGTTCGATGAGCTCGATGAAGGTGCCATCACTACATGGAATCAACTTCGCGAAAAGTTTGTCTCGCGATTCTTTCCCCCTAGTTTAGCAAGGAAAATGCTTTGGGATATTCAAGCTTTCAAGCAAGACGAGGGAGAATCACTAGTTGATGCATGGAAAAGGCGTAGGGAAATGATTAGGAATTGCCATGGGAATGGACAACAAAAAGATGAAATCATAGAAATCTTCTTCTATGGTTTAACTAAGAATTCCCAAAAGGAACTAGACCTAGCCGGCGGTGGTAACTTTTTGTACAAACCTACCTGTAAAAAATGATGGAGGATATGGTACAAGCTAGCTTCGTGACACCGATGATAAGGACTGAGAAAGGAGGACGAGAAGAACCGTGGCTAGCATTGAAAGCAACTCCGACAATGAGGTAATTCATGAACTTAAAGCTTTAACTAACCGTTTTTCTGTGTTTGAAGATAGGTTAGGTATTTTGAACAAGAACCTCAAAGTGATTGCACACGGGTGCAACAACTGTGGAGGAATACCGAGGATTGTGAGAAGAAAGCTACCGAGGAAGTCAACTATGTTCAGGACCAATACCGAGGAGGCTATCAAAGATGATTATTCCAAAGAAACCCCAGTAATTCTAACTTTAACTCAAATTATTCTAGTAATAATTTTGGTTCTTTTCAAAATAGGTGGCAAAGGAGCAATGGTCAACAAGAGCAACCGAAAGCCGAGAGTGATTCCAAGGAGGACCCGATCGCCAAGCTCACTACCATGATGGAGAAGTACATGGAAATGAATGACAAGAGGCACGACTCCTTAGGAAGCTACACGAAGTTGCTCAATAAGAATATAAGCAATCTCAATCAAAAGGTGGACGAAGGAGCAAGAACCTCTCGGCCGTAAATCTTCCCAGGCTAATCCAACTAAAAAATCAACCAGGTTACCATCTCTACCCTCCCAGAAAAGTTCATCCATTCGTGATTCAGTAAAAAGAGGAGCATTGCCAACACCAAATGATGCGGAAATGTCCAGGTTCACTGAACTGGAGGAAGCCAGCGAACTGAAGAAGCTAACTGAACTGAAGGAAGCTGAACTGATAATGCCATCTGAACAAGCCATGTTGATTCTACCAGCAGTGGCCCATTTCAGACAAGTCTTTTCTGAACCAGTCCAGTCACCAGTAGTAACACTTCTCCAGTGGCAAGATTCTCCAGTGACCAACTCTGGTAGTCCACCAGTGAAGTACTCCAGTGAAGCACTCCAGATGACCAGCTCCAGATGACTGCTTCAGATGAATACTCCAGTGACTAACACTGATGGCCCTCCAGTGGAAGTGCAGATTTTGTCTCCAGTTTCCAGATAATAAAGTTTCCACTGAAGTCGTTTGTGGACCCAATAAAAAAGAATGACAGCTGTAAAGGAAGGCGCGTGTAACGATGACATTTCTAACGGTATGGTGGGACCACTTGCAGAGGAATGTTCCTAGAAACCCCACGCTGTCCATTTTCTATTGGTCAAAATAAATTAGTGGCTTAGCACGATTTACAGCTTTTATGTATTATTTTATTATGTCGTTAATTCCTAGAAAATAGCATGTGGCTATAAATAGAGGTTGTATTTCTCATTGTAAGGACAGTTGATGTTGAATGAAATTAATAGAGCAGCCTCTATTTCTTACAAAAATCTTCTTTTACCTTTATAGATCTTTTGATCTTGGTGGTTAGGAGTGACCCCTTTATCATTATTTGTGGTGACTTGTTCTTTATCAAATATTGTGGTGAGGTCTTTTAAATCTTCGGTTTCCTTTATCTATAATCGTGGTGGTTAGACCTTTATCGATTGTAGTGGTGGGGCGGAGTGTTTCCTTTATCCTTGATTCCGGTGGCTTGGCCTTTACGAGTCTTGGTGGTGGATATAAAATCCAGAAAATACCAAAAATAGTCTTCCGCTGTCGTTTGTCGCGTGATTTACGCATCAAATTTGGTATCAGAGACAGGTTTGAAAAAGGTTTCTTAATCTTTTTGTCCGTTGGGATATTGTTTGATTAGATCTCATTTTGATTTAGTCAGATCTGTTTGTTGATTGTTTAGATCTAGTTGTTGCTGGTATAGATCTGTTAAGTTTATTGAATATTAATGGCTTTTAGAAGAAATATGACCTTAGACGAAGCTCATAATGCTAGGAGAGATAGGCAGATTGAAGATCTACAAGAGGCACTTGGTAGAGTTGTTCATATGTTAGAAGATGGTTGTTTAAGATTTAATCGAGAAAATATTGTTACTAGTGAAAGAGATTCTGAATCTCAAGGTCCTAGTGAAAGATCTGATAGTACACCCAGAAACTCTAGGGAATCTGATGAACCACATCCTAGAGAAAGGCGTAGGAGGCATAAGGGTGATGATACTAGGGATATTAAGATAGATCCACCAGATTTTAATGGGTCTAACCCAGAAGAGTATTTTGAATGGGTCCAGGTGATGGACAGAATTATGGAAATAAAAGGTTATGATGATAGAAAAGGTTTCAAGGTCGCCATTATTAAACTTAAGAAATATGCCTCATCCTGGTATGATAATATGAAATCTGAAAGGGAGTATAAGGGTAAAAGTAAAATCAAGACCTGGTCCAAACTGAAGGAAGTTATGCAGAAAAGGTTTGTTCCCCAGTCATACAAGCAAGATCAGTATCTACTGATGAATAATCTGAAGCAAGGTGCTAAAGAAGTTGTGGAGTATATTAGAGAGTTTGAACAATTAAAGACCAGAACTGGTGTGAATGAAACTGAAGAGCACACTATTGCCAGATTTCTTGGTGGTCTAAACGCTGCCATCACTGAGAAGATTGAGTTGCAGCCTATCTGGACATATGAAGGTGCATGCAAGATGGCTATTCTCTCTT
>CM067171.1:83810117-83827101 GCA_034093135.1 Erigeron breviscapus | reverse complement strand
GCCCATTTGGGACAGGGTTTCCAAATGACTACGTTACCAAACCATTGCAGGAGCAGAGCTAAATTGATACCGATTGCTGTAAGTTGAAAGGGCTAACGGCTAAACGAACTTCTGAGGACGAATTCAAACTCTATTCCAACCGCCTGCACTGTTTTCGGGAGGATGGAGGTTGAATAGAGTATAATTGATGGATATATTTGATACCAAATCGTAAGAAATCACATGAGTCAGCTGCTGCAGCATCAATTTCTGCTTGCCAAATATTTTTACGTGACCGACATAGTTGCGCCATGATCTATAAACGATATTTATTGCTAAAAGATCAGCAGCTTTAAGAAGATTGCGCAGCGCTCATTTAGAGGAATACGTTCCCAATTGCGCGTGCTTCTAATGGTCCTTGATTGCATATGATCAATCCCTTTATTGCTTGATCATAAGTGCATAAAAAACTCTTCGACATTACTTGCATTAACTGTTTTGATGAGAGATTTTTGATCGGTTGACCATAACGATACAAGGACATGAAAAATTTTTTTTTTTTACCTGAGGCGCTTCTTGACGCATCGCTGTTAATGGTCTGTAACTTGTTCGATCAGCAGATCCAGGGCTCATAATGACGACAAGGTTCATTAAAGAGTTTGTAAGGCAGAAACACCTTGTTGGGCTGTGATGGAGCCATTGTGTTAAAAAAAGAGGGTGGTACAGTTCGTACGAGAGATGATGATGTATAAGAAGAAGAAGAAATTGCGTTCTACGAAGCGGCTTTTAGACTTCTTAGTTTATTAACAACGACAACGCTTGATCAAGAAGGTACAATGTGTATTCGAGTAGTAAATCATTAATTAGCCGAAGCTATGAATCAGCAATAGCACGTCTTCAATTTCTCCAACGACGCCCGCGCGAATGGACAAGGAACCGATAAGAGAAACATGCACTTAACACTTTTGGCTCTAAAAAGTACACTCTACTGCGTTTCGCGTTTCGCATACAATTACCCTAACCAGTCGTATGCACGGTTGCATGAGTTAAATGCGAGTGAAGCATGAAATGCCCATGCTGTCAAAGATTAACAGTATGCCGAAGGCGCGTAATTTTTTCCGTTGTCTATATTAGTTACCGCTTTTAGACGCAAATTGTTCTACAGAGAATGTTCCAATTTTTGCGAATTGATTTAAGAAAGGAGTTTATACATTTGCAAACCCTGGTAACAACGACGAACGGCCCGTGTGAGAGCATAACATCATACAATTCGTTATAGAGGGTGTTCCTTTTTTTCGGGGATTTGTTTGAACCTTGAAAATGTATTATAAGTTGTAAAGTTGTTTATACAATAAAACCGATAAATATGCCACCGTCAGCTATTCAATTAAGATTAAAATGTTCGTTCTTTAATCTCGCAAGGAGTATCTGTTGACGATCAACGCTTGTGTTAGCGGCCACATTACGTAGAAGGAGTCCAATCAATATTAGAATAATAACTTCGATCGATCTTCCTGTCGAAAATCAAAGAGTGGAAAGGGTTATGCACACACAATACAATATTCTTAATCAACTTTATTAGTAAAGAGAGCGATCTACACAGGAACGAAACAGAAAGAACAAGAATCATCAAATAAGAGCAAAATTGGTAAACACTTGTCATTTTAGCTGGAGTTGGATAGCAACATACATTTACGTCCTATCTTTTCTAAAAGGTGAAGAAATGGAATCGGATAATCAAATTAGTACAAAAGTTTGAGTGATTTAATTTCACTTTATGTTTACTTATAGATTTGCACAATCACTTGTTTTCGCGTCAAACATGGTACGGAAATGCCTTGAGTTTTAAAAATGTAGGATTAGGTGGACTTGGAAAGTCTGTGGTAAACAGTACATTCTTGCAACTTCTTTTGTTGTGGAGATGTGGAAGGAATGATTTCAATCTGGAAAAGGATTAACACAACAGGTTAGGAAGATTGTTTTATGTCCAGAAGAAGAGATTGAGTTTTAACTTGAATACAGATATGAACAACAAGGAGACATTATGACAAGATTCACAGAAAGTATCTGTGCTGCTTCAAAATAGGATCAGGATCTTTTGTTGCTTTAAAGAATGCAACATTTGTCCTCATCAATACTTCAAAAAGTTAACAGAAGCATGTCCTTCGATACAATTCGCACCAACAAAACATGCATTGGATTATCACACTTTTTACGAATCATCTCTTCACCGTTAGAAGTGAAACTGTTAAACAGCAATTTGATTGTTGTTGATTCAATTGGTAAATATGCTTCAAATAGTGGAGTTCATAATTTGCTCGATGCAGAAACATGGGAAACCCAAGTTGCAATTGATCATATATTTCTTATTTGTTTTACGGACGTCAACAACATCAAAAGATTACATTAATCATTCTTTACGTCCAACAATCTTTCACACATTTCACGTATACGAACTCATGTCCTGAAAAGATTGAGCACAACACGCAATTCGATTCTCAGAAGCAATAAATGTCTCTCTTGGTGTTAACTAGTAAGAGGTGCTTATGTTGAAGCTGAAACGAAACGTTCAAATCGAATCTGGAAATCCTTACCTTTATGGTCACGTAAAGAGAAACAGATTCGTTGTTATAATCATTCATTAATTTCATTTATCGAAAGGATAGACAAATATAAATTCCTCAAATTTCAAACTTGTTCCGATTTTCAATCATGTTTAGCAACACATAACGACAAAGTGCAATGTTAGGATTACAGAACGTGCTTCTTGCAAAAGAAGATGAAAACGTATCTTCTTTGCTCAATTTATACGGAATGGGTCGTAAGTAAGTCAAAAAGTTTGCACAAAATGCATCAAGTGGCGAAGAAATGCACACTACTCCAGAGTTTAAAAGTATGTTCCTTATGGTCCTTTAGATGTTGTCATGAATGATTTGCAAAGAAGGGCAACTGGAGAATTAGGAATGCGTTTCTTTGCTGTACAATTAAACCTTGCTGCTGGTCGTGGAATGCGTTCCGAAGATTGTTTGGGTTAAAGCAGTGTATATAATAAATCATGCTGTACTTATCATCATATAAATATATATAACTAATCTACCAAAACGTGACTTGACGCCTTTTGCTTAGATATCAGCCCCGGATCTTGCTACGTTCACCGATGGCAGGAACAAACTTTTTTCCGCCATGCTGTTTTTTTTGCATCAATGTTTTGGCCGTGATAAAAGGGTATCAAAATCCTCTGCATTTTATGTTTGCTAGTCTAAGCACCCCTCCTCAGAAACACATCATTCCTACACTTTTTTAGCAGACAAAATGAAACTTGCAATCTTATTTTTGCATTTTTTTGGGTCTTATTTACTTTATTAGTTGATGTTTATCATTATTTTATCCAACAGTTATACTTTGATTTCTGACATTTTCATTCTCACTCCTCCAGGGACCACAATCTTCTCCACTTCCAATTCGAACAATACCTTCCATCTCTTCACAGGCCTGAAGTGTTGGTAGTAGGATTCTTTTCTTCAATCAAATCCAGCAAGTCGTAAATAACTCATCGATTTCAAACAGTTTCAGTAGAAATGAAAGAGCAGCTATGCAGCTGCACAAGAGAGAAACTAAATAATTATGTTCCTCATTCATTCACTGTCCCAATGGCAAAGTTTCTGAGTACTGGCTCAATATTTGTAACAAGTTCGGGTCTTATATAATATTTTCATTCTTTGTTGGATTTGTTGTATAAGATTATGTCATATAAATTTGTTTAATGATCAATAAATTATTCTTATTATTATAACAGTCTTGAAACTGTCTTTCAGCCGCGAAAAAAAAAGGCAATAAATCAAATGAACGCATCTTTCTGGGCTGCGGGGTTTTTAATTCGGGTCCTTTCTTCACCACTTATTCCTTTTCTCCCCACACTTTTGACATCCCCTTGACCAAACTAGTCCCCTGAAGTTTGGCTAATTTTTCTGGCCCACACCCAAATCAAAACGCCATCTTTTTTGGAAGTAATAGAGGTATAAAGGTGAGATGTTCAAAGACTCTTTTTATGATTCTACTTCATCCAAAAAATATATTCTATTTTGGAGACAAATCTCAAAAGATGAAGGTTATTTTTGCAAACTTTTTTTTCTTATTATTTATGCAACGGTTTTGGTAAAGTATTTTATACAAATTCAACTCTCCCTTGCTTTAAATGTCAAATTCTATAAATAAATCATTTTTCTTCATCTTTAGCATCTCAGTTGCTCCACCTAACCGTAACTTCATCGTCCTAGCGTTAGATCAGTTTCAAGCTCTTCCAAGCTCGCCAAGATCACCTACTCATCACCAGGAAGATCGCGAACAAAGCCAAACGTTCATTGCAAATAGCCAACAGTTTCATTCGTTCCGGCTACTCGTATCGCAAAAGGAGCAAGAACTAGGTCATAATTGCTCAGGTGATTCCCATTTATCACCCTCATTCAATCGTTGCAGATGGCCCAGGTAGACATTATGGTGAATGCCTCAATATAATTAAATTTTTGACGCTCCCCCTTTTCATGCTACGGACCATACATATTACAAGAACCTTTGTACTTGCTTTGAAAACTTTTGAATAATACATATTGTTGTACTCATTATTGAAAAATAAAGAATTAAAACCGTAAACCATTTAACCCTTCTTAAAATCGCTTTAAAAAGCTGCTGATTCCCATATGACGTATTCCCGAAATAGATTGTCGTACAAGTGCTTGAATGCTTGATCCAGACAAAGTTCATCCCATAAAGATGTTTGCAATCCCGAATCTGCATGTAAAAAGTTAAGAGATCAGGTTGAGATTTCTTTACACCTTGTCGAGCTCTCATCACGTTTTTATGTTCGTCTTCCTCCATCTGAGTTTGTTGCGCTTGTTTGGTATTTTTGTCAATTGCTCAAACCGGTCCCCCATTCTCACCCACACTTTCGCTAAAAGGACGCAAACATGCAAGCTGTCCTCGGAATCCCCAATGGTGATTGTAGCTTTACTGTGCATAGATGATAAGCCCCAATGTTTTGACTTTCATGAGACTCTGAACCTCCAGCGCATAGATCTGGACCTACTTCTTGTTGTTGTCGTACGGAATTTCTGTCTCATGGTAGAATCTGGCAGCAACCGTCGTACTCATTCCCATATCATCATCCAAAGAATTTTGCAAAAGTTGACCATATCATCCATGCCATCTAATGTTTTCGAGCAATCGGCCACTTCCTCCTTAATCACAAGCCATGCCAAGCACTTAGGAACACGTTGATGACACGCTTTTGCGATAGCAGAGATTCGTGCGTACTGTACGCATCAGAATGGATGCAGCTGTAAAGATGAAAAAGCGTTATTTTTATTGCGCGCAATATACCTCAATGATTTCGTGGGAATCGCATTGAATAATTTGAACGATAGCCGATGCGAAGTCCAGCAGCACATTGCGCAATTTTGAAGCGTAGTGCCATCTCTACTTCTCATAGGCGTACGAAATAGCGATCCTTGCAAAAGCACATAAGGACGATAATAATAACCCTTGATCAGTGAAACCATACCACCAACAAGCACTCCAGGAACAGCACGTTCATTACGCGTATGTAGCCTGAATTGATCCGGCATGAACCGCCAATGCATCCAATTCTCGATCCAAAGCAAGAGTTCGTGTCCAAGAAGAAAGTAAGATCTTTTGCTCTGATACATTCTGCAGGGTGCAAATGAACGGGGCTCAAAAGAGCTTGTTCAAGAATTCTATACAAGCGAACTGTAGATGAGAGAGGATGCGGCATGAATCCGTCCTAGACTAACCATAGTGCTCAACGAATTCAGAATCAGATCAGAATTTTGATAACAATTTCGAATTCATCCGGTTCATATTCTGACAAGAGCTTCGCTCTGCCGTTACACCATCACTTCGGAAAAGTCATGTACAATTTTCCATCTCTGCTGCAAACTTTATCCAAACAATAACTGTTCCATAATGCTCGTAATCTGGCTTGATGTTTTGCCGGGATCTCTATGACCAGAGTTTCATCGATTATGCTTGCCCCAGACCGAACGCATAACTGCCATGCACAGCTAGTGAACAAAGATCTTTCTTTAAAATCTTCCATCCCAAAAATTCGGAAGTGAAGTGAAAGAGAGCTGTTGACACGCTAATAGGACTTATAGCTTCGTCAAAAGATCCACAGTTGTCCGTTTTGACAAATCGCTTCGACTGTTGAACGATTCACGTTTCAGTATGAATGGCCATACTTGCTGTCAAACAACCGATTGCTTCTAGCATGGTTTTGATCTACTTCATCTGCCAATCCTTGTTTCTGGAATTGCAGTAAATGCAGGCTTGTCACGATTTTTCCAATGTTATCATGCCCTCAAAAAATGTCAAAATGACAACGTACCTTGGAAGGTGATACAATTTGAGTGGAATCGTATTGCTTTCTCTACGATCTGTTTGTCTTCCCAACTGATCAAAAGTGGCCGTCAAAATGTTCCAATACGAATCATTTCCACGCTTGATAGGCGTAGCTTTCGATGACAGGCGTTCGATAGAGGGCTGTGGTGATCAACTTTGTTCCATCATTATTGCCTAAAGTATAATCTTTATCTCTTCTTGTATTCATGGAGCCCTTTCTTCGTACAATCTGTTTCTCTTTGACGACTTTTCAATCCGTTTGTAGAATTGAAGGTCTAACCACGTCTCTTTCCTGTATTGACATAAACTCATTCAACTCCAAGCCTTTGAACAAATTGAACATTTTGGTTGTCCGCCATCACCCGTCTTCTTCTGAATTGAGCATGTTTGGACAAGCTTTAGAGATTCTGTCTTTCGTGAGGTTTTGTGGATCGTATACGACTTCTGCTGCTGTGTTCATGTTTTTTGTTCCCCAGATCCATCCACATCAAAGGGGTACATCATGTAAAAAAGCTTCTTTAAGAGCCAGATGTGATATCATTTTTATTTATCAGCTTTTTGGGTCTTAGTTACCCGCGTCGGCTGGCCAGCGTTGGTTTAACACTGCAAAAGTTTCATAAGCTTCGCGCTAAAACGCGAAGAGGCGCGTATCTATTCAGGATAATGCAGAAGCACAATAAATCTGCCGCGCTTGAGCCTCCAGAACTTCTCCTCTCGACGATACAAAAATAATGCAGAATGATGACAGTGAAGTGGTGGTGAAACCCACTTTTGACTAATCACAAGACTCTCGCGCCGGTCGAGATGAGTATACTTTACTTGGGTTTAGCACTACAAATCTGCCGCCAATTCTCTCAAAAAAAAGTAAAACTTCAAGAGTACTATAACAAGGTCCATATCACATCCTGGAAAGCCAACAACCCGAAGTCCAAGCGGATAGAGAGTGTTGGGCTATACGGTTAATTCTTTTGGAGGAATGAGAGATTGTCAAATCAATCAAGAGTATTTCATGATTATCGACAACCTTCTAATCCAAACTATCTGCCGACGACCCCGGCCTCTGATACCTAAAGAAAAACCAACGAACAGATACTTTATTTCGTGTCGGGAGAAGAGGATGTCAATCAATTTCATCATTTGAAGAATGCGGCCCTCTTGGTCGTTTAGTCCAACAATCAAAAAGCTATTAAAATGATGGAGAATCACCCTCGTTGGTTAGATATTATGATCCAAGCAAAAAAACGAAATCAAAGGAGATCGGTAATGGCATTCAGTCTGCACAGGTTGACTGTAGATAGAATTTTTTATAGAAGAGATGGTGTGGAAGCAGAAAACGAGGGAGAAAAATGGAAGATGTATGACAGTGTGAGGATGCTTCTCGATATCAGAAAACTGATTTTAAGGCTGACCAAATAAATGTTCGACAATCTTAGTACACTTTTGTAGTTTATGGATCATTCGATTCGGCCCAAAAACCAAGTTTTTCCTGGCTGTGACAATGGACATTATTTGTATTTCCCTGGTGGATTGTATCCATTGCATGCAAAAGCAAAAAGCAGTCACAAAAGGTAAGAGATCATTGGTGACGACTACAACATCGAAGAAAGATCTAAGTATGAATGGATTTGTTATGAGTTATGGACGAGGCGACAGGACGCATTCAATGAAGCAACACGACCTCTCAAAGACGCAATTCGATATTTTACTACGGAATTTGACACAAGGAAAAAGGGAATAGAAGATAGTCGTACACTTCTTCAAAATTTGGTGAAACTCATCAAAGAGTACTTCAACTCAGAGGAGCTTAATAGGAAGCAAAGGAGACGTAATTAAAAGTTGAACAACAGCATATTTATAAAAAAATTCATTCAGGTCAAATGACAATCACCACAGGACTGAATGAGTACACTCTTTCCATTATTCCGATGTGGAAAGACCATTTGATGGCATTTACCAATACACTGCGCGGGCTTTGAGGTGAGTGAAAATATTTACAAAGAAGGCGGCAAGTTCGGTTATATATTCTGACGCCGGAATTCATCTTACCGAAATTAGAAGCATTATTGCAAAGTGAAGGGCACTGTTTAACTCAGGCTGAACCATTCAAATGATGCCATGACAGTCAGAATCAAAAAACGATGCCATCTCTAAGCGGACATTTTTAAGCACCGTTATTTCTGACTTTGATGTCGTTCAGGATTGTGGGGATGAACGTTACCCGTCCCAGGGACAAAGGACCAAGAAACATTAATTTGGTTTTATTCTCTAGGTGGTGACATGTCAATATTGCATCTACTGCGATTTGGTGGGCTATGCGTTTTTTACGGGAAAAGCGAAAAAGAAGTTAAATTAATAAACAAATTGAACATTGTCCACTTCTTTAAGGCCCACTGACGGGCTATAAAAGCGATAAGTTTGGCTGAAATGAAGCTCCTTGTGCTCGATCTCAAAGTTTGTTACTCAAACACTTTCAACAAAGCTAATTCACTATGATCTTACGAATATCATCGCACCTTTGACATCTGATTTCAGTCGCTTTTGCTGCCCCTGTCATCTCAACCCATCTTTGGAACTGGGTCCGAGAAGAATGGACAAATTATTAGAATGGATTGGACAGCATGATCGGGTCCCAAAAGTATAAACGGTTTGACTGCACTTTGGCCGCCTTACAGCGATAATCCGCAACTTACTACCAATCAAACTGCCAATGCTCAAATCGCTTAAATTTGTATTAGAGACCAATGTTGCAAAAACAGACGTATTTTTGGGACAATGGAAAAATACAGCTAAATAGCAAAGGGTTTATCGTGTCACTGATTTCGATCAGCAAGTATTAGCATCTTTTCTCTTTCTTTACAAAACGATGGTTCGAATAAAGAATCAGGCCCGTCTTTGTTCCTATTTAGAAGGCGCATCACAGTCTTGGCGAAGAGGACTTGCAGATCAACCAAATTTGTCCAGCTATGCGGACGAAAAGCGTTTAATAGCGTATTTATAAGGCTAGACCTCCAAATCAAGCTATCAACATACTAATTGTTGATTATGCAAAGGACGGAACGATTTTGAGATCTTTCAAAGAAACAAATTGTAGTACAAATTCAAGGGTCGAGAAATTTGTCTCAAGATGAATGATTTGACGGATTCTCATAATTTACGTTTGGCTGACTCTACTGATTACTCAATTATCTGTTTAATTTGAGGATTAGGCAAGTCCTATTCATGAAACAATCAGTATTGAGAAGTTTTACTATATTCATCAAACTTCATCTTCCTTAAATTAGGGGTCATCGCTTACATCGTAAAGCGCGCTCTCTTTCCATCTCGTGTACATTCAAGCCATAAAACTTAACAGTTTAAGTTTCCTTTTATTCTTTCAACTTTGAATCACAAGCCAAATCTTAACAATGCTGTTTGATAACAAAAATCATTTTGTAATTTCACTTTTCACAGTTCAGCTCTCACTTGCTGCTCATGTGTCAGTGATAAAAATCGAATTGTAGTATTAAAAATGGAACAAATATTAAAATGGATGGACGGCTTGTGTGGGTGACAAAGTATGACAAATCTAAGTATCAGATCTCACCATTTCCACCCAATAGTCAAGCACATCTTATATCAAACGAAATGGGAAATGCAAGATTGCTACAAATTTGTATAAGAGATCAATTTTCAAATTTGATTTATACTTAGATAATGGTAAATATGTGTTAATCAACAAAGACTAAATATTATACCGAATTGAATGCAGCTTATATGTCAGTCGTATTTCACACTCTGGAAATCCGATGGCTCAGATAAAGAGGCCCCGTTCCCAATTTTGGTATCAATTCGAAATGCCTCAATCAGTCTTATGGAAAAACGCCGAAAATCAACCAACTTTACAAGTAAATCCGATGAATCGTGAGAAAGAAGCTTACAATGTCAGACTTCCAAATTATGAGATCGACATATTACTGTTAATACAAGTATGTCTTCATCAATCATTATCATTTCCACTATTTGGTACACATAAATCATTCGTTTGAGAGATATCCTAGCATAGAGTATTCCAGTTCCAGTAAATCATCGTATTCGCCGTTATTTATCAAAAAAGCCACCGCTTTTCCCACGCTTGAATTGTTTTTATCAGAGCAAAAACAGTATTAATGGTCTTAAACGATCTGTAAGATCAGGTTTTCTTTAACCTTCTTGTAATTGACACTGTCCATTTCTGTAGCTTTTCAGTGTATCTTCCGTCCATGATTATAAAAAAGTTAATAGTTTGATTGCTTGGGTTGACAAACGGATCTTGGTTCTTTGCCATTTGTAGGCAAATTTCACCCATGTTTCTAAAGGAGGAAACGTTGAATGTTATTCTTGATTGTCGCTGGCTTCAAACATTAATCCATTACTGTCGATGTGGATTGGTGAAATGTACACTTGGTCAAGAATGTTGTTCCAGGGACTTGTTGTCAGAAATGTCTTCATTGCCGCTACGATCAAAGTTGCTGCAGTATCGATAGGAAGCCATCTTAGAGGTTTGAAAACGTAAATCTGGCAAAACAACCCAAAATTTGTGCTCGTTTTTAGAATGCGGCCAAGCTTCCTTTTCATTCCCCCAAAAATTTCCAGCATTAGTATCAACTGCTATGACCGATACGAGCCAATCATTACAACGAATTCCTTTGATTCGCTTTGTGCTTTTCACAAAGTGTTTTCTGCAATCCATTTTACTACGACCGTAACCCATATGTGAAGTGTCTTGGATCATTGGAAAAGTCTCCCTAATTGTACCCGATTCAAAATCAGGTTCAATATCGAATTGCTGAATCGAAGAGCAAAAAGTGAAAGCTAGGACAGGCAATTGACGATAAGAAAACGAAACAATATTGGAGCAAATGATCAACAAGTAAGACAGATTCAAATGCATGAAATACCCAAACTGAAAATTGACGCCAAGCATTATGAATAGATTGTTGTTGCTTCATTCAAAATTCATCAAGAAACAGCCTTGTTTGCATTAAGCCCAAATCACTTTTATTCAAATCCGAATCTAACATTAAAATTCTTGTATCGTTGAAACTTCTAAATCTGCCAAAGATTTTTCTGAACCAAGTTTTCTCTTTTGTAAAGATTCTTCTACACGAGTGCAGCTTCTTCTAGACTTTTTGCTCTGCAAAGGCAAACACTTTTTCACAGATGGTATTTGACAAAATTTGTACAAAAAGATGAGCACCGAGAGCGCCTGTTGCACCTGTAATACAAAACAATTCTCTTCAAGGTTGCTATCTGCTTTCCTGTCGATTGACGAGTGGCCGATTCGTTGACCATCGATCGAGCATATCTTGTCGATCGTTGTAATTCACTTTGAGAAGGCTTGTTCGGCAAAGCCCTTATATTTACGTTTGCTAATTGAACCAATAACTTGGAAACTCTACGTTTAATGGAAGGATAATTAAACGAGCATAAGGACGGAAACTTTTGAATTCGGGAACTCGGCTTTGGTGCGATTAGTGCCGATACGAACGACTTGTTATTGAATCGCATCCTAAAATCGAACAAATTTGCAATCATCGTATGAATAGATAACTCTGTCCCTTGATCTTTTATTGCAGTGAGCACCAAACTCTTGCTAGGCTTTGGAACGTTCACGTGTATTGACTTTGTACTTGTTTGCAATTGGCGATTGATTGCCATCTTAATAGTCTTGTTAATCCCATCCTAGTACATTCTATAAATCTCTCAATTAAACTTTTCATAGGCTTTAAAACGTTTTGCTCCTGATCACCGTACCTTTTATCTGTTGAAAGGAAGTCTTAGTTGGAATGCATTGGTTAAAATATGAACCTAATTCTTGACCGATTCTAGAATGAGGTTGGAGTCTTGATTAGCACGCTGAATTGCAGGCCAAAAATTTGTGACATCAGCATTGTCTCATCTTTATCCCCATAATCTGAATATGGAATGATTAAAACATCCCAATTGCCAAGTGACATGATCCAAAGTATAACTTCAGTACGAATGGTGATGAAAGTTTATTTCTTGTGCCATAGGAAAGTGGATTGTCTTTTCTCCGTTTTAAAATGAACGATTGTATATCTAATTTCACAATAAAGAGATCCATCTTTGATGTATGACTTCGTTTGAAACAAATCACTTTGTAGCATATGATCCGTACTGGTCTATTTGTCAAAGGCACGATTTCTCCCAAGCTTGTCACAAATTAATCATAAACAGGCTCTATTTCTTTCCAAACTTCTCATCTTCATAAATGGTTTGAAAGATTCCGTTGGTCGTAAAATATCCCAATGTTATCTGTTTTGAAATCCCACGTTTTGAAGTCAGTCTAATAAACACTCGAGTTCGTAATGCCATAATTCGATACAAGATTCACATTTGCTTCCGTTAAAAGATCACCTAAAGCTTTTGGAACTGCCGCTCTGCAAAAACAAACAAACTGAATTTTGAGGAGAGTATCGAAGCATCGGAGCATCCAATAGTAATGTCAAAACATTAGCGGACAGCATATAAGCATGTTGCTGATACCTTTCGACACTCTTTTTTGACAATTCTGCAAGAGATTTGCCGAAGCAAAGTGGAAGGGAAGATTGGTAAGAGGATGACAGTTCCTTTTGTCATCTTGCAGTAAGCACAAGACCATGACCCATTTGTATGAAAAATGGGTGCTAGAATGAGACAGAATGCCGCTAACCATTCTGTCCCCCCCTACGAGTGAAATCTAGAGGTATTGAACCGTTGGCTTTGCGATGACCGGTTGATCCCTGGAAAGGGTGTAAATGAGAACAATTCTTCACTTTCTTTCCGCTCGACCATTCTGATCGTATTTTTGAGTATTTATTCTTGGTCGAACCACCTCTCTTTGGCTTCTTTGATGTATCAATATTGACTTTGAATCCGTACTCCTCTACTTTCAATATTTTAATGTTCGCCGTCAATTGTCTTTGAGCTGGGACTGTATAATAAATCTTTGCCATGAGTGGTTCAATTTAATGAAAACAGTTGAGCGATGTTTGGAGAAGAAAATAATCAAAACGCATGCCAAGTCGAATGCAATGAATCTAATTAACGGACAAATTAATTCTGAAGTGCAAAAACCATCAACTGTACGTAATCCTTTTCCTTTTTTACGAGAAGGAAAACAATACTTAAGTTTATTTGCAGATTTTAACCCATACGTCCAAATGTCCATACGTGATCATTTCGAATCCCAGCGAATCGAGCTTTCCTCGTCCTTTTTTCTTAATCGATACGGGAAACATATATATGGTTGATTTGCAAATTCTTTGAATCGAATGTCATAACTCATAACGCTTCGAATGCTATCAAGACTGGATGATAGAGTCTTGACGGCAGAAGTTGGACTATCATTTGAAGTGTACTTTTTATGTTGATTCAGTGGGCTGATTGTTGTTTGTTAAAATCAACCAGAATCTTTGCGGCTTGAAGTTGTGAGCATGAAGCGCATTGTTGTTGATTCGAAAACAGGAGGACATCTTTACCTGTAAGAACTATACTCAATCGTCGCAAATGTTTCAGAGATGGCATTTGTTGCACGTTACATTGAACTGTTGGGTATTGGAAGACACATGATCAATGATGTTCCTCTTGCCTCAATGGTAGTGGATATGCTGGTCCCCCTTTTTTACGTTTTTACTCCGGATCCTTTTTCACCCCAAAATCGACAGGAAAAAAAGTGCATTTTTTTTGGGATCGGGCTTGAAAGATCGGGATGAGAGGAAATTATGATTAGGGATATGTATACGTTACGTTCTCACAGACTTCACCTACCATTTGTAGGGTCAGTGCCGAGAGGATTTATTCTTACGGTTCCGGCGTTTCGCTTCATCAGCCTGCCCACGTAAAAAAGACTTGATTAATCAAAATAAATGCGGTACTTTCCTCATCTTTCTGCGGCAAGAAAGTAGTTCGAGTCTGAATTGCTATGAAAAGATCAAAAAGCACTCATGGTATGCGCAAGGACAGCGCGATGCGATGTGGTGCGCACACAAACCCTTAATTTGGCCATATCAATCTTTTTTTAGTCTCATCAATCTCTCCTATTTGATCGCGCCTGCAAAGAGGAGCGGGGCTGAAACTAGCCTCGGAGATTCACATTTATGTTTAACAAGGGTTATCATCATGGTATTTCAGACTTGCCTTGATTATGTGAATTGAAATCGCTAAAGCCTAACGGAAGGTCGGAATTCTTCTCGGTCTGTATCGGTTGCTCAAGTGAAAACTAGCAATACATGCAGTACAGCTTTGTGTTATGCACTTCCTCCGTGGAACGCGTATGTTGTTACGCATGAACAACACACAAAAACACCCGAGGAAATAACAGAGTTACCACACAATTTCGGTACATTACACTTTTTAAACGCGGGGGGCTGCTGCATCGGCTTTCTTTGGAAAAGAGAGGAAGAACTTGTGGACAAAAAAAAGAAAAACGGTCATTCGCTATCACACATTTGCACTCTTTACCTCATCCTCAAGGAGCACACATCAATCACGTTCTCTTCTCTAACCACCATATTACCTCTCTCATGTCATCTTTCTGGGTGAAAATATTATCTGTAAAGGTACAAATTGCTTTGCCGTACAGGTGGAGGAAGTGGAATTGGATTAATGGCAGCAAAGGATTAGCAGGCAATGGAGCAAAAGTGTACATCGTTGGACTAGAAAAGAATTATTAAAAAGTCTCAAAAGAGAATAAAGATATGGTTCTTTAATCCAATAGAAGGTGACGTTTCGGCGAAAGAAATCTTTAGCAAACGTTGCAATTCAATCCAAAGAAGGATATTTGGATATCTTGGTAAATAATGCAGGAATTGGAAGGTCCAGTTACTCTTTTAGGAGAAAAAAGTAGGTCAATAACAGCAGATGAAGTTTCAAAAAGCTATTTAAACAATGAATCATTGAAGTTCGTCAAAATTATATCAAATCAATACTTCTGCCTGTTTTCTTGCTACAATGTCTTTCTTACCTCTCTTGGAAAGAGTAAAAAGTGCAAATTCATCAATAGAACCTTCAATCGTTGAATAGTGAAATGGTCACAAGAATCATTATGCATATAATTCTTTCAAAATCTGGCAGCAAATGCCATTAAACTTCAATGTTAGCTCATAACTCAACTTTCGCTCTCATCTTAATATCAGAGTAATGCTATTGGTCCTGGCTTGTTCTCTTCTGAAATGACGGCAGATAATATCAACAGCAAAGAAGATACATCTGAACCTCCTCCAGGAACATGAATTCCTGCCCGGAAAGATTAGGTACAGATGAAGAAATTGGCAAGTGCAATCCTTTTCTTGGCAACCAATACCTCGTTACGTCAATCTTATACCGTTTGATGGAGGTTTCGTGACTGCTGTTCCAGGTGGACACTGAAGAGAAATTGGTGGTGACCTATGCTTTTCCTTCATATTTTTTTAAGTACATGTCCTAAAATACAATTCTTTTTCTCCTCCATCAAACTGGCTCTACTTTGTTTATTCCTCCAAAAGATCCAAAAACGTATTTGATCTAAAAGAATCTGAGAGCAATTTTAAACGCTTGATGACAAGCATTAAAAAGTCTGTCGTAATACGTTGCACAATAAACGTGTTCTCTGTGAAGAATCTGATTTTGAAGTTGCATACTCCTTGGCGTATGTCCGTCAGATTATTGAAGATTTTTGTGAAATTTTAAACGATCCGTAGTCCTTTTTAAAAGAAATAAGAATACTCAATGCCCCAAGAAGATATAACGATCTACGAGGATTCGCAGCTATGCCCAAGGTGCCATAGCTTCTCGTACGACTACATCATCAGCTAAAGATTCTTGCAGCGCTTGCCTGAAGGAGCTTGCGTCCCTACGTTCTTGTTCGTCCGGTTATGAATTGCTCTAAGTTGTAAATAAGCACAGCTCGTTTGCTTCATACTTACATGAAGGGCTAAAAAGACTGCTCCATGACCTGTGGGATCGGCTGTGGGAAATTCGAAACGCTAAAGAGAGCGGAATGCACTAATGCTTCGTACGCTTGACTGCTCCTTGTTCGATATCATCAAATAAGTGAGAGGTATCTGATGTAAGGATTGCAAAAGCCAGATCAAGTTTTTGCGTAAATATTTGCAAATTTCCTGCAAGATGGGTTGGCAGTTGTAAGATGTGAGATTCAATTCGAGTTCAGTGGTGATTGCTATTACTGTGCTCTTTGAGCAGACGAAACAAGTTGATGAATACCAACAGCGCACTTTGAACAGCAATAACGGCAGAGATTAATGCAGATGTATCATCCGAATCATCTTGTGTGACAACGCTTTTTGAATTTCTAACATTCTCCCCCTTAGTGATTTATTGTAATGAATGAAGTACGTGTTATCTTGTCTTGTAGGAATGAAATTGATGAGCCCGGTGGTGAAGACAATAGGTGTGTTAAACCAAGTCTTCAAAGCTTTTTCTTTAGTCTTTAAAAACTTGATTCAGTCTTGATCTTGGACTTCTTGAAGTTAAATCATATGAAGATTCTCAATGTTCTTTTTGAACAGAGAATGATGAAAGCATGTTTGGCTTGAATCTTCGAGAATTGATGAATCATGAATCAGAGTTGTCT
>CM067171.1:83777665-83809117 GCA_034093135.1 Erigeron breviscapus | reverse complement strand
TGCAGAGCTCCTTTGCTCGGCAAATACGTGTTTCAGAAATTTGGCTAAGTACTGGAACTTCACTTGTTCTATTTGCAGAGCTTATTGCTCGGCAAATACGTGTTTCAGAAATTTGGCTAAGTACTGGAACTTCACTTGTTCTATTTGCAGAGCTTATTGCTCGGCAAATACGTGTTTCAGAAATTTGGCTAAGTACTGGAACTTCACTTGTTCTATTTGCAGAGCTCACTGTTTCAGTGATTCCTGCAAATTAAGTGTGTTTCTGTTCTAATTTTGTTCACCGATCGATTTAATATCAGTATATCTTCCTTCGCTATCATTTTCAGAAGCTAATTTCATCATTTGAGTTGTTTTTGATCGAGCTCTACAAATCGCATGTTCGTGAGGGTTTGATTTCCAGTTGAAATTAGCATCTAATTTGTTTGAGGATTTGTGCGCATTGATTTTCTGAAAGGTTCATTTGCAGAGCTCACTGTTTCAGTGATTCCTGCAAATTAAGTGTGTTTCTGTTCTAATTTTGTTCACCGATCGATTTAATATCAGTATATCTTCCTTCGCTATCATTTTCAGAAGCTAATTTCATCATTTGAGTTGTTTTTGATCGAGCTCTACAAATCGCATGTTCGTGAGGGTTTGATTTCCAGTTGAAATTAGCATCTAATTTGTTTGAGGATTTGTGCGCATTGATTTTCTGAACATTTTGATATAAAATTCGAGTTCTAATTCGCAAAAATGAAGAAGATATCGAAGATTTTCAGTCTTCTCTGCAAATAAGGGTTTGGCTAAACGAAGAAGATAACCTAACCGACTATTTTGTCGTGTTGTGGTTACTCGTATTTGCAGAGGTCGTTGGCTAAGTGGTGTTCTTACTTGTACTATTTGCAGAGCTTCTTGCTCGGCAAATACGTGTTTCAGAAATTTGGCTAAGTACTGGAACTTCACTTGTTCTATTTGCAGAGCTTTTTGCTCGGCAAATAGTTGTTTTTAAGATTCTCAAATAAAATTTTTCAAGAAAATTTCTCAAAAAATTTTGATCTTACTTGTTACTATTTGCAGAGGTCGTTGGCTAAGTGGTGTTCTTACTTGTACTATTTGCAGAGCTTTTTGCTCGGCAAATAGTTGTTTTTGAGAATTCTTGATTTGAGACTGGTGCTACTTGCATTGTTTGCAGAGGTTTAAGCTCGGCAAACAAGTGTTTTTGGTTGGTGTGACTAAGTACAAGTTCTATTTGTGCTGTTTGCAGAGATATTTGCTCGGCAAATAGTTGAAATTGATTCTTCGACTTGTGCTGTTTGCAGAGGATTAAGCTCGGCACTTAGTTGTTTTTAAGATTCTCAAATCAAAATTTTTCAAGAAATATTCTCAAATTTTAAATTTTGAAATTTCTTACTTGTTCTATTTGCAGAGGTTTAAGCTCGGCACTTAGTTGTTTTTAAGATTCTAAAATCAAAATTTTTAAATTTCTTACTTGTTCTATTTGCAGAGGTTTAAGCTCTGCATTTAGTTGAAATTGAAAATTCTCAAATTTTTCTAAGTCTGTTAATTGCTTGAAATGGCTTCAAGGGAAGCTTTAGCACTTGGTTCTGAAGGAAGACCACCTGTCTTGTTTAGAGGATCTTATCCTCAATGGAAGAAAAGGTTTCTGAACTGGATAGACAGGCAGAAGAATGGAAAACTGCTGAGAAAATCTTACAAAGATGGTCCTGAAATTCCAAAGAACCCAGTTAATGGAGAAGTTTTACCTGAAGAGAGTTGGAACACAGATCAGAGAAACAGAGTTGAGGCTGACCAAAGTGCAATTGCCTTTCTTTACCAAGCACTTCCTGATGACATTTACTGCAATGTGGATTCCTATGAAACAGGAAAAGACATTTGGGATGAAGTGGAGAAGCAGATGGAAGGATCTGATGTGTCAAACACCATAAGGTTGTCGACTGTTCTGAACATGTATGAAACATTCAAACAACAAAAAGGTGAACCATTGAATGAGGTATACATCAGATTCTGCAATGTCATCAATGAGCTGAGAAAGAATGATGTGAAGAGAACCAATATGGAACTGAACATCAAATTCATCAAAAATCTGGAAGAGGAATGGCAAGTGTATGGAACCCAACTCAACCAACAATCAGACTTTGGAAAACTCACCATTCACACTCTGTTTGAAAAACTACAACTTAATGTTGAGGATGTTCAGAGAATTCAGAAGAAGAAAGAAGAGAGTGTACATTCAGATCCATTGGCCTTGGTTGCTGAAAAGAAGACTTCAAGATTGTCAAGACACAGTTTTGTTGAAGTTCAAACTGATTCTGATTCGAGTGAGATGAGTGATTCTGATCTGGATGAGAAACAAAAAGAGATGTACAAAGAACTCGCTTATTTCACTAAGGCTTTCAAGAAGAAATTCTTCAAGAAGAAACCAACAAACAATCAGCTTAGGACTTCATCAGTCTCTTCGTATGCTAAAAATGCGAATGCTCCTAAGTATGATCAGAAGAAAGATTTTGCTGGTGGTGAGAAGAAGTATGACAATCAGAAGAAGTTTGAGAAGAAGGTCATGGATAAGAGAACTGAAGACAGGAAATGCTACAACTGTGGTATCACTGGACATTTTGCCATAAATTGTACTAAACCTCGACAAAAGAACTCCGAGTACTATAAGTACAAACTTTTGCTGGCAAGACAAGAGGAAAGCGGAATTGCCCTTCTCGCTGAGGATGACAAGTGGTTACATCTTTCTGATGAGGAGACAGACGAACTTGCAGCAAATGTGTGCTTCATGACAAAGATCAAGAAGTCAAAGGAGTTGGAGGAAAATGATGAAAGTTCTTCTGAAGTCGAGGATGAGGTAATCTCTTTTCCCAAATCAGTGTTAAAACATTATATGGATATGTCTGATACAGCAAGGAAAGATTGCAGGGAGTTGAGTAAAAAGAATTTAAAATTAAAGAAAGATTTGGAGGACAAAGAAAAAGATTTTCAAATTAAAATTGATTCACTTCAAAAAGATGTTGAAAATTTAAAATTAAAGAAAGATTTGGAGGACAAAGAAAAAGATTTTCAAATTAAAATTGATTCATATCAAAAAGAATTTGAGAATTTGAAATCTGAAAAAGCAGCAGTCTCTTTTACTCCAAACTCCAAACTGCATCTTGAGAAACAAGAACTTGAGACCAAAGTTCTTGAACTGAGCAAGACTGTCAGACAACTTCAAGTTGAAAAGACCAATGAGATGTTTCGAGCAAATGCTTTGGCTGAAGACATTGAGTCTTTGAATGTCAAGATGAAAGAATCTATCCCTGATGTGACGGAATTTGAAAACAAAATTTCTGACCTAAAATATGAATGTTGTATAAAAGATTCTCTTAAACAAAAACTTGATAAAGAAAATGATGAACTGAAAGCTGAAATCAAGTCTTATCAAGAAAAGTTGTATAAGATCAATCGTTCATATCAACAAGTCTTTTTAAATAGGCCAAGAAATTCAGAAACAATATTCACATCAGGGTTGGGTTATAACAATCCAAAATGTTTGCTCGAAGCACAAGAAGAAGTCCCATCATTATACAACGAATCTTATTTGAGATGTGGGATGACAGACCAATTTGTGAGACCGACTGATAGTGATTATGAGGCTGATGATTTTCTAGAAAAGGGTGCAAAAGTCTATTTTAACTATGAGTTAATGGATGAGTCATATGATTTCTTCGCTAACTCTACACATAAAACAATCAAAGACAATCATGAGGCTGTCATACCCGAAATTCTTGAGTGTTTTACTGAAAAACCTTTGGAAAATCCTATTCCTATTCCAAAACCTGAAAATTTGAGACCTTATGTACCACAAAAAGTTTTGGAAAAGGTAATTGAAGATCTGCAAAAGTCTCTTGAGGAAAAGCAATCTTTGATAGAAAATTTGAAGGCTCAAAATCATTATGTCATTGACCAACCCAAGATAGACTCCAAAGTTTGTGATCCATCTGGATGTTCTGTGAGTTCTATTTGTGAAAGTATAAATGCTTCTGTGCAAACTGAAAAAGAATCACAGATCTTTGATATGTGCAAACTTGATTTTGACCGAAAGTTTTCTGAATCATTTGAAAAAAAAAGAAAAAGCAGCAGTCTCTTTTACTCCAAACTCCAAACTGCATCTTGAGAAACAAGAACTTGAGACCAAAGTTCTTGAACTGAGCAAGACTGTCAGACAACTTCAAGTTGAAAAGACCAATGAGATGTTTCGAGCAAATGCTTTGGCTGAAGACATTGAGTCTTTGAATGTCAAGATGAAAGAATCTATCCCTGATGTGACGGAATTTGAAAACAAAATTTCTGACCTAAAATATGAATGTTGTATAAAAGATTCTCTTAAACAAAAACTTGATAAAGAAAATGATGAACTGAAAGCTGAAATCAAGTCTTATCAAGAAAAGTTGTATAAGATCAATCGTTCATATCAACAAGTCTTTTTAAATAGGCCAAGAAATTCAGAAACAATATTCACATCAGGGTTGGGTTATAACAATCCAAAATGTTTGCTCGAAGCACAAGAAGAAGTCCCATCATTATACAACGAATCTTATTTGAGATGTGGGATGACAGACCAATTTGTGAGACCGACTGATAGTGATTATGAGGCTGATGATTTTCTAGAAAAGGGTGCAAAAGTCTATTTTAACTATGAGTTAATGGATGAGTCATATGATTTCTTCGCTAACTCTACACATAAAACAATCAAAGACCAACCCATCACCCAAGACTGATTCAAAACCAAAGACCAACCCATCACCCAAGACTGATTCAAAACCAAAGACCAAACCATCACCCAAGACTGTTTCAAAACCGAAGACTAATCAATCACCTAAGACGGATTCAAGACAGAAACAACAGAAAGGTCCTAATGTCCCAATGAATTCAAAGACTTCTAGGCAAACAAAGATGTACAAGGTCAAATCTGAATCTCAGTCACAAAAAGAAGTCAAAACAAGCAGTGGTCCAAAGATTGTTAAGAATGAAACTTTCTCATTAGGTAACAAACAACCTCAGCAGGTTAGGTATTCTAGTTTTCCTAGGTATTCTCAGAAGAATCCTAAGTGCACTTTACAGAGGGTTAGAGATACTTTTACTGGAATGACTAAATACAAAGACCAGTATGGTTGGTTGTCACCTAATAACATAAAGAAAGTAAACAAGACCACATAACCCATCAAAAAGAAACCTGTTCAGAACATAGATGCTAAATTGTTTGCTAACTCAAAGAATGTTCGTGTTTCAGGTGACGTGTGCTTAACTAGTAGCAGTAGATGGATCCCTAAGGATAGATATTTGAATGCATCTAGTAAAGTCAAGCTTGATGGAAAACCTGCCAATGTCAAACAAGTGTGGATTGTCCGTAGATCGAATACATTAGATAATGCTAATAAATCTAGGACTAGTCCCGCTTGTACCAAAACATGTGTATAAACCTTTACATTTCTTGCTTGTAATTCGTATTTGTATTTTGAACAATTATGTGTGCTTGTTTGTTATTTGAATAAATTGTTTGTTTGTGTGTTATTTTGCTTGATGTTTATTTTTTAATGTGTACTTGCATGTTATCCCTCTAACCTGCAAGGACCCAATCTACATGGGTACCTAAACCATATTCCTTGTCCTTGCAGGAATTTCTCATTTGTGTATGGTATGTTGACTCGGGATGTTCTCGTCATATGACTGGAAACAAGTCCATTCTTTCGAACTTTGTTGAAAAGTTTATGGGAACCGTCAGATTCGGAAATGATCATATCGCTCCTATTCTTGGTTATGGAGACATTGTTAAAAATGGTGTCACTATAAAGAGAGTTTCCTATGTTGAAGGACTAGGACACAATCTTTTCAGTGTTGGACAATTTTGTGACAATGATCTTCAAGTATTATTCAGGAGATATGAATGCAAAGTGCAGACTGAAGATGGTGTGGATATTCTGACTGGAACAAGAGACAATAATTTGTTCACTATTGATCTCAACAACATTCCATCTAATTCTTCAGAGATTTGTCTTCTTTCGAAAGCAACTGCACAAAACTCTTGGTTATGGCATCGCCGTCTTTCTCATCTGAATTTTCAAACAATTAATGCTCTCGTGGATAAACAACTTGTTGAAGGACTTCCTGATTACAAGTATGAAAGTGAACATGTTTGTCCAGCTTGTGCAATTGGAAAGATGAAGAAAGCATCACACAAACCAAAGAAGTTTCTAAGTACAGAAGGTCCTTTGCACCTAATACATATGGATTTGTGTGGCCCAATGAAAGTTCAAAGTATCCATGGCAAGCGATACATTCTTGTGATTGTCGATGATTATTCTCGTTACACTTGGGTATTCTTTCTTCATGCAAAGAGTGACACTCCGAATGCAATTATTGATTTCATAAAGAAGACCCAAGTAAATCTTAAATCGTCAGTTAGAATTGTTCACTCCGACAATGGAACTGAATTCAAGAATTCAATGATTGATTCTTTCTTCAAATCCATGGGTATTACTCATCAATTTTCCGCTGTCAGAACACCTCAACAGAATGGAGTAGTTGAACGTCGAAATCGAACTCTTGTTGAAGCAGCTAGAACAATGCTTGCTTATTCTAAGTTGCCTTCGAATCTATGGGCTGAAGCTGTTGCTACTGCCTGCTTCACTCAAAATAGATCAATCATAAACAAGAGGTTTGATAAAAGAAAGCCCAATGTGAACTTCTTGCACATTTTTGGATGTGTGTGTTATGTTCTCAATGATCGAGACAATCTGGGCAAATTTGAACCAAAAGGCGATGAGGCATATTTCATCGGTTATTCGAGAGAATCGATAGCATATCGTGTATATAACCGAAGAACCAAGAGAATTGAAGAGAGTATGAATGTTAGATTTGATGAACTCTCAGGAATGGTTCTTGAACAACACAGTTCAAGACCCGAACTTCAAAGTCCACAAGCTTCCGCAACAAAGAATACTTCAAATGTCAAATCATCATTCTCTACTCCAACTACACAAGATTTGGATATCCCGTTCGAAGAATTTTTCCAAATTTCGAAAGAAGTTCCTGAATCTGAAGTAAATCCCAATGAACCATCAAGTTCAAATTCAAAAGAGCTGGATCCCAATGAGTCTTCTCCATCACAATCATCAGATGTTAATTCATCATCTGATTCTCCTCCACCTACTGATATGTCAGAAATGCATACTCAACCTCATAATATCTCACAAGTGACAAATCCTTCAACCAATCCTGAAGATTATGATCATGACCACTTTGTTGAACCGATTGCAACTTCATTTGAACAATTAACAGAACAACATTCTCCTGTTTTTGTTGATTCTGAAGAATCTGGTGATCCACTTGATCCAATTCCTCATACAACCAAATGGACAAGAGCCCATCCAATTTCTCAAGTCATTGGTAATCCAACAACTGGAGTTCAGACAAGATCTGCTTCTGCGAATGAATGTCTGTTTGTGAATTTTCTGAGTATTGTTGAACCAAAGACAGTGAATGAAGCTCTAAGTTGTCCAGATTGGGTGAAAGCAATGCAAGAAGAACTTAATCAGTTCGAACGTCTTGAGGTATGGAAATTGGTTCCCAATCCTTACAAGAACAAGGAACCAATCAAGACCAAATGGATCTTCAAGAACAAAAAGGATGAAACTGGAGTTGTTGTACGTAACAAAGCACGATTGGTTGCCAAGGGATACTGCCAACAAGATGGAATTGATTACGATGAGACATTCGCACCAGTTGCACGAATTGAGGCTATTCGGATGTTTCTTGCCTATGCTGCCTACAAGAACTTCACAGTCTACCAAATGGATGTCAAAACTGCCTTCTTGAATGGAATTCTCAAAGAAGAATTGTATGTTGAACAACCAGAAGGTTTTGTGAATTCCAAACATCCGAACTATGTTTACAGGTTAGATAAGGCTTTATATGGTCTGAAACAAGCGCCTCGTGCATGGTATGATGCTCTTTCCTCTTATCTTATGAAATCTGGTTTTAGCAAAGGTTCGATTGACACTACCTTGTTTATCAAACGACAAGGGAGTGACATCATTCTAATCCAGATTTATGTTGACGACATAATTTTCGGGTCAACTAATCCTAAATACTGCAAGAATTTCTCTGCTTTAATGATCAAGAAATTTGAAATGAGCATGATGGGTGAATTAAACTTTTTCCTTGGTCTTCAAGTAAAACAGTTGTCAAATGGTACTTTTATTTGTCAATCTAAGTACATTCTTGACATGTTGAAAAAGTTTGATATGATGGATTGTCAAACAATTGGGACACCCATGGAATCTCGAACAAAGATTAATGCTGACTTAAATGGAAAATCTTTTGATCAAAAGAAATATCGCAGTATGATAGGGTCACTCATGTATTTGACTGCAAGTCACCCGGATATTATGTTCGCCACATGCATGTGTGCCAGGTACCAGGCCAATCCCAAGGAAAGTCATTTCCAGGTCGTTAAACGGATCTTCCGATACCTGAAAGGCACAGTGAACCTTGGTCTCTGGTATCCAAGGGATACCGGGTTTCAGTTAATTGCATATTCGGATGCTGACCATGCAGGTTGTAATCTTGATCGAAAGAGTACTTCTGGGAGTGTTCAGTTTCTAGGGGATAGATTGGTCAGTTGGTCTTCAAAGAAACAGAATTGTGTATCCACACTACTGCAGAAGCTGAATACGTTGCTGCAGCAAGCTGTTGTTCACAAGTTCTTTGGATGAAGACACAGTTGACTGATTATGGATTTTAGTTCAACAGGATTCCCATCTACTGTGACTCTAAGAGTGCTATTGCTATTTCTTGCAATCTTGTACAACATACAAAGACCAAGCACATAGATGTTTGGTACCATTTTCTTAAAGATCATGTCGAGAAAGGTAACATCGAACTCTATTTTGTCCCAACAGACTACCAACTTGCAGACCTTTTCACCAAGCCTTTGGATGAAAACAGGTTCAATTTTCTAAAAACCAAGTTGGGAATGCTTGATTTACAAACTTAAATGCTTTCATGCTATGTATTCTATGTTAATTTTCTGTTTCAAACATTGATGTATTTTACTTATTATTACATGCAATGTTTGAGGGGAGAAAAAGGGTAGAATGCATGATATTAGGGGGAGTTTGTAAATTTAGTATAGTCTTATATGCTTAATTTAAGGGGGAGTGTGCAAATGCATGTGAATAATTGTTTGTTTTTATTTGTTTAAATTTCTTTTCTTTATTTGTATGTGTGTTTGTTTCATAATATGAAAAATCAAATACAAAATTAGAAAACTTTAAAAAGATAAAAAGTTTTTGTTTAATTTTTTTTGTTTTAATAAGTTTTTTTTGTTTATTTTTATTTCTATTTTAATTTTAGTTCTATATTTTTATTTGTGTGATAATTATGTTTAATTGAAAAACCCAAAAAGAATAATAAAGCCCAAAATCATTTCGGCCCATTCTGAAATGTTAAGCCCAAATTGTGTCTTGAGCCCAAGACCAGTATGTGATCCGGGTTGACACGTGGGTCAAACCCAGACCCGCGACCCGGATTCGTGTTTTAAATAGTTTATGGGCGGGTCAACCATTTTCACATTTCAAATTCAAACCAAAAATATCTTATGTTTTAGTCTCTAAAACCGATCAAAAGTCACATCAATATATCAAAATTTCAATTTTGTTCATAATAATTCAAGTGGATACATTCGTGTGATAGATTTTCAGTTGTATTTCATCATTTACTTCGATCAAATCATCGGTTTTTGAGGTAAGATTACTTGTTTAATTTTTGATCTCCAACTGTTTGATAAAATGCATGAATGAACTGTTTTGATTTTTTTTGCATGTTATGGTGATTGATTGTGTATATTTGATGTTTTAGGTGTATGATTAGGCTTCTTACTTATTGTTTAAATGAATATATGCCTTAATCTGCATGTGTTTATGATATTTCTGGTTTCAAATGATGATGGGCTGGGTAAAATAATAAGTTTTCATGAAATGAACCATTTGCAGAGCATTTTGCTCGGCAAATGATTTGTTTGTTATTGATGACCTTCAAATTCATCATTATTTCTGGGTAACTTGTTCTTAATTTTCTCAAACAAATTTCTGGATCAAAAGTGTCATTTGCAGAGCTTCTTGCTCGGCAAATGCTTGTTTTTATCAAACCAAAAAATTTTTCCACCAAGTTCTTAAAACTACTTGATGCAGAGCATTTTGCTCGACATTCAAGTATTTTTGTTGAAAATGAATCAAAGTCTTAAAAACAACTGTTTGCAGAGCTTTGAGCACGGCAAACAGAACTTTTTGAATTCCAAGACTTTCAAGCCTTAAAAACAACTGTTTGCAGAGCTCTTTGCTCGGCAAACAATGCATGTTGACTCAAAAAGTTTTCCATGTTTAAAATCAACTGTTTGCAGAGCAATTTGCTCGGCAAACAGTGCATTTTGTACAAAACTTTTCTAAGTCTTAGAACAACTGTTTGCAGAGCATTTTGCTCGGCAAACAGTACAAATTGGATTTTCAACTTTTGTCAAGACTCGAATCATGCATTTGCAGAGCTTTGAGCTCGGCAAATGCATGTAAATTGTTAACCAATTTTTCAAATCAACTGTTTGCAGAGCATTTTGCTCGGCAAACAGTACAATGTGAAAATTTTCACCAAGTTCTTAATCCAACTGTTTGCAGAGCTTTTTGCTCGGCAAACAGTACAATGTGAATTTTTACACCAAGTTTTCAAAATCAACTGTTTGCAGAGCATTTTGCTCGGCAAACAGTACAAAATGAAAATTTTTCACAAAATTTTAAATCCAACTGTTTGCAGAGCATTTTGCTCGGCAAACAGTACAATTTGAAAATTTTTCAAATTGAAATTTTTCTTAATCAAATTGACAACATAATTGTTGATCAATATAAGGAAATTTCATACATTGAAAAGGAGTGGGACTGAACTGCTCATTTGCAGAGCTTTGAGCTCGACATTTACTTGTTTCAACTCCAATAAACAATTCAAATCAAATTTTTTTTTTCAAATTGTACTATTTGCAGAGCATTTTGCTCTGCAAACAGTACAAATAGAATTTAAATTTTTTTTCTCTTTCATTATTTTTTATTCTATGTTTCTTTTATTATTATTTGTGATGTGTTTTAAAATGTTTAACTGTATATGTGTATTGTGTATATATATATAGTATTTCATAAGTGTTTCGAGTGAGAGGCAAGGTATCGAACGCCTTTGTGTACTACCTTGTTTTCTTATCTTTTAATACTTATGTGATTCTATATATTGCCATGTTTTGTATATATATTTGAGTGAGATGCAAGGTATCGAACGCCTTTGTGTACTACTTTGTTCTCTCATTTTTAATATATATGCAAAACATTGTCTGTGTAATAATTGTGTTTCTTAAAAGTTGGTATATTTTGTTATTTTTCTGTGTTTGAAATGTATTTTCTGGTCAAAAACTTTGGTCAGTTTGTCTTAAACAGAAAAATAATAAAGTACCAAGATGGCAATGTTCAGAGAAGGCGATTCAATGAAAATGCAAGCCAATCAAGCACTACATATTCCATTTGCTTGCAAATTCCCGATCATTCCAGAGATTCTTAGCTATCATCTACTGAATAATGCTCTGACTGGAGGTGCAATTGTACCTGAGAAGTATGTCTTCAAGCTGTGGGAATCAATTGAATATGTACGAGGAAGTAAAAGGCATAACACAGCAGACTACTTCAAATTCTCACTAGAATCAGATGCTGAAATCTTCAACTGTAGATTAACTCCGGATGAGTTTAGAACAATCATTGGATTTCCTGTACATGAAGAATACGAAGAACTTCCATCAGTTGAAGAAATGTTGGCTGGAGTTCATTCGCTGGGTTATGTAGGAGATTTGACAACGATGAGAGATTTTAGAAGAAGTAATGTAGTAACTCTCTGGCATACGATGTACAATATTCTTACAACTTGCTTGATGCCATCACAGAAAGGAATTGATCTTATGACAAAGGATTCTTTGGCAATCTACTATGCAGTCACTCACAATGTGCAGTGTGACTTTGCAAAGATCATATGGGCAAAGATGATTCAAGTTGTTAAGGGAAAGGATAAACAAGACCGAAAATATATTCTCTTTATCAGATTCTTCACACTGGTTATCGAAGATGTTCTTGATAATGCAGAAGAAATTCCAAAGTTGGAAAACAGCTTTAAATGTGTGATTGCCTTGTATAAATCCAACTTGAGAGGCACAAGTTGTGAAACCGTAAGACCTTTTCCGATTCCACCATTCCTGATTAACCTGGTTCCTGCTCAGAGTCCTCACCTTAGGGCTTATCTCGAGTGGTTAGTCTCAGCGATGGGGTCTGAAAGTCGACAAACTCCTTCCCAAGCTGAGCATAGGTCGCCAAGTGAGGGTCCTAGTTCGTCAAAAAGAAAAAGAGGGGTTAGTGATGAAGGGGCCTCTGAGCAGAGGAAAAGAAAGTCAAAGAGAGTTATATTTGAGCAAGATGTTGCTACACCTGTACCTACTTCTTCACCTATTTCTCAACCTACACCATCAACACCATCTACACCAACCGTTCACTTATCGCAATCTTCACCTTCACAAACTACACCTTTACCATCCGTTGTTTCACCTAATCCACCAACTTTTACACCACCTCACTCTTCACCTGTTCTTAATCCAACACCGATTGCCTCAACAATACCTAATGAACCAACTCCACCACCAGGTAGACGACTTAAAATGGCTGCTAGAAGTGTACTGAAGCAGACCTCAAAGAAAAAGAAATCAAAAAGAAAACATAAGTCGTCTAAATCTGCCAGACAAAGAGATGAATCTCTATCAGCAGATGTGAATGAACAACCTGGTGCTTCAGCTGAATTTGATGTTGAACAAGTAGTTGAACTTGATGCTGAACAAGTAACTGGAGTAATTCATAATGTTGTATCTGAGTTAGAAAATGAGAATGTTAGCACTGGAGATGATGTTGTGCTGGAGGAACAAGGCAGGACTGAGGGAGGGGTTGAAAATACCAGAGAGGTTGAGAGGTCCGGGTTAGGACAAGGGCAAAAAGAAAATGTTGGCCCTCCGATAGTTGAAACCACTGAGTCTAGCCGGGATGTCAACCCTAGGGTAGAAGTCGAGAACTCCCCATTCTCGCTTGCACCGAATTTTCCTTGCCATTCTGACTCCTTACAACAGGAGTTAGTCTCAGAAATGCACGGGGAACAGCCACGCTCACCACACTCACCTCATTTGGAGGATGAGAGTGTTGAAACAAGAGAGGACCAGCCCCACCTCTCGCCTTCAGTTCATGCACAAGAGTCTAGATCTCCTAGGCACACGGATTCACAAGCCCAGTTGAGTACTGGTGCCAAAACAAGCGGAGAGGGACCTACTTTGTGTGACCCTCAAGGACAACTTGGAAATCCTGCCTTAGCTAACATCACGCCAGCTTTAGCCGCAGGTAACAGTCCTCAGACCGAGACTGGGGGACAGTATGAACGTCGTAGTGACACTGCTATTCCTCAGGATCAACCTGAGACTGTATTAACGGGCATTCTCAGTGACCCCGGTGTTGTTAGTGGTGTTGCCCAACAACAAGTCCCGGACAGTGATTTATCACAGTCTAGGACACAACCCGATTCTGGTTGCAAAGCCACTGAATCTGAAACTGCTGGTGAGGGTATAACCCGAGGATCCGCAGGAAATCCTGAATCAGCATCTCTGAATTTAGGTCACACCACAAGTGTGCCAACAACCTCCGGGTTGGTTCCTCCACATCAAACACCAAAACAAAGAACACCAACACCAACTCAAATTCCATCAACATCAACAGATCTACCAACCAAAGATTTTACATGTGAAGTATTGTTAAATATCTTAAGATCGGAGGGTGATTTGTTGACTGTTACTGAAAGAGGAGTGTTGAATGCCTTGGAAGTTAGAGAAAGGGAACTTGCAACTGAAAGAAGAGTCCAAGCTTTACAAGAACAAGTTCAACGACAAAAGGCTGAATATGATGCTAAGCTAGCTGAATTTGAATTAAGATTGTTGGCATTAGAATCTTGCCGACGGCCTCGGTTCCTTCTCGTCGGGATGATCCTGATTCTGATGATCACCCCGAGGGGGAGAACCAAGGAGAAGGTCAAACGAACATTGATAATACCTCGGCAAATGTTGATGTGAATGTTGGAGATGTGGTGATGGAAGAAAGAGTTGAAGGCGGTAACCAAGATGTGATTGAAGAGGATCAGGCAGAGATTGAAACTCAAAATGAAGTTGACAAAATGGTTAGAGATTTTAATGAAATATTTAATGAAAGAAATAATGAAGATGATCCAGAAGAGATAGCAAGAGTGGCTGAAATAAAAAGAAAATTCAATGAAGTGTTTGGAGATAGTTCTGATGATGATGATGATGATGAGAAGATAATGAAAATGTTGTTGAAAATGAAGATGAAGGGTATGTGATTGAAAATGAGATAGTTGAATATGCTGAGAGAGATGCAGATATTGAAGCCTTAAAAGATAATGTAACATTGGATGAGCCGGAGATAGTTGAGATCCAGCAAATGTAGAAGCAGTTGAGGAGCCTGTGTTTGAAGACTTCCCAGATCTTGATTATTTTGAAACAGGTTCATCAAGCAGAAAAGAAGCTGGAGAATCTTCTACTCAGGGTTTCACAACCCCTCAACACTATACCTTTGAAGACTTCAATAGCTTTGAAGAATTGAAAAAGACTCCTGAGGCTGCATCTCAGAACTTCAAGAAATCAACATATAAACAAGTGTTGAAAGATGCAATAGTATCCGAGGAAGTTCTTCCTGATTACTTTCCAACTGAATTGACTGATGAACAAAGGAGGTTCATTAATCGGGGATACTTCTTGAGGGATAAAGAAAGAATGGTTGCACTGGGTGTTAAGCCAAAGGAGGCAGCTAAGAAGTCTAGATTCTTGGAAGAAAGAGCTTTTCCAATCTTTTGTGGAGCTATCAAAGTTACTAAAACCAAAAGACCTGAGTTGGAGTCAATGTACAAGTTTAAGGAAGCAAGACAAGTAGAAGAATACAAAGAGCTTCTTAAACTCACCAGGCATTATAATCCCAAACTCCTTGAAGAACAAAGAAATCACAAGATCTTGGTGCTGATCAGAGTTATTTTGGTTAAAAGGAATACTATCTCAATCCCAAGTTTCCATGTCAAAAGAGATAATGGCAAGAGCTACAGATTTACTGAAACACAGTTCAAGCTGCTGCCAGTTGATGACATTATCTTTCTCTACAATCATTTTGTGAATGCTATGCAGAGATATCATGAAGATGTTATTGCCTTTGAAGCTGTTAAACGATATATGTCAAGCTGCATTCAATATGCTTCATTGGAAGATTTTCAGATAGGATTTGAAGTTGTGAAGAGAAAGATTAATGTGCCTTATCCAGATCAAAGTCTATATACTGCAGATATTGAACAGCTAAGTATTGGTCATATCATAGAAGAACCATCCTTCGGTGTTGTCTTTTTGAATAGCAGAAAGAAGAAGATTTTCATTTGCATGGATGAACTTGCTTCTTATTCTGATGGAACTTTGGAGTTTTGTAAGAATGTGTTGTTGTGCCTGCAAGAAGACGAGCAAGATGAAAAGAAAAAGGAAGTGTTGATAAAGCAATCTCCAAGATTAATCAAAGACTCGAGTACAGAGACAGCATTAGAATGATGAGAGAAGCAAAGAATGTTCAGAAGTCTAAGTACGTCGTACGTCGAAGAGGAGGTTGTTGGATCAAGTACGAGCCCAGTCATCGTCCAGGTCCACAAAACATTCCACCAAGAAATTATGAAGCAAACATGTTTGTTCCAGATGACAGACCCGAAAGAGAAAATTGGTTCTGGCATCCAAACAAAGATAGACCGAAACAAGAGCTTAAAGAAAGACACAAGATTGGATATTTTTGACAAATCACTACTAAGGGGGAGATTGTTAGATATATAAATGTAGTAGGTGATTTGTATGCTTTATATTACTTTGTACTTAGAATGTAAAGTTGTAAGTATGGAAGGGGGCATAGTGTAAATAGGTCTTATGTATATAAACCCCCTCCATTATGTTAATTATAACCTTTCACCCCATAATACAAACTAATCTTTCCTTGACTTCTCTCTACTCTCTCTCTACTTTCTCTCTCTAGTAACCTCCATTAACACACACTTACACACACAAAAGCTCGAATTCTATTCTCTACAGTACGGCCTTATCCACCTCATCATGGACTCTACCTATAAATACAAGATTTCTCACAACTTGCAAAATGCTTGGAACTTTGGCATTGCAACTTGTGAGATATACTCTAAGTAAACTTACGAGTATTTCCTTGTTGATTGGATCGTTGTATTTCAAGGTTGTTTAGATATTTTCACAAGTGTGATTATCTTTGTTCCACAACAACCTTTGTATTTTGTTTATATGAATAAATAAAATACATTGAAAAATACATCTCGACTCTTTGCCTTAATACTTGATTATACATATTATTTATATAGTTTCAGCACTTGTTTCTCGTATTTACTCTTTTGTTATATCCATATTTGGATCATATTCTGGACTTGTCTTTCCAGATCAGAATACTTGCCAGTCGGGTTTTATTAATCATCTATATTTGGGACTCACAGAATTGGTATCAGAGAGAGGGGGGACGGGACAGGAAAATGAGGGCCCTGCCTCATCTTGCAGGGACTCACAAGGTCTTTATATATTGCTCTTCTTGCTGGACACCCTTTGATGAAGTCCAGCATTGAGTAATACCCTTTAACCTTGGGAGGGATTCCCTCAGATCCCATGTAACTGTTGGCCTTAATGACCAACTTAGATGCTTGAAAGGATACTTGTGGTGAAGAAGCTATCCCTTCTGGATCATAGACTTGAGCTGTGAGATATGGAGGGACGATTTCTGGGTTTTGTTGAATGTTAGGGTTTTCTATTTGTTGAGGTGGTGATCTTTGTTGTTGTTCAGATTCAGAAGCCATTTTCGTAAGAATGAGAGGAGGAAGATGAACAAAGATGATTTAGAGAAAAGATCTGAGAATATTGAGAGATTTTGGAAGATTTGAGAGATTTGAGAGAAAAATGAACGTAAAGTGCGGATAGGTGGAGAAGTTTGCATATATATGGCATGGATATGGGTCCCATAACTGCAAAAGTGAACCGTCACAATTTTCTCTCTCCTACGCAATATATATATTTACTTATTTTGGAAGAAAGAAATAAGTTGAAAATAATTTTTGAACCAATGAAAGGACGGAGAAATTATTTTAAAATTAAGAAGAATACGTTTGAATATACGAATGTGAGTAACGTATAAAACATTTTTTGATGTGACAACTTGTACCAATTTTTTATACTCGAGTATACGGCGGATACACAGTACAAGTTGCCCATTAGGGAGGAAATCGAGGTAACCGTTTGAAATTCTTAATAAAATATAAATAAAATATGCTGAGTGGATGTACACTCATGAGATAATATTTACAAGAAATACCCGCTGATGGGTTTAGTTTTACCTTTAAATTTTGAAAGATTGGGTTAGTGACTTAACAATGTAAGTCGATGACCATCCTTAAACAATTTTTGGCAAATTGTCAGCCATCAACGGATTTGATGTCTTTACCAGCAGCCGTTTGCTGTTGGACTAGATAGAGACTTTTAGCTCTCTATTGCTTTAAGTATGCTTTTTCCCAAAGCAGCATGGATAAACGGATTTTATTTGTCTTTACCAGCAGCCGTTTGCTGCTGGACTAGATAGGGACTTTCAGCATCCTATTACTTTTATTTACTTTTTCCCAAAGCAACAATTTTATTAGTCTTTACCAACAACCGTTTGCTGCTGGACTAGATAGGGACTTTTAGCTCTCTATTACTTTTATTTGCTTTTTCCCAAAGCAACAGGGATCAACGGATTTCATTACTCTTTACCAGCAATCGTTTGATGTTGGACTAGATGAAGATTTATGGCTCTTCATTGCCTTATTGGTCAGCAAGTAAGACACACTTAAACTTGCTGAAGTAATATTGACATTTGTAAGTGTTAACTTACAAGAGAGATGTAAGTTAAGTAGCAGAGTCACCATTCAACATACCCAACCTGCTGACAAGATCCTTGAATCTCTTTTCATCTAAGGGTTTAGTGAAAATGTCAGCAAGTTGATCATCAGTGGGAATGAAGTAAATTTCGACATCCCCTTTCATGACATGGTCACGAATGAAATGATACCTAATGTCTATGTGTTTGGTCTTGGAATGCTGAACTGGATTATGTGTGATGGCAATAGCACTTGTATTGTCACACATGATGGGAATCTTAGAGAATTCTAAGTCATAGTCAGCGAGTTGGTTTTTCATCCAGAGGACTTGTGCACAACAACTCGCTGCTGATACATATTCTGCTTCAGCAGTGGAGATGGATACTGTATGCTGTTTCTTACTAGACCAACTAGTCAGCTTCCCCCCCAACAGTTGACATCCATCACTGGTACTTTTCCTATCTAACATGCAACCAGCATAGTCAGAGTCAGAGTATGCAACTAGGTCAAAATTAGAGTCTTTGGGATACCAAAGACCCAAAGAGGAAGTCCCTTTAAGATATTTAAAGATGCGCTTAACAGCGTGAAGATGAGACTCCCTGGGGGATGCTTGATACCTTGCACAAAGGCAAGTAGCAAACATGGTGTCATGACGACTCGCTGTGAGGTACATCAGCGAGCCAATCATCCCACGATAGTGAGTGGGGTTCACATGCTTACCATCTGGGTCAGCATGGAGATTATTTAGAGGAGACATAGGAGTGGGCTTAGGAGTGATATTTGTTATATCAAACTTAGTAAGCATGTCTCGTATATACTTTTCTTGATTTATAAAAATGCCATCAGGGAGTTGACGAATTTGCAAACCAAGAAAGAAAGTCAATTCACCCATCATACTCATCTCAAAGTGAGATGACATCAATGAGCTAAACTTTTTGCAAAGTTTTGTGCTGGAGGATCCAAAGATAATGTCGTCTACATATATTTGTACATGTAGGACATGAGCACCTTTTCTAAAGATAATGTCGTCTACATATGTAAACTTTACCTAATTATACCTTACTATACCGATAGTCTTATCTGGGGGGCCATTGATTGTCATTGGTTTGTTTGGATGGTTTGGGAGAGCTTCAGTGGATTGCTTAGTGGAATATTCTTGTCTATGAGAATACGTCAATGGGTCAAGTTATTGTGGATTATCTTAGATTGTTCAAACAAAGGAAGTAAAGTGTTATAGACATGTTCATCATTGTAAGAGGGTGCCTACTAGTAGAGTAAAAATGGTTCAAAAAGAATAAAAAAAAAGTGAGTGAAAAATTGAAAAACAGAAGATTAAAAAAAAAAGAGAGAACTTGGGCTACTAGTGGGTATTTCTCATTTTTATATGTCTAGAAGTTTTGTTGTATCATGAATTATGGAAGACTTGGATGATAATAAGTTGTTTGAAGTTGATACACCACAATGGTGTCGGGTTTTGGCTGATTTGGAGGTGTGTTCGCGGGATGGCAGCTTATGGGTTGGTGGTTTGTTGGCAATCAATGGTATGGGTTGGATTAGACTATTTTGTACATTTCTCACATATACCTTATACTATTGATTATTCCCTTTCATTTCTAACCTACACTCCCATATTCCATTGTGAATATCCATTATATATAGCCTTAGCCTAACTATACAATCGTCCTTTATGCCTATTTTGATGATGTACTTGGTGCTTGCGCCGTGTCGGTGGAGCTAGGATCCTAGTTCAAGCCTATGGTAAAAGAGTATACATCACGACCGAGCTATGAGTGATTCTTCATATATTCAACCCCAAAAGTAAGTTTGTTGGAGTAGAATGATATTGATAGTTCATTTGTTTCACTTGTGCTTAGTTGTGTTATCGTGGCTTGCGGATTGTTCAGGTATTGTCAAACATTTTGAGTTTTCATTTAAGATTAAAACTGCTTCACCCAACTTCTTTGTCATTGACATACTTGGTGTTGCTTCTTTTTGAAACTCGTAATTGTTTATTTAGCTCCATTGTCAAGGAATACTTTATCTTTAAATGTTGGATTTGCTTGAGGACAAGCAATGCTCAAGTGTGGGGGGATTTGATGTGACCAATTTATACCTATCGCCCACATCATTATTGGCCATTTTATTAAGTATTTTAAGTTGATTTTATGTGCATTTGGTGCGTTTATGGTGTTTGTTAGTGTTTTCAGGCGCTTGACAGGTTACGCATTCATTTGGTGCAAGTTCGAGTGATTTTTAGGCCAATAAGTTGATGTTAGGACCAGTTCACCTGGAACTGGCCAGTCACCAGTTCACACTGCCAGTCACCAGTTGCATCTGGTGACCCAGTAAAACTGGTGAGCAAGAAGATTTGTCCAGAAATATATTGAAGTCCAGTTGCACCGTACAGTCAACGCAACTGAAGACTTCCTCCAGTTGAGAACTGACCAAGTTGAAGAAGCATTACAGTTGAAGTCGAAGACAACAAATGGAAGATAGAGAATGGCAATGGCAGCGAAGCCCAGTTGGCATTCTAGTCAGTTACAAACTGGAGACCATCAGTGAAAGCCCTTACAAAGCTTTACACTGATTACGAGGAATTGACTTGTATGCTTTATGTACCTTTACCCGGATAATAAGCCTTGTCTTATTAAGTAATAAAAGGTACATAAAGGTGGTTATGTAAAGTCACTTTAACATGCGACTTTACACTGCTTTTTAAGGAAGTAAATGCTATTCCTTAAATGCTCCAACCACATTTGTACGGCTAAAGTTAACATCCCAATGTTAACTTTGTCTATAAATACAAGTCATTGCACAACAAGAATATTAAGTGTTTTGAAATCACAAAGTGAAAAACATACAAACACTTCACACTTTGCAAACCTGCAATATTCTTGGTGAACTTGTGCAATCTTCTCTCAATCGCTAAAAGAAACATTTCACAACTTTAAGTATTTCGATTGTCTTGAGAAATTCCGAGTGTAGATCAATTGTATTTCATAGGTTGTTAGGATATTTACATTCGTTTATTATCTTGGTTCCGCATCAACCTTGTAATTTGTTTAATATCAATAAATAAATTACACATTGAAAAATACATATTGTCTCATCAAGTTATCTTACAAGTTATTTGTATTATTGCATTGTTCTTTACTTATTGTCTTTTATATAAGTAATCTATCTAGAACTTGGTATATACACACTGCAACTGGTCGTCTCCAGTTCAGTGCATATATTGCAAAGTAACTCCACCATCGACATAGAGGTGTCTTCAGTAGTACCATCTATCAAGTTGGGACTTACAAGTGGTATCAGAGCAGAAGGCAAATAAACTTGCCTAGATCTGCTAAGATGAACACTACTGAAGGTGGAGATGGTTCTGGTTCAGGTGAAATCCCTTGAATAATAATGCCCAACCTTTTCAAAATGTTAATACTAATCCTCCTCTCCTTCTACCCCAAACCACGTCCATGTACACTACTCTAACACTCCTGTTCCAAAATTTGATGGAAACAGTGAGACTTTTGGTACATGGAAAGCTAGAATGCTTTTGCATTTTGGTGGTATTGAGAGGTATATGTTGAAAATCCTTAAGGATGGACCATATATACCTATGTCTATTAGGGTGAGTCCTCTTCTTGATCCAACTGGAAGAAGAGGCTCAAGGGAAAAGACAGAAGACCATTGGTCTGATGAGGATCGCAGACTGGTGGACTTGGACACCAGACTGAAAAACATGATCCTTGGGGCTGTCCCTGAAGACCTAATTCCAACACTGTGTTGTTTCCCAGTGCCAAGTCTATGTGGGATGAATTAGTGATTCAATTTGAAGGAGGTGATGACACAATTGTCACCAGAAAAGTTGCCTTGAACAAGAAGTATGAATCCTTCTTTGCCTTGCCCAATGAAAGTCTAACTGGTACATACACCAGATTTTTTAGCCTCATCAATCAGTTGAGAGGTTTGGGTGTAGAGAAGGATAAGGATATTCTTCTTGAGAAGTTTTGTGATATTCTTCCTTCCAAATGGGAAAACATGGTTCTTGTCTTGAGACAAGGTAAAACCTTGCACACTCATACTCTTGCATCGCTCTATGGAGCCTTCAGATTAACTGAAGATAATAATGCTGCAAGACTTGTGGCTGAGCAAGATGCCATGAACCATGCCCAGAGTTCCAAGGTTGCTAGTGTACATGAGCGACCTTGTGCTGCTTTAATGTCTGCAGAGAGTGTCCAGGCACACTCGATGAAGGAGATGTTGAACAGTTTCTAAACTCTGGACTGACCACTGAAAACAGTGATGGTTATGATGAAACTGACGATGATGATCTGGTCGCCATGATTGCTAAAACCTTTAACAGGTTTAAGCATAAATCTAAAAGATTTAATGGCCCCAACAATGCTTCCAGCTCCAGCTCTCTGGATAAGACCAATCTTACATGCTATAAGTGTGGCAAGAAAGGTCATTTTATGAAGGAATGCAGATCTAGTCAGTTGAACAACCAAACTGCCCTGTCCCTAATTTCAATCGGCCTGATGATAGCTACAAAGCTAAATACAAGAAGCTTAAGGCCCAAATTGCCCTCATGTCCATGGAAAAGGAAAAGGATCAGTGCTTAATTGCACAAACTGAGGGAAAATGGGAGTACTCTGATGACTCATCTGATGATGAAGAAGAGGAAAGGGACATGTGCTTCATGGCCTTGGAAGATCAACAGCAGCAACACGTGGTGAAAGAAGATGTAATCTCTGGAAGATGGGTGGACATCATACTGAAGAAGGTATGTGACTATGATAACCAGGTTGACCCTGAACTAAAACTGGACCTGGCTGAATCATTAAGTGTGATTTGGCATTTGTGGAAACTGTAAGAGCTGATAGTGAAAGATATCTTGACACTATCCTAATTGAACTGAACAATGTTAAACCACAACTAAATGACTTACAAAGTGTCCAGTTGGCTCTCAAGGAGTCAGTTTTAAAGATTGAGGCTTAGAACTTGATAATCAAAAACTGTTTTCTGATCTTGAAAAAGAACAAAAGATTATCAAGTCATGGGTAAAAGCATCTGGCAAAAACTATGATGCATTTTCAAGAACTATCGATGCCCAGAAGAATGCATGGAAATCTGGAGATCTGGAGATGGCAGCTCTCATACCAGATCTTCATGCATTGCCTCCAGCTCTCAAGGTTGAAACACCTTATGATCAACCTGAAGCTGTTGAAACTGAAACTTGAGACCACCCCCATTGAGGTTAAAACTGGAGCCGAACAGGCTAAAGCTCCAGTCAAAAAGGCCACTGGTAACAAGCCTTTACCTCAAAGTCTAAGGTGCCCAAGACCCGACAGACTAAAGCACCAGTTGAACCAAGGTCCAAGGTTCAACTGCCTGAACAAAATAATATTTTGGTTAATCTGGAAAGTCAACTCCAACTTTTGTCTCGGTAGGTTCAGAGTTGTACTGCCCGGATTAACAATCTGGAAGGAGGTTTATTACCTCCAGTTTTCAAACAAAATATTAAACCACTCTCTTTACCTAAACAAAAGAATGTTCCTCTGGAACAAAATCTGGTAAAAATAAAGGGAGTAAGTATCAAATACCAATTGTTTTTACTCCTGCACCTGGAGCTGGTGAAAAAGCTCCAGATGCAGCCTCCAGTTCAACACCTCAACAATCAACTGTGACTTCTGTAGAGAAGTCCAGCGAACCCATCAAGAAAAGATGGGTTCACAAAAAGAACTAATGATTTTTGTGTGTGTGTGGGCGATCGAAAGAAGAATATCTGGTATCTGGACAGCGCTGCTGGCCGGACTATGACCGGATGTAAGCCCCTACTGGAAGAGTTCACTGTCCAAGATGGACCGACAGTGACGTTTGGTAACGATCAATCTGGAAGACTGAAGGATATGGTGTGCTCAATAATGGACAAGTCGAATTCAAAAGAGTTGCATTTGTGAATGGTTTGAAATACAACCTGATCAGTATCAGCCAACTTTGTGATGATGGCTTCAGAGTATTGTTCGATATTGCTCAAGGCACCATATTTAACAAGGATTGGAAAGTGGTGATGATTGCACCAAGAAAAGGGAATGTGTACATCATGGATATGGAACCAGCTCCAAAAGAGCAATGTTTCTATATCAAAGCTGATGAGGACACCAACTGGCTATGGCATAAAAGGTTATCCCACCTTAATTTCAAAAACATTAACAAGTTGTCTCGCAAGCAACTGGTTGATGGGATACCTCAGATTTCTTTCAATAAGCAAAATTTTAGCATCACTGAACCTTTCACATGCTACATATGGATCTCTTTGGTCCAGTGAATGTTCAAACTAGAGCTGGAAAGAAGTACACTCTAGTTGTGGTTGATGAATTCACCAGATACTGCTGGGTGGTATTCATCAGATCCAAAAGAGATGCACCTGCTGAAATCATCTCCCTTATCAAAAGAATTGAGCTCAAGTACACTCGAAAAGTTTGTCAGTTGCGAAGTGATAATGGTACTGAATTCCAAAATAAGGTACTTGAAACATTTTGCAATGACACTGGCATCTCTCAAAACTTATCATCAGTTCACTCTCCAGAGCAAAATGGAGTTGTTGAAAGAAAGAATCGTACACTGATAGAAGCGGCCAGAAGGATGCTATCTGAATCTGGTCTTCCCACCAGTTTTTGGGCTGAGGCAGTTGCAACTGCTTGTCACACCCAAAACCGGTCAGTCTACATCAAGAGACACAAGAAGACTGCCTATGAAGTACTCAGGAATCGTAAACCAAATATTGGATATTTCCATGTATTTGGTTGTCCAGTTTATATACTGAACGATTCCAGTCAGCTTGGAAAGTTTGATGCAAAAGCTGATGAAGGAGTATTTTTAGGCTATTCAGATATTCGAAAGGCCTTTAGAGTTTATAATTATAGACTCCAAAAGGTGCATGAGACAATTCATGTCACATTCGATGAATCAACTGAAGCAATCAACAAGAGACCCAGCCTTGATATTTCTCCAGTCATTCCAATCAATTTTGGTGAAACTGACCAAGTTCATCGGTCAGTTGTTTCACCAGAAAATGCTTCCAGTTACAACAAATTGGAACCAGTTAAGAAGAAGAAAAGCACCAGTGACACATCATTTTATCCCTCCATCAATTTTAACTTACCACAAGAATTGGTGATTGGATCTGATGTTACGTGCCACTCCAATATCAGCACCAGTTCAAGCACCTACTTCTCCAGTTGTTTGTGAAATACCTTCAAATGAGGAATTTCATGATGCTAATCGAGACCTCATTGACTCTGATGAGGATGTAGAAGTTGTTTGGACTGATCCTTCTCCAGAAGCTGTTGCAACTGAAGAAGATCGCCAGGTGACTTGCACTGATATTGTGGTACACCAGCCTAGTCAATACACTAGATGGACTCGAGCCCATCCAATTGAACAGATTGTGGGAGATCCAACTAGTGGGGTTCAGACTAGAAGAGGCACCAGTGAGCAATGCTTAAACGTCACCTTCTTATCTTTAATTGAACCAAAGAAGATTGACGAGGCTATGGCAGACCCAAGCTGGGTGGAAGCTATGCAAGAAGAGCTCTCCAGTTTGAAAGGAACAATGTTTGGGAGCTTGTTCCTTGTCCACCAGGGTTAAAGAAAGAACCTATTGGTACCAGATGGGTCTACCGAAACAAAATGGATGAAGATGGCCATGTTGTAAGAAACAAGGCCAGACTAGTTGCCCAGGGTTATTGTCAAGCAGAGGGCGTTGACTTTGATGAAACTTTTGCTCCAGTTGCAAGACTTGAAGCCATAAGAATATTTTGGCTTATGCAGCCCATCTGCAGTTCAAGGTCTTCCAGATGGATGTCAAAAGTGCGTTCCTTAATGGAACATTGGAAGAAGAAGTTTTGTTAAGCAGACTCCAGGTTTCATCGATGAGAAGAATCCTCATTGGGTTTATAGACTGAACAAAGCATTGTATGGTCTAAGACAAGCCCCAAGAGCCTGGTATGATACTTTAACTAAACATCTTCTTAAAAATGGCTTTCAAAGAGGTGCAAGAGATAATACCTTGTTTATCTTGAAAGAAAGAGGTAATATCTTATTGGTACAAATTTATGTTGATGACATTATTTTTGGTTCAAATGATGATGCAATGTGTAAAAAGTTTTCTAAAATCATGTCATCTGAGTATGAGATGAGTTTAATGGGTGAATTAACATTTTTCTTAGGTCTTCAGATTAAGCAAACTGAAAATGGAATTTTCATAAACCAAGGAAAATATGTCAGAGATTTGTTAAGAAAATACAAATATGATTCTATCCCATCGAAAAACACACCTATTGCAGCACCATTGAATTTGGACTTGACCCAACTGGCAAACCAGTTAACATAACTGACTATAGAGGTATGGTTGGTTCACTGATGTACTTAACTGCCAGTCGACCAGATATAATGTTTGCAACATGTTTATGTGCCAGGTTTCAGGCTAACCTTAAAGAATCACATTTGCACGCTGTAAAGCGTATCTTTAGATACCTGAAAGGGTGTCCTAATCTTGGTCTTTGGTACCCCAAAGGCTCAGGATTAGATCTAATGGGTTATTCAGATTCTGATCATGCAGGTTGTAAGATAGATAGAAAATCAACAACTGGTGGTTGTCATTTCCTTGGAGGAAAACTGGTAAGTTGGACCAGCAAGAAGCAAACTTCAGTCTCTATGTCCACTGCTGAGGCAGAGTACATTTCTGCGGCCAGTTGCTGTGCCCAGATTCTCTGGATCAAGAACCAGGTACTAGATTATGGTCAAAAGTTTACTAAGACCCCAATCTTTTGTGACAACACCAGTGCAATTGCTATCTCTCACAACCCAGTGATGCACTCCAAAACAAAGCATATTGACATTAGGTATCATTTTATTCGAGATCATGTTATGAAAGGAGATATTGAAATTTATTTCATCCCCACTGACAAACAGTTAGCTGATGTTTTTACTAAACCTCTCGATGAGAAAACCTTTAAACATCTCATCAGCGAACTGGGAATGTAAACCCTTAACTGGAGCTTTCGTTGTTATTGAACGCGTCAGTGACACTGATGAAGTTCTCCAGTTGAGGAGGTCCAGATAATCTTTGCTCGCCAGGCTATCGAACGCCTTTGTGATACTATCCTGGCACTAATTGATTTCTGGATCATCATTTTAGGGGAAAGACTCAAAATAATTTTCTGACTAAAATTCGTTTTTGTTTGAAAATGCAACTGGAGAACTCCCCAGTTGGAAACTGGTACTGGATTGATCCTCCAGTTACCAGGTTCAGTCTTTGTCTAATTTTATAACGTTACAAATACTTGGTCAATATGTGTGACACGTGATGATACTCGAGTGTTTTAAACCACTTGATATCGTGATCTGACGTGTTTGAAGCCATTTTAGTACTTGACAACTGTTTGTATTGGGAAAATAAAAAGTGAGTGGGCGCGTGGGTAAGATAAGCCGTCGTAGCATTTAATGCTGACATGGAAGCATTTAATGTTTACATGGCAAATCAATATTTTATTCAAAATTCAAACCAACTTTTGTGAAAATATCTACAAAAAGGATTGTCTTTATTAAAATATTATTTTGGTGTTTCATTGGGATCTTGAATCCCTTTATAAATACCCTTATTTACTCCGAACTCATTTACTTCCTTCTTACATTCCTTCATTTACTTCCAATCATCAAAATTGCTTCATTTTTCTCTTTGCTTCACAAATCAAAAACCCTAAATCCCAAATTTCATTTTCATTCTTCTATGGCTCCTAGATCATCTCGTTCAAGAGATGTAAATCTCTTGACTGTTCCATAAAATCCCTCACCAGATGTCACACAGGCACCTGGTGCCCCTAGTAGTGCTTCGGTCATAAAACTAAATCCAAATAATCCTATGGCCAGCCTACAAGGATCTCAAGGGTCCGATACCCTTATTGGTAGAATTCAAAAGTTTTTGAAGAATTCTCCAATAGGACCCTCATTCTCTCTAAACCCACGTAAGTTGTTTCAAAACTACTTATGTGAGTTTTGGTACACTGCCGTTCTTTCTTCCGATTGTTCCTCCATCAGTTTCACATTAAAGGATGGAACAATCCAGTGTACCTTGTCGCCGATGTATTGAGGGATGCCTTACGCCTCAATTACTGGAGAGAGGGTGAATCTCCAGTCATCTTGCCCCCAAATATAAACTTTCGCCAAGTACTTCTCGAAATGAGACATATGGAGTGTTTGGAGAATGGGGTGTTGAAGACAAAAGGTGCGATGACCATGAAGGGCCTTACACCTTCATGGAGGTATTTTTATCCACCTGGTGGAGAGCATGGGTGGGAGTTCTGGTGGACTTGACCAGATTAACTCCTCACAAGCAGAGATGGCTTACTGCTTGTGGAACGGATTGAGAGTGGACTTTGCAGATATTCTGTATAGAAGCCTAGTTCAAAAGCTGAAGGGCACAAGGGGTGTTTGTATTCCCTTTTCAAGGTTCCTCTCACTTTGTTTTAAGCAAATTCTGGGCAGGGAAGCATATAATATGTACAGATTCACCGTACACTGCTCCAGATATGCTAAGGAATCTAGAATCACTGGTATCTGAAGCTGGTGAGGTTGAAATTCCTGAACGAATGCAACTGGCATTCGCTTTAACTGATGCACCTTTGGAAAGTGAATCAGAAAGACAATTGGGCGGGCCTCAAAATAATGAGGGACCCTCCAGTTCGTCTCAAGTTGTGGTTGAGGATAGAACAACCATAACTGAAGCAACTCCAATCACGTCTATCCCTGGTGAAGATACTTCGGTATCTGATTCAACAGATGTACCCATCCAGGAAACTGGGAAAGGTCATCTGGAGACTGACCAGGTAACTGGTCAGCCCTCAGTTACATTCATGGATCTGGACATGGATGTTAATGACGAGGAAATCCTTATAGAATCTTCGGATTCTGAAGGTACGGAAACAGACTTGGAGATTCTTGATGCTTCTGTACAAGCTCAAGACCCTTCATCTCCAGTCTGCCCTCCAGACGCATCAATTTCAGTTTCACCACCTGAACAAAATGAGCCTACAGATATTCCATTCCCAACATATAACTATATGTCTGGAAACAGACGTATGGCACTTTCACCATCTGGCCAATTCTCACTCCTTCGAGAAATGCCACCCCCACCGCCGCCGTTGTTCACACCTGAGCATTCTCAGCATGAACAACACATTGAATTCCAGTCCTTTCTTCTTCCACCACTCCAATAATATCTTCAACTGCTGGTTTGACAACTGGGGAGACTTCCATTAAGTTGCCTCCTCCAGTTGCTCCAGTAGTAACTGCTAGTGGTCCAGTGACACCTTCTCCTTTGTCACTGGACAGTCAAGTTGTCTCACTACAAGCCGATCTCCAAAACCTTCTAACCAGGGTGGAGGAGATTCAGAAGACACTTGACAAGAACACCAAGTCCTTCTCCAGATACCAAAAAGATCATTTGACAAACATTAAGGTGGTCGATCTGGGGATAAACAAGTTTTCATCTAATGAAGACTTGGTGTTCAAAAGCTTAATGAGTTGGTCACTGGCTGCAACAATCTGGCTGGTACTCTAAAGGAAGCCTTTGACCTAACTCACTCCAAGGTCTCCAGTTCAATCTCCAACCTGCTAGGAAATACTGTCAGAACTTCAGAGGTTGACTTGAAAGAGATTGAAAGGCAGGTCAAAGGAACTAATTGAGAGACCTGGCCTAGATATAACTGGCCTTGGAGAGAAGTTGGTATCTTCAGTTGGTCAGAAAATAGAGGATACGCTGGGTGCTAGAGAAGAGCATTTGATTAAAAGGGTGATGTCTGAGATCACCAAGCTGGCCACTCCTCAGGTTGATCTGGCCCCACTTACCAGTGAGCTCAACCAGTTGAGGGGCAGCATTGAAGTTTGAACACCCAGGTATCTCTACATGCTGAATCTTTGAACAAACTGACCACTGAAGTAGAGAATCTGAAGAAGAATGATGAAGAGGTAAAGGATAAGGTGGTTGCTGGTCTTGATGAAGATTCTAAGCTCCTAAATGAATTGAAAACTGGTCAAGAACAGGTAACTGCAAATGTTTTGACCCAGTCCAAGGAGACAAACCACTTATGGAGGTCCTTCAGGATGATGTGTGGAATCTTTAAGGAGTGCAAGGACATGCAGTCATGGCAGCCTCTTGACCGGTTGCCATCTCACCCCTCTGAATGGGAAGCAATAGGGCAGGTCTAGATGCTGCCAAGGGGGAAAGAAGTTCAGTCCTTGCACCAGTTGCACCTGAAATGACTCCATCTGGAAGAGAAATGGTTGTAGCTACCAGTACTGATGCTGGTGAGCAAAGGGTTGGTGGATCTGGTGAGCATGTTGATAGGGGGAATGTGATGGATAAGGGAAAAGGTTTAGCTGTTGATGCATCTGCCCAGCCGGCCACTGATGAAATGTTGGAAACTGGAAATACTGACATACTTCCTCCAGTTTCAGATAGTTATAGCAGAAGACTGGCCAGACTTGAAAATGACATTAAAGAAAAGAAGAAAATGAAACAAAGAAACCAAGTGAAGCCAGGGCACATCTTGCACAGATCAAGTTGCTTGATATGAGTGATGCCAATCTTTTGGGCATCACTAAGGAGGAGTATGCCAGGATTAAGAATGATCCCAGGATAGTTGACCAGTTGAATGAAATGCTTGATGTAGAACTGGACAGACACTATCCTGAGGATGAAGCTGAATTTGATGCCAGAAGCTTAAACATTTCAGTGGAGAAGGCAAGAGATTAGGGCCAGTGGGATTCTAAGAAGAGAATTGCAAATGTCAAGAAGATTGTGAAGAGTGTATTGAATCCACCAAGAAGAAGGATTCCACAACCAAGAAACCACTGACAAGAGATGCAAGGGATGCTGACCTTAGCACATTCGTTGAATCAACTGGCGAGGTAACAAATGAAGACATCAAGTCCGCTGTACTGGCTGCTGGTGCTGGGAGTATTAAAATCTCAAATGAATCTGAAGCAAGAAACTACTACTCCCAGATCATGTCAACCAGAAGTCATTGTGGTCCTATAAATGGTGTTAATGTTACAATCAAGCCAGGCACCAAAGTCTTTCAAGTTCAAGTTAGTTACACTGGAGGGCCACTGTTGAAAACTGACAATCCTGGTGCGATGCAATATGGGTTCAGCGAATGGGTCGAGATGGTGAATGTGCTGGATGCTAAGGCACAAAAGAATAGGTTTGAGAAGGCATGGGAAAATTTCTTAAGGGGCAAGATTCAACACAAGGAAAATCTGGAACTAAAGCTGAATATTGACCCTGAAGAC
>CM067171.1:83750538-83766784 GCA_034093135.1 Erigeron breviscapus | reverse complement strand
ATCTCTTCCTCTCACCACACATTTCATTCTTCTTCTCTTTTCTCTCGTCTCTTTTCTCTCCAAGTAAAAAGCAAGACCATCCATCTCTAGTTCTTCATTTCTCTAGCATCATTTGGCGTTTTGGAACTAGTTTAACTCGAGAATCATCATCGTCTTCATCTCTTTGTCACCATATCGAAGGATCAAAAGTCATAGTGCAAGGTTTTACCCATTTTGCCATAATTCGGGTTCTAGCTCGGGAAGGAAGTTTTGGTAAGTCAAATTCATCCCATTTGCATCTATTTATGTTTGGTTACTCGTTTCTAGTCATTTCGTACATTCACAGGTTCTAAATCGACTCAAAATGGAGTTTGGGTCAAATTAGGGTTAACTAGGGTTTTGTTTGATTTGGAAGATTTGATGGTGTTATGGAATGAAATATGGGTTTGGGTAAGTGTATTTAGGTGTTAGAAGGTCAAATGTAACTTCAAAACGGGTCCTATAGCATTGTAGATCGATTTAGGGTTTTGGTGCAAGTGAAAAAGGGTTTTGGGTTGAGTTTTTCTGCATAAATGGCTGCTGTTCGTGGGTCTGCCCAGTAGGGGGCGTAACCTACGCTCCTTAGGGGTGTAGCTTACGCCAGGCTAAGTTTGTATGGGCGTAAGTTACGGCCCATAGGGGCGTAGCTTACGCCAGTTGTCTAGTTTCTGATTTCTTGTTTGACCAAATTCGACTTCCAGAACCCTAGTAACGCATCGAGCTTCAATCTAAATCACTTCTTAACTTATTTAACAATGATTAAGAGTCCTAGAAGTCACCTAATGTCGAAAACCATTTGGAAACCTAATTAGGGTTTTGTCGAATATTTGATGAACTACGTATATGTGTATTGGTATGTTAATGTGTATGTACATTATTGATATTTAGGTTTTGGACGTGAAGTGAACATCGAACGACTGTAACTCAACTTTGTATCAGATTTAACTTCTTTGTCGATCAGGTGAGTTTCATAGCTCCCTACTCAATAGAGATTCGGGCTGAAAAGTGTACATATACGTGTTGTTGGATTGTTTGGCTGATTTGATTGATTGTCTAGTTAATTTCTGATTGATTGTCGATTGATAGATAGTTTTGATTGATTGTGTGATGGTTTACGAATGTGATTGTGTTAGAAATATAAATGTAGTAGTTGATTTGTATACTTTATGTCATTTTGTACTTAGAATGTAAACTTGTTAATATGGAAGGGGGCATAGTGTAAATAGCTCTTATGTATATAAACCCCCCCTCCTTATGTAATTTGTAACCTTTGAACACATAATACAAGCTAATCTTTCCCTGACATCTCTCTACTCTCTCTCTACTTTCTCTCACTAGAAACTTCCATTAACACACACTAAAACACACACTAAAGCTCGAATTCAAGTCTTAACAATTGGTATCAGAGCACAATCAGAGTTGCTGAACGATCCACAAGCTTATTACAAGCTTAATTTGTGCTTATTTTCAGAATTTGAGCATTTTTCTGAAAGGTTCATTTGCAGAGCTCACTGTTTCAGTGATTACTGCAACTTAAGTGTGTTTCTGTTCTAATTTTGTTCACCGATAGACTTCATATCATTATATCTTCCTTCGCTATCAAATTCAGAGGCTAATTTCATCATTTGAAGTGTTTTCGATCGAGCTCTACAAATCGCATGTTCGTGAGGGTTTGAGTTCCAGTTGAAATTAGAATATAATTTGTTTGAGGTTTTGTGCGCATTGATTTTCTGAACATTTTGATATAAAGTTCGAGTTCTAATTCGCAAAAATGAAGAAGATATCGAAGATTTACTATCTTCTCTGCAAATAAGGGGTTGGCTGAACATAGAAGATAACCTAACCGACTATTTTGTCGTGTTGTGGTTACTCGCATTTGCAGAAGTCGTTGGCTAAGTGGTGTTCTTATTTGTACTATTTGCAGAGCTCCTTGCTCGGCAAATAGTTGTTTTTAAGAATTTGGTCACTTACACTATTTGCAGAGAATTAAGCTCGGCACTTAGTTGTTTTTAAGAACTTGGTTACTTACACTATTTGCAGAGCATTTTGCTCGGCAAATAGTTGTTTTTGAGAATTGAGAATTCTTGATTTGAGACTGGTGCTACTTGCATTGTTTGCAGAAGTTTAGCTCGGCAAACAAGTGTTTTTGGGTGGTGTGACTAAGTACAAGTTCTATTTGTACTGTTTGCAGAGTTATTTGCTCGGCAAATAGTTGAAATTGATTCTTCGACCAAGTGACTTTATAAGTTGTACTGTTTGCAGAGATTTAAGCTCGGCATTCAGTTGTTTTTAAGAATTTGGTCACTTACACTATTTGCAGAGAATTAAGCTCGGCATTTAGTTGTTTTTAAGAATTTGGTCACTTACACTATTTGCAGAGAACTAAGCTCGGCATTTAGTTGTTTTTAAGAACTTGGTTACTTACACTATTTGCAGAGAATTAAGCTCGGCACTTAGTTGTTTTTAAGAATTTGGTCACTTACACTATTTGCAGAGAATTAAGCTCGGCATTTAGTTGTTTTTAAGAACTTGGTTACTTACACTATTTGCAGAGAATTAAGCTCGACACTTAGTTGTTTTTAAGAACTTGGTTACTTACACTATTTGCAGAGAATTAAGCTCGGCACTTAGTTGTTTTTAAGAACTTGGTTACTTACACTATTTGCAGAGAATTAAGCTCGGCACTTAGTTGTTTTTAAGAACTTGGTTACTTACACTATTTGCAGAGAACTAAGCTCGGCACTTAGTTGATTTTAAGAATCTCAAATCAAAATTTTTCAAGAAAATTTCTCAAAACCATTTTCCATCAATATTTTTTCATTCCAATTAATACTCAAGATAAGTCTTTCATTCCATTCATCAAGTCTTACAATTAGAATTTTTTTTTCTAATTTCAACTGTTTGCAGAGCTAAAACCTCTGCAAATAGTACAATTAGAAAATTTTTTCTAATTTCAACTGTTTGCAGAGCAAAAACCTCGGCAAATAGTTCAATTAGAAAATTTTTCTTACTTCAACTGTTTGCAGAGCAAAAACCTCTGCAAATAGTACAAATTGAAAAAAAAAAAAAAAATAAAAAAAAAAAAAATAAAAATAATAAATTTTTAAGTGTGATGTGATGACTTGTGATTTTTCTGATCTAAGTATATTCATTTTTGAGTGATTAATCTGTTGTGATTTCCCATTCAATATTTTTCTAGTATTTTCCATTCTTCATTTCTTAATCATCATGTCTTCGAAAGAAGCATTAGCTCTAGGTTCTGGAAAGAATGATGATCAGGTAATCTCTGTCTCTAAGAAATACTTAAAATATCTTATGAATCAAAGTGAAACAGTGATTCTTGAAAAACAAGAACTTGATGCCAAAGTTCTTGAATTGACCAAGACCGTAAGACAACTGCAAGTTGAGAAAACTAATGAAATGCTAAGAGGAAATGCTTTGGTGCAGGACATTGAGTTATTAAATGTGAAACTGAAAGAGTCGAATCCTGAGTTGAAGGAGCTTGAAGATGAAATTTCTAACCTCAAATATGAGTGTTGTATCAAAGATACTCTTTATCAACAACTTGATAAGAAGTATAAAGAGCTCGAATCTGCTGAAAAGGAAAGTCTTCAATCTGAAGTTGACCGAATCACTTCTGAGAACAAAGAGCTCAAGTCTGGTAATACTCTCAATTTGTCTGCTATGGAAAGTTTTCGACTTGAAATTGACCAACTCAAATCTGAAAACAAAGAGCTCAAATCTGTGAGTCCCTCGATAGCTACAGAACGCTCTCGAGATCGTCTATTGTTATGTCGTGAGTGCGGAATCCTCACGAGATAACTAGTTTGATTAGTTATCGTGGTTATTGCTAATTATTTCAATATAATCAGCCTCAAATGATCTATATTCGTTTGCTATAGCTTAGCAACGAACTTAGTCGCTTTGGTGTGTGTGTGTATTATCAACTGGAATGTACAATCTAGGTTTTCCAATCGTTTATATACGTTTATGATCGATATTGGGCCTGCTGGGCTTTGTTCTTACGAACTTAGCTGCCCAGCCCATCAAACGAAGATTATCTTCGTTCGTTCCTAACGAAGATCATCTTCGTTAGTACAACTTACCATCAATATCTATGTCTTGTTATTTTCCAAGTACTTTATGTACAAGAACCTAACATATATTATGTTTGTACTTGTATGATATACATAACAAACATCATATATAAACATATAAATAACACCAAAACATGTAATCAATCATTATTAAAACACAAAGTCTATAATCTATCAATTACATATAGATGAATAAGACATAATCAAATCTAAGTTGCTGTTGTCACATAAACATGCATCAACAAACTCCCCTTTGACAGCAGCATCTTCGATTTCTTCAGTCTTCAAAAAAATCTTCATCATCCATCAAATAACAATCGTTTGCTATTTGCATGGATATTTTCATGTAAGCAAACTTGGAGAATCTTATGATATTTATCTTCTTCATTCTTCCAGAATGGTAAAAATGAGCATTCAGTATCATACAATTTTCTCTGATCATTTCTTGAGAAGTTCACCAACTGCATCGGATCATACATCCTTCTCAACAATATCTTCTTCTTTGAGTCTGCATACATTTTAGCTTCACCAGAATTTCGATCAATCTCCCAATTATCCAGTTTATCCAAGACATCTTGTGCCCATTTCTTGGCAGGGACTTTGATCATACATTTGATATCACGTTGAATATACTCAACACTTTTATCTGGCTTCACCACCTTCTTCTTTCGTCTTGGTTCAATATGAAACTTTGGTTTTTTAGAGTTTTTCATATTCGACCTCAACTTGAAATCTTCATGAAGGTTCTTACCAATCACATCTGCAAGACCATAACTACTTGGATTGATAATCCTGTTATTTCCTAGTTCATGTAAGTCTTCTTCACACAAACTTCTGAAATGTCTCTCACGCCATGCTAGATATTGACAACCTTCTGGTCTTTTAAGAACAAACAGCTTCAGTTCTTCATCATAAAACCAACTCCAGATTATTGTCTTATATCTTGCAGCATCTTTATCTGATATATGAGTCCAATACATGATGGGTTTCAAAGTATCCCATGTGACTATATAATCATTGATTCTTTGACCAGGCACAAGTCTATCAATCTCATGTAATGGATCATCTTCTCTAAGAGGTACAGGATAATTATTTGGATTAAAAGGTCTTGTCAAATTGATTTCCCAGTGAAGAGGAATCAATGCATCATCAATCCTAGCATATACCACGAAGTTTAAAACTTTAGCGGAGCTACTAATTGAAGTTTGAAGCATTCTTTCCTTAACTTCTTTCCTCTTTATCTCCAACTCTTTTCTTTCTTCCAAAGATGGGTCTTCAGGAGTTGAATCCCAAACATCATCAAACCCATAAGGCTTCTTGAATATGTTTATATCTGGTTCAGGAACAAACTCACCTTCCTCAAGATCATCACCATCAAAGAGTAATTCTGTATCATTTGTATCATCTGTTAAGATTACACAAAATGAACACCGGAATACAATGAATAATCATGATAATAATAATAATAATAAAGATGAAATATAATTGCATTGAAATAAGATAAATTACATTTACATGTCGTAAACTTATTACATGCAACCTAATATACACTTTATCAATCTTTATCAAAATCATAAGTTGAATCAAGAATCAGAATCAGATTCCAAGGCTGTTTGCCTTTGAATCTGTAATTCTTTTTCTCTTTCAGTTTCTGCTTCTTGCTGTTTATCTAATAAGTTATCAAATACAGAATGAAAAGCATTTTCTTCGGTATTATAGTCATGTCCAAATTTTGCCTTAACTTCACGCTTTAATCGTTCAGTTTCAGCTTCAACTTGATCATCACTTAAATAATCAACCGATTTTGAAGAATTACCTGAATCAAGTGCTTCAATAACTTCAGCTTCTCGAGGAGCACTTGAACCACCCGCACCAGAAGTACCAGTCTGGGTAGTATCTCTTTCTGTCTCCCCCTGAGTCTCAACCCCTTTTCCTTTGTCAGAAACTGGGCGAGAATCACTCCTATTACCAGCATCATCAGCATCATCATCTTCATTCTCACGTCTTGGCTGAACTGCTGATAATCTGCAGACTTCTTCAGGAACATCTCCCCCTTGATTCTTGACCCAGTTTATTAAAAAGGTCAAAGCACCTTGAACATTCGTAAGATCAGACTCTAAGGTATCAACACGAGCCTGGAGAACATCTATACGCCTGACTAGGGAGTAATCTGAAGGAATAGGAGGAAAAGTAGGCACTCTGGGTAATATTAATCTGGCAGGAGGCAAAAGTGGACGTAATGGTACACTGCCAGCAACAGTAGGAACTGATGCTGTTGAGACAGCAGGAATATCAGCAGCAGCTGCAGGTGCTGAAGTATCCTCAGAAATTCTTGCACGCTTAGCTCTGCGATAAGTTAGAGGAGCATCCAGTGTCCTCTTCGATCCAACATTACTTGTACCTTCATGTACTGGACTTGATGCTATATCTCTAAGTTCCAATTGTTCTTGATAATCAGATACAACCTCTTGTTCAGCACCAACATTCTCATCCAGATAAACTTCTTCTTGAACAGATTGATTCGTTTCAGAAAGGACTGGGGAAGAATGACATGCCTTACTCCGACGCTCTCGGCGTAAAGCACCTTGTACATCTTCTCTAGAAAAGTGATATGAATTATCACTTCCTGAAGCAGCAGGTACATCATGAGCCATCTTCGTTCGATGCTCATTACCCGAATCAGCAGCGACACTATCGTATTCATCTGTGTCAGCTTCAACTACATCATCATCACCATCATTCTCACTGTCTGAATCATCAGAATCACTATCCGAACTATCATCTGAACTCTCTTCATCCTCATGATCAGAGTTGTCTTCATCATCCACCAACATATCATTCTCAAAGCGAGATCGATAATTTGGATTAATCAAATGACCAAACAATGGTGGATTATTTAGTCCAGCTACATTTCGAGTATTGGCATCTAAATCAGCAAATATACGTAGAGGCCAAGCATGTGGTACATAGCGTGGACCTTGATCAAATACCAAATTCGGACAAAAATGTCTAACTATCGCCACAACAAAACGAGGATACAACAGAAACCTATTCTTCGCCTTGGCATTGATTTGATCAACAAACGCATGATAGAAGTATGTTGAAAATGGATAAGGTCTATTATATACCAAAGCAACCATCTGCGAAGAAATCTGAGCAGAAAGCTGATCAAATCCAGCCTTACGATTGCTTAGACTTACTAACAACACGTAAGCAAGGTATCTCCAACGTCCTTGAAATCCACTCTTATCAAAAGGAAGCTTTATTTGACCAACATATCCCATTCTTTGAAAACACCGACGAATAAGGTCAAAATCGTAAGCTAATTCTACTTCGTCGTCTGATTCTTCACCCAAATGTAGAATTTCACGAAGTATCGCAGCATTAAAATCAAAAGTGATTCCTTCGACAGTTGCTCTAACATAGCTACGACCATTAACCATGACCTGATGAGCAGTCCTCCAGAAGTCATCGATATACTGCCTCACCAATCTAGGTGAATCACAAAATGCAAAGGAAAGCCTAGATCGAGCAATAAAGTCAAACATTTCATGGTAGCGTTCAGAATTATGCTGATCGGGGTCCAGATTTAAGGCCAAATTGTGCTTCTTAAAGAACTGTCGTGGTGCAAGAGCCATTTCTGCAAAAACAAATCATAATTGAAAAACAATTATAGGATTAGCACAAGAAATGAATAGCAGTCTAAGATGAACTTAATCAATAATCTCATAAGTTGGAACTGTACGAAATTAGTCTTTAAGTTCGTAAGGTAAAAATGTACGAAGATAGACCTTAAGTTCGTTTGTTAAGAATGAACGAAGATAGACTTTAAATTCGTTAGAGAACAATAAACGAAAATAGATTTTAAGTTCGTTGGTTAACAATGAACGAAGATAGCTCTGAAGCATACTAAATTCGTTTGTCACAAAAAAAACCTCTAAATTCGTTAGTTGAAAGAAGAGTCTAAGTTCGTAAGTCCTTTTTGAGAATCTAAGTTCGTAGAGATGACGAAGTCTAAGTTCGTAGAGATGACGAAGTCTAAGTTCGTAAGCCCTTTTTGAGAATCTAAGTTCGTAGACAATAAACGAACAAGAAGTTCGTAGACATGCTGAACAGACTGTTGGTTCCAAAATCAAATAGTTGATTTTAATAAAATTGATTAACACTTGTTTTGCTCGAAATTAGTTACAAAACATCTGTATCAACTAAATGAAGCATAACCCACTTCGATTTTACATACGAATTAACCATCCAATGGATTCAAAATCAAAAACGAAATTAAACCCTAAAAAAATATATTTTTAAAAAACCGAATGAGTTCATGGAAAGATTGGGCAAAAACAATAATCAAAATTTGTGGATTTGTGAATGACGAAGCTAGATCAGATACCTGAATTACTTATTTCAACAAGGATCGAAATAATAAACCGTGAATCGAATGAAATCAATTAATTTGATTGATGAAGAGATAGGGGTTTAAACAGCTTAAGTTCGTTATATCTTTAATAATTCTGGCAAGGAAAACCATAAAACGAATTAAGTGTATATATAGATAGATGGGTAAAAGATGGGTCAAACCGGGTCGGTTAGAAAGTCGGTCGAAAATAAGATAGAACGAAGTTAACCTTCGTAAAAACAAGTCGAACGAAGATAGAGATTATCTTCGTTAAAACCAAATGGAACGAATTTAGATAACGAGAATAAGTTCAATTTTCTGACGACAAATTCCAAACGAAGTTAAACACTATCTTCGTAAGAACAAATTTGTACTTAGAAAATTTTCCAGATTTTTCATCACTAACTCTCCACGATGCGACCCTTTGACCTAATCCTGTACATAGCAACAACTCGTTAAAAGCAACTTGTTCATGCCTTGTACCAAAAAGTACCATCATCTAAAATCATCATCATAATGTAAGTATTTTACAAACATTATAATCTTGAATAAAAAACAGAACCCCAAGGTCTAAAATCAACCATTAACAAACCTGAAAATAATCAATGAATATATTAACAGCGTTACCAACCATGACCATGATACGGAGAACATTTCTCTAATCATTGAGATGCTTGACGGCCAACCATCTTGAAACACTTAAGTCCCATATTAGATGCCGTCTACAAAATTAACAAACAATGAATAGTCCAAAAATCCAATGAAGAACTTTATAAAGTTTCCGAAATCAAGTCATAAGTCAAGGTACGGGAATCAAAAGAAACATGTATCAACACTGATTATTTTCACTAAATACATGAAATGTAAAGTAAATAAATACTCTAAAGACAGATTCATGTATTCTTCCTTCACGTGCTCAATTTTGCATCTCAATATTGTCATTTCATACCAAAAATCTTGTCTCCACAATATCATGAGTATGAATAACACATTATTGCAACAAAGATCAGCACTCCAACTTTATCTTCTTAACTTGAACACTGCACACTTACCAAAAACTCATTAACGCAACAAGAGCAAAGGCACAATAATGCAGAAAATTCAAGTGAAAACACACAAAAATTAGGATTAACAATTATGAAATACTCAAGATTCTAATAAAAGATCAAGTGAGGTCATTCCGTTGTCAAACCCTAAAGATCACCAAGTTATTAATTAAATTCATAACTTGTAAACACTAAAACTTGTGAGAATTCAAATAACATTAGATTTAAAAGATCATTTTCTAAACTTAAACAAATTAATGTCCATATCAGAAAATCTTCTTTTGAACTAAACACATAACCTCATCAAGAATTCAAATGAATGAATTCAGCAAAACATATACTCATCAGAATTTAAGTAGAATCTCTCGTGCAATAAGAACTTATGAAAATACTATTTTGACTCAATAAGATTGAAAATAAATCAGAATAAAAATTACAGAATAATAAACTAGTCTATACACAATAGTTATTTTAATTTATTCATTATTTACATGTGACTAGGGTACTGCTGATCAGATCAGATTAGCATTTACATAAGCCTACCTGCGAGAAATAATTCTCTTATTATTAGTTATGAACAGTGATCCAAAAACGATTACCAATATGTTTGTCCTCTTAAACACTCAGTACTTCCAGTCTCCTTTTTGGTTTGTGGCACTTTCGTATTACTTGAGCCAAGGACAGTCACCATGTAACCTAGTAAGTTACTCATGCCACAATTTTAGTTTGTGAACTTATGTGCCCCATATTCAGATACACTCTCACAATCGAAACAAGCACTAAAATTAAGACATTTGGTGATTAAAGTGAGAAAGTCTTTAAGAATCAAGTCAGCGGTGACAGGTCAGTGATTCCTCACGCGGAAAGCGACATAACTTGACTCACGTACGGAAATATACTTAACATTGCATAATACCAAGTACTTGCATATTTGTGACATTAATTTTACTTTAAAGCACTTATGAAAACCCGTGACTTTCTATGAGACCCGTGTAGCGAACTTTCTGACAACCTATCCCAAGTTGGAAACTTTAGGTAGGCTAGGTATACAAAGACACCCCAAGGACTTACTTGTTCGAATCTCAAAGGCCACATTAGCTTCATACTTTCAACAGATTTATTTTGATATTTGCATATCTTGTCACAAAAATACATCCGAAAAAGCAATACATACACATATATGTATCCGAGACCTTCTATATAAAGACCAAATATACCTAATTACAATGCAAGATCTTTCATAAGATTTAAAGGACTTGTCTATTTTAAGAACAAGTATTCTCAGCCATATATCTGAATAAGTTTCCCATAAGAACATTGTATACATTTAAGTTCAGATTATAAGGAAACCTTGGTACTTTGTGCCTATCGATACATCATATAATGGTATCACTGAGCTGAGCATTTTAAAGTACAATTAAGTAGGCTTAAAAGCTAAAGTATCGTCACGTCTATTCATGTAGTGCAGTAACCTTACTTTATTTATAATATTTTTGGATTTTCTATTTTTCAGATGTTTTTGTATTTTTCTGACACTAGATATATACAGACTTATACTAAGACAACTCTTTTTGTATTTTTGACTCTATCTATGTACGACTTAAACTACAAAGACACAAAACCGAAAAGTTTAAGTTCTTTGAGAGAAACTACTCGGCATTCTTCATACCATTGAGTTGATATAACAACTCATGACGAGGTCTATCAAAAGCTTTAGTATAAAGATCAGCAAGGTTATCATCAGTAACAACCTTTTCTAAATGAATAAGCTTTTTCTCAAAACAGTCACGCAAAAAGTGATGCTTTATATCTATGTGCTTGGTGACTTTAAAGTTTTTCGGATTCTTAGTAATATCTATGGCAGACTTATTATCAATACAAATAGGAGAGTCTGAGATATCCATACCATAGTCGCGCAATTGTTGCTGTATCCAAAGTACCTGAGAACAGCATTGACCAGCAGCTATGTACTCTGCTTCACAGGTAGACTGTGCAACAGATGTCTGCTTTTTGCACTGCCACGATATAATTCTCCCCCCTAAAAGCTGACATCCACCTGACGTTGATTTCCTATCCGAACTGCAGCCACCATAATCCGAATCAGTATAAGCTTTGAATTCAAAGGAACCATGCATGGGATACCAAAGCCCTAGACGAGGCTTGGCCTTCACATAACGAAGAATCCTTTTCGCAGCTTTCATATGTGACTCTTTCGGATTAGCCTGATATCTAGCACACATACAAACAGCAAAGGTAATGTCTGGACGTGAAGCCGTCAGATACATCAAGGAACCAATAATAGCCCGATATTGAGTTGCATCGACGTCTGGATCATTAGTCTTATTAGGACACAGCCCATGATTAGTCTGAATGGGAGTAATTGCATCTTTAGCATCGGTCATTCGAAACCTGGTAAGAAGATCTTGAACATACTTGCTCTGATGAATAAAGAACCCATCCTTCAGTTGATCCACCTGTAATCCAAGGAAGAAAGTTAATTCCCCCATAGCACTCATTTCGAACTTAGCCTTCATGCTCTGCTCAAACTCCTTGCACATGTTCTTATCAGATGAACCAAAAATGATATCATCAACGTAAACCTGTACAAGCAAGTAGTCCTTCCCTTTCCATTTGATGAACAACGTGCTGTCAATAGAACCTCGAGTAAAACCATTTTCATGCAAATGAGTAGACAGTTTTTCATACCATGATCGAGGAGCTGATGTAAACCATATAGAGCCTTATCAAGACGATATACTCTATTGGGGAAATCTGGATCCTCAAACCCCTGAGGTTGATCTACATACACTTCTTCTCTAATTTCTCCATACAAAAAGGCACTCTTTACGTCAAGTTGATACACCTTTATACCTTGATAACTAGCAAATGCCAAAAATAATCGAATAGCTTCTAGTCTAGCTACAGGTGCAAAAGTTTCATCGTAATCAAAACCTTCTTGTTGCTCAAATCCTTTAACTACCAACCGAGCCTTATTGCGAGTGACAACACCTTTGTCATCCTTTTTACAACGAAAAACCCATCTCGTAGATAAAGGAGATTCACCATGAGGTAAGTCAACTAACTTCCATACATCAAGCTTCCGAAACTGAGCCAATTCTTCTTGCATTGCCTCAACCCATGACGGATCTTTAAGAGCCATTCCAACATTTTTAGGCTCAACCTGAGAGATGAAGCAAAAATACAAGTACCAAGTAATTGCCCCAGAATCCTTAACTTCAGCAAACATACTTGACAAATTATTCTTATTCTGATTCCTCGTGCGAACAGAGGCAGAAGTATCACCAATGATTTGCTCTACTGGATGATCCTTGTTGACTCTTGTTTGAGGAACCGTGTCGACTATAAGATCATTCCCCAAGTTAGTCTGGACATGTTGTTCTGGAGTTTTAGGCTCTTCCTGATTTTCACCTTCCGTGTCATCAGTATCATAGAAAGGATCATCAGGTAGCGGTATATGTAAAGGATCAGTAAGATTTTTAGGAGCAGTCTCTAAAGTAGAGTCTGCTTCTTTGGTCCCACTTGACTCTCCAGATTTAGAAGCAGGCTTAATAAATGATGAAGAAACAGGAGAAGAGACAGGAACCTGTCCGCCTTCAAGTGGATCATGAAGAGTAACTAATTGTACTTAATGAATGGTGAAGAAACAGGAGAAGAGACAGGAACCGGCCCGCCTTCAAGTGGATCATGAAGAGTAACTACATCTTCCACAATCGGAACACCTGTAAAAGAAACAGGACCACGAAAAGAGGTAAAGACACCATCATAATCGAAGTCATTAGCAGGACCAATGTGTACAGCAGGTTTATGAGGTTTAGCAGGACCAATGTGTACAGCAGGTTTATGACTGACAATTACAACATTTGTACCAAAATTTACTTTGCCAGTTTTCTGATTGTACACACGCCGAATTGGTGTACTAGGTACATAACCTAAGAAGAAACCCTCCTCTGATTTGGGATCAAATTTACCCTGAGGAAGTACCTTAAGAAAAGTACAAGGAACACCAAATGGCTCAACATTTTGCAAATTGGGCTTTTTATTGTGCAAAAGTTCATAACAAGTTTTCTTGAACCGTTTAACTGTTAAAACCCGATTTAAAATGTGACAAGCTGTATTCACTGCCTCCCCCCAGAACGTGACAGGAAGCTCTGATACCACTTGTGAGTCCCTCGATAGCTACAGAACGCTCTCGAGATCGTCTATTGTTATGTCGTGAGTGCGGAATCCTCACGAGATAACTAGTTTGATTAGTTATCGTGGTTATTGCTAATTATTTCAATATAATCAGCCTTAAATGATCTATATTCGTTTGCTATAGCTTAGCAACGAACTTAGTCGCTTTGGTGTGTGTGTATTATCAACTGGAATGTACAATCTAGGTTTTCCAATCGTTTATATACGTTTATGATCGATATTGGGCCTGCTGGGCTTTGTTCTTACGAACTTAGCTGCCCAGCCCATCAAACGAAGATTATCTTCGTTCGTTCCTAACGAAGATCATCTTCGTTAGTACAACTTACCATCAATATCTATGTCTTGTTATTTTCCAAGTACTTTATGTACAAGAACCTAACATATATTATGTTTGTACTTGTATGATATACATAACAAACATCATATATAAACATATAAATAACACCAAAACATGTAATCAATCATTATTAAAACACAAAGTCTATAATCTATCAATTACATATAGATGAATAAGACATAATCAAATCTAAGTTGTTGTTGTCACATCAACATGCATCAACAAAATCTGCAAATGATCTTATTTTGTCCAACATGGAATGTCTTCAAAAAGAAAATGATCATTTGCAATCAAAGATTTTCAAATTAACAAATGAGTTGGACAATTCTTCCAAAGAGCTCAACAAAATTATTTTAGACAATCAATCAAACGAACTTGTTTCGCAACAAAAGATTTCTGAACTTACCCATGAGTTGCGAAATAAGTCCACCATGTTTGTGAGCAAAGAGAGAAAATTTCTCAAAGTTCTTGAACAACTTCGAATTGATGTGAGCAATGTTGAAAAAGAAAGAACAAAATTTTGTGCTCAAATCAAGTGTCTTGAAGACAAGTGTTTGCAACTTCAGTCAAACGAAACATCTTTGACCAAGAAAATTTCTTTGCAAACACAAACCAAATCTTTTCAAAATCAAAATCATTGTTCTATCTCTTCTGACACAACCAAAGAAGTTGTTGAAATTTGCACTCAACCTGATTGTCCTATTTGTGAAGTTGTGAATTCCCTGTGCAAACTAAATGTGATGATGTTGAGACTACCGAGTCCTCAATTCTGACTGATCTTAATTGTGTTTGTGACAAGACTGAGGTGTCCAAAAGTTTTCCAAAATCTATTTCTTCCAAACCAAAAGTTGATGTTCCAAAGAGGGTTTACACGGGTAAATCTTCAACCTTTTGAAAGAAAGGTGTCTCAGTTTACCAATTACTCCTTGGGGTAAGAAGTACTCTAAGAAACCTATTTTTTGGGGGGGGGGGGGGGTTTTTGTTTTTATTTCAAAGAGGATTTACACGGGTAAATCTTCTAAACCTTTTGAAAGAAAGGTGTCTCAGTTTACTAATTACTCCTTGCAAAAGGGTAAGAAGTACACTAAGAAACCAAATTTTGATGTAACAACTACCTTTGTCTCTTTTCTATCATTTGAGGATAATTCTGGACATATTTCACAAGCAAAATCTCAGTTGACTAAATCTAAGTGGAAACCAATTTCAAAAGATAAGTCAGTTGAGTCAAAATCATTCACATATTCTTTTTCGGAACTTTTTGATCTTGCACCAAAACCTGTGAAAGCAGTTGTGCAAAAGTGAATGATTTTGCTTCGAAAAATCATTTTCCAAATCAATCTCCCAAGATTGGAAGTTTTTCAAAGAAATCAAATGATTTTTCACCGTTGCTTCCACGAAAACTCTTTTCAACTAAACCACCGGGTTTTAGTTCTCCGTGGAATGCAACTTCGATTCATCAAATCGATGAGACTTACATTTGGACTTTCAAGAATTCAAAAACAATTGGACCCAATCTCAAATGGGTTCCAAAAGTGATTTTCAAGTGATTTGATGAATTGTGGCTTATGCACACATCAGTGTATAACCCGTTCTAAAACCGTGTTTATAATTTCATCAATTTTTTTTAGAAAAATTCCAAAAAGTTTTTCATTTTCTTATTTTAAAAATCCAAAAAGATTTTCTCTTTTAATCATTTTTTATTTACTTTGTCTTTTAGTTACTCACAATGTATTAGGATGAGATGCAAGGCATCGAACGCCTTTGTGTACTGTCTTTGCAGTCTCATTTTTTAATGTTTGTGAGCAACTTTCAAACTCTTTACTCACCCTTTATATGCAAAAACTTTGTTTATATCATGCATATATTTAGGGGGAGTTTGTTTATAAAACCAAAACTTCCAAGTGTTTAAACTCATTTTCCATTTTTTAAAACACGTTGGAAGATTTTTCAAACCATTTTCGATCATATTCAAAGAAGTTCGGTGTTAGATTTGCACATGAGAGTTTAGGCCACTCATAAATACTCCATGATCTTGTCATCGCCGATGAGATCTAACCCCGGAGTTCAAATCTCAATTCTTAGATTGTGAGGGTTTATGAGCGTGGTGATGATGTTTGTGCAAATAGGACATGAGGGT
>CM067171.1:83738257-83749538 GCA_034093135.1 Erigeron breviscapus | reverse complement strand
ACCAACACAAACTCAATCATCACCAGTACACCAAACAGAACAAAGTGTGCCAGTCTCACATGTAGAAACTGAAGAGGACTGGACACAAGTACCATTGATGACAAGAGTAACTTCTCATCTGGAACAACCCAGTGGTCTCTCCACTTCTTCTTCCACCGAGGTCCAAGGCCTTCTTAGTAAGGTGGCGGACCTGGAGAGATCACTCCAGTCATCATCCCAAGTTGTTTCTGATTTCAAATCCTTGTTATCAAACAACTTAGCTTCTGAAATGAATGCATTTGCTGGTAATGAGAAGCTAGTTTTCAACAAACTGGATGAGCTGGTACTGGCCACGAATGTTAATTTTCAAAATATAAGAATGGCAGTACAAGGGTTGGAAGAAAAGATGGTGAATTCTGTTGAGACTGCAGTGGAAAATAAGGTTGTGCAACCACTGGCAGGTCTTAAAGATGAGGTTGAGAAGATAGTTACAAGAGTTGGTGCTCTGGAAAGCAGGCCTACATTTGACCAGACTGAACTGGTCAACACCCTCAGTGACGAAGTGGTTAGAAAGGTCAGGGGTGATTTACTGAAAGAATTATCTGATGAAGTATCTGGATCAATCCTAAGGTCATTTCAGGATGTGATATTGCCAGAGGTTGTAAGGAAGATTGAGGTTGAACTTCCCAAGGACTTGCCAGTAGAAATTGAAAATCTTAAAAGGGAGGTCCAGGCACTACAGACTGGTATGACTACCTCATTACCAGAACAAGGAAGAACCTTTGGTTCGCTTGATAGGCACATGCTGGAAGAGTTATGGAATGATCTGAAGTCAAGGACTAGAGATCATTCCAAGGGGGAAGAATTGAGATCTGGTGTTCAAGAAGGGTTAACAAGGAAGAAGAAAGAGGTAGTAAGGGCAGTCGCTACTGAAAGCGTTGTTCAAAGAAGGCAAGTGACTGGTACTGATGCCAGTGAGCCCCAGTTCGAAAGCTTCCCAGACATTCCCACCACACTGAAGGCGGTTAAAGGGAAAGAAAAGGTAGTGTCTGGTGAAGAACAAGAACAAATTGTTGAAGATGTTGACAATGAGACTTCAAGGAAGTTAAATCAACAGTGTATCATGATAGAAATCTTCAAAGAAAATCAAAGAAATGAACTGCTGGCCCATCATAGGGATATGGCACAAATGGGTACTCTGGACTCCTATAACGCTGGTAGGTTAGGCGTAAACATTGAAGTCTTTAAAAGGATGAAGGAGGATCCCAGAGTTCAACAATGTCTTGATGCACTGAACGATGTCCATATACGCTCATTTTATGCTGAAGAAGAGCAGGTATATGACTCGTTGATCTATGGTGTAACCATTCCAGAGCTTATCAGACAAAGAAAGGAGGAGCTGGTAAGCCTCCAGAAGAAAATAAGAAGGAATGCTGGAGCTCTGGAAGTGGAATACAGAAAGAGGATGACTGGTCTGCCCAAGCTAACTGCAAAGCAACTGAAAGCTATAAAAGATGGTGATCTGAGCACTTTTATTCCTTTGGATACAACTCTGAAGATAAATAAAGAACACCAGTCCACTGAAGGACAGCAGAGTGGTGTATCCAGGGATACTGAAGAGATGATCCCAGTTGGAGCTCACTGAAGATCTGACCAGAAAACATATTCTACTGGACCTACTCCAGACTTGGAATCTGGAGTCCCTCTGAAGATTTGTCAAGAAATAATTGAAGACTAGTGAGCATTTACTTGTACAGGTAATCTGGAGCATTCTCCAGATTAGCTCACTGAAGATCTGACCAGAAAACATATTCTACTGGACCTACTCCAGACTTGGAATCTGGAGTCCCTCTGAAGATTTGTCAAGAAATAATTGAAGACTAGTGAGCATTTACTTGTACAGGTAATCTGGAGCATTCTCCAGATTAGCTCACTGAAGATCTGACCAGAAAACATATTCTACTGGACCTACTCCAGACTTGGAATCTGGAGTCCCTCTGAAGATTTGTCAAGAAATAATTGAAGACTAGTGAGCATTTACTTGTACAGGTAATCTGGAGCATTCTCCAGATTAGCTCACTGAAGATCTGACCAGAAAACATATTCTACTGGACCTACTCCAGACTTGGAATCTGGAGTCCCTCTGAAGATTTGTCAAGAAATAATTGAAGACTAGTGAGCATTTACTTGTACAGGTAATCTGGAGCATTCTCCAGATTAGCTCACTGAAGATCTGACCAGAAAACATATTCTACTGGACCTACTCCAGACTTGGAATCTGGAGTCCCTCTGAAGATTTGTCAAGAAATAATTGAAGACTAGTGAGCATTTACTTGTACAGGTAATCTGGAGCATTCTCCAGATTAGCTCACTGAAGATCTGACCAGAAAACATATTCTACTGGACCTACTCCAGACTTGGAATCTGGAGTCCCTCTGAAGATTTGTCAAGAAATAATTGAAGACTAGTGAGCATTTACTTGTACAGGTAATCTGGAGCATTCTCCAGATTAGCTCACTGAAGATCTGACCAGAAAACATATTCTACTGGACCTACTCCAGACTTGGAATCTGGAGTCCCTCTGAAGATTTGTCAAGAAATAATTGAAGACTAGTGAGCATTTACTTGTACAGGTAATCTGGAGCATTCTCCAGATTAGCTCACTGAAGATCTGACCAGAAAACATATTCTACTGGACCTACTCCAGACTTGGAATCTGGAGTCCCTCTGAAGATTTGTCAAGAAATAATTGAAGACTAGTGAGCATTTACTTGTACAGGTAATCTGGAGCATTCTCCAGATTAGCTCACTGAAGATCTGACCAGAAAACATATTCTACTGGACCTACTCCAGACTTGGAATCTGGAGTCCCTCTGAAGATTTGTCAAGAAATAATTGAAGACTAGTGAGCATTTACTTGTACAGGTAATCTGGAGCATTCTCCAGATTAGCTCACTGAAGATCTGACCAGAAAACATATTCTACTGGACCTACTCCAGACTTGGAATCTGGAGTCCCTCTGAAGATTTGTCAAGAAATAATTGAAGACTAGTGAGCATTTACTTGTACAGGTAATCTGGAGCATTCTCCAGATTAGCTCACTGAAGATCTGACCAGAAAACATATTCTACTGGACCTACTCCAGACTTGGAATCTGGAGTCCCTCTGAAGATTTGTCAAGAAATAATTGAAGACTAGTGAGCATTTACTTGTACAGGTAATCTGGAGCATTCTCCAGATTAGCTCACTGAAGATCTGACCAGAAAACATATTCTACTGGACCTACTCCAGACTTGGAATCTGGAGTCCCTCTGAAGATTTGTCAAGAAATAATTGAAGACTAGTGAGCATTTACTTGTACAGGTAATCTGGAGCATTCTCCAGATTAGCTCACTGAAGATCTGACCAGAAAACATATTCTACTGGACCTACTCCAGACTTGGAATCTGGAGTCCCTCTGAAGATTTGTCAAGAAATAATTGAAGACTAGTGAGCATTTACTTGTACAGGTAATCTGGAGCATTCTCCAGATTAGCTCACTGAAGACTTCACCCCAGTCCAGATCTACTCTACTGAAGACATTCTGACTGAAGTCAAAGACTGAAGTCTGAAGGAAGAAGACTTAACAAATGGCGGAGTCCACTGGAAAGTCTTACCAGATCTGCACACTGGAGGATTGTTAGTGTTCTAGATCCTGCAAGTCTGAACACTAATATCGAGGATTGACTTTAGCCTTTAACACACTTTCCAAAGAACAATCCACTTGTTCTTTAACAAAAGTATACGTGTGTTAAGGTGGTTGGGTAATAAGGATACACTTGCACATTGATGTGACTTTATCCTTATTCTTATCTAATACATTTAATGCTGAAATCACACTGGCTGAAAATCATCAAGGTATGACCAGGTTTAATGTGAAGTTGACCAGGGAGGGTAACTTCACTGATGAAAGGAAGGATACTGCAGTCCAAGCATTTGGATGGACTGAACTAAAGGAGATTGGATTGACATTCAAAGGTAAGACTGATCTCTCTCCAGATGTGAAAGCTTTTATGAAGAGGATTGAGAAAGTCTGGAAGAGAATGTGCGCGCAAACAAAAGCTAACAGTGCTTAATAGTAATCCCCGACACCTATCGTACATTAATATATGAAATATAAGTCATTTGGGACCTTAAATGGACTTGAAAACGAACTTAAGCTACATTTCAAGTCAAAACGAACTTAAACCCTTTAAACGAATTTAACCAACGGATTTAACAAACGAAATTAGTCTTCTTTTAAACGAAAATAGCTTGAACGAAGTTAAACTTCGTTTTTCAAACGAATTTAGCATTCCAGAACGAATTTAACACTTAAAACGAATTTAGACTTCCATTAGGCCAAAACGAGTTTAAGCTTCACTTATACAAACGAATTTAAGTTTCTTTTTTATGGCAAACGTATTTGGCTCTTTCGAACGAATTTAACCTCAAACGAATTTTATCTTCGTTTGGCAAACGAATTTAGATCCCACAAACGAACTTAAAGTTCGTTTTGAACCTTAGCTGAACCAGAAAACGAATTTCATCTTATTTTCGTCCAGAAATCATAAAACGACTTTGTTCTTCATTTTTCCAGAAATCAATCGACTTTGGCTGTTCCCAAAACATGTTTTTGACATATATAAACCTCTTTTGATCATCAAGATCGATTATAAACTCGTTTGATGTCGTTTTGATCATTAATTTGCTTAAACATATTATGAACCCTAATTTATTAAAAATCCTTTATAAAATCAGATTTGATTCAATTAGAAACATCTTTAGATCTGAAAATATAGACAACGAATCATGGATTACCTGTAGCAAACAATGGCCGATCCAATACAATACAAAACACTCGATTCGATTGACCAAAACTTGAAGATTTTCTTAAGAAATCAAGAAAGGTTTGGAGAGGCTTAATGTGTGATTAAGATTAGGGAAAATGGCTGAAACTAATCAGAGATTAGGCTACCCTAATCACAATTTTTGTTTTTAACTTTACACCTTTGGCAAAACTAGTCCCTGAACTTCATATTGACTTTATTTCACATTAAAACACCTATTGGGGATACATATAACACACCAAAGCACTTTCGCACACTACAAAGGCCTTTTACACATCATTTAAATCTACTTTATTGTCACTCATTAAAGATAATTAAATCTCACGTATAGGGTACATAAACATATAAACACATATTTCCACACAACCGTATCACGGACTTATAATTTGACCTAACGACGTTAGTCAACATATACGTTTAAGTTTTGGGATGTTACATATGGTGTGCTCAATAATGGACAAGTCGAATTCAAAAGAGTTGCATTTGTGAATGGTTTGAAATACAACCTGATCAGTGTCAGCCAACTTTGCGATGATGGCTTCAGAGTATTGTTCGATATTGCACAAGGCACCATATTTAACAAGGATTGGAAAGTGGTGATGATTGCACCAAGAAAAGGAAATGTGTACATCATGGATATGGAATCTGCTCCAAAAGAGCAATGTTTCTATACCAAAGCTGATGAGGACACCAACTGGCTATGGCATAAAAGGTTATCCCACCTTAATTTCAAAAACATTAACAAGTTGTCTCGCAAACAACTGGTTGATGGGATACCTCATATTTCTTTCAATAAAGAAAAGCCATGTCCAGGGTGTGAGATGGGTAAGCAGAAGAGAGCCAGTTTTAAAACTAGGCAAAATTTTAGCATCACTGAATCTCTTCACATGCTACATATGGATCTCTTTGGTCCAGTGAATGTTCAAACTAGAGCTGGAAAGAAGTACACTCTAGTTGTGGTTGATGAATTCACCAGATATTGCTGGGTGGTATTCATCAGATCCAAAAGTGATGCTCCTGCTAAAATCATCTCTCTTATCAAACGAATTGAGCTCAAGTATACTCGAAAAGTTTGTCAGTTGCGAAGTGATAATGGTACTGAATTCCAAAACAAAGTACTTGAAACATTTTGCAATGACACTGGCATCTCTCAAAACTTCTCATCAGTTCACTCTCCAGAGCAAAATGGAGTTGTTGAAAGAAAGAATCGTACACTGCTAGAAGCCGCCAGAAGTATGCTATCTGAATCTGGTCTTCCCACCAGTTTTTGGGCTGAGGCAGTTGCAACTGCTTGTCACACCCAAAACCGGTCAGTCTACATCAAGAGACATAAGAAGACTGCCTACGAAGTACTCAGAAATCGTAAACCAAATATTGGATATTTCCATGTATTTGGTTGTCCAGTTTATATACTGAACGATTCCAGTCAGCTTGGAAAGTTTGATGCAAAAGCTGATGAAGGGGTATTTCTAGGCTATTCAGATATTCGAAAAGCCTTTAGAGTTTATAATTATAGACTCAAAAAGGTGCATGAGACAATTCATGTCACATTCGATGAATCAACTGAAGCAATCAACAAGAGACCAAGCCTTGATATTTCTCCAGTCATTCCAATCAATTTGGTGAAACTGACCAAGTTCATCGGTCAGTTGTTTCACCAGAAAATGCTTCCAGTTACAACAAACTGGAACCAGTTAAGAAGAAGAACACCTCCAGTGACACATCATTTTATCCTTCTATCAATTTCAACTTACCACAAGAATTGGTGATTGGATCTAATGTTCGTGCCATTCCAATATCAGCACCAGTTCAAGCACCTACTTCTCCAGTTACTCATGAAATACCTTCTACTGAGGAATTTCATGATGCTAATCGAGACCTCATTGACTCTGATGAGGATGTAGAAGTTGTTTGGACTGATCCTTCTCCAGACGCTGTTGCAACTGAAGAAGATCGCCAGGTGACTTACACTGATATTGTAGTACACCAGCCTAGTCAATACACTAGATGGACTAAAGCCCACCCAATTGAATAGATTGTGGGTAATCCAACTAGTGGGGTTCAGACTATAAGAGCCACCAGTGAGCAATGCTTAAACGTCACCTTCTTATCTTTAATTGAACCAAAGAAGATTGACGAGGCTATGGCAGACCCAAGCTGGGTGGAAGCTATGCAAGAAGAGCTCCTCCAGTTTGAAAGGAACAATGTTTGGGAGCTTGTTCCTTGTCCACCAGGGTTAAAGAAAGAACCTATTGGTACCAGATGGGTCTACCGAAACAAAATGGATGAAGATGGCCATGTTGTAAAAAACAAGGCCAGACTAGTTGCCCAGGGTTATTGTCAAGCAGAGGGCGTTGACTTTGATGAAACTTTTGTTCCAGTTGCAAGACTTGAAGCCATAAGAATATTCTTGGCTTATGCAGCCCATCTGCAGTTCAAGGTCTTCCAGATGGATGTCAAAAGTGCGTTCCTTAATGGAACATTGGAAGAAGAAGTTTATGTTAAGCAGACTCCAGGTTTCATCGATGAGAAGCATCCTCATTGGGTTTATAGACTGAACAAAGCATTGTATGGTCTAAGACAAGCCCCAAGAGCCTGGTATGATACTTTAACTAAACATCTTCTTAAAAATGGCTTTCAAAAAGATGCAATAGATAATACCTTGTTTATCTTGAAAGAAAGAGGTAATATCTTATTGGTACAAATTTATGTTGATGACATTATTTTTGGTTCAAATGATGATGCAATGTGTAAAAAGTTTTCTAAAATCATGTCATCTGAGTATGAGATGAGTTTAATGGGTGAATTAACATTTTTCTTAGGTCTTCAGATTAAGCAAACTGAAAATGGAATTTTCATAAACCAAGGAAAATATTTCAGAGATTTGTTAAGAAAATACAAATATGATTCAATCCCATCAAAAAACACACCTATTGCAGCACCATTGAATTTGGACTCTGACCCAACTGGCAAACCAGTTAACATAACTGACTATAGAGGTATGGTTGGTTCACTGATATACTTAACTGCCAGTCGACCAGATATAATGTTTGCAACATGTTTATGTGCCAGGTTTCAGGCTAACCCTAAAGAATCACATTTGCACGCTGTAAAGCGTATCTTTAGATACCTGAAAGGGTGTCCTAATCTTGGTCTTTGGTACCCCAAAGGCTCAGGATTAGATCTAATGGGTTATTCAGATTCTGATCATGCAGGTTGTAAGATAGATAGAAAATCAACAACTGGTGGTTGTCATTTCCTTGGAGGAAAACTGGTAAGTTGGACAAGCAAGAAGCAGACTTCAGTCTCTATGTCCACTGCTGAGGCAGAGTACATTTCTGCGGCCAGTTGCTGTGCCCAGATTCTCTGGATCAAGAACCAGTTACTAGATTATGGTCAGAAGTTTACTAACCCCAATCTTTTGTGACAACACCAGTGCAATTGCTATATCTCACAACCCAGTGATGCACTCCAAAACAAAGCATATTGACATCAGGTATCATTTCATTCGAGATCATGTTATGAAAGGAGATATTGAAATTCATTTCATCCCCACTGACAAACAGTTAGCTGATGTTTTTACTAACCTCTCGATGAGAAAACCTTTAAACATCTCATCAGCGAACTGGGAATGTTAAACCCTTAACTGGAGCTTTCTTTGTTATTGAACGCGTCAGTGACACTGATGAAGTTCTCCAGTTGAGGAGGTCCAGATAATCTTTGCTCGCCAGGCTATCGAACGCCTTTGTGATACTATCTTGGCACTAATTGATTTCTGGATCATCATTTTAGGGGGAAAGACTCAAAATAATTTTCTGACTAAAATTCGTTTTTGTTTGAAAATGCAACTGGAGAACTCTTCAGTTGGAAACTGGCGCTGGACTGATCCTCCAGTTACCAGGTTCAGTCTTGTCTTTTTTTGTTATAACGTTACAAATACTTGGTCAATATGTGTGACACGTGATGATACTCGAGTGTTTTAAACCACTTGATATCGTGATCTGACGTGTTTGAAACCATTTTAGTACTTGACAACTGTTTGTATTGGGAAAACAAAAGTGAGTGGGCACGTGGGTAAGATAAGCCGTCATAGCATTTAATGCTGACATGGAAGCATTTAATGTTACATGGCAAATTATTATTTTATTTCAAAATTCAAACCAACTTTTGTGAAAATATCTTCAAAAAGGGATTTTGTTTATTAAAATATAATTTTGGTGTTATATTGGGATCTTGAATCCTTATAAATACCCTTATTTACTTCGAACTCATTTACTTCTTTTTCTTACATTCTTTCATTTACTTTCCAATCATCAAAATTGCTTCATTTTTCTCTTTGCTTCACAAATCAAAAACCCTAAATCCCAAATTTCTTTTTCATTCTTCTATGGCTCCTAGATCATCTCGTTCAAGAGATGTAAATCTCTTGACTGTTCCATACAATCCCTCACCAGATGTCACACAGGCACCTGGTGCCCCTAGTAGTGCTTCGATCATAAAACTAAATCCAAATAATCCTATGGCCAGCCTACGAGGATCTCAAGGGTCCGATACCCTTATTGGCAGAATTCAAAAGTTTTTGAAGAATTCTCCAATAGGACCCTCATTCTCTCTAAACCCACGTAAGATGTTTCACAACTACTTATGTGAGTTTTGGTACACTGCCGTTCTTTCTTCCGATTGTTCCTCCATCAGTTTCACATTAAAGGATGGAACAATCCAGTGTACCTTGTCAGCTGATACATTGAGGGATGCCTTACGCCTCAATTACTGGAGAGAGGGTGAATCTCCAGTCGTCTTGCCCCCAAATATAAACTTTCGCCAAGTACTCCTTAAAATGGGACACAGGGAGTGTTTGGAGAATGGGGTGTTGAAGACAAAAGGTGCGATGACCATGAAGGGCCTTACACCTTCATGGAGGTACTTTTCATCCACCTGGTGGAGAGCATGGGTGGGAGTTCTGGTGGACTTGACCAGATTAACTCCTCGCAAGCAGAGATGGCTTACTGCTTGTGGAACAGATTGAGAGTGGACTTTGCAGATATTCTGTATAGAAGCCTGGTTCAAAAGCTGAAGGGCTCAAGGGGTGTTTGTATTCCCTTTTCAAGGTTCCTCTCACTTTGTTTTAAGCAAATTCTGGGCAGGGAAGCATATAATAGTACAGATTCTCCGTACACTGCTCCAGATATGCTAAGGAATCTAGACTCACTGATATCTGAAGCTGGTGAGGTTGAAATTCCTGAACGAATGCAACTGGCATTCGCTTCAACTGATGCACCTCTTGTAGGTGAGTCAGAAAGGCAACTGGCGGGCCTCAAAATAATGAGGGACCCTCCAGTGTGTCTAATGTTGTGGTTGAGGATAGAGCAACCATAACTGAAGCAACACCAATCTCATATATCCCTGGTGAAGATACTTCGGTATCTGATCCTCCAACAGATGCACCCATCCAGGAAACTGGGGAAGGTCATCTGGAGACTGTCCAGGTAACTGAACAGCCCTCTGTCACATTCATGGATCTGGACATGAGTGTTAATGACGAGGAAATCCTTATAGAATCTTCGGATTCTGAAGGTACTGAAACAGACTTGGAGATTCTTGATGCTTCTGTACAAGCTCAAGACCCTTCATCTCCAGTCTTACCTCCAGACGCATCAATTTCATTTTCACCACCACAAATAAATGTGCCTATAGATATATCTTTACCAATATATTCCGCTCCTTTACCAACTGGGCAATTCTCACTTGCTCGAGAAATGCCACCCCCACCGTCGCCATTGTTCACACCTGAGCATTCTCAGCATGAACAACAATTTGATTTTCCAGTCCTTTCTTCAACCACCACTCCAATAATTTCTTCAACTGCTGGCCTGACAACTGGGGAGACTTCCATCAGTTTGCCTCCTCCAGTTGCTCCAGTAGTAACTGTAGTGGTCCAGTGACACCTTCTCTTTGTCACTGGACAGTCAAGTTGTCTCACTACAAGCCGATCTCCAAAACCTTCTAACCAGGGTGGAGGAGATTCAGAAGACACTTGACAAGAACACCAAGTCATTCTCCAGATACCACAAAGATCATTTGACAAACATTAAGGTGGTCGATCTAGGGATAAACAAGTTTTCATCTAATGAAGACTTGGTGTTCAAAAGCTTAATGAGTTGGTCACTGGCTGCAACAATCTGGCTGGTACTCTAAAGGAAGCCTTTGACCTAACTCACTCCAAGGTCTCCAGTTCCATTTCCAATCTACTTGGCAACACTGTTCGAACTTCTGAAGTGGATCTAAAGGAAATTGAGAGGCAGGTCAAGGAACTTATTGAAAGACCTGGCCTAGATGTAACTGGCCTTGGAGAGCAGTTGATGACTTCGGTTGGTCAGAAAATAGAGGATACGTCGGGTGCTAGAGAAGAGCAATTGGTTGAAAGGGTGATGTCT
>CM067171.1:83699545-83737257 GCA_034093135.1 Erigeron breviscapus | reverse complement strand
ATTTTAGTGAAAGAGGTTTGAAGCCTGAAGATAGGATGATTAAACCTAGGCCAATGAAGAAGATTACAAAACCAGATGGCACAGTTCATTTTGTTCAAAGAAAGATTGAATGTGTTAAAGAAGTTCCTGCTATCAAATGGGATCAAGATTTGCTGACAAACATGACTTATTGGCAGATAGATATCAAGTCAGGCGAAGCACAGATGTTTGTTGATGACTCAAAGAAACAGATGTTGCTACGCATGTATGATCCAATGCAAGTTGTCAATTTGTCAAGAGGTGATCAAAGAAGACTGATTGAGACACCTTGTTCAGCTGTTAGATTTTGGAGAACAGAAGTTAGACGCTATCAGAATATTCTTGGTTTTTGTTTGGTCGAGAAGATTCATGCAAATAGCATAAGACTTTTGTTTGATGGTCGAGTTTGAAGTTCAAGATTAAAGAACTTGTTAAAGAAATCTAGTCGCTAATATCAAGGGGGAGTCTATAGATGCAGATTTGTGTGACAGTAGCAACGTAGATTTGATTAACGTTTTTGTTCTTAATAATATCTGTGTAATTGTTAAATAATAAGTCATTAGGACTTACGTTTGTGTTTAATGATTACGTTTGAACTTTAATATAAGATCAAGTTATGATTAGTGTTATGTTTGTGTGTTATATAATTGTTTTGCAGGTACAAGAATGTAGAGCCAAGGTTTATAAGTATCATAGAATACTTAAACGATGGCTGAACGTTATGTACTAAGCAAAATAAGCATCCACGATACGCACTTCGTGCTGACGTCATCAGTACGTTGTGGTGTCCTCGTGCTGACGTCAGCACGAAGGCAAGCCGTATGATGGATCTGGGCTTAATCACTTCGTGTGAAGACCAAGCCCACACGAACACAAAACCTAGTAGTAAAAATACATGTAATTTTAAGCGATTCGCAACGGATTAAGAACTTAGAAGTCGAATTGTTGCTCGTGTGACCTCCAACACGAACTAGCACTTCGTGTGTGACCTTAGGTTGGTTAATTACTGATTAATCGACGAAAGGCAGTAGTAATCTAGTTATCTCAAGAGGATTCCGCACTCTTGACATAACGAATCATGTCTTATTTACGATCCATTCAACGGTAGGGACTTACACAATAAGGTAAAGGTACTGAAAGTAAATGCAAGAAACAATAAGTGCTGAAACTATATAGATAATATGTATATTTCAAGTATGTAGCATTGAGACACGATGTACTTTTTCAATGTATTTGATTTATTGATATAAACAAATACAAAGGTTGTTGCGGAACAAAGATAAACACCCAAGTGTAAATATCTAAACAACCTAGAAATACAAGTGATCTAATAACTTGGAAATACTCGTAAGGATTACTTAGAGTATATCTCACAAGTTGCAATGCTAAAGTTTCAAGCTCTTTTTGCAAGTTGTGAGAAGCCTTTATATTTATAGGCAAGGTTCATGCTGATGTGGACCAGGCCGTACAAATATGGTTGGGAGCATTTAAGGAATTAAAGTCAATTCCTTAACATGCGTACTTTTAAGGTTTAAGTGTGAAAGTTGTTGATGTGACAATTCACACTTTATTCCCAACCTTTTACTCAACCTTGTACTTGTTAATAGTTAAAGCTATTAACTGGGTAAAGGTTAGTAAAGTAAAAGGGCTTCCTCGTAATCAGTGTAAAGTGTTGTAAGTACTTTACACTGAGATGCTTCAGTATTCGATCTGGTAGAATCAACTTCTGAGCTCCACATCTGAGCTGATTCTCTTTTTTCAGACTTCAGTCTTTGACTTCATTCCGAACGGTATTCTGATACGTTAATCTGAACTGAAGTGAAGCTTCAGTGAACTAATTCTGAACGACTTCAGAATTCTGTACAAGTATTCTTCACTGAGCTTCAGCTATTTCTGAACAAATTATACTTGGTCGATTTTCGACCTAACAAATTCCCCCTATTTGTTCTGAAATAGTGCATGCATCTCAGACTTCTATCTATACATGTTTATAAGTCTGAAATGCAAGTTTTTTGTTTAAGTTGTAAAAGTTTTCTAAGTACATCTTATAGATCATTGATGTCTCGGAATTTTACTTGTGATTTTTTAACTTAAACCTATCATCTACTTGTTAGCTACAAAATGTAACATATATATACAAACTGAAGTGTTTGTTACATTTGCAAATATTTATACAAGTAAATGATAAACTGAAAAGAAAACTACTTCTTCGCAGGCCTCGAACCAGAAGGTGCTTCAGTAGCTTTTCTCTTCAGTGGAGAATGATCCTTCTTTCCAAATAATCTGCCTTCAATCTCTACCTTGGCTTGCATCTTTTGTTGTATTCTTGATAACCATGCACCAATCAGAGCAGATTTTGGCTTCCCCCTCAGAATCTGGATCATCTCTCTATGCTCATAAATCCCAAATTCGTGCACTGAAACCTGATTGTATTCTTCAGCTGCCCTTCCTTCTCTTTTAACAACCAAATCAAAGAGCTTCAATCCATCAGCTTTTGTTACTTCTATGTCAGTTATTTTGGCTGGATGGGATCGATGCTTCATATAATGCTCATACTGGTCCTTTTCATGTTTCCTTTCGATCTCAGTGGCATCATCAGACATTGGCTTGAAGGTAGAAAGGTCAGCATCACGAATGTTCTTTCTTGAAGACCTTGGTCCAGTCACTTTGGGTTTTGTGGGTGGCCTTGACAATTCTTTTTCAACCTTCAGAACTCCAGCCAGAATTTCTTTCTTTTTGATTGCCATCTCCTTTTCTCTATTTTTCACCAAGTCCTCAATGGACAACTTGAATGTGAGATGGTCCAGCTTTTGTTCTAAGGGAGAATACTTTACCCCATACTCATACGCACCCATTTCTTCCAATGCCTTCTGCACTCTTGGATCATTCTTTATTTTCTGATATCGTTCCAATGTAAGACCAAGAGCTGCAGCATCTATGTGATCAAGGGTCCCCATCTTCAGATGTTGTTCCCTTTCTCTTTCCTTGTTTTCCCTCCACATTATATATTCATTAGAGACTTGCTTCTGCAGAGCCTCTAATTTCTTGCCATCTGCATCAAGATCATGAAGAGGATAACCATGTTCATCCACATTCACACCAACAACTAGCCCAGAGCCCTTTGCATTTGTCTTCTTGGGTTCATCCACCACTGGGGCCTTGCCCTTATCCTTCTTAGCTGGTTCAGAAGCTTGTACTTCAGATTTCTGAACCTGTTCCCCCTGAACTGAAGCACTACCAGATTGTACTTCAGTTTGCTTCTTGGTTGCCTCTATTAATTCTTGAGTACTGGAGAGCAAACCAATAGGCACATTTCCCCCTATGGGGACCTCAGAAGGCATCTTGGCATATAAATCAATGGTAGATTTCATTGCCTTTAGAGGTTCCCAACTTTGTTGTTCTAGGCTATCAAGAATTCCCTTAGCCATGGTAGAGAACTGAGCCCTTAATCTAAAGGATGAATTAAGGTTCAGTGCTTCTTGTTCTTTAAGTTCCTTCAGCATTTTTCTATCCTCTTCAGTAAAGGAAGCAGGGGGAGGAGGAGCAACAACTTGTTCTTTCTGGAGAAGGGTCAGAATGTCATCTAGCTGCTTGGACTGGCCCTTAACAACTTCATCAAGAGTAGATACAGATTTCTGAACTTCGGCAACAACCTTATCTACCTTCTTGGAAGTATCTTTGGTGAGTTCTAAGACCATCCTTCTGACCCCTTCTTCAACCTTTTCAGCCACAGAAGCTGAAATCTGAGCAACAAGACTCTGAGAGATCTCAGACTTCAGTTTCTCAACAATATTATTCCCAATAGAAGACCCAAGTTCTTTCTCATTGACACTGGGCTTCTTCACCAATTCATGAACTTCCTTCCCGACTGCCATAACTTCTTGTTTTATTAATTCAACACTGGATGTCAAGTTCGCAACAACTGAAGCTTGCACATCTCTTTTGGCCAGTCTGAAGGCTTCCCTGATGGCTGTACTAATTTTATTACATGAATGCACCAGCTCATTTAGCTTCCCACTCACTAGTCCCTCATTTCCAGCAACCTTGGTGAACTCAGTGCCAAGGAACATCTGAGCACCCTTCATTTCAGCAATGGAACTAGTATTGGCAGTTAGAGATTTTGTTAAGTCCTCCACTTTGAGAAGGAGGCGTTGGACTTCGGTGTTTTGCTTCTCTAACTGTGCTTCTACACTCAAAGGAGGAGGTGGTTGTGCAGAAACAGAAGCCACAAAGGAATTCTACCAAGCCCATCTAATGCCTTCTCCAATTGCATTTCAGTTGGACTCTCAGATTCAGTAGCAGAGTCCAACTCTTTTTCAGTTTGATCATCATAATTTATGGGCCTTGGTACTTGGTGAATTTGTGGGTGTAAGTGTTGGAGTTGTGGTTGAAAACGAGGTGAAATGACATATGCATGTGTAGAGCCAGGTGGAAAGTATGGATGTGCATGAGAAGTTTCAGGTTGGCGATATGGTTGTTCAACAAGTAAATTTTGGATTTCTGGGGGAGGTGGGACGTTTGTGAGGCTGAAGGTTGGCTCAGAATCAGAAGACTGATTCTCCTCCAGTAAGCCCTCATCAAACTCAAAATCAGCAAAGGAATCAAGATTCCCTTGAGGTGGCTCATCGTCATCCCAGAGGTCAGTTAAAACTGCAGTCTGATCAGATATGCCCTGGTTCAGATCACTGGTACCTGAACCAGCTTCTGGTTCAACAACTGCTGCTGCAGATGCATCGTCACCAGATTTATGGGTTGGCTCAGCCATAGCTTCATCGCCAGAGATAGTAGACACAGGGGTTGCCTTAATGACCCTCGTACCATCATCAAGAGTTACTTCATCGGCCGTAGAGTCTGGAATCTCAGTCTCAGGTGGTGTCACACCAAAGACTTCATCAATTCGTGCTGCAGTAGAGTGTAAGATTTGTGAAGTTTCAGGGGGTGCGCGTGCAGACACGAACTCTATTGTGTGCTGGGCGGACACACTTATATTTTCTTCACCATCTCCTCCTAAAGAAGTTTTGGAGATGGCTGCTTGTGGGTTTCCCTTTAGACTCGATTCCTCTGGTTCTTGTTGGGAAGATCCAGAGGGGTTTGCTTCGGTACTAATGTCCTTGGGCTGTGAGGACGCTTATATTTACGACGTTTTAATAAGCCCTTTGGAGATCCTGAGGGATCTTTTGGGAGATCCTCAGGTTGGTCAGTGGAGGAGGGAATTGGTGGTTGGGTAGATGAAGTTGCTGGGGTTTTAAACAACTTCAACATTTGACCACCAGGTGCACCAATGGTCTCGCATTCTTTTGCGACCCGCTCGGTGACCTTTCTGAGCTAGCCGGTCGTGCTGTTTCAGTTTTATTAATTACCTGAAGCATTGCAGCGGAGAGTTCTGGTTCTGGATCTGAAGTAGATAGCTTTGATAGATCCTGCAGAACTCCGTCGCTGAAGATTCAAGCCCCTCCATGTGATACGCATCTCCAAGCATGTTCATGAAGCAAATGCTCAGAAATCTGGGAAAGATATGTGGACTTCTTTTCCCTTTTAATTTTGTTACTAGCTGAGAGAAAAGTATCTCACCGAAGTCCACCTCAATCCCATGCCACAAGTAGTAACCGATTTCTACTTGTGTTAATGAAATCTGGTCCAATACACCCCAGTTTCCACCTAGGCACTCCGCAATCTGAGTCCAGAAATAATGCCAACAATTTTTAAATCCACTTCCTCATTCCCGAAAATGGTCTCATTCAATGCTTCCACATCCTGCCAGCCAAATTATTGGAGATCCAAACGCTGGCCTCACCACTCGCGCTGCTTCCGCTAATGAATGTTTGTTTGTCAATTTCTTGAGCATGGCTGAACCCAGTAATGTCAATGAAGCTCTTCGTGATCCTGATTGGGTAAAAGCCATGCAAGAAGAATTGTCTCAATTTGAGCGCCTTGAAGTATGGAAACTTGTTCCTAATCCACACACGAATAAAGAACCGATCAAGACCAAATGGATTTTCAAAAATAAAAAAGGATGAGAATGGGGTTGTTGTTAGGAACAAATCTAGATTGGTTGCAAAAGGATTTTCTCAGCAAGATGGTGTCGATTATGATGAAACGTTCGCTCCTCAGCAAGAATTGAGGCCATTCGAATCTTCCTGGCTTATGCAGCATTCAAAAACTTTACGGTTTATCAAATGGATGTCAAGTCTGCTTTTTTGAATGGCGTGCTGAAAGAAGAAGTTTATGTTGGTCAACCCGAAGGCTTTGTGGATCCTAAGCGTCCTAATCATGTCTACAGGTTAGACAAGGCATTGTATGGTCTAAAACAAGCGCCTCGTGCTTGGTATGATGCTCTTTCTGCCTATCTTTTACAATCTGGATTCAGCAAAGGTACAATTGATACTACTCTGTTCATAAAACGTCAAGGTAATCACATCCTTTTAATCCAAATATATGTAGATGACATAATTTTCGGGTCGACTAATCCTTAGTACTGCAAAAACTTTTCTGCATTGATGGTCAAACATTTTGAAATGAGTATGATGAGTGAATTAAACTTTTTCCTTGGTCTTCAAGTCAAACAAATGTCAAATGGTATCTTTATCTGTCAAAATAAATACATTACTGACATGTTGAAAAAGTTTGATATGTTTAATTGTCAACCAATTGGTACACCCATGGAATCTCGCACTAAAATCAATGCTGACCTTAATGGCAAACCTTACAATCAAAAGCTTTATCGCAGTATGATAGGATCTCTAATGTACTTAACTGCTAGTCGCCCGGATATTATGTTCGCTACATTCATGTGCGCTAGATTTCAAGCGAACCCTATGGAAAGCCATGCTCAAGCAGTCAAACGTATTTTTCGGTATCTTAAGGGAACTATGAACCTTGGTTTATGGTATCCGAAAGATACCGGATTCGAACTAACTGCCTACTCAGATGCAGATCATGCAGGTTGTAAGTTAGATCGCAAAAGCACTTCCGGAAGCGTACAGTTTCTTGGAGATAAGTTAGTTGGTTGGTCCTCGATGTTCTCAGATTGTGCTCAGCATCGACCATTTCATCATGACCCATGGCGTGCAGTACCTCCCTGAAATTAACTCCTTTTAGCCTTTTTGCATAGGCTGAAGAAGAGGGAAGGTAGTTCAAGTGAAGGGCCTCCCGAAACCCATCAAGTGAAAGGATATACTGCTTAGTGCCTTCTTTTAAAGAAAAAGCAATGGATTTTTCATCCTTGCTTAGAGTAGCAGTATACCAGAATTCAAGTAAGTATCTATGATACAATATTTGAGGATCTGCAGTCAAGGCATAATGGAGAGGGGATTGTTCAAGAAATTTATTAATCCTCCCCATTAAGGTTTTGCCTTTGGCGTTCAGTGCGGCCTTGAAATTATTCATATTGAATCTAAGGGTCAATGGATCGAACCCTTTTGCATTGTGCACTGGCCTTGACTACTTTGGATGGTTTGTATTCGAAAGCTATTAGTGATTTGGCGTGAGAAGCAGATTTAGCCATTATTTCTACAAGGGAAAACTGAATATGAAAGATGAATTTAGGGTTTTAGAGTTATGCCGTCCCTGCGCCCTGAGAGAGAATGATGATTGGGAGTAAATGTAAAGAGAAGTAAATGAAGGAATTGTTTTCGAAAATGGTATTTATATTTATGATGGAATACAAAGGGTTTTTCCAAAATAAATAAAAGAAAAATTGATTTTGAAATTCAAACCCACAACAAAAATATTATTTTAATGAAATCAATTTTGATCGGGTTTGAAGTCCGAAAATAATTTTGGGTATACGTCCGCATTTAATGCAACGACGGCTATGACCCCACATTTTCACAAAACTTTTCAACACTTTAAAGAAAAAGTGATCATTACTTTCCATTTACGGCGCAACTTGTGTGCCACGTCAGCCAAAAACACCATTATTCAAACGTTAAACGGTAACCTTCACGTGTTCACACAACGACCAAGTATCAAAATACATTATAAAGGACTAACTCATTTCAGAAATAACTTATTTAAATCTGAGCATGATCAGATTTTAAGGAATCTGAACCATCTCAGTTTTCACACTTATTCTGAAATCATTTCAGAAATTCTGAAGCATTTCAGTCAAAATATTTTTCTGAAAGCAAAGTTCCCCCTTAGAGAAAAATTATTTTAACATAAAAATATTTGACACTTCCCCCTGAGGTGATGCTATACAGGATTTAGCATACCTAACTCACTGATGAGATGTTTAAACGTTTTGACATCCAAGGGTTTTGTAAAAACATCAGCGAGTTGTTTATCAGTGGGAATGAAATGAAGTTCAATGTCACCTTTAATAATGTGATCTCTAATAAAATGATACCTGAGGTCGATATGCTTGGTTTGGAGTGCATGACAGGATTGTGAGAGATGGCAATGGCACTGGTGTTATCACAAAATATTGGAGTCTTTGTATACTTAACCCATAATCAGTTAGTTGGTTCTTCATCCACAAAATCTGAGCGCAGCAACTGGCTGCAGAAATGTATTCATCTTCAGCTGTGGAGAGTGATACTGCAGTCTGCTTCTTGCTTGTCCAACTAACCAATTTGCCACCAAGGAAATGACACCCACCTGTGGTACTTTTCCTATCTATTTTACAACCTGCATGATCAGAATCTTAATAACCCATTAGATCTAGACTTGAGCCTTTGGGATACCAAAGACCAAGTCTGGGGACACCTTTAAGGTATCTGAAAATCCCAAGTACCCAATCCCTGTGCGGGGTATGGGGAGGTGAAACTGTAGACAGTCTTGCCTCTACCCAAAGGTAAAGAGACTGCTTCCATAAGGACCTCCGGCCACAAAAACGGTAAAAGTCGGGAAGAGTAAAGGGTTTAGAAGTACCATACCTGACTGACAACGAAAATGCTTAGCAAGACATACCTGGGTCTGTTGGGGCCGACCACCTTGAGAGTAGGGGAGAGTGGCAAACATGCAACCTAGCAAAAAACCTTAACACCGAAAGACAAACAAAACATATAAACAAAAAGGAAAATGACTAAGAAATTCCAAGAGAGTAAAAGATTCCTGCTCAACCTACGAAGTAGGGAACTAGCGCCGCCTAAGAAAACTAAACTCCTAGTCCTCCACGAAACTTACAAAACCCCTAAAGTAAGCCTAAACCCTAGTCCTATAGACAACCTATCGTTGGTCATGTCCTCCTACATACGAAAGCCTTGTTCAGATCCTCCGCTCGACCTACCTCTTCTCCTATCAGGTCTAAGTCCCCTGTAGCGTTGAGTCACCTTGGGCCCATTACTCCAAGCCACCCATCAATAGCAGCCTTAGGCAAGGCAATATGGGTAAAAAAGTCGATCAAAAAGTCCTACCCTAACCTAATCCTCTGCTCTAATCCTAGTCCTCCAAGCCGTCCTATCTGACATCATGTTCTCCGACAAGCCAAGCTCTAATAGGTCCTTCGTTACTCGATCCTCCCACCTCATCTTAGGCCTTCCCCTTCTTCGTATGCCGTCAACGTGAATAGCCTCCGCTCTCCTTAGTGGTGCCGTCGGATCCCTTCTCCTAACGTGGCCAAACCATCTCAAGCGCCCTTCTCTTAGCTTGTTAATGATGCTCCCTACTTCAAGTTCGGCTCTAAAAACTCCCGTGGGGATCCTGTCTGATAGGGTCTTCCCGCAAGTCCACCTTAGCATCCTCATCTCAGCCACCTCTACTCGAGCCGCTTGGGCTTTCTTCATCGGCCAACATTCTGACCCGTATAACATAGCCGGTCTAATCGCCACTCTGTAGAACTTGCCTTTCAGTTTTAGTGGGATCCTTTTATCGCACATGACTCCAGTAGCTGCTCTCCACTTCATCCATCCAGCTTGGATTCGACGTGTCACGTCGTCATCTATCTCCCCGATTTATGTATCACCGATCCCAGGTATCTAAAAGACTCCTTCGGGCACAATATTCGCTCTCCAATGCGAATATCTTCGTCCCCTTGTTGTCTTATATCATGCTTATCGAAGTCACATCTTAGGTATTCCGTCTTCTCTCGGCTCACGCATAAACCATGGTCTTCAAGTGCTTCTCTCCATTTCTCTAGCCTATGGTTTAGCTCCTCCGTCGATTTCGCGATAAGCGCGATGTCATCAGCAAAAATCATGCACCATGGTAGTTCCTCCTGTAGGCCACTGGACAACTCGTCTAAGATCAAGGTAAAAAGGTATGGGCTAAGTGCCGAACCCTGGTGTAGGCCCATATCTACCGAGAAGAGCTCTGTACTCCCCACGGGGGGTCGAACACTCGTCCTCACCCTATCATACATATCCCTGATAACACTAATGTATCTCCCAGTAGCTCCTTTCGCTTGAAGCGTCCTCCAAATCAACTCACGTGGTACACTATCGTATGCCTTTTCCAAATCTAGGAAGGCACAGTGTAGCGATTTTTGTCTTTCCCTATACTTTTCTATGAGGCTTCTGGTGATGTGAATAGCCTCCATCGTCGACCTCCCTGGCATAAAACCAAATTGGTGCTCTGCCACCTTCGTAACCCTTCTCAGCCTCATCTCGATCACTCTCTCCCAAAGTTTCATGGTATGACTTAGGAGTTTAATGCCCCTATAGTTGCTACAACTCTGCACGTCCCCCTTGTTCTTATAGATAGGTATAACCTCACTAAGTCTCCATTCGTCTGGCATTTTTGCACTTGTCCAAATCTTGTTGAAGAGGCTTGTCAACAAGCCTATCCCAGCTTCCCCCAGGCATCTCCATGCCTCGATAGGGATTTGATCTGGGCCTACTGCTTTGTTCCTCCCCATCTTCTTTAGAGCGAGCCTTACTTCCTCTTGGCTGATTCTCGTAGCATCGTCGTCGTCGTAGCGTGTGTCTCGAAGTGTGGCGTGGTCTTCTCCACCTTCCCTTCGCCCCGGCCCACTCCCATTAAACAAGTTGGCGAAGTACTCTTCCCATCTTTTCCTAATGTCTCCTTCCTTCACAATGCTCCGCCCGCTTCCGTCTTTGATATAAATGACATCACCTAGGTCCCTGCGTCTTCTCTCCCTTGCTTTAGCAATTCTAAAGATATCGTTTTCGCCTTCTTTGGAATCTAGTTTCTTATACAGTTCTTCGTATGCTCTTTCTTTTGCTCTAGCTACACTCCTCTTTGCTTCTTTCTTGGCTTCATAGTACCTCTGCCTTGCCACGGACCATTCTTCATTTGTCCCGTTCTGGCGGCATTTGGCGAGCTCTTTAAAGCAACTAAGTTTTGTCGCGACCTTGGTCTGAACGTCTTCGCTGATCCACCAAGATTCTCTACCCACTTTACGCAGTCTTCCTGTTCCTCTAGATAACCCTAATACCTCCTTTGCCGTCTCCCTCATACCCTCTGCCAAGCGTGTCCACAACTGGTCGGCATCCATATGCAAACTGTCTTGAATCTCCCTTGTGAACCTCGTGCTAGTCATCGACCTAAACGTCTCTGCTGCTTCACCCCTTAGGGTTTTCCAAAGGATTCTTGGCTTTACAGCCTTCTCTGTCTTGATTGTTCGTCTACTCAAAAGCAAATCTATAACCAACAGTCTATGTTGGGAGTAGCCAGCCTCTCTAGGGAGGACCTTGCAATCTTTACAAGCCCTAAAATCGCCTTTACGCACTAAGAAGTAGTCGATCTGGGTTTCATTTAGGCCGCTCTGAAAGGTAATCAGCTGGCGATCCCTCTTTCGGAAGAAAGAGTTTGCGATAACCAGGTCATGTGCAGTTGCAAACTCCAAAATCGCGCGTCCATCTTCGTTCCTAACTCCAAACCCTAATCCCCCGTGAACACCCGGGTAGCCGTCTGACTCTACTCCTATATGTCCGTTTAAGTCTCCTCCTAAGACTAATCGCTGGTCATCAGGGCAACTCCTAACAAGCTCATCGAGTGCGAGTCCCAAAAACTCTTCTTCTCTACCGCTCCGAGGCCTGGCTGGGAGCATACGCGCTGATCACGTTTATTGTCTCCTCTTGTATCACCAATCTCACCAACATCAGCCTATCCCCAAATCTATCGACATTCACTACATAATCTTTAAGTCGTTTGGCCATGATGATCCCTACTCCGTTTATCGACTTAGGGGCTCCAGAATACCATAGCTTGTAGCCGTTCTCCTCTCTAGTGCTTCTTCCCGTCCACTTAGTTTCCTGGAAGCATGCAATGTCTACTTTACACCTAGTCAAGGCATCTCCTAGTTCTAAAAGCTTACCCGTAAGAGTGCCTACATTCCAGCTCCCAAATCTAAGCCTAAAGGTTCTCTTAACTCTAGTATTAACCCCCCTCTGCCTGCCCGACCCCGAAACCGAAGGACATGACCTCACATAACCATCTGAAATAGACAGCTTAAACTAAAAAAGCTCTACAAATAATTGTACCAAATCAACACTAACAATAATAACAATAACAATAACAATAACAATAACAATAATAAACAATAATAATAATAATAATAAAATAATAACTAGCAGTAAGTTTTATACAAAAAATAAAAAATAAATAAATAAATAAATGAGAAAAGGGGGAAGAGAAATTAGACTGTAAAAGGACTTGCTGCCGGATATCTGTGGTGGCAGTAGCTAGCACGGAGGTGGTGTGGTGGGTGGTCGAGGTAAGGGGCCGTTTTTGGGTGGTGGGTGAGGGCTGGTGTAGGCTGACGGGGGGGGTAGTGATGAACAGGAGTAAGTCGACTAGAGAGGGTGCCGGCGGTGGTGTGGTTGCCGGAATTCTCAACGGTCACTGAAGAGAGAGAGAGAGAGAGAGAGAGGGGGGGGAGGAAGAAGGATATGAGCAGGTAAGAAGTGCGTGTTATTTGTGGTTACAAAGAAATAGTTTTGATTTAGACTTGAGTACCAAAGACTAAGTCTGGGGACACCTTTAAGGTATCTGAAAATCCTTTTCACAGCATTTGCGTGTGCTTCTCTGGGATCAGACTGAAATCTTGCACAAAGGCATGTTGCAAACATTATGTCATGTCTACTAGCAGTTAAGTACATGAGGGATCCCACCATACCACGATATTTGTGGGATCCACTTGTTTTCCATTGGGATCTGAGTCCAAAGTTAATGGTGCAGAAATAGGAGTATCTTTTGATGAGACAGAATCAAATTGATATTTCTTTATAAATCTCTGACATATTTTTCTTGATTTATAAAAATACCATCACTGGTTTGTTTCACTTGAAGACCTAGAAAATATGTCAGTTCACCCATCATACTCATTTCATACTCAGATGACATTATTTCAGAAAACTGTTATTTTGTTATTTGTAGACCCAAACACAATATCATCAACATAAATTTGTACAAGTAAGATATCACTTTTATCATGTAATATGAATAAAGTGTTATCTATTGCACCCCTTTTAAAACCATTTTTCAGAAGATGTTTAGTAAGTGTGAGTCCCTGAAATACGATGGTTAACCTAGAAAGTGTAAAATACAACAAGTCTAATAATCACTAGAATGGACTAGTATTACTTGTAAATAAATGCAAGAATATATAAACAAAGTAATACAAGACTTAAAGCAATAAACAAGTAAAGTGGAACATTATGTATTTTTCAATGGTGTATTTTATTTATGATGTTAAATAAAATACAAGGTTGTGCGGAATAAAGATAATACAAATAAGTATGTATCCTAACAACCTATGAATTACAAATGATCTATATTTGTCAAATAACTCTTTTGATCGAGATACTTAAAGTTGTGAAGTATCCCAGTTTAAGATCGAGAGTATTTGGACAAATTCACTTTAATGCAAAATGTATGCTTGAAAAGTATTTTTCTCAAGGAAATGACTTTGTATTTATAGGCAACAAAACTCACCAGTGAATTTTGTGTCGTACAAATATGGTTGCATGTATTTAATGATCCGACAAGAACATTAAATGCATTGGATAAGGAATAAGGATAAAGTCACATCAAATGACTTTGTATCCTTTTATAGGCAACAAAATTCACCAGTGAATTTTGTGTCGTACAAATATGGTTGCATGTATTTAATGATCCGACAAGAACATTAAATGCATTGGATAAGGAATAAGGATAAAGTCACATCAAATGACTTTGTATCCTTTTATCCAACCACCTTTACACGCATAAACTTTGGTAAAGAACAAATGGATTGTTCTTTGGAAAGTGTGTAAAGGCAAAAGTCAATCCTCGATATCAGTGTTCAGACTTGTAAGGTCTAGAACACTGACAATCCTCCAGTGTACAGATCTGGTAAGACTTCCAGTGGACTCTGCCATTTGTCAGTCTTCTTTATTCTGACTTCAGTGAGAACGTCTTCAGTAGAGTAGATCTGGACTGGGGTGAAGTCCAGTGAGCTAATCTGGAGAATACTCCAGATTTCCTATACAAGTATTTGCTCACTGGTCTTCCATTATTTCTGGATAAATCTTCAGAGGGACTCCAGATTCCAAGTCTGGAGTAGGTCCAGTAGAACACGTTTCTGGACAGATCTTCAGTAAGGCTCCAGTAGTCGAGTATGGAGCGAGTCCAGTAAATCTGGACTAAATCTGGACCTAACAAATTCCCCCTATTTGTTTAGAAATAATGCAAGTGTTTTCAAGCTTAAATCTATACATTTGTATGCTTGAAAAACACAAGTTTTGACTTAGTCTAAAAATCTAAGTTACTGGAAAACACTTTATAGATCATGAGTGTTTTCAGTTTCATCATTTAAGTTCTAACTTAGACTAAATCTGATCATTTACTTATATGAATCAAAAATTGCAACTATTATTACATACATCAACTGATAAATAGTTTACAATTTTCATAAACAATAATTTACAACAAGTAAATGATAAGAGTCAGGCCCTTCTTTTTGATGTCTGTCCTGGAGCATCTTCAGTAGCCTTTCTCTTTGGTGATGGAGAAGATGGTATTGATTCTGGCGATCTTATGCCCATTGCAACTTCCATCTGTTGCTTTCTTCTCCATACCTTTTCAACTCTTTTCAAAAATGCTTTAACATCAGTCGACACATTTGTCTTCCCCCTGAATGTTAAAGCGATTTCTTTCAGTTCACTCCATCCAAATGCTTGGACTGAAGTACTTTTCCTTTCATCAGTAAAGTTACCCTCCCTGGTCAACTTTACTTCAAACTTGGACATGCCTTCATTATTTTCAGCCAATTTGATCTCAGCACCAGTGATCCTTCTGGCATCAGCCCTGAAATTTAACATCTCATTGTACTTGTCTTTCATTTTGGCTTGCTGGATCAATGCTTCAGTTTCCTTGGACATTCTCTTTTGCTCTACAGCAGATTGGAGTTGTTGACGATTAATTTTTCGAAAAGTGTCCAGGGGAATGAATTTGCTTACATCAGCATCTTTGAGTGCTTTGATTTGCTTGGCAGTCAGTTTTGGTAAGCCAGTAAGTCTCTTCCTGTACTCTATCTCCAGAGCACCAGCGTTCTTTCTGATCTTTTTCTGGAGGCTTACCAGTTCATCCTTCCTTTGTCTGATGAGTTCTGGTACACTCACGCCATAAATTATAGAATCATAGACCTGTTCTTTTTCGGCGTAAAATGAGCGTACATGAACATCATCTAATGCATTTAGGCATTGATGAACTCTGGGGTCATCCTTCATCTTTTTATATACATCAATATTTATGCCTAACCTTCCAGCATTGTAAGAGTCCAGAGTCCCCATTGATGCCATCTCCCTTTGATGGGCCAGCAGTTCATCTTTTTGGTTTCTTTTGAAGATTTCAATCATAATGCACTCTTGTTCAAGCTTCTTGGAAGTTTCATCATCAGCATCTTCAGCAGTTTGCTCTTCTTCTTCACCAGATACCATTTGTTGTTTTCCTTAACTGACTTCAGAGTTGTTGGTATATCTGGGAAGGACTCAAACTGGGGCTCACTGGCTTCAGTACCAGTAGCTTCTTCAGTTAGCCCGACTTTAGTGCCATATGCTCTTTGTGCTAAGTGCTTCAGTGTCACTTGTCTTTGGTCACCAGACGACTTTTCCCCCTTGGAATGATCATCAGTTCTTGACTTGAGATCATTCCATAACTGTTCAAGCATAAGTCTGTCCAGTGCACCAAATGTTCTTCCTTCCACTGGAGTTGTATCAGACACAACTTTCTTAAGTTCCTGCACTTCCTTTTGTACATTTGCAATTTCTTTAGGCAAGTGCTTTGGCAACTTTTCTTCCAGTAACTTCTCTACTTGGGGTAACACCCCATCTTGAATGGTACGAAGAACAGTTTCAGAGATCTCTTCAGATAGTTCTTTCAGCATACTGATTATGAACTTCTTTGTGCATTCATCACTTATTGTACTGACCACTGCATCCTGGTCAAGTGTGGATCTAGTCTCCAGAGAACTGACCCTGGAAACCAACTTCTGAACTTCTTCTTTCAGACCTGCCAGTTCACCAGTGACTGCAGTCTGAACATAACTAACCAACCTTGTCTCTAAACCCTGGACTGCCACTTTGAAATTTTCAGTATTGTTGTTTGTGGCCAGTACCAGTTCATCAAGCTTCTCAAACACAAGCTTCTCATTCCAGCAAACAGATTCATCTCAGATGCAAGGTTATTTGATAATAAGGATTTGAAGTCTGAAATAACCTGAGATGATTCCTGGAGTGATCTCTCCAGGTCCGCCACCTTACTTAAAAGGCCTTGGACCTCGGCAGAAGATGAAGTGGAGAGACCACTGGGAGGTTCAAGAGTTGAAGGCAATCTGGTCATAAGAGGAACTTGTGCCCAGTCCTCTTCAGTTGCAGCTTCAGATGTTGCAACTGGTGACTCTGGCGCACGAGGTGGAGGTTGAGATTGTGAAGGTTGAGTGGTTGCTGGAGTGAAGTATTGTGTATCTCTAGGAATTGAAGGTGGTGGTGGTGGTGGTGGCATGTTTGATTCTGGTGGTGGTTCATTTGATTCTGGTGGTGGTGGCATTTCAGAAGATATAATTGGTTGGGTGATTGAAGCAATAGCAGATGGTCAATATTTTCTTCTTCATCACCCAAGAATTTCATGTTTACATCAAAGCCTTCAGACATTGGGGAATCTACATCATCCCATTCTGGAGCCATCCCAACTGTCTGTTCACCAGACTGTTCACCAGTCTCTACATTAACCTGTTCACCAGCCTCTTCATTCAAGTCTATTTGAGCTTCTTGCTCACCAGAAACATGTTCATCAGTCTGAACATCTCTTGTACGTTCTCTTGTTCAAAAATTGGTGACCCATCCAGATTCATAACATCACCAGGATGTCTTTCAGGATTCACCTGAAGTCCAGCTCTCATCAAACGCCTATTAGTTCTAGGTCGTCTGGAAGGTTCAACAACTTCTGTACCTTGACCTTCAGGAGCAACCTGTCTAATGGGCTGTACAGCTTCTATGATCTGTACATCCTGATCACCAGATGGTCCTTCAACAGCATGACCTCTATCTGGACCCATTTCAGCTTCTTCCCTTTGAAAGGAAAGCATGGACTGAGGAATATCTACCTCGTCCAGTGGAGATCTGAGGTTGACCAGATCCCTCATATACTCACTCATAGAAAAGTGAGTAGTATCAAAATCATACTGGTCTCCAAGAGCATTTTTAAACATTAGAGAAAGGAAACGAATATAAGGAACAAACGGTTTTCTTCCTTTTACTCTAAGGCGCTCAACCAGGTCATCAAAAAGAATTTGAGCAAAGTCCACTCTCTGCCAAACCATAAGCAGTAGGCAATCTGGAGATGGGTTTGATTTATCTGGTCTAACCCTCCAGAACTGCCTCCCAGACATTCAACAATGTGGGTGAAAAAGTATCTCCATGAGTCTGACAGCTTGCTCATGTAGATAGTTCCTTTCCTGGATAGCTGGCCATGCTCATCCATGATATCTGTGTGCCCCATCAGTCTGCACACTTCCCTTGTATTAATACCAGAGGGAAGTTCGATTGGCAACTCATTCTGGTCAAAATAGTTTAACTGTAGAACAGACCTGAGAAGACTAGCAGTGAAACCAAGGGATCTGGTACCTCCCTTGAGAGTATAATTGATAGATGAAGTTTCATCATCAAATTTTACAGTGTACCAGAATTCACAAAGGTAATCGTGGTACATCCTTCCTGGATTCAGTGTCAACGCACCATATAATGGGCAAGAGAGAAAAAATGTGTTTAATCTCCCAATAACAGATTGAGAATCATGAACACTGGAAAGAGAAAGTCTGGCCATCCAGTTGTTCATGTTCATTCTTATGGCATTTTCCTCAAGAGTGATATGAGGTGCCCTGTCAACATTTTCAGAAGGATTATATTCAGTGGCAAGCAGATTTTTAGGCGATCTTGACTGTCTAGGTGCCATTTATAAAGAATAGATGAAGATGAAATTGAATATATATATAGGTTATGATGAAGATTTGATGAAGGAATTGAATGGAAATGGAGTAAATAAGAGAGATAAATATGATTTGAAATTGAATGAAGAAGTAAATGAAGGAATTTGAAAGATTTGGAGTAAATATGTTCGAAGTAAATGCATTTGAAAGTGAAAGTGGGTATATATAGGAGAGAAAATGTGGAACTCAAACGGTTTATTTGAAATTATCAAATATAATTTTGATCGAGGTTCTGAGATCCGCATTAATTACATCACATCACACATAAATGTGTGACAGTTTACAGCCCACAAACATTAACAAGTTGCTCTTTTTGACTTCCCAAGGTAAAAATACCATCATTACGTTGAAAAATTTACATGCCACGTAGGATTAAAATATCTCCAAAAAGATTTGCTTACGTGGCACGCACGATGACAAGTATTTAGAAAATATTATGACATATTTCAGTGCATCTGGAGGTTGACTGGACACTCCATTATCACTGGTGGATTAGTCCAGTGAACATGTACTGATGGTACACTGGAGAGACACTCCAGTAAAGTACCAGTGAAAACCATTTTTGAAAGACTGGTAACCTCAAACATGCACGTCAACTAATACAGACAAATGAGAGGGACACATTTACAAGGAGACATTAGTCACCTCAAACACGCACTTCAACCTGTCCAGTTACCAGTGAGAGGGACACATTTACAAAACACCAGTAATATTTTCTGAAGAGTTTGTCCAGTGAGAAAATAAATTAATAAATTCCCCTGAACTTAAAACATTTTTAAGAACAAAAATATCTTTCAAGTCTTTCCCTGGAATGTTGTTCCAGAAATCTAATAATGCAAAGATAGTACACAAAGGCGTTCAATATCTGAGCAGTCACCAGATTTAAGGTTTAACATTCCCAACTCACCAACAAGATATTCAAAAGTTTTGACATCCAGAGGTTTGGTAAAAATGTCAGCGAGTTGTTAGTCAGTGGGAATAAAATGGAGTTCAATGTTGTTTTTCATAATATGATCACGAATGAAGTGATACCTGAGATCATGTGCTTCGTTCTGGAGTGCATGACTGGATTGTTTGAGATAGCAATGGCACTGGTATTATCACAAAAGATTGGGGTCTTTGAATATTTAATATCATAATCAAGCAACTGGTTCTTCATCCAGAGTATCTGAGCACAACAACTGGCTGCAGATACGTATTCAGCTTCAGCAGTGGACAATGAAACTTAAGTTTGCTTCTTACTGGTCCAGCTGACCAGTTTGCCACCAAGGAAATGACATCCACCAGTAGTGGATTTCCTATCTATCTTACAACCTGCATGATCTGAATCTGAATAACCCATTAGATCCATGCCTGAGCCTTTGGATACCAAAGACCCAAACTGGGAACACCCTTGAGGTACTTCAGTATGTGCTTTACAGCAAGCATATGAGATTCCTTTGGATTAGACTGATATCTGGCACATAAACATGTTGAAAACATAATATCTGGTCTACTGGCAGTTAAATACATCAGTGAACCAACCATGCCTCTATAGACAGTGGTGTTCACTGGTTTTCCATCTGGATCGGAGTCCAGTGTTAGTGGTGCAGAAATTGGAGTTGGTTTAGATGGTGAAGAGTTCATATCATATTTCTTTAAAGATCTCTAACATATTTTTCCTGATTAATAAAAATGCCATCTTTGTTTTGTTTAATCTGAAGTCCAAGAAAATATGTTAATTCACCCATCAAACTCATCTCATATTCAGTTGACATTATTTTTGAAAATTTCTTGCACATGTTTTCATCAGTAGACCCAAAAAATAATATCATCAACATAAATTTGTACCATTAACAGATTACCTTTTTCATGAAGAATAAATAAGGTATTGTCAATTGCACCTCTTTTGAAACCATTTTTCAACAAATGTTTAGTCAGAGTGTCATACCAGGCACGTGGGGCTTGTCTGAGGCCATACAGCGCTTTGTCCAGACGATATACCCAATGTGGATCCTTTTCATCAACGAAACCTGGTGGTTGTCTGACATAAACTTCTTATTCAAGCTTTCCATTCAAGAAAGCACTCTTTACATCCATCTGGTAGACCTTGAACTGATGATAAGCAGCGAATGCTAAGAATATTCTGATCGCTTCAAGTCTAGCCACTGGAGCAAATGATTCATCAAAGTCGACATCTGACTGGCAGTAGCCTTGTGCTACCAGTTTGGCCTTGTTTCTGATTACGTGGCCATCTTCATCTACTTTGTTCCTGAAGACCCATCTTGTTCCAATTGGTTCTTTCTTTCCAACTGGGAAAGGGACCAGATACCAGACCTTGTTCCTTTCAAACTGGTGAAGCTCTTCTTGCATAGCAGTCACCCAGCTTGGATCTTCCATAGCCTCGTCAATCTTCTTTGGTTCCATCAAAGATAGAAAACTAACGTATAAGCATTGATTACTGGTGGCTCTTCTGGTCTGAACTCCTCTACTGGAGTCACCTATGATCTGATCAATAGGATGAGCTTTTGTCCATCTGGAGTACTGACCAGGATTGTTACTGACAACAATATCAGTGCAAGAATTCAGTTGAGTCTCCTCTGGAGTTGCTCCAGGAGGAGGATCTTGCCAGACTATTTCAGTATCTTCATCTGAGTCATTTAAATCACGATTTGCATCATGAAATTCTTCATTTGAAGGCATTTCTTGAAGTACTGGTTCAGTTTGGAATTCTTCATAAGAAGACATTTCTGGTATATTCTCAACTGACACTGATATTGGGGGAGTAGTACGAACATCTGATCCAATATTAATTTCAGAGGGTAGTTTGAAAATAATAGAATGATAGAATGGAGTACTACTGGAGTGTTTCTTTTTCTGAACAGGTTCCAGATCAGGATGACTGGAAACTGTGTCTTCTGAATCTTCTTTATTGTCGTTTATAGGATCAGATTCATAAAAGACAATTGGAGTTACTGGGGAGTGTCAAGGGCTGGCTTCTTGTTGATTGCAGCATTTGATTCATCAAATGTGACATGAATTGACTCATGGACCTTCTCCAGTCTCTTGTTGTGGACTCTGAAGGCCTTGCGAATGGTTGAATAGCCTAAGAAATACCCTTCATCAGCTTTGGCATCAAATTTGCCTAACTGACTGGAGTCGTTCAGGATGTAAACTGGACATCCAAAAACGTGAAAATAACCAATATTTGGTTTTCTATTTCTTAAGACTTCATGGGCTGTCTTTTTGTGTCGCTTCACATACACTGACCGGTTCTGGGTGTGGCAAGCAGTAGCAATTGCTTCAGCCCAGAAACTGATAGACAGACCAGATTCAGCAAGCATACTCCTGGCAGCTTCTATCAGCGTTCGATTCTTCCCTTTCCACCACTCCATTCTGTTCTGGAGAGCGGGCTGATGAGAATTCTGGGAGATGCCAGTGTCAGTACAGAATGACTCCAGAGTTGCATTCTGGAATTCTGTTCCATTGTCGCTTCTTAACTGACACACCTTTCGACTGTACTTGAGCTCAATTGCTTGATAAGACTGATGATTTCAGCAGCAGCTTCACTTTTAGACCTCAGAAAGATCACCCAACAATATCTGGAGAATTCATCTACGATCACCAGGGTGTATTTTTTACCAGCACGAGTCTGAACATTCACTGGACCAAAGAGGTCCATATGAAGCATATGAAGAGGTTCAGATATGCTGAAGTTCTGTCTGGTCTTGAAACTGGTACGTTTTTGCTTACCCATCTCACATCCTGGACATGGCCTTTCCTTTTTGAATGAAACTGAAGGTATCCCATCTGCAAGTTTTTCTGGACAACTTATTAATATTCTTGAAATTTAAATGGGATAACCTTTTGTGCCATAACCAGTTTGTGTCTTCATCAGCTTGAGTATAGAAACACTGCTCTGAGGAGAGCTTTCCATATCCATCACGTACACATTCCCTTTTCTGGGAGCAATCAACACTACCTTCCAGTCCTTGTTGAATACGATACCCTGAGCAATATTGAATAGAACTTGATAGCCATCATCACACAGTTGGCTTACACTGATCAGGTTATATTTCAAACCATTCACAAATGCAACACGTCTGAACTTGACTTGTCCATTGTTCAGAACACCGTATCCCTCAGTCTTTCCACAACCATCATTTCCAAAAGTAATGGAGGTCCATCAGAAATGGTGAACTCCTCCAGCAGGGTCTTACATCCGGTCATCGTCCTGCCAGCAGCACTGTCAAGATACCAGATATATTTCTTTCGATCGCCCTGCACATACACCATATATTTATCAGTTAGATTTGGGAACCCATCGACTGATGGGTTCACTGGACCCTCCCTTATAGGTCCCTGGGGCAATCTGGTTTAGTTCACTTTCTTCAACAGTGGTCTTAGTTGAAAAGACCACTGGGGTTGATAGTTTTGAAACCTTTTTCTTTTTCTCAACCGGAGAAATAGATTTAACTTTCTTTGCAAAAGGTTTTGTATTTTGTCTAGGGCCAGATGAAGTACCCTCAATAAAGTTTAATCTTGCATTAAAACTTTGAGATTGATGAGTCAGTGTTTGAATCTGGCTCTCTAACCTGGACAGAATATTTTCTTCAGATGACACCTTAGCCTTTCCAGTCCTAGGCTTAGGTAGGGGATTGGTCTGAGGCAAAGGTTTATTCCGATAAACCTCTTTAACTAGAGCAGTCATCTGGAATGCTCCAGTCTTGACCTCTGGGGATTGAACTGGGTAAATATTGGTCTTGGGAGTTACAGGCTCATCATAAACAGTGGTGGGCCTGAACTCCTCTGGTAATCGATCGATTACTGGTATTAATGATGCTACATGAGTATTTCCATCTAAGTATGCACATTTTTGAGTAGGAAATTGATTTACTCCAGCATCATATGGCTTTTTGGTTTCTAGCCATGATTTAATTACCAGTTTTTCTTTCTCTAAAATGACTTCAAGATCTTGTTTTTATTGAATCAATTGTTCAGTTACCAGAACCTGGGCTTGAAATGCCAGTTCAATGTCTTGAAGTTCTTTTAATTTTGATTTTAAGACGGTTATTTCAGAAAAATCTGTTTCTAGACCATTTACACAATCAGATCTAACAGTTTCTACAAATATCAAATCAGAATTAAGAGCTTCAGCTATGTCCAGTTTTAATTCTTGGTCAGTTGCACAATCATAATCACTAACCTTCTTAATAACAATGTCCACCCATCGTCCAGATGTGACATCTTCCTTCACCAGGTGCTCATCGTCTGCCAGAGCCATGTAACAGCAATCTCTTTCTTCTTCTTCATCAGCAGATGATTCATCAGAAGGAACCCACTTCTCTTCAGTTGTTGCGATCATGCACTTATTATTGTTTTCAATTTGTTGTGCCATGAGAGCAATCTGGGCCTTAATCTTTTTATATTTCAGTTTATAGCTATCATCAGGCTTATTATTTGAAGAGAATGGACCAGGCTTGGATACAAACTAGCTGGACCTGCAATCTTTCATGAAATGACCCTTTTGCCACACTTAAAGCATGTCAAATTGGTCTTATCAGTTGAAGAACTGGATGCAAATTGTCCAGATGGCCTATTTGCTCTTGCTTTAAAACTTGAGATTGAGAGTCAGTGTTTGAATCTGGCTCTCTAACCTGGACAAATATTTTCTTCAGATGACACCTTAGCCTTTCCAGTCCTAGGCTTAGGTAGGGGATTGGTCTGAGGCAAAGGTTTATTCGATAAACCTCTTTAACTGGAGCAGTCATCTGGAATGCTCCAGTCTTGACCTCTGGGGATTGAACTGGGTAAATATTGGTCTTGGGAGTTACAAGCTCATCATAAACAGTGGTGGGCCTGAACTCCTCTGGTAATCGATCGATTACTGGTATTAATGATGCTACATGAGTATTTCCATCTAAGTATGCACATTTTTGAGTAGGAAATTGATTTACTCCAGCATCATATGGCTTTTTGGTTTCTAGCCATGATTTAATTACCAGTTTTTCTTTCTCTAAAATGACTTCAAGATCTTGTTTTTATTGAATCAATTGTTCAGTTACCAGAACCTGGGCTTGAAATGCCAGTTCAATGTCTTGAAGTTCTTTTAATTTTGATTTTAAGACGTTATTTCAGAAAAATCTGTTTCTAGACCATTTACACAATCAGATCTAACAGTTTCTACAAATATCAAATCAGAATTAAGAGCTTCAGCTATGTCCAGTTTTAATTCTTGGTCAGTTGCACAATCATAATCACTAACCTTCTTAATAACAATGTCCACCCATCGTCCAGATGTGACATCTTCCTTCACCAGGTGCTCATCGTCTGCCAGAGCCATGTAACAGCAATCTCTTTCTTCTTCTTCATCAGCAGATGATTCATCAGAAGGAACCCACTTCTCTTCAGTTGTTGCGATCATGCACTTATTATTGTTTTCAATTTGTTGTGCCATGAGAGCAATCTGGGCCTTAAGCTTTTTATATTTCAGTTTATAGCTATCATCAGGCTTATTATTTGAAGAGAATGGACCAGGCTTGGATACAAACTGGCTGGACCTGCAATCTTTCATGAAATGACCCTTTTTGCCACACTTAAAGCATGTCAAATTGGTCTTATCAGTTGAAGAACTGGATGCAAATTGTCCAGATGGCCTATTTGCTCTTGCTTTGAAACGGTTAAACGTTGTAGCAATCATTGCAATGAGGTCATCATCATCAGTTTCATCACAACAGTCTGGAGAGATTTGACTGGACTCTCCAGAATCCATGAGTTCAGACACCATCTTCTTCATAGAAAATACATTCTCAGAAGATATCAGTGTTGTACTTTGTGGTTCAGTATGACTAACCACATTAGGACTACTGGAGGCATGGTTAAAAGCATCTTGTTCTGCCACCACTCTCTGGGCTTGATTTTCTTTAGTGTACCTGAAAGCTCCATATAAAGTTGAGAGAGTGTGTGTGTGCAGAGTTTTACCTTATCGTAAGACCAGGATCATGTGAGACCATTTGGTGGGTAGAATATCACAAAATTTCTCCAGAAGTATATCATTGTCCTTCTCAACCCCAAGACCTCTCAACTGGTTTATGATACTCATAAATCTGGTGTAAGTACCAGTGAGAGACTCATTAGGCTGAGCAAAAAATGACTCATACCTCTTGTTTAAGGAGACCTTTCTGGTGACAATGGTGTCATCTCCTCCTTCATGCTGGTTTAAAAGTTCATCCCACATGGTTTTAGCACTAGGAAAAGAACTAGTGTGGGAATTAGGGTTTCAGGAACGGCCCCGAGGATCATGTTTTTGAGAAGGGTGTCTAGATTTACCAATCTCCTCTCCTCTTCAGACCAATGTTCCTCCCTCTTTTCCCTTCCTCTTCTAGATCCAGAAGGATCAAGAAAGGGATTGAGAGGTGATGTAGGGACATAAGGACCTTCAATTAAAATTTTCATCATGTTCCTCTCAATACCAGTGATATGCAAAACCATCCTAGCCTTCCACGTACCAAATTCATCACTGTTCCCACTGAATTTAGGAACAGGATTATTTGAATAGTGTACATGCACGTGTGGAGAAGCAGGAGTAGGAGGAGGAGGTGGATTAGTGTTATTAACAATAGGTGGTTCATTTTGATCATTAATATTAGCATTAGGATCGGGACCAAGATTAAAACTTCCTTGTGTATTTTCTTGGTTAGCCATCAAAGAAACAGATCTAGGTAATGTTTAGCCTTCTGCTCTGATACCAAATGTGAGTCCCTGAAATACGATGGTTAACCTATAAAGTGTAAAATACAACAAGTCTAATAATCACTAGAATGGACTAGTATTACTTGTAAATAAATGCAAGAATATATAAACAAAGTAATACAAGACTTAAAGCAATAAACAAGTAAAGTGGAACATTATGTATTTTTCAATGGTGTATTTTATTTATGATGTTAAATAAAATACAAGGTTGTGCGGAATCAAGATAATACAAATAAGTATGTATCCTAACAACCTATGAATTACAAATGATCTATATTTGTCAAATAACTCTTTTGGATCGAGATACTTAAAGTTGTGAAGTATCCCAGTTTAAGATCGAGAGTATTTGGACAAATTCACTTTAATGCAAAATGTATGCTTGAAAAGTATTTTTCTCAAGGAAATGACTTTGTATTTATAGGCAACAAAACTCACCAATGAATTTTGTGCCGTACAAATATGGTTGCATGTATTTAATGATCCGACAAGAACATTAAATGCATTGGATAAGGAATAAGGATAAAGTCACATCAAATGACTTTGTATCCTTTTATCCAACCACATTTACACGCATAAACTTTGGTAAAGAACAAGTGGATTGTTCTTTGGAAAGTGTGTAAAGGCAAAAGTCAATCCTCGATATCAGTGTTCAGACTTGTAAGGTCTAGAACACTGACAATCCTCCAGTGTACAGATCTGGTAAGACTTCCAGTGGACTCCGCCATTTGTCAGTCTTCTTTATTCTGACTTCATTCTTTGACTTCAGTGAGAATGTCTTCAGTAGAGTAGATCTGGACTGGGGTGAAGTCCAGTGAGCTAATCTGGAGATTACTCCAGATTTCCTATACAAGTATTTGCTCACTGGTCTTCCATTATTTCTGGACAAATCTTCAGAGGGACTCCAGATTCCAAGTCTGGAGTAGGTCCAGTAGACACGTTTCTGGACAGATCTTCAGTAAGGCTCCAGTAGTCGAGTCTGGAGCGAGTCCAGTAAATCTGGACTAAATCTGGACCTAACAGTAAGAGTATCATACCAGGCTCTAGGTGCTTGTCTCAGACCATATAATGCTTTGTTTAGTCTGTACACCCAATGAGGTCTTTCTTCTTTATGAACCCTGGTGGCTGATACACATACACAACTTCTTCCAATTCACCATTCAAAAATCCACTTTTAACATCCATCTGATAGACTATGAACTCATGATGAGCTGCAAAAGCTAAGAAAATTCTGATAGCTTCTAGTCTAGCAACTGGTGCAAAAGTTTCATCAAAGTCTACTCTTTCTTCTTGTGAGTAACCCTTTGCAACAAGTCTTGCCTTGTTTCGAATCACATGACCATCTTCATCCATCTTGTTTCTAAAGACCCATCTTGTCCCAATTGGTTCTTTCTTTAGATCACTGGGACAAGGAACAAGTTCCCAAACATCGTTCCTCTTAAACTGATTAAGCTCATCTTTCATGGCTTCAATCCAGCTAGGGTCTTTCATAGCTTCGTCAATCTTCTTCGGTTCTGTCAGAGATAAGAAGCTGACATTTAAGCATTGATCGCTTGTGGCTCTTCTGGTCTGAACCCCACTAGTGGAATCTCCAATGATTTGATCGATTGGATGTGCTCGTGTCCACTTAGTGTAATGACCAGGATGAACAATGATATCAGTGCAAAAGCTCCTCTGATTTACTTCAGGAGGTGCTTCAGAAAAGACTACTTCAGTCTCATCATCTTCCTCCTGCAGATCATGATTTGTATCATGAGACTGTTCAGATTGGGGTAATTCAGTGGAACCTAATATCTGAGGTGAAGCAGCATGTACATCTGATCCAATAGTCAGTTTAGAATGGAATGTTGCTTGACTTGTTTATTCTTGGTTCTGAACTGAGATGTTCAGAAGCAGGTTCAGGTGACTGATCAGATTGGACAATAGGATCAGAATCACCAAAACTTATTGGACTTTCTGAGGGTGGTACAAGAGTTGAATTCTTAAAGATTGCAGAATTAGATTCATCAAAGGTAACATGAATTGACTCATCAACCTTATCAAGTCTCTTGTTATAGACTCTAAAGGCTTTGCGAATTGTTGAATATCCTAGGAAGTAACCTTCATCAGCCTTTGCATCGAATTTTCCAAGCTGACTGGAGTCATTCAGAATATATACTGGACATCCAAATACATGGAAGTATACAATATTAGGCTTTCTATTTCTGAGTACTTCATAGGCTGTCTTCTTGTGTCTTTTGACATAGACAGATCTGTTCTGAGTGTAGCAAGCAGTTGCAACAGCTTCAGCCCAGAAATTCTTGGGAAGACCAGATTCATTTAGCATACTTCTAGCAGCTTCAATCAGCGTACGATTCTTTCTTTCTACTACACCATTCTGCTCTGGTGTATGGGCTGAAGAGAAGTTCTGAGATATGCCAGTTTCAGTGCAGAAGGACTCCAGAGTGGCATTTCTGAATTCAGTGCCATTGTCACTTCTGAGCTGACAAACTTTTCGCTTATGCTTGACTTCAATTTGTTTGATGAGAGCAATGATTTCAGCAGCAGCTTCACTCTTGATCTGAGGAAAATTACCCAGCAATATCTTGAATATTCATCAACAATAACAAGGGTATACTTCTTTCCTGCTCTTGTCTGAACATTCACTGGTCCAAAGAGGTCCATATGAAGCATGTGAAGAGGTTCAGTTATACTAAAACTTTGCTTTGTCTTGAATGAAGCTCTTTTCGCTTACCCATTTCACAACCTGGACATGGCTTGTCTTTATTGAAAGACATTGAGGTATCCCATCAACAAGTTGTTTTCTTGACAACTTATTAATATTCTTGAAGTTCAGATGGGATAATCTCTTGTGCCACAACCAGTTTGTATCTTCATCTGCCTTTGTGTAGAAACATTGTTCAGTGGGTGAACTATTCATATCAATGATATAAATGTTTCCTTTTCTTGGTGCAATCAATACTACCTTTCCATCTCTGTTGAATATGGTGCCTTGTGAAATATCTGTAACATCCCAAACTTTTATTTAACGTTTGACTAGAGTAGTTAGGTCAACGTAAGGTGTCCGTTAAATCTATGTTAGATTTAATGCTTATATGCAGTTAATGTAGAATGCGTGTGAGACTTAAATGTCTTATTGATTGACGTAGTAATGTGGTTATGAAGTAGTAAAAAAATGCCTTTTGAGGTGTTAAAAGTGTGTATCAAGTTGTATATAGTCTATAGAGGTGTTTTGGGCTAGAAATATGACTTAATGAAGCTTAGGGACCAAATTTGACATGTGGTGAAAGTCAAAAACGGGATTAGGGTCAAGGAGGGAGTCATTAGTTGTCATTTTCCAGATTAAACACTTTTCTCCCAAGCCCTAGCCACCCCTTTGATCCCCTACCAAATCCTAGACGAAAAATCCTTCAAAACGTGTGATTAAGGAGTGTTTGATCGAGTCTTTTGCATCCTCATTGTGATCTTCAGGTTGTAAAGGTATAATAACTTTGATTCTATGTCTTTTAATTGTATGAATCATTAGAAAGTGGAATTAGGTCATTGGAGGATCAATTGATGTCGAAATAACGTTTGTTTTTATGATGTAAATCATATGTTGTTTAATGGAGAAGTTTATTGCATTTGATTGGTCATAAAATGAAGGATTTTGATGTATAAAGGTCTGGTATTTGATTTGGAGTCTTTTGGTGTTGGTTTGGGGTTCAATCAATTGAAGTTGTGCAGAATCGCGTCGGGTTGCGGCGCAACTGAATTCCAGAAGTATAAGTTGCGGCGCAACATAAAATGTTGCGGCGCAACTGGAGGTCTGAGCTGCGGCGCAACGGGTTAGTTGCGGCGCAATTGAATTACAGTAGTATAAGTTGCGGCGCAATGTGTGTGTTGCGGCGCAATAGGGTATAAGTTTAAAATGAAGTAACATTTGAACCTCCAATGCGTAGTCCTTGTCGTGGGTCTTGTTTGTAGGTGTTGAGGTCTGAGATATGACTTTAATAACGTGAGTATTAGCGTGTCTAATGGTCGTTTACTATATATAGGTAGACGAGATTATTTTTCTTGCACGGTAACGTAGTTGCCTATTGCCGTGCGCTTCTTTGAGGTAAGATACACTACTTTTGACACGCAGAGGGTTCAACAAACGATGGTTTCATAATTATAACTTCCCAATTGGTAACGTATGTTGTTTATGGGCATATGGGTGACATGGGAGGTAATAAGGGTTATGTAGTTGACCTTTGAGACCTGAAATGCAGTCCCTTATGATATGTATTGTAGTGCATGTTATGATATGACGTAGGATGTAGTGCTATGTATGAAGTATGATGTAATGTTATGATATGCAGTAATGTGTGATGTTATGAGATGCAGTATATGTTGTTATTGATTGATGTTGTGCATGTTTTGTATGGCTTGCTCATCTAGTTCACTAGACTTGCTAAGTTGCCATGTCACGTGCACGTTTAAGGGCCCAAAACGTAAAAGCAGTAAACGTAGAATAGTTTAGGTAATGCAGTCACCAAAACTAAATAATGCAGTGTCGAGCTCGTTAAACTTTGATGCAGTAAAGTGTTAAGCTTAACCCGTACTTGCCCTAGCCCGGCTAAGTGCGTTGACGTAGGTTGCTTGGGTGGCTCCTTGCAACATGGTCTTTTTGATGCAGTTTGAGTAATACGAGGGGTCTGACCCGCCCTCATTTGTCTTGTACATACGGATTACTCGGGGATTGGCTTGCCATTCCTTAACGACGTTTGATGTTCAACTGAATGGTTGTCATCTAGTCGGGTGTAACTTATGTTGCACATTGACGCAGTAAAAATGTAGTAAAGCAGTTAAAACGTAGTAAAGCAGTTAATGTAGAAAGCAGTTATGTGGTTATATGTGTGTAACGAAGTAAAGCAGGATAGGCACATTTAGGGTGGTTCATCCTATTATGAAGTATTGTGTGTTTGATATGTGTTGTGCCTTGATGAAGTACTTAAATCCATAATGTTTGAAATGGACAATTGTTTTATAACTTGAGTGTTATCTTACTTAGCTAATTTGTTAGCTAACACTTGTCTTTTGAAATGTGTTGCTCCCTCAGGTTTAGCGTAGCTGAGGTAGTTGATGAAGAAGAGCGAGGAATGGGTAGATAGCTTGATGAAGTCCTTAGCTACCCATAGATGCCGAACTTTTATAGACATTTGTTTTTGTTTGTCTTTAATGGAGTTGGATTATTATGTAGTCGGTTGTTTTGTGTTGGGCAGCCGACGGGTTTCTATTAAACTTGTTTTGATGATGCGATTAGTAATACCATTGAATAAGTAAACCAAACAGATTTTAATTGGTTTGGACTTTTAATGTTTCTTCCGCTTTATTTTAACGCCGTTAGGCGAAAATTTTTGGAAACCCGTATTTTTAAACGAAGGGTGTTACAAGTTGGTATCAGAGAAATGGTTTAAGTGAACCAAAGTTCGACCATGACCGTAGGATTTTGGACTTAAACCGATGGAGGATAAGTTAGGCTTATGTAGGTGTGCCTAGCTTGAGATGAAGTACTTTAGGACGGGTTGGGATTGAGTGAGAGTGTAGGTTGAGGCTTGTTTGTGGTTCTATATGCAGCTTATGTAGATGTCGTGTAGCCTTAATCACCTTGTTCTCACTTTAAGTCTTGCTAACTGTCGTCATTGCATTGTAGACAACATGGTTAACACACGTGCTAACAGTCAACGGGCTGGAACTAATGCTAGTGGTGCTCCGCCTAATGGGAATGGGGCTGGAGATGGTGTTAACCAAAGGCCTCCGCGAAGGCCACTCCCGGGTGCTCAACCCACAAGGTCGGAAATTGATAGAGCAAACCCGGTGATTGAACAGGTTCCCAATCAAGCAGAATTACATGAAGAGTTGAGAGCTATCCGAGCTCTTTTGTTGAGAAATGAAGAGGAGTTAGCACAAATGAGAGCAGAAAGGGATGCTAGTTTGCACCGGAACGAGCATACCGATGGAAACTATTCGAACCGCTCAAACCGTGCTGAGCCATCGAATGTAAGGTCATTGGTTGCTCCTGAGGATGTAGTTGCTGAGGTGAATGGTGTAGGAAATTTGGTGGAACCTCGAGTCGTAGTTGCCCCTCGTACTAACAACTTTAAGTATGAGAGTTTTCAGAAATGTGGTGCTAAAGACTTTGATGGTACTCAGAATGTAGTGGGTGCCATGGAGTGGTTAGAAGACATTGAGGTGGTCTTTGCTTCATGTTATTGTCCTGATGACATGAAAGTTTTGTGTGCAACTCGTATGTTGAAAAAGAATGCCCGTAATTGGTGGAAGGCTACTACAGTTTCCATAGCTCCTGAGGTGCTAGCTGTGATGCCTTGGGGTACTTTTAAGGAGAAGTTCTTGGAGGAGTATGTTGGAACTCAAGAGTTGAGGCTGATTGAGAAGGAGTTTAGGGCCTTGACTGCTAATCCCGGTGCTATAATGGAGTATGCCCATTCGTTCATGGAGAAACTCAAGTTTGTGGGTCATATGGTCCGTAGGGAGGTGGACCAGATTGAGGCGTATTGTGATGGTCTCCCGGTTAGTTATCGTGGTCTTTGTAGGCAACACACTACCCTGTCTGCAGCTATTAAGGAGTCTAAGAGGTTAGATGATGACCTCAAATCTGAAAAAGTTGTTGAGAAAGCCGATGATAAGAATTCGGGATTCAAGAGAAGATCTAATTGGTCTTCGGGTTCTAATAAGAAGTTCAAAGGTGGTTCTACCTCGAATGGGGGTAAAGACAAGAAGAAGAGTGGCACATGGTTCCCCACTTGCAAGACTACTCATGATGGCCAATGTTCAGACAAGACCAAAAGGTGTCATAAGTGTGGTTCATCGGGGCATATTGCAGCGGATTGTAGGGATAGGATGCGTTGCTACAAGTGTCAAGAAACAGGTCATTTCATTGCAGATTGTCCACAGATGAAGAATGATGGAAAGAAGGCAGCCGCTCCAAAGACAAAGTTCAAGCACTTCAAATGACGGTGGAAGCTGCTAAGGACAACGATGAAGTGGTAAGCGGTACTTTCCTTGTTAATTTAAAACCTGCTTCTGTTCTTTTTGATTCGGGTGCAAATAGGTCCTTTGTGTCTACCTTGTTTGCTCCTAAGCTTGAAAGAGTCACTACTCCCTTAGATTGTTCTGTAGAGGTAGAGATTGCCAATGGTACTATTAGTGACATACGTGTGGGCTATGATGATTGTGACATTGAGATTGAAGGTCGCTCTTTTCCGGTCCAGTTATTACCTACTACTCTTGCTGGTTTTGATATAGTGATAGGTATGGATTGGTTGTCTCAAAATGATGCCACAATTATATGTTCTCAAAAAGTAGTTCGTTTCACTACCCCGGATGGTGTAGTCATCTCTGTTTATGGAGATAAGAAGAAGGGGGCTTGAAGATCATTAATTTAATGAAGGCCTTAAATTGCATTCGGCATAATAAGAATCACTTTCTTGCTTATGTGATTGATACACGAAAGGAGAAGCCTCCTATTTCTAACGTTGATATAGTTTCGGAATTTTCTGATGTCTTTCCGGATGATCTTCCGGTATTCCTCCCGATCGAGAGGTTACTTTTCAGATTGATCTTGTTCCCGGTGCTACTCCAGTTGCAAAGGCACCATATCGTTTGGCTCCTACTGAGATGAAAGAGTTGATGGCGCAACTTCAAGAGTTACTTGACAAGGGTTTTATACAACCTAGTTCCTCGCCTTGGGGAGCTCCGGTTTTATTTGTAAAGAAGAAAGAGGGTTCAATGCGCATGTGTATAGACTACCGTGAGTTGAATAAACGAACGGTTAAGAACAAGTATCCTCTTCCGCGTATAGATGATCTTTTTGATCAATTGCATGGTGCTTCATATTTTTCTAAGATAGATTTGCGGTCCGGTTATCACCAATTGAAGGTTAACAAGGAGGATGTTGCGAAAACAGCTTTTCGTACACGATATGGACATTATGAGTTCTTGGTCATGCCTTTTGGTTTGACAAATGCTCCAGCCGCTTTTATGGATCTTATGAATCGTGTTTGTCGTCCGTTTCTGGATCATTTTGTGATTGTTTTTATTGATGATATTCTGATTTATTCCAAGTCTGAAGCCGAACATCGTGAGCACTTAAGGGCTGTTCTTGAGGTCCTTAAGGAAAAGAAATTGTATGCGAAGTTCTCTAAGTGTGAATTTTGGCTTAGGGAAGTTCAGTTTCTTGGACATGTCATCTCTAATGAAGGTATTAAAGTAGATCCCGCTAAGATTGAAGCTGTTTCTAAGTGGGAGCAGCCAAAGACTCCCACGGAGATCAAAGTTTTCTTGGTTTAGCCGGCTATTATCGAAGGTTTATACAAGATTTCTCTCGTATAGCTAAGCCAATGACCGAATTGACGAAGAAAGGAGTGAAGTTTGTGTGGTCGGAAGCTCAAGAGAAGGCTTTTCAAATGTTGAAGACGAAGTTATGTGAAGCCCCTATCCTTGCCTTACCCGAAGGTACAGATGATCTTGTTGTTTATAGTTGCTTCCATATCCGGATGCTCCTTTTTCGCCGGAGGGGTCTTTTTAGGTTTTGAGACTGAAGCACCTTGCTTTCCCTTACCAACGTTCTTGCCCTTAGCTTTCGGTTGTTTTGCTTTCTGAACCTTTCCCCCCTTGATCATAAGAACTTGGGGTGTCTCAGATTTCTTTGGAAGGTTTTTCTCATACTCAATCAACATGGCATGAAGTTCAGCTATGGTTTTACTCATGCTATGCATATTGTAATTGCGCACAAATTCCTCAAAGTCCTTTGAAAGAGACTTAAGGATCATGCCAATAGCAATAGGCGGATGATAAGCATAGTTTAACCTTTCTAATTGCTCAAAGTACCTCTTCATCGTAAGTACATGAGGACTCTTTAAGTCGCCCAATTAAGAACTTGTAAATAGTCTACCACCGTCTCACGATGAGTAGTAATTTACCTTGGAGTTACAATTCACCTACGTCTCACGTAGAGCAAAAAGCACTTGCAAGTGTTCTTAGCAAAGTGGGCGGCAAAGACTTAACTTTAATTGGGTAATGCAATTGATGTGAATCAAAAGTTTATGTATGAAGACTCATGCACATCTTCATAACATAATGTTTAATAAAATCATTTTTATTGTCTTAACAACACAAAAGAGCTCGGTAGCTCCATTTGAACGCACAAAGAAGCGCAGGAGCAAAGGTTTGCGATATACGCAATTAAAAACCCGCTCCTTTAGAAGGCTAGCGCACTCCGACTTATACCTCTCTTAGAGTTTGTTCAAATGGGTGAGCCGGTGTATCTCTTGATTGTAAGACACCAATTTTATTAAAACAAAATCATATTTCGATAATTCTTAGTCAAGTTTATTTTTTTTCATAAAACAATTTTGCATCACCATTAACAATAAAAGCAAAATAATAAACTTACTAACTATTAACTAATTAATCATGCAACGAGTTATGGTGGGCCACCTAAAACATGGTCACTATGGTTAATGTATATGTCTAAGTCGGCTCCCCCTTCAAAGAAGAGGACCACATACATCAAGTTACCTTGATTGCGTAAGCCTTTAAACAAACTATTAGCAAGTAAATACATGTAACATGCTGACTGGAAATTTCCAGCAGCTTCACGACCAGTTTAGACCTATTTGCAGTCCGAATCAGACTTCGACCAGAACTACAAAGTTGTAGCCCTATGAGTCGTGCATCTACAGTCCAAAGGAAACTCCTAACTCATTACGGTTGATTTTATATGAATTTTTTAGTGAACTGTGTCAAGCAAGAAAAATCACACGAAAAATTTACATAGTCACACAATTATCAAATAATTAACCCTAATTATTGGACCATTAAACTAAGCAATACATATCAATATATCTAAGTAATAATCATAATAATTTTGCATGAATTCCTTATGATTTTTACTTCTATTTAACAACATTAAATAAAAGATACATAAAACATGCAATTTATATCAAATAAACATGCCAATTCACATAATCAAAACTTGCATAGAGGGTTTCAATTAACCATTAATATGAAATAGGTTGAATTAATAATAAAAACAAAACCCTAATTATTTTTATTAAAATCGAAATTAATTAAAAAATAAATAAAGAAAAAATTTTTAATATTTAATAATTAATTAAATTCGAACCAACCCTAAACCCCCCTTCAAGTTTTGAACTTTGTAACTAATATATCACATATTAGGCTCGTGATACCACTGTTAGGATTCATGCACATAAATCATATAAACAATCACGAGTACGCAGCGGAAAGAAACGTATATGCAATATAATAATTAACAAAGTAAATTGAAAGTGTACCTTTTAGCTTAGCTTACAATAATATTAATAATATATTATTATTATTTAGGGTTTAAAATAAAACCTCTCTACGATCGCACACACGACACGTCAAACAAAACCCGAAGATTGCTAGATCTTGAATCACCAAAAAGCTAAAAGCTCCTAGCTCGCTTTCAATTACAATTCGTCGAACATGACAAATTAAGTCGAACAAAACTAAGACCACCACAATTAATGCAAAGGTGCTATAATTTATTATTAACTATATATGCAACTAGTATATAGTAATTAAACTTAGGTTTCTTGTTTTCGGTTTTTGTTCGATCGAAAGAATTCCGAGAGGGTTATTCTATGTATATTTTTTGGGTTAATTATTAGGATATATATAGGGTATAAATATATCCCTAATAACTTAACCTTCAAGCTAACATCTTTTGACTTGGATTAGGGTTTAATTAATAATTACATTAATTATTAATTAATATTTAATAATTAATAATTCATATTTATTAATTAATAAATAATTCTAATTAACATATCTAGTTAATAATGTCCAATTATCATTTCTCTCAATTTGGTGATTATAAATATGTAGATACAATATATACATATTACCGGATATCTAAGTGTCATCGCGTGTGACCCCGTAGGCTTAAACATTTTCGGACATGCGTTTATTTAACGTGATCATATTCCAACAGTCTGGCCGGGGAGATTTCAAATAACGGTTGATTGTGTGGGTCTCGATACCTTTAAAGACTTTTTTCAATGTTTGTGTAAGGATAATATAGTAGTGTTTGTAATCATATTTAATGCAGTAACTAGCTAATCAACCCGGGTGATTACCCGGATATAAGTAGTAAATTAGAAATTGTAAATTTTTTTAGTTTGATATAACTTATTTACATTGATAGTATCATATATACAAACTACAATAAGATAAGTTATAAATACAAAATGAAGTACATACAAATAGATGACCAAAACGGTTGTGTTAACTTACTAATATTCATTGCAAGAGTAAAAAATGGCCTTTGGGAAAACTAAAGCAGAGCCTCTAGATTGATGACGAGTAGTCCTCGAAGGCTAAAACTATACTCATACATTCCAGACATTTAACTTTATACCGATGCAATGAATTATCATTGTTGACTGCTCTTATACTGCAGGATTCCACCATAGAGCCTGCATTAATTAGCACAGAAGATGATCTAGAATTGGGTCAATTACGTTTATTAGAAGTGGACAATCGAGTGGTTGTACCAGCCAAAAGT
>CM067171.1:83684330-83698545 GCA_034093135.1 Erigeron breviscapus | reverse complement strand
CAATCTAAATCTCGAGATTGAATTTTGAGTTTTGGCGCGTAATTTCAGGGATTTGAATCAGTTGTATTTTGTGTTGAATTTTGTTCATAATCTTGTTGCGGACATGATTTCAAACAGTTTGCAAGTGATTTCGTGATCTAACTCCTAGTAATTCATAAGATATCGAAGTTTTAAAAAGTTGTTAATGGAGTTTTTCTGAAATATGTTCAGATGAAGAAGATGACCAAGACGATCTTCCTAAGATCGTTTTAGTTCAGTGATTTGTGGCTTGTTAAGACGATCCTCACAAGATCGTTTTAGTAAAGAGTGTGTTGTGGTAGTGTTGATTCTGGCTAATTAATCCAAAAGGATTGGTTTGGTCATTTCATACACTTAGAAATTTTTGAGAAAGAAAACAAGACGATCTTCATACCAAGATCGTCTCATTTCCTACTTACCCAGAACGATCTTCAAACCAAGATCGTTTCACCTAAGACGATCTTCATCTAAACCGTTTCATACCTTCAAAACTCAAGACGATCTTCACCAAGATCGTCTCATTTCCTTGAATAATTTCAAACCAAGATCATTTTTCATTTCAAGACCGTTTTATTTTTCAAGACCGTTTCATTTTTCTTACTTAACCAAATTTCTCATAATATTACCTAAGACGATCTTCTCAAGATCGTTTCACATTCTGTTCTTCAAGATCATTTCACTTTCTATACTTAACCAAATTTCATTGAAATCCTAAAACGATCTAGCTCAACACGATCTTACCCAGAACGATTTTGTTAAGATCGTTTCATTACCTGGTTAATCAAGATCGTTTCAATTCCTGGTTAATCAAGATCGTTTTTCTGCTTAATCAAGATCGTTTCATTTCCTGGTTAACTCAAGATCGTTTCATTTCCTGATCTTATCAAGATCGTTTCATTTCCACTTTTAAATTCAATCAATTTTTCAAATCTAATCAATCTCTAATGGCTTCTCGTGAAGCATTGGCATTGGGTTCAGATACAAGACCTCCAGTTCTCTACCGTGGTTCATACGGACTATGGAAGAAAAGATTCATGGACTATGTGGAAAGTCAAACAAATGGTCATATGATGAAAGATTCCATTATGAATGGACTTGCTGTTCATCGCCATCCCACTACTAATGCAGTTATTCAAACTCATGAACTTTTGAATGCTGAGCAAAAGGATCGAACAGCTGCAGATAACAGAGCAAGGTCATGTTTATACAGAGCTCTACCGGATGAAATCTATGGGTCTGTTGATTCTTATGATACAGCAAAAGAGATATGGGATGAGGTGGCTAGACAGATGGAAGGAGCTGACGTGACTTCGACAATCAGATTGACCAACATTTTGACTGAGTTTGACAACTTCTCCAAAATGCCAAATGAATCTCTTGAGGCAGTTTACTACAGATTCTGCAATGTCATAAATGAATTGAGGAAGAACAATGTCAAGAAAACTGAGATTGAGTTAAACATCAAGTTCATCAAAGCACTTGGTCAAGAATGGGAAGATTTTGGAACCCAAATCAAGCAATATCAAAACCTGACCAAGTTCACCATTCATACTCTATATGAATCCTTCAAACTCAATGAAAACCAAGTACTAAGCAAAGCTTCATCAAACAAAATGCCAGAAGTTGTATCTTCTGATCCTTTGGCATTGATTGTTGAGAAAAAGATTTCTGAAGCTCTCAAAAGGCAAATGGTAGTTGTTTCTTCGTCTGATGAGGAGGGAGATGATGTGATGGCTCAAAGAGATGGTGTTTCGGATGAACTATATCAAGCTCTTGCCGCGGTAACAAAGCATTTCAAAAGGAAATATTACAAAGCGAGGCCAACAAACAACAATCTCCGCACTTCATCTACAAGTGCATTTCCAAAGAAGGAACACTATCATCCAAGGAGCAATGAGCAAAGTGAAGCTGCTGGTTCAAGGTATGGTGAAAAGAAGGAAGCATATGAAAACAAACAGTTGAGAAGGGTAAGGCATCAGACAAAAAGTGCTACAATTGTGGTATTCCTGGACATTTTGCCGTTGACTGCAAACAACCTCGAAAGCGGACTATGAGTACTACAAGCAGAAGATGCTGTTAGCCAAACAAGTTGAAGCAGGACATGCATTGCTGGCCGAAGATGACAAATGGCTGTTGCTCACTGATGATGAAGATCAAGATCTCTCCGCTAATGTTTGCTATATGGCGAGATTGGCCAAGAACAAAGTCCTTGAAGCAGAAAGCACTGATGATGAATACCCAGATGATGAGGTAAATCTCGACTCTACTTTTTCTTGGTTAAGGACAAAGAGTCTTGTAGATTAGCTTTATCTAAATTAACAAATCATATCAATTCTTTAGCCAACAAAAACAAAAAGTTGAAAAATAGTATTTCATTTTCAAAAAGTGAATTTTCAAATCTTCTTGAAGAACACTCAAAATTACTTTGAACATGATACTATTAAACAAGATTTTCAAAATACAAAGACAAAATGTTGGTTAAAGAATGTGAGATGAATGTCACTCCTGATTCTAAGTTATTACAAAGATGTCAAAATCTTGAAAAGACCATTCATGATCTTGAAAAGCCAATCAAGATCTTGAAATTCAAAAGACCAATGAATGGCTTCGGGCAAATGCAAAACAAATGGATGTTGATATTCTCAATAAGAAGCTCCAAGAAGCTAAACCAAACAATGTTGAACTCGAAAGGAAGATTTCTGATTTAAATCATAATTGTTTCTTAAAAGACATTGAGATAGAGAATCTTGAAAAACAAGTTGAGGAATTTAAAAAGAATATACTTTTCTATCAAGAAAAGCTATATAAAGTTGAACAAAATCCTTTCTTGAATTTCACTGCCTATTTCAACAAGTCAAAAATTGACAAAACAGAACTTCTTCTCGGGTTGGGATTGAGAATATCACACCATTACAAAAGGCCAAAGAGGAAATCGAACCCCTGTATGATGAAAAATTTCTTCGCCTTGGTATGATACAACAATTTATTCGTCCATTGGATGACGAATTTGAGACTGATGAAGTTGAGAGAATACCTAATCAAGATTTTTTGGTTAATTATGATGCAATCAATGATTCATACAAAACAAAACAATCTTCAATTTTCAAATTGGAAGAAATTGAATCAAATTTTCAAAACCAAGAATCTGTTGGTACTTCACCTAAATCAACGAAAATGTATTTTCCAACCACATTTTTGGAAAAGCAAATAGAAGATTTACAACAAAAGGTGGAATCTCAACAAACAGTTATTAATCATCTCAAGTCTCAAAGTCCGAATCTAGAGGATAAATGTATTGTTGTTAATACTAAGAAAGTTTGTGAGAATGTTTCTACTCAAACTGACCACAGTGCTTTAGTAGAAAATTCTACCCAAACTACCTATGATTCATCTACCAATACCTCCACTCAGACCTTGACTGATTCTCTTGAATGTACTTGTCATACTGATGATTATGTGCAATCTGATTTATCTAATGACGAACTTGCACAGAGTTTAGTTTTGATATGGTACTTTTATAGGTTTTTCACATGCAACACTGTTGATGAGTTAGTTGTTCACCCTAAGCCTAATGCTAGTATAGGTGTTGATACGTCTACTCAATTTTCTTGTGAGACCAAAGATGTGTCAGTTCAAGTTGACCTAATTTCTGAGAATACCCATGATGTGAAGTTGGACACCAAGATTCCTGATTTTTCAAAACTTTCAAATGAATTTAAAACTAATCAATCTCCATTGCAATTTTCTTTTGATAAAGATTTCACAAAGGATGATTTTGATAAATTCATGGAGGGAGAATATGTTTTTAATTCAGAAACTGAGAAAAAGATTGAATCTACCAAAATCAAAGTTGAAACAAAAGAGGAATCTCTGGAATTTCAAAAACCATTGTCCAAAGCTCCAACTTCATATTACTCAAAGAAACGAGTTAAGACCAAACTCGTCAAGACTGAACCAAAGAACATTAAGTTAGAAACCTTTGTTGCTACCCCAGTGAAACATGTCAAAAAGGAACAAGCTGAAACCTCACACAAAACAAAGTACACCAAAGTGAAACTTCCAAAAGACTGTTCAAATGCTTCTAAATCTAGCTCTCAATCTAGCTTTATACCTAAGGTGTCTAAGTCTAGCTCAATTTTGCTTACTAAAGATACATCAAATGGTTCAACTAGATATAGAGATAGATATGGGTGGTTTTCTCATGATAAACCAAAGAAGCAAGAAGTTTCCTCACCTTCAAAAGATTCCAAAAAGATGAAAGTGTTTAAAACTCCTAGTTCTAATGTTCAAAGTTTCAATTCAACAGGTGGAAAGAGCTTAACTAGTGGTGCTAAATGGGTTGCTAAAACTTTAGTACCTAAGATCACTAGTAATCAAAAGAATGTTGAGAAAATGAAGAAAAGAAGGAGGAGAAATGCTGTTAATATGAAGAAAAGTGCTTCTGTTAATCAAAACAATTCATCTTTGTTAACAAATGTTGAGTGTGCCAAGGCAAGGCCTTGTGAGCTTGTAAACAATTTTAATTCTTGTGTGGTTGATATGAATGCTTGTAGACATGTTACTTTTAATTCTCGTGTGAATGTTCGTACATTTATTCAAATATGTTTGTTGATAATGTGCTTGTTGATGCTTATGTTGATTCAATAACATGTTTGAATGCGCATACTAAGTTATATACCCTGCCTGTTTTATCTAACCAAAAAGGACCCGTTTTCAAGTGGGTACCTAAAAAACGGTTAAATTTCTTTGATTGCAGGAAATAACCATCTGTGTTTGGATACTCGATTCCGGGTGTTCGAAGCACATGACTGGAAATAAGTCTTTGCTGAAGAACTTTGTTGAACGATTCATGGGAACGGTTCGCTTTGGAAACAACAATTTCGCTCCTATCTTAGGTTATGGGGACATTGAACGAAATGGGATTATAATCAATAAAGTTCACTATGTTGAAGGTTTAAGTCACAACTTGTTCAGTGTTGGACAATTCTGTGATAACAATCTTCAAGTTCTTTTTCGAAAATCTCTTTGCAAAGTCCAAACCTTAGATGGAGTTGATATTCTTTGTGGCGATCGTGACGATAACCTTTTTACCGTCAATCTCGATGATAACCAACCAACCGATAATATCTGTCTCATTTCAAAGGCTACTTCAAAGAATTCTTGGTTATGGCATAGAAGGCTCTCTCATCTGAATTTCCAAACAATCAATACTTTAGTCAATAAGCATCTTGTTGAAGGCTTACCTGATTATAAGTATGAAAGTGAGCATGTCTGTCCTTCTTGTGCTGTTGGGAAGATTAAGAGAGTTTCTCATAAACCGAAGAAAACTCCAAATTCTTTAGCACCTCTTCATTTGCTTCACATGGATCTTTGTGGGCCGATGAAAGTTCAAAGCCGAAATGGGAGAAATACATCCTGGTTATTGTTGATGATTATTCAAGATATACTTGGGTTAAGTTCCTAGCATCCAAAGATGAAACAACTCAGATGTTGATAGATTTCATCACCAATACTCAAGTAAATCTTCAACTTCCTGTTCGTTACATCCGTTCGGATAACGGTACTGAATTCAAGAATGCTGTTTTGATGAATTCTGCAAATCCAAAGGTATTACTCATCAATTCTCAGCAGTTCGCACCCCACAACAAAACGGTGTTGTTGAAAGGAGAAATCGATCGCTGGTGGAAGCAGCAAGGACAATGCTTGCTTATTCCAAATTACCATCCAATATGTGGGCTGAAGCTGTTGACACTGCATGTCACACTCAGAATCGGTCCATTATCAATCAGCGTTTCGAAAAGACTCCTTATGAGGTTATTAACAAACGGAAACCCAACATCAACTACTTCCATATATTTGGGTGTGTTTGTTACACGTTTGAATGATCGGGAGAATCTTGGAAAGTTCGAGAAGAAAGGTGATGAAGGATATTTTGTTGGTTATTCCAAAACATCTATTGCCTACCGAATCTATAATCGTCGAACAAACATAATTCAAGAGACGATGAATGTGTGGTTCGATGAGATGTCAGGCATGATTTTTGAGCAAGAAAGCTTGCTACCAACAAGTATGGATTCAAGTGCTTCAAGTCCTTCTACAAGGAATACTACCTTAGCATCTAAATTCAAGAAGTTTCCAACTCCAACCAGTGACGAATTAGATATTCTTTTTGAAGAATTCTATAAGTCAAAACCGATTCATGATCAAGAACCTCCAGACATCGTTGAACCAATTCAAAACAATGAACCTCTTCATAACAACGATCCAGTTCCTAACAACACTCATGAATCATCATCAAGTTCTTCTGAGCAAATATCATCTTCAAATGATTCTATTCCACCATCCTATCCTGATAATTCTTCTCAAGTGAATGTTCAAGAACAACCTTCTCAATTCACTCAGACAACAAATCCCCTGAACACTCCAAATGTGTATGTACCACTTGACTTTGATCATCCAGCATATGAGGAAAGGGTTATACCAAGTTATGATTCCATCTCTCACCAAACTTCAAGTTTCAATGATGGTGATGTTGATCTTCAACAACAAGATCCTCTTCCTCATGCTCACAAGTGGATTCGCATGCAGAAAAATCATCCTACTGATCAAATAATTGGAGATCCACAAGCAGGAGTAACTACTCGTACTTCAGTGAATGAGTGTCTCGTTGCACTTTCTCTTAGCAATATCGAACCCAAAACAGTATCTGAAGCTCTTCGAGATCCAGAATGGGTTAAGGCAATGCAAGAGGAACTCGCACAATTTGAAAGACTGAAGGTATGGAGATTAGTTCCAAATCCTAGAAAAGATGATCCAATCGGAACGAAGTGGATATTCAAAAACAAAAGGATGAGAATGGAGTGGTAGTAAGAAATAAAGCTCGACTTGTTGCAAAGGGTTATTGCCAACAACCTGGTGTTGACTTCGACGAAACTTTTGCTCCAGTTGCAAGAATGGAGGCCATTCGAATCTTCTTAGCTTATGCCGCATTCCGAAACTTCACTGTGTTTCAAATGGATGTGAAGACTGCTTTCCTGAATGGTGACCTCAAAGAAGAAGTTTACGTTGATCAACCAGAAGGTTTTGTTGATTCTCAAAGACCAAACCATGTCTACAGGTTAGACAAGGCTCTCTATGGTCTTAAGCAAGCACCCCGAGCATGGTATGATTCTTTAACTACTTTCTTACTTAAAGGTGGATTTACCAAAGGCATAATTGACCCTACCTTGTTCATTCGCAAACAAGGTAAGCATGTTCTACTAGTTCAAATATATGTTGATGACATTATATTTGGGTCGACCAGTCAAACATTTTGCCGAAACTTTTCATCTCTAATGGTCAATCATTTTGAAATGAGCATGATTGGGGAAATGAATTACTTTTTGGGTCTTCAAATCAAACAATTACCAACTGGTATTTTTATATCACAAGGTAAATACATAAATGACATGTTGAAAAAGTTTGATATGACTTCATGTTCTTCAATTTCTACCCAATGGCTGCTCGAACAACCATTAATACTGATTCAAATGGGAAACCATTTGACCAAAAGAGATATAGAAGTATGATTGGTTCATTGTTGTACCTAACAGCATCTCGCCCAGATATAATGTTTGCAACATGTATGTGTGCTAGATATCAAGCTGCTCCAACTGATTTACATTATCAAGCTGTGAAACGAATCTTTCGTTATCTGAAGGGTACACCCGATTTAGGTCTCTGGTATCCAAGGGATACTGGATTCAATCTAACTGCTTATTCAGATGCAGATCATGCAGGTTGTAAACTTGATCGCAAGAGCACTTCCGGTACTTTACAATTTTTAGGAGATAAAATTGTGAGTTGGTCTTCCAAGAAACAGAACTGTGTTTCACTATCAACGGCTGAAGCAGAATATGTGGCTGCGGCTAGTTGTTGTGCTCAAGTCTTATGGATGAAGACACAACTGACTGATTATGGTCTGACGTATGATCATATTCCTATCTATTGTGATTCTCAGAGTGCCATTGCCATTGCAGTCAACTCAGTAAACCACTCTCGATCAAAGCATATTGATGTTAGATATCATTTTCTCAAAGATCATATTGAGAAAGGTGACATCGAACTCTACTTTGTGGGAACTGAATTTCAACTTGCAGATTTGTTCACAAAACCGTTGGACGAAAAGAGGTTTAATTTTCTGATCTCCAAGCTTGGTATGTTAAATCTTAAACCTTAATCTTTTTCATTTGAAGGAATTCTTGACACATTTCAAAAACAAAAGGATGAGAATGGAGTGGTAGTAAGAAATAAAGCTCGACTTGTTGCAAAGGGTTATTGCCAACAACCTGGTGTTGACTTCGACGAAACTTTTGCTCCAGTTGCAAGAATGGAGGCCATTCGAATCTTCTTAGCTTATGCCGCATTCCGAAACTTCACTGTGTTTCAAATGGATGTGAAGACTGCTTTCCTGAATGGTGACCTCAAAGAAGAAGTTTACGTTGATCAACCAGAAGGTTTTGTTGATTCTCAAAGACCAAACCATGTCTACAGGTTAGACAAGGCTCTCTATGGTCTTAAGCAAGCACCCCGAGCATGGTATGATTCTTTAACTACTTTCTTACTTAAAGGTGGATTTACCAAAGGCATAATTGACCCTACCTTGTTCATTCGCAAACAAGGTAAGCATGTTCTACTAGTTCAAATATATGTTGATGACATTATATTTGGGTCGACCAGTCAAACATTTTGCCGAAACTTTTCATCTCTAATGGTCAATCATTTTGAAATGAGCATGATTGGGGAAATGAATTACTTTTTGGGTCTTCAAATCAAACAATTACCAACTGGTATTTTATATCACAAGGTAAATACATAAATGACATGTTGAAAAAGTTTGATATGACTTCATGTTCTTCAATTTCTACCCAATGGCTGCTCGAACAACCATTAATACTGATTCAAATGGGAAACCATTTGACCAAAAGAGATATAGAAGTATGATTGGTTCATTGTTGTACCTAACAGCATCTCGCCCAGATATAATGTTTGCAACATGTATGTGTGCTAGATATCAAGCTGCTCCAACTGATTTACATTATCAAGCTGTGAAACGAATCTTTCGTTATCTGAAGGGTACACCCGATTTAGGTCTCTGGTATCCAAGGGATACTGGATTCAATCTAACTGCTTATTCAGATGCAGATCATGCAGGTTGTAAACTTGATCGCAAGAGCACTTCCGGTACTTTACAATTTTTAGGAGATAAAATTGTGAGTTGGTCTTCCAAGAAACAGAACTGTGTTTCACTATCAACGGCTGAAGCAGAATATGTGGCTGCGGCTAGTTGTTGTGCTCAAGTCTTATGGATGAAGACACAACTGACTGATTATGGTCTGACGTATGATCATATTCCTATCTATTGTGATTCTCAGAGTGCCATTGCCATTGCAGTCAACTCAGTAAACCACTCTCGATCAAAGCATATTGATGTTAGATATCATTTTCTCAAAGATCATATTGAGAAAGGTGACATCGAACTCTACTTTGTGGGAACTGAATTTCAACTTGCAGATTTGTTCACAAAACCGTTGGACGAAAAGAGGTTTAATTTTCTGATCTCCAAGCTTGGTATGTTAAATCTTAAACCTTAATCTTTTTCATTTGAAGGAATTCTTGACACATTTCAGAAAACAAAATACAAAATTGAAAAATTACAAAAATTAACAAAAAGATTTTTTGTGGCTTGTATATACTATGTATACAACCCGTTCTTAAAAGATATATTTATTTTCAGAATGTTTTATACATTCTAAGATATTGTTATAATACATATGGATTCATATAAGATAACGAGGAATCGAACGCCTTTGTGTACTTTCAAGTGTTCTTATATGAATATGTATGTGTAGTAGCAATCAAGTTTTCCCAAATAAAGTTTTTCAAACTCTCAATTGTTGATATGAGAAAGTGAGGGATCGAACGCCTTTGTGTACTCCCTTGTTGTCTCATTTTATACAATTGGTTGGATTTTCAAATTGCTTAAATGTTTTAATTGCCTCCAACGTGTTGTTGTAAGTTGCGACGGATTGAACGCCTTTGTGTACTCCCTAGCTGTCTTACATTCAATATTGTTGTTGAAGCAAAATTTTTCCGAAATATCACAACAAAGATTTTACTCATGTTTGATCTCACAAAACCAATTTTTGCTCCACCTTTCTATAGAAATTTTTGATCTATTCTTGCATAGATTAAGGAGGAGTTTGTGATTTCAACAACCTTCAAACCTTCAAATGTGTTTCAAATTTGTTTTCATGCACACATTTGATGTTTTTCCAATGATTTTCAATCAAATGGAGTTCGGAGATTAGTTTGCACATGAATTTCATCATCGCCGATGAGTTCTAACCCCGGAGTATTCACTTCTTTCATTAGATAGTGAGGGTATTTTGAGTGATGTTGTTTTCGTGCAAATAGGATGGAGGGAGTAAAGTCGAAAAGTGAGAGGTTAAGGTGATATGTTGAGAGAAAAGGGTTAAAAGAAATAATACCCTTTCCTAAATTCTCAAAAAGCCGGGTAAAACACGTCCCTATCGGATTTTCATTTGTTGATATCTCGATATTGAAAAAGCCTTCATGGACCCAGTGAAGCAATGCACATCTTTCCTAACCACTCAAGTATTTCTTAACAAATGCTTGTTTTATTCTCACGGAGATTTTCACACTTCTATTGACTCTTCTTTTGGAAGATGTTGATATTGAAAAAGGGCGACATTCTGCTCCAGTCCCCGACTTCATTTGATCACGTTGTGTCTAGAGCTACTTTGATTGATCATTGATTTGATTATCATTCATTCTTTTTAGGACACACTAGCTTCATGTCTTTGTGATATAATTGCTTATCTTTGTGATATAGCCGGAACATTTGTAGTGATATCTTAATTGATATTCCACGATGATCGAATGGAAATCCTACCAATGCTAACATCTTTTCCAACGTTGAACGTAGGTCTCATAATTACATTTATGTGATTATTGAGCTAACAAGAAGTCTAAGTGACCTCGGTTTTTCCCTAAAAGTCTTTAAGGATAAAATTGTGGTTATCAAATGCTTCGGTAGTGTTAACCATGATTTATATTCTTTGAAGCAATCTAGTGGTTGAAAAGCCGCAGACCGAACTATGTTAGAGACTTGTTTTGTGCATATCTCAATGATACATAGGAAATCCGAAAAAATGTTATACATTTCTATCGGTCATTTCATTAATCCTGTTGATTTTTGAAAATGCTAACGGATCATTCTTATCCGGTTTCATTTCTCTTCACACAAACACAGAAACCACCAACACCATGATATATTGTTTGTCCCAACAACTTCAATCTTACATTTTAGTCACCCATAGGATCTCTTGGGTTGGGCTACTAGTTTGGGTTGATGTTTTGATGGTTGACATTTCTCCATGTCTTATTATTCCTTGTGACACTTAATCAATCTCATATGTGCATAATGACATTGATTCCCAATTTTGTCATTATGAGGGGGAGAAAATATTATGATTGATTCATAGTCTTTGTCAACTGAGCTTTTGCTTCGGAGATGAATTTGGTATTGTCTTCAAATGATACCTTCTCTCTATCTTTTTCCAAGGCATAGTTGGTGATAGAAATGGAATGAGAGTCTATGTTGAGAAATTTTTGTATTTGGGTGTTTCAAATGGGAAAAGGCTTATCAAAGTTTGTGTATAGGGGGAGAAAATTGTTCATGATGAGTCAATAGTTTCAGATTTTCACTAGACTTTAGTTGATTAAGATTTTGATTTTAAAAAAGGGGAATCTGAATTGACTTTAGAGATAAGAATGAAACCGAAGATGAAGATTTTCACTCAAGACACTTCAACAATTCAAAGATGCTCCAAAAGATGTATACTCATGGATTGAGGGGGAGCATGATTACTTCATAAGAATTTCATCTAAACTTCATTCAAATGCTAACTCTCCAAAGTGTTCGAGTTGATGTGACAAAGATCATAGCATCAAAAAGGTTGAAAGATTTGGTAGAAGATTCAAGTCAAAGAAGTAAAGCCTCACAAGAGTCTTCATCAAACACACTTCATTCAAGATCTTCAAGTCATACAACAACATTTTATCAAGAACTCCAATGCATACATCAAGGGGGAGAGTTCATATTCATGAAACTTCATTTCAAAAAGATGAGATTCATTCAAGGATTAAAACTGAAGAATCGAAAAGTTGAATTTCACTCAAGAATCGAAGATTGAAGAATCAAAACCAAGATTCATCTCTTCTGCATTTCAAAAGACAACTCTGATTCATGATTCATCAATTCTCAAAGATTCAAGCCAAACATGCTTTCATTATTCTATGTTCTAAAAGAACATTGAGAATCCTCACATGATTTAACTTCAAGAAGTTCAAGACCAAGACCAAGACCGAATCAAGTTCTCCAAAGATAAAAGAGAAAGCTTTGAAGACTTGTTTCAACACCCCAATTGTCTTCACCACCGGGCTCATCAAATTCATTCCTACAAGACAGTATAACACGTACTTCATTCATTACAATATATCACTAAGGGGGAGAATGTTAGAAATCTAAAAATAGTGATAAATTGTAATCTAGAATAGAGGAATTTCTTGTTGTTAAGTCATAGATAAATGATCACTAAGGTTGAGGGGCTAATTGTGACAATTAGCATAATTGAGTAGTTAGACTATAAATAGCCCTCTCATACCTTAGAGATAATAACTTTTCATAACTAACACATTACATTACACCTTTAATTCCAGATTTACACACAGTTGCTTAATTCTCTCTCAAAACACACACAAAACACACCAAGAACACACACTGAAAACCGCCATTGTTGGATTGAATTCAGTAGCTAAAATCGTGTTATAACAAGAGCATATCGAATTCAGATTATACTTAACCCATTGGTGTTAATTGTTTGATTTTATGATGTATTAGGCATGATCACTTGAATTAATAATGAACGATTGTAATGAAATTGACATAATGATATGCTAAGTAACAATCTCATAGGATTCTAACACTCTTGCCTTAGCTTAATGATATGAAATGAGTATGTGGTATCGGTATGAGAGCATTGACTACTTGTGTGACTAACATGTGAGCATTTGAGACTAACTCTCGGGTCAACGTGTCACTTGCTTTATAGAAATGGTGAGACCAAGGAGAACCAGAACGAACTACAGGGATGAACCGGAAGAACCTCAACCGGAAGCTCAACCGGAGGTACAAGGAGTTAGAGGTAGGGGCCGTGGTAGAGGCAGAGGTAGAGGCCGTGGTAGAGGTCAAGGAAGGGGTCGTGGTGAAATTCCTGAACCAAACATGGTTGAGGTGATCGCTCAAACGATTGCCAATCTCATGCCAACCATTATTGCTCAAGTCACGGCAAGTCTTGGGCAGAACAATGTGGCTCAAAACAATGAAGCCCCAGAAAATGTGAATAATGAAAATGCTCAACCTCAGGACGCAGAAAACGAAGAAGAGGAACCAGTGAGAGTTGATAACCGTATACCCCTGTATAATCAACATGGAGGATACCGACAGGGGTGTATATTTAAAGACTTCAAAAGCTGTGGGGCGCCGGAGTTTAATGGAAGAGGCGGTCCCACAGAGTGTATAAGGTGGTTTGAGGAGATCGAGGCAGTAATTGAGAGGAGTCATTGCACATATGACGACCGGATTTCTTATGCATCCGGCATGTTTAAAAATGACGCCTTGAGTTGGTGGAACCAAGAGATAACTTGGGGCGGACTTATAACTTGGAATGGATCGATTTCAAGAACAAAGTGAAGGCAAAGTTTTGTCCTCCCTATGAACTACAAAACTTGACCATTGAGTTTGCTAATCTCAATATGGAAGGAGCCGATTTCAAGAGTTATGTTAGACGATTTCAAGAGTTGTCTACCCTCATTCCTCATTTGGTGGATTCTGAGGCTCGAGCCATCGAGAAGTTTGTATTGGGCTTGAATCCTCAAGTCCGATCCTATGTGAATTCTAACATGCCTACTTCTTTGGCCGATGCTATCAACCGAGCCGGTAGTGTGACTGAAGACTTGTTGAGAAGCGGTGTTCTGAGTAACTCCTCAACAAACAAGAGAAAGGAAATTGGAGAATCAAGTGGAATGAAGAAAATGGGAAGGTTTGATCCCACGAATGTTAACCGGGGAAGGG
>CM067171.1:83662364-83683330 GCA_034093135.1 Erigeron breviscapus | reverse complement strand
AAAATTGAGTGATTGAATTACGTACTTTGTTATTGACATATAATCAAACCAGGGCAACACTCATGCTGATAGTAAAATTTCAGGTCCACATTGGATAATTTGTCTTCACAAGAGGTTCAAAAAGCTTTGGACAGAGTTGCAGCGCAGAAGGTATGCCTTGTCAAATTTCATTTTTGTCATACTGAAGTTGGCGTTGGAAGATTGTTGGGTTGGGTTACATGTCTGAATGGGTTTGGGTTGAAATACGTCAGTTTTTATCACCGATTGAAGCGAGCCGAGTCGGATTGGGTTCAACTGTCAAAACCTCTGTCCGTAGTTGTGAACTCGTGATGTGACTCGTTTCTTCTATATTTTGACTTTTCCAAAAACAACAAAATTCAGAAAGATCATTTTCTTAAACTTAAACAAATTAATGTCCATATCAGAAAACAATCTTTTAACAAAATACTTCAAGCAATAAAAACTCATATAATCCAGTTAAGGACCATATAGCTGAACAATAGAATCATTAGATGCTTATTAACTCTCTCGTGCAATAAGAACTAGTTTTGACACAACTACTTGACACATAAGATTGAAATACAAAAATAAAAATAAAAGACAAAATAAAAACTTTAAATTTAAACCTCATTATTTATTTACAAGAAATTCTAAGTTTCTGCGGATTAGATCAGATTAGCAATTACATAAGCCTGCAGATGAGAAATAGTTCTCTTATTATTAGTTATGAACAGTGACTCGACAACGATTACCGGTATGTTTGTCCTCTTAAACACTCGGTACTTCCAGTTTCCTTTAGTTTGTGACACTTTCGTATTACTTGAGCCAAGGACAGTCACCATGTAACCTAGTAAGTTACTCATGTCACATTATTATTAATGTAAATGTGTATCCCACAGTCAAACATACACTTAAGATCGACAGAGCATTAAAGTCCTTAACCAGATGTGTTTATAAGCGTTACAACTTTGAAGTCGCCATGGTTAATGATCTTACGATCAAGGGTCAGAACAAACACATTTGATGTATAGTGCATGATTCGAATTGGCTATTCTTCATTGCTTCTTTGAAATTAACTTCATTGATGTGCAGCAATTTGATACTTCGGAAATATTTGATGATACTTCATTCTTTCTTTATTCTTCGGTACTTTGGTTTAGCCAATCGAGATCATGATGGTTTTAATAGTTGCTTTATAAGCTAAAACCCATTTTGTTCTGTTTAGATTGACATACACGAATGCATGCGAATCCCCCTATGGTTTACAAACACATCCAATCGCAAACCAAATGCTAAATCTTTCTCAAGTTTTAAGGATGGCACAATTCACTTGAAAAGTCCATATTCAAGGCCATATGCTGACATGTTACCCACAAATACGGTTATTGAACAATTTAATATTCAGGGAAACCTTCGGTACTTTGTGTCTACCGATACATCCTTAGAAGTAGTCACTGAACTAAGCAGTTATATTACTATTAAGCAAGCTTAAAAGCTAAAATATCCTCACTTCTAATCGTTAGAGCATCAACTTAAAACTCTATTTTTTTTTTTTTTTTTTTTTTTTTTTTTTTTTTTTTTTTTTTTTTTATGACACTAATTATATACAAACTTAAAATAGACATTCTTTTTGTATTTTCATGACTCTAGCTATTTACAGACTTAAACTAGACACAAATAAAATAAAATAAAATATACAAGAAAAATAGTTCTTTGAGAGATCTAATATGAATCAGCATTCTTCATACCATTGAGAAGAATCAGCTTTCAAAGCGAGTCTTATCAAATGCTTTAGTATACAGATCAGCTAGATTATCATCAGTTATAACTTTTTCCAAATGAATTAACTTCTTTTGGGCACAGTCACGCAAAAAATGATGTCTAATGTCAATATGCTTGGTGACTTTATGCAAGACAGGGTTATTAGTTATATCTATAGCTGACTTATTATCAATCTTAATAGGAGTATCAAGAAAATCCATACCGTAGTCTCGAAGTTGTTGCTGAATCCATAATACCTGGGAACAGCAGCTTCCAGCAGCCATGTACTCTGCCTCACACGTAGACTGAGCAACAGATGTCTGCTTCTTACATTGCCACGATACAAGTCTCCCTCCTAAGAATTGACATCCGCCAGTTGTAGACTCCTATCATTGTTACAACCTCCATAATCCGAATCAGTGTAAGCAACAAACTCAAACGTTCCTCCCAACGGATACCATAGACCAAGTCCTTGATTTCCCTTTAAATATCTGAGGATCCGTTTTGCAGCCGTTAAATGTGACTCTTTCGGATTGCTTGAAATCTAGCACACAGACAAACAGCAAACATGATATCTGGACGCGAAGCAGTTAAATACATCAATGAGCCGATGATTGCCCGATAATGAGTAGCATCCACAAGTGTATCATTAGAATTAGAAACTCCTAGACCATGATTCAACTGAATAGGAGTACCATAAGTCTTGGATTCTAACATTTGAAATCTTTCCAAGATGTCATTGACATACTTAGTCTGATGAATGAAGAAACCATCCTTTCGTTGATCAACTTGCAGTCCAAGGAAAAATTTTAATTCCCCCATAGCACTCATTTCAAATTCCTTCTTCATACTCATTTCAAAATCCTTGCACATCTTAATGTCAGATGAACCAAAAATGATATCATCTACATAAACTTGCACAAGTATATAATCTTGCTTCTGCCATTTGATAAACAATGTGCTGTCTATCGATCCTCTTGTAAATCCATTTGTCAACAAATGTGTTGACAACTTCTCATACCACACTCTTGGAGCTTGATGTAATCCATAAAGAGCCTTATCCAGTCGATATGCCCTTCTTGGATAATTTGGATCTTCAAACCCGGTTGACGAATAAAACATATAAACACTCAGTTATTAAACCTGTATCCTTCACTTCACAGAATAAGCTAGTCATCTCCTTATTTAACTGATTTCTAGTTTGGACAGATGCTGAAGCTTCACCAAGAATATTTTCAACTGGATGATCTTTAGTTGCTCTATGTTGAGGAGTTTTGTGACTTGGAAAATCATCACCCATATTCGGAACAATTTGGGTAGGAGACTCTCCATCAGGTTCAGAAGATGAAGAAGAAGATGAGTCAAGCGGGTCATCATCTGGTAGTGGAATATTAGTTGGATCTCTTGAACCACTGGATTGACCAACCTCAGTTGTAGGAACAACTCCGGTTGGTGATACATCATCAGTAGGAGATGCAGCGGGAGCTACCTCAGAATCATAATTCAAGTGATCTCGAACAATAACAACATTTTCATCAATAGGAATACCAGGAAAAGAAATTGGACCCTTAAGTGAAGTAAACACACTATCATAAGCAAAACTTGACTCAGAACCAGCATGAGCAGCAGGTTTATAACTTACAATCACGACATTAGTACCAAGATCGACTCTACCTGTCTGCGAATTGAAAACCCGACGAATGGGGGTTCCCGGTTTATATCCAAGAAAGAAACCTTCTTCAACTTTAGAATTAAACTTTGGGTGAGGAGAAGTTTTCAGAAAAGTACAAGGAACACCAAACGGTTCCAATCCAGACAAATCAGGTTTTCGTTTGTTGAGAAGTTCATAACAAGTCTTATTAAACCGTTTAACAGTTAGCACCCGATTTAACACATGACAAGCTGTGTTCACAGCTTCCGCCCAAAACATAGTTGGTAGCCCTGAATCAGCAAGCATAGTTCTGGCAGTCTCGATCAAGGTCCTATTCTTTCTCTCAGCAACTCCATTTTGCCGAGGTTCATACGGAGCACTAAATTGATGTTGAATTCCTTTAGACAAACAGAAAACATCCATCACCGAATTTTTAAACTCCGTGCCATTGTCACTCCTGATTCGTTTGATCTTCGTGTTGTAGAGATTCTCAGCTTCAGTGAAAAAGTTAATCAGTATCTCTGTAGTCTCATCTTTGGTAGCTAAGAAGAAAACCCATGAAAACCTTGAATAATCATCAGTGACAACCAAGCAGTAGTACATTCCCCTCTACTCCTAACATTTACTGGACCAAAGAGATCCATATGCAGTAACTCAAAAGGAGCGGTAATTGAATTTTGTGTCTTGGGCTTGTGAGGCTTTTTCTGTTGTTTGCCTTCAAGCATGGAACACATCTATCTTCCAATTCAAACTTCTTTTTAGGAACACCTTGAACCAGATCATTCTTCACAATATAATTCATCTTCCGGAAATGTAGATGTCCCATTCTTCTATGCCATAAGAGAGAATCACTTTCGCTTGCCTTAGACAACAAACATACTTCCTTCTGTACATTCTTGGTTCCTAACATTAAACCATAAATGTCTCTTTTACGAGGAGCAGTCAACAATATCCAAAAAAAAAAAAAAAAAAAAAAAAAAAAAAAAAAAAAAAAAAAAAAAAAAAAAAAAAAAAAAAAAAAAAAAAAAAAAAAAAAAAAAAAAAAAAAAAAAAAAAAAAAAAAAAAAAAAAAAAAAAAAAAAAAAAAAAAAAAAAAAAAAAAAAAAAAAAAAAAAAAAAAAAAAAAAAAAAAAAAAAAAAAAAAAAAAAAAAAAAAAAAAAAAAAAAAAAAAAAAAAAAAAAAAAAAAAAAAAAAAAAAAAAAAAAAAAAAAAAAAAAAAAAAAAAAAAAAAAAAAAAAAAAAAAAAAAAAAAAAAAAAAAAAAAAAAAAAAAAAAAAAAAAAAAAAAAAAAAAAAAAAAAAAAAAAAAAAAAAAAAAAAAAAAAAAAAAAAAAAAAAAAAAAAAAAAAAAAAAAAAAAAAAAAAAAAAAAAAAAAAAAAAAAAAAAAAAAAAAAAAAAAAAAAAAAAAAAAAAAAAAAAAAAAAAAAAAAAAAAAAAAAAAAAAAAAAAAAAAAAAAAAAAACTTAAAACACAACAACAAAACAAAAAAAATAATAACAAATAAACAAACAAAAAAAAACACAAAAAAAATAAAAAAAAATAAAAAAAAACAATATCCAATCATCTGGAATAACAAAACCCGGTTTCAAGACGAATGCAGCTTTGTCGTTGAAGAAAACTGAATTTCCTCGGTCACAAATTTGTGATACACTCATAAGATTATGAGTAAGTTCTTCCACGTAATTGACATTCTTTAAAGTAAGTTTTCCATCGACGACATCTCCTTGTCCAGTGATTTGTCCGCCCTTGGAACCAGCAAAATTTACATGTGATCCCTTAATATTTACAAAATCAGACAGAAGTCTTCTGTCCCCTGTCATGTGCCTGGAGCAACCGCTATCAAGATACCAAATACTAATAGGAATTGGTGGTAGCCCCTGCACATGAAACAAAAACGGATCAGTTATCAAGGACAACCCAAGCCTTTATAGACTTGGGTTTACCATTCTCGTCCTTAACAAGCATTTCAGTCCAATATCCATTGCTCCCAATGGTGCCTTGTGTTACGGTCATTGTAGTTCTGTCGATGATGCCCTGATTTTGCATTTTGTGATGACTGACCAGATCTATTTCTAGGGGAAATATATCTTGGTGAATCATTTCTTTTAGCCACAGGTGGAACAAATTTACCAAAAGCTTGATTACCCATCCCATTAGAACTACTGGACACATTCTGTTGTTTACCCTTCCCTCGTTCAAAGGAAACTTGGGAATTAGGAGATAATCCTCTATTTTGATTTGACTTAACAGGAGAAACTGACTGTCTAGAGAACTTCCTAATTCGGTTGGGGCAACAACTATACACATGTCCAACTTCATAACAAGCAAAACAAGATCGGTGTGCTGACTTTTTAGAAGATTGTTGAGCTAATGGTTTAGATGGAGGAGTATTCAAGATATTCTTAATTTCCTGAGTCGCTATCTCTTCCACAGTAGGAGCCTTAGTCTCAGAAGTTGAGAATGATTTGGTAACACTAGGTTCAGGTTCAGTAACATACTTAACCTCAGTTGAACTAGTCTGAATTCCTTTCTTGACAAACTTCTTACTTAGCTGTGGTATATCATGGTTTTTGGTCCTCAGTTGTCTAGGAATGAATTTGGGTTGCTTAGGTTCAGTGGAGGCGGATGACTTAGGATAGTCAGTAAGCACAGGTTTAGCAGAATCAGACTCAGCCAAATCTGGATAAACAGGGTCTAAGTTGTTGTTAAAAGGAGGTCTTACATCAGAGTAATCAGCTCCTAGTCCTGTTTTATCCTTAGGATGTCTAGGTTTACCTAAAGAAGCTACTAGATTACTTCCTCTCCATTTAGCTAAAGTAGTCTCATGCTTAGTAATGGTAACCCTAGCATCAGCCAAATCCTTCTCTTTCTTACCAATTTCACTAGAAAGAAAAACTATCTTTTCATTTGCTAGATTTTCTCTAAAAATTGATTCTTTCAGTTTGTCTTTTAAGGCAGCATTATCATTGTCAAGTGACTTAATCCTACTCTTAAATTGACGTTCTTGATCAAGTAAAGCACTATTCTTAGAGAAAAATGAACTACGTTCCTTGCTGATAGTTTCATAACTAGCGGTTAACTCTAAAGTCTTGGATGAGTCAATACTCTGTTGTTGCATCAAATCTTTAACAAACATGCAAATACGATGAACAGTCAAATAAGAAAAAGTTACCTGTTTCTCTCGATCATCGCAGTCAGCCATATATGCAACAAAGTCTGATATTGTCATACCTTCAGGAATATCAAAATCATCAGCTTCTGTAGAAATAGCCTTGTTCAATTTTGCACTTGAGCTCATCGATTGATTATCACTCTGGCTGCTTGTCTTATCAGAAGATTCATCTATCTGCTTATCAGCCTTTTTAAGCTTCACTGCTTCATCTGCATCCTTTTCATCATCAGAAACCTTTAATGCAGCATCAGTAGCAGCAGCCTCTTCACTTGTGTAGAGAGCATAATCAAATGCAGCACTTCCGTCATCAATCACATTAGCTACTTCATCATAAATCTCAGCTAGCAAAGCATTTTCAGGTTCATTTTCCTTTGTCCAAAGATAGGTACCATCTTCCTGTCTTGCCACCATGGCATTTTCAGGATTTTGAACTTGATTTTCTGTAGGAAGTTCCTGAATGATCATTCCATCATGCTCTGTAACTTTGGTTGATTTGATTTGATTTCCAGCTTGCACACCTCCCTGATTGTAATTCTGACGATTAGCTGTAGAATTATCAAAACGCTTTGGTCTTTGACATTCCTTAGCAAAATGACCAAAACCGTCACAATTATAACACTTAACCTTTGACTTGTCAAATCCTCTATTCTTGTCAGATGCAAGATTTCTTCCAGTTCGTTGCATAAAACGACGAGCCTTTATAGTGAGCATAGCCATTTGCCACTTCAAGTCCATTTCCTCTAAATCATCAGGATCAACTTGTTCATAATCTTTATCAATCAAACTTGGATCTGAAATTTTGCCATTGATAAATGCCTCATGAGCAGAACACATAGCAGCAAATACTTGCATACGTCCTTCAGCAGATTGCATACTCATTGGCATCGAACGAACAGTTGTACTTCCACTGTTTCTTGATCCACTGCTATTCTTAGTTGAAGACGAATTGTCATAAACCATGTAACCTGCAATTCCATCAGGATCCATAACAGGATGAATGGTTTCAGTGGATAAAAGAGCAGTAGTTCCACTTCCAGAAGTAGAGGACGATGAAGACAATAGATTATCAGTATTAGCATGATATAGACTCGGATTTTGTTGAAAAACCGAAAGCTCATCCTTTGCTTTACGCTTCATTTCCCTGTTCTTTACTTTGAAACAATCTCTGCCAAGGTGTAAGATTCATAATCTTTCTCTTCTTGAAGACTATGCACAAAGTCATTCCATTTGTTCGGCAGAGAATCCAAAAATTTATCTACTAGTTTATTTTGTGTAAATGTAACACCAAAATATCCCAGTTCAGTAATCAGATGATTAAAACGAGTTATTAAATCATCTAAACTTTCAGATTTCAACCCATTAAAGACTTCATATTGTCTGTTCAGCAGCTTAATTCTTCCCTTTTTCATCAACTCATCACCTTCACAGTATGCGTTTAAAGCATCCCACAAACCTTTAGAGGTCTTATGTTCTCCGAGAAGATGAATTGCATCCGAGGTAAGCACATTTCTAAGTTTGACAAGGCCTTTCCTTCAATGGCATATTCTTTCTTCAACACTTCAGACATATCCCCAATCTTGTATTGGACCTCATTTCCATGAGCATCTTCATGAGTTGGCCACTCATATCCTTCAGTAATCATCACCCATTGATTGAAATCAGTAAGGCGAATATAGGATTCAAAACGTTTTTTCCAACTCCAGAAATTTCAAGTCTTATCAATTTTGGGGGTGAATTGGTACGACCGACTTCATGATCGTGAAGAATTAATGCATTTATGTATTGGGCCTCTTTTGATGAAACTGTAGGTATTCCAGACATCATCGAAATACGACAAAAGAAGAAATTAAAATAAATGAACAGTTCCACGTGTTTGAGATAAACACGTGATTAGAACAGAGAGTGAACAGGTGCACGTGTTTAAGATAAACACGTGTTTGAGCAGGAGCACGAGCTTAAAAGACAAACACGTGTTAAATAGCAAACACGTGTTAAGGAAGGGCTAACACGAGTTTAAAAGACAAACACGTGTTAAAAAGCAAACACGTGTTAAGAGACAAACACGTTTAAAAGACAAACACGTGTTAAATAGCAAACACGTGTTAAATAGCAAACACGTGTTAAAAGACAAACACGTGTTAAAAGCAAACACGTGTTAAAAGACAAACACGTGTTAAATAGCAAACACGTGTTAAAAGACAAACACGTGTTAAAAGCAAACACGTGTTAAATAGCAAACACGTGTTAAAAGACAAACACGTGTTAAAAGCAAACACGTGTTAAAAGCAAACACGTGTTAAAAGCAAACACGTGTTAAAAGCAAACACGTGTTAAAGAGCAAACACGTGTTAAAGAGCAAACACGTGTTAAAGAGCAAACACGTGTTAAAGAGCAAACACGTGTTAAAAGCAAACACGTGTTAAATAGCAAACACGTGTTAAATAGCAAACACGTGTTAAAAGACAAACACGTGTTAAAAGCAAACACGTGTTAAAAGCAAACACGTGTTAAAAGCTAAACACGTTTACAAAGACAAACACGTGTTAAATAGCAAACGCGTGTTTTATATGTAAACACGTGATGACCACGTATTTAGACAAACTCGTGTTACTGTAGCATGAGTTTAGTCAAACTCGTGTTACTGTAGCACGAGTTTGTACACACTTTCTTTTGTCATCTTTTAAGTATACCTTAATTACTTAAAACGTGACTAGTTTATCACTTGTATCTGTATGTTATTTATAATCACATTCATACAAGTCGTAAACATTAAACATACAAAAACTCTGATCAATATGTAATCATTCACATTACTTAAGTCCAAATAACAAGTTTAAACATAACATAAGTCTATGATTACACATTACAAAACATGAACATATACTGATCAAATTGCTGTTGCTGTTGTCAACAGAATCATGCACTTACATAGTTGTTGGTTGGAGCCCGGGGAAAAGCAATTTGCTGGACCTGAAGTAGTACAAATTACGGTCGATAAAGTTAATGTTGCAAAGAAAGCCTTGCGTATTGCTCGCGAAAGGCAAAAGTCATATGCCGATAAGAAAAGGAGGCCGTTTGATTTTAAAGAAGGTGAATGGTTTTACTCAAGGTGTCGCCTTGGAAAGGTGTATTACGATTTGGCAAACGAGGAAAGCTAAGCCCTAGATTCAATGGACCTTTTAAGATCATTAAAAAGGTTAATGAACAGGCATTTCAACTGGAATTACCTCCAGAACTTCATGGAATTCACAACACATTTCATGTGTGTTATCTACGTAAATGCTATGCAAATGAAGGGGATGTCATTCCACTCGAGGACGTAAGTATTGATCCAAACAAGCAGATTGTTGATGAACCTGTTGCTATAATGGGAAGGAAACAAAAGAAGTTACGACGAAAGACTATCGATCTAGTTCTTATTAAATGGAAACACAATCACGGCGAAAGTATGACTTGGGAGACCGAGTCCGTAATGCGGGAGACCTATCCCCACCTTTTTTTGATGCTGAAGTGATTCCGGGGACGGAATCCTCTTAAGGGGGAGGTAATTGTAACATCCCAAAACTTAATCGTATATGTTGACTAACGTCGTTAGGTCAAATTCTAAGTCCGTGATATGTTTATGTGGTAAAATGTGTGTTTATATGTTTATGTGCCCTATATGTGAGATTTAATTATCTTAATGAGTGACAATAAAGTGGACTAAATGATGTGTAAAAGGCCTTTGTAGTGTGCGAAAGTGCTTTAGTGTGTTATATGTATCCCCAATAGGTGTTTTTAAGCGAAATAAAGTCAATATGAAGTCCAGGACTAGTTTTGCCAAAGGTGTAAAGTTAAAAACGAAAATTGTGATTAGGGTAGCCTAATCTCTGATTAGTTTCATCCATTTTCCCTAATCTTAAACACACATTAAGCCTCTCCAAACCCTTCTTGATTTCTTAAGCAAAATCTTCAAGTTTTGGTCAATCGAATCGAGTGTTTTGTATTGAATTGGATCGGCCATTGTTTGTTCAAGGTAATCATCGATTTATTACTTATATTTTCAGATTCAAGGTTGTTTTATAATGATTCAAATCTGATTTTAAAAGAGACTCTTAAAGAATTAGGGTTTATATTATGTTTTGGTTAATTAATGGTCAAAACGATGATAAACAAGTCTAAGGTCGATCTTGATGATCAAAAGAGGTTTATATATGTCAAAAACATGTTTTGGGAACAGCCCAAGTCGTTCGTTTCTGGAAAAATCGAAGAACAAAGTCGTTTTATGATTTCTGGACGAAAATAAGATGAAATTCGTTTTCTGGTTCAGCTAAGGTTCAAAACGAACTTTAAGTCCGTTTGTGGGATCTAATTCGTTTGTAAAACGAAGTTTAAGTTCGTTTTTTGGCTGAAATGAGGTTCAAATTCGTTTGCTAATTGAAGAGCCTAAGTTCGTTTTATGAAAGCTAAATTCGTTTTGATAATGCTAAATTCGTTTTGGAAACGAAGATTAACTTCGTTGAGATGTCTAAATTCGTTTATTGAAGGCTAGGTTCGTTCGGTATGGTTTAAGTTCGTTTTTGGAATTAAGTTCGTAAGAACAAAACTAAGTTCGTTTTCAAGTCCATTTAAGGTCCCAAATGACTTATATTTCATATTAATGTACGATAGGTGTCGGGGATTACTGTTAAGCACTGTTAGCTACTTGGTTGCTCGCGTATACACTACCAGGTAAGATACACTACTTTTGTCACGCTGAGGGTGCAACAAAAATGGTTTCATAAACTATAACCTCCAACGGTAATGTATAACCTATTGTGGATGGGTCGATATGGGAGGTACACGGGGATTAATGATATGACGATGCTTATGCCTAAAATGCTTCCCCGCAGATATGTTTATGACATGATATGTGATGTGTGATGATATGCTTAACGATATGATATGATATGACGAACGATGGTTAATGATATGATGTAATGATGATATGTGCATGTATATGTGGCTTGTTCATCTAGAACACTAGACCTTTTTAGGTTGCCATGACACGTGCACGTTTTAAGGGCCCTAACGTGAAATGATGATAGATGATGACTAGTTTAGGATAACATAAGAAACCTAAACTAAATGTGGTAAATGCTCGAGCTAATTAGATGATGAGTGTTATGCATAACCCGTGCCTGACGGTGGTTATAGGTACGCTGAGGTGGTTGCTTGGGTTGCTCCTTGCAACAGTCATACGTGGCGAGTAGTTTCGGGTGGTCTGATGACCCACCTAATGTCATGAACATAACGTGCTACTCAGGGATCGACATTGTCTTTCTTAACGACGCAGATGGACCGTCGAAAGACTTCTCCATCAAGTCGGGTGTGAGGCTTCCTTGAGGTCGTATGACCGCCTGCACACAAACTCATACCCTATATGATAACGGTAACTTCGGTTACAACTTAACGGTGACCTAGTCACAATTTAACGAGATGAATCAAAGTGACGAATTTGATTAGGCACATTTAGGGTCATGAACTCTATGCTTATATGTGACGTGGATATGTTTATATGATGATATGTATGCCTAATTAAAATGACTTAAAGTTTTAAAAGGACAATTTAAATGGATGAAATGTTTTGCTTAAACCTGGTGTTATCTTACTTAGCTATTTATAGCTAACACTTGTTCTTTTAAATGTGTTGTTCCCCTCAGGTTAAGCAGTAAGATGACGTGTGAAGCTTTGACGAGAGATGGGTAGATGATCAAGATGGCCTTAGTCTACCAATAGTTTCTCATAGACTTTATGATATTGTTTCCTCTTGGAACCCTATGTAATGACTGCTGTTTTGATTGCTTTATGTTGGGCAATCTTATGGATTTTCTTTTATTATTTCTACGATACGTTAGTAACACCACTATTGCTTCTCAACTGTTTTCCTTGTTGAGAGTTTTAATAAATCGTTTCCGCATAATTGATGCCGTTAGGCAAAAGTTTTTGGAAATCCATATTTTTACGAAACGGGTGTTACACCCTTCATCTGAACTATCTTCCCTCTTCCTCAGCCTATGCCAAAAGGCTGAAGGGAGTTAATTTCAGGGAGGTACTGCGTGACATGGGTCATGATGACATGGTCGACGCAGACGGCAATCTGAAAACGTCTTGACACATATTTCTGTCTGGATTTGGAAATTGTTGGAGATTCTTTTGGACTCAGATTGTCGAGTGCCTAGGAGGCAATTGGGGTGGACTTGATCAGATTTCACTGCCCCAAGTTGAAATGGGTTATTATTATGGCATGGATTGAGGCAGACTTCGCTGAGATACTCTTCTCTCAGTTGATTGCAAAGTTAAAAGGAAAGAGAAGTCTGCATATCTCATTTCCCAGATTTCTGAGCATTTGCTTCATGAATATGCTTGGAGAGGCGTACCATATGGAGGAATCTGAGTCATCTGCTACAAAGTTCTGCAAGGATTTTCAAAGGCATCCACTTCAGAACCAGAACCAGAACTTTCTGAGGCAATGATTCAGGTATTCACTAAAACTGAAACAGCACGACCGGCTGGCTCAGAAAGGTCACCGAGCGGGTCGCAAAAGAATGCGAGACCCATTGGTGCACCTGGTGGTCAAATGTTGAAGTTGTTTAAAACCCCAGCAACTTCATCTACCCAACCACCATATTCCCTCTTCCACTGACCAACCTGAGGACCTCCCAAAAGGTCCCTCAGGATCTCCAAAGGGCGTATTGAAACATCGTAAATATAAGAAATCGTCCTCAGTGCCCAAGGACATTAGTACCGAAGCTAACCCTTCTGGTTCTTCCCAACAAGAACCAGAAGAATCGAGTCAAAGGGAAAACCCACAAGCAGCCATCCCCAAAACTTTCTTTGGGAGGGGATGGTGAAGATAATACAAGTGAGCCCGCCCAACTCACAGTAGAGTCCGAGTCAACACGTGCACCCCCTGTAACTTCACCAATCTTACACTCTTCTGATGCACGAGTCGATGAAGTCTTTGGTGTGACACCACCTGAGACTGAGATTCCAGACTCTACGGCCGATGAAGTGACTCTTGCAGATGGTACGAGTGTCATTAAGGCAACCCCCGTGTCTACTGTCACTGGCGATGAGACTTTGGTTGAGCCAACACAAAATCAATCTGGTGACGATGCATCTGCAGCAGCAGTTGTTGAACCAGAAGCAGGTTCAGGCACCAGTGGTCTGAACCTGGGCATATCTGATCAGACTGCAGTTTCGACTGACCTCTGGGATGAAGATGAGCCACCTCAAGGGAATCTTGATTCCTTTGCTGATTTTGAGTTTGATGAGAATTTATTAAGGGAGAATCAGTCGTCTGATTCTGAGCCATCCCTTGATCTCACAAACGCTCCTCCTCCACCTCCCCCAATAATCCAAAATGTTGAACAACCATATCGCCAACCACCTACGTCTCACCAACATCCTTTCTTCCCACCTGGCTCAACTCCTGCATATGTTACTTCACCCACTTTCCAACCACAATTACAACATTTACACCCCCAAATTCACCAAGTGCCAAAGCCCATAAATTATGATGAGCCTTCTGAGAAGGAGTTGGACTCTGCTACTGAATCTGTGAGTCCAACTGAAATGCAACTAAAAAAGGCATTGGAAGGGCATGGCAATATTCCCTTTGTGGCTTCTGTTTCTGCACAACCACCCCCTCCTTTGAGTGTAGAAGCACAGTTAGAGAAGCAAAACACCGAAGTTCAAAACCTACTTCAAAAGGTTGAGAACTTATCATAATCTCTAACTGCCAATACCAAGTCCCTCACTGAAATGAAAGGTGTTCAGGTGTTTCTTGGCACTGAACTGACCAAAGTGGCTGGAAATGAGGGATTGGTGGCTGGGAAGCTTAATGAGTTGGTATTTGCTTGTAATCACATCAGTTCAGCCATAAGGGATGCCTTCAGACTGACCAAAATGGATGTGCAAGCCTCAGTTGTTGCAAACTTGACATCCAGTGTTGAATTAATGAAACAAGAGGTCATGGCAGTCGGGAAGGAGGTGAATGAGTTGGTAAAGAAGCCAAGTGTTGATCACAAAGAACTTGGTACTTCTATTGGTGGTGATGTATTTGAGAAGTTGAAATCTGAGCTCTCTCAGACTCTTGTTGCTCAGATCTCAATTTCAGTGGCTGAAAAGGTTGAAGAGAAGGTCAGATTAATGGTCTCTGAACTCACCAGGATACCAACAAGAAAGTGGATGAAGCTGTTGCAAAAGTAGAGAAATCTGTATCCACTCTTGATGAAACGGTGAAGAGCCAAAATAAGACACTTGATGAAATTCTGACCTTCCTCGAGAAAGAAACTGTTTTTGCTCCTCCTCCCCCTGCATCATTTACTGAAGAAGAGAGAAAGATGCTCAAAGATTTGAAAGAACATGAAGTACTGAACCTTAATTCATCTTTCAGATTAAGGGCTCAGTTTGCTTCTATGGCTAAAGGTATTGCTGATAGCATCGAGCAGCAGAGTTGGGAACCTCTGAAGGCCATGAAAACGGCCATTGATTTGTATGCAAAGATGCCTTCTGAGGTCCCCAAAGGGGGAAATGTGCCTATTGGTGCTCTCAAGTACTCAAGAAATAATAGAGGCAACCAAGAAGCAAACTGAAGTGCATCTGGTGGTGCTTCAGCTCAGGGGGAACAACTTCAGAAATCTGAAGTAAAGCAGGCAGAACCTGCTAAGAAAGATAAAGGAAAAGCCCCAGTTGTTGATGAACCCAAGAAGAAAAATGCCAAGGGTTCTGGGCTAGTTGTTGGTGAAAATGTTGATGAGCATGGTTATCCCTTGCATGATCTTGATGCTGATGGTGATAAATTGAAGGCTCTGCAGAGGCAAGTCTCCAATCAATACATCATGTGGAGGGAAAATAAAGATAGAGAAAGGGCTCAACACTTGTCAATGGGCACCTTGGATTTGGTTGATGCTGGAACTCTGAATCTTCCCTTGGAAAGATATCAGAAAATAAAGAATGATCCAAGAGTGCAGAAAGCCCTTGAAGAAATGGGTGCCTATGAATATGGAGTGCAATATTCTCCTCTGGAACAAAAGCTGGACCATCTCACTTTCAAATGTCCATTGAGGACTTGGTGAAAAATAGAGAAAAAGAGATGGCAATCAAAAAGAAAGAAATTCTGGCCGGCGTTCTGAAGGTTGAAAAAGAGTTGTCTAGGCCACCCATCAAGCCAAGAATGACTGGACCAAGATCATCAAGGAAAAATGTTCGTGATGCTGATCTGTCCACCTTCCAACCTATTTCTGAAAATGCTGCTGAGATCCAAAGAAAGCATGAGAAGGATCAATATGAGCATTACATGAAGCATCGATCTAATCCAGCCAAGATAGTTGATATGGAAGTAACAAAGGCTGATGGATTGAAGCTTTTTGATCTAATTGTCAAAAGGGAAGGAAGAGCAGCTGAAGAATATAATCAAGTTTCAGTTCACGAGTTTGGCATTTCAGAACACAGGGAGATGATCCAGGTATTGAAAGCAAAGCCCAAATCTGCTTTGAGTGGTGCATGGTTATCAAGAATACAACAAAAGATGCAGGCCAAAGTAGATATGGAGGGCAAATTATTTGGGCAAAACGATCAACCCTCTCAGAAAAGGAAAGCTACTGAAGCACCTTCTGGTTCAAAGCCTGCGAAGAAGTAGTTCCTTTTTCTGATTATCATTTACTTGTATTTTATTTTACATTTGTAACAAACATTTCAGTTTGTATATATATGTTGCAAATTGTAATCAATAAGTAGATGGTAAGTTTAAGTTAGAAAAATAACAAGAAAATTCTGAGGCATCAATGATCTATAAGATGTCCTTAGAAAATTTTTACAACTTAAACAAAAACTTGCTTTTCAGACTTACAAACATGTATAGATAGAAGTCTGAAATGCATGCACTATTTCAGAACAAATAGGGGGAATTTGTTGGGTCGAAAATCGACCAAGTATAATTTGTCCAGAAATAGTGGAAGTTCAGTGAAGATACTTGTACAGAATTCTGAACCTCTTCAGAATTAGTTCACTGAAGCTTCACTTCAGTTCAGATCAACATATCAGAATATCGTTCAGAATGAAGTCAAAGACTGAAGTCTGAAGAAAGAGAATCACCTCAGATGTGGAGCTCAGAAGATGATTCTATCTGATCGAAGACTGAAGCAATCTCAGTGTAAAGTACTTACAACACTTTACACTAATTACGAGGAAGCCTTTTTACTTTACATACCTTTACCCGGTTAATAGATTTGTCTATTAAAAGTACAAGGTTTAAAGTAAAAGGTTGGGAATAAAGTATGTAATGTCACATCAATTGACTTACATACTTTACCTTAAAAACATACATGTAAGGAATTAGGTTTAATTCCTTAAATGCTCCCAACCATATTTGTACGACCTAAAGTCCACATCAGCATGGACTTGGCCTATAAATATAAGGCTTCTCACAACTTGCAAAGTGCTTGAAACTTTGGCATTGCAACTTGTGAGATATACTCTAAGTAAACTTACGAGTATTTCCAAGTTATTAGATCACTTGTATTTCAGGATTGTTTAGATATTTACACTTGGGTGTTTATCTTTGTTCCGCAACAATCCTTGTATTTGTTTATACATCAATAAATCAAATACATTGAAAAGTACATCGTGTCTCAATGCTACATACTTGAATATATATATTATCTTTATATAGTTTCAGCACTTTAGTTCCTGCAATTTACTTTCAGTATTTTTATCTTATTGTTCATCCATATCTGGATCGTAATCTGAACTTGTCCTTCCAAGTTCATGTTTACTTGCCAGTCGGGTACTTAACTATCTTATATTTGGGACTCACACTTTTAATATTTACTGCTTTACTGTTTTATTGATTCATGGTCTTTACTTACTTAACATATAAGCTGAGTCTTTAAAACGTTTTAACAAAAGTTTGTAAAGATTGAATTAAGTTGTATTCACCCCTCTCTACAACTGTTCTGTGTACAATATACTTTGGTATATTGATACACCTTGGGATGTTTCAATATCTTTTTCAAAAATGATTTTAGGAAGTCGTTTTATATTTATTGGAAGATAGTGACATAATATTTTCTGGCATTAATATATATACACTACTTACACAATTTTTAAGTGCAACTAATACATCCATTCTTTAATAACACAATTTTTAAGTTTCACTAATACATCCATTCTTTAGTAACATAATTTCTAAGTGCCAGTAATACATCCATTATTCAGTAATACAAAATTTAAATGTCACTAATACATCCATTCTTTAGTAACACAATTTTTAAGTGCCACTAATACATCCATTCTTTAGTAACACAATTATTAAGTGCCAATAATATATCAATTATTTAGCAACACATGTACAAATGTCACTAAAAACCATCATATAGTGAAACATAAATATGTTACTAAAAATGTGTGCCACTAAAAAGAATTTTTTTTGTAGTGGGAGTAAGCCCGTAAGTAACAAACATAAACAAGAATAAAAATGAAAAGAAGAAACGTGGATGACACAATCAAAAGACGCCAACCAGCAGGTATAGTCCACCAACAGTTGCACACACAACCTCGGCTTCCACATATGTAGCAAAATTGGATTCCACATCTACACGTTTATATATATATATAAACAACAAAAAAAAAAACTATGTTAAGACCCTTTCGGGACATAGTAATCAATAAATATAGAACGAATTTTAGTGAATAGAGTAATTCACCCATTCACGTACATATATACCTGTAAAAGTAATAGCAACTATTTAAACTAAAAGACAACTGACCTAATAGCAACTATCTTTATATAGCACACTCCCTGTTCATATTATATCGGATCTCATTTCAGCTTTTTCCCTTTTGGTTGTGTCTGGTGTTTTGCAAAGATTTTTGTAAATAGTAACTGATGGTCGACGTGACTAAGGGGTTCCTAGACATTTACCTTTTTTTTTGTCTATGTGACGAGTTGCTATTTCATTTATGTCACACCTAGTGCCGGATTTTTCACAAAGATTTTTTTCTTTGTAATTTTTTTAATCATGTGTGTGATTCACTTTGCGAGTAAATTAATTATACGAGTTGACTCGTTTTGCGAGCCCAGTGCCAGAGCATGTGAGTCTATGTGATCACTACGATATTTGTTTTTTAATGAACCAATAACTGAACATGCAATCTCTAAAGAATTTTATTGAAAAGTGTTTTTCATTTTTTTTTGAACGACATTCTATTCTACTCCTACTCTTAAATTACACGTATGCCTGGAACCAGGACTTTCGAAAACCCCTATTAATCCACCCTCATAAATTGAAATGTGAGACTCGAACCCAGGTGGATCATCTCAAGATCAAAGATCTTACCAATGGATATAATTAACTTAAAAGTATGTTATAAGTGGTTATTTTACTTATATGAGAAAAGTGAGTATGGGGCTGTTATGCACTCAACTTGGGTGAAAAACCCCTCACATACCAATATTTTAATATTTTGAATAAATGTTTGGCCCCCATGATTTTTATGATTTAAAAAAAGGTATGTGAGGGGTCTTTCACCCAACTTAGGTGCCTAACAGCCTCATATTCTCTTCCCCTACTTATATATATGTGATTATATATATGCAGTTGCATTTTTACTTTCAATATTGGATATTATTACTTTGTTTTTTCTATAACAACACAATTAAATAAGTTTGGACTAACTTTCTGGTTCTTAAATGTATTCATATACATAAGTATATTATATAAAAAAATGTAATTCAATATTTGTGATCATCTAAAAACTAAAATTTTCATGAAAACTGGCCAAAACACACCGTGATCTGAATTTAACACAATGTGTTTTTAATTATTTTTAGAAACACATTGTGTTAAGTTCATATCACAGTGTGTTTGAACACTTTTCTATTTTCAAGCGCTATAAAAAACAAACTGTGATTTAAAGCTTAACACAATGTGTTTTTAGATTACACAATAAAATTTAAAAAACACAATTAAAACACATTGTGTTAAATTCATATCACAGTGTGTTTTAGTCAGTTTTCTAATTTTCACAAAAATTTTAGTTTTCATATGAACATTTCACTTTGATTTATATCTTCTAAGTTAACATAAACAAAATAAATACCTTAATAATCCCTTGTGTTAACACGGACCAAAATCTAGTCATTAAAAAACATAGAGCAATGATATGTTTTAATCTTAGTCCTTATAGGATTGAACTCTAATCAACTCTCAAATTTTAGTGTGCTATTGTATGTGTGTCATGGAGGAACTGAAGCAGAACAAATTACCTGCATTTAACTGCATTGCAACCACTGATGCGCTCAATGCAATGCCTACACACCGGACACCTTTGCCATTTATTCCGTTTCGAAACATGCTCAAAAGCGACGTCGTTTTCATCTTCAACCTCCACACAAGTAGAACCATCGTGCCATGGAACAATGCAACGGAAACAGTAAGGCTTTTTGCAATACGCACAAACACATCTCTTCAAATTTGTATCCCCGCACTCATTCAAAATTAACTCCCCGCACTTGATGTTTGGGCAGTAAACCCCATCAACCCTTAACACACTTGATTCACATAACACGTCGCACCATTTTTCAAACACTCGACGTGTGAGTTTGGGACGGCATGATAAGGGTTCGATAGAGTGTTGGCAAGTCATGGCAGGACATTTGATGTCAGACACTTTTTCCTCGAGTTTCACTTTTATATATTTGATGATACAATGGGTGCAAAAATGATGAGCGCAAAGATTGTTGTTGTTGAATTTGATGTTGGGGAGGCTGACGGGTTCAATGCAAATCTCGCAAGTGAACGTTTCATCTTCTTCTACTTGTGGGTTCTCTGCATCGTGATCTTGAGGGTTTTGTTGGGGTTTTTGAATTGTATTCCCCATTGAATTAAAATAATTAAATTGTGTTTGAAGAATTTGGGATGATAAAGAATAATTGAGTATTTATAGTCTTCAATTCGTATAATTATATTGACGGCCTATATTTTTGTTGTGACGAAGCTTTTACATATTATACTCGTATATTACGAGATTATTTTTCCACAATTTCAGATGTAGAATTATTTAAAAACTGCTTTTCTATTTCAATAGGATAAGTATATAATATAATGATAACAATAAACATAATGCTAACTTTTCATTAAAAAATCATGATAACAATTTAAAATAACATCTGGTTAACATTTCAACATGTTTAAAAAATTTTATTTTACTAGATTATATAACAAGGATAAATTCTAGCGTTCATCTAAATGTGAATAATTATCGGGACGAACAATTTCGGTTGTAACTGATATGGTTATTATGCCCGCTAATTATTACTGTATGAGTGATAATAAATAAATAAATAAATACCTTGA
>CM067171.1:83623712-83661364 GCA_034093135.1 Erigeron breviscapus | reverse complement strand
ATATCGGTGTTGGCATCTCTGATATGTTCATTTCTTCTCCAAATACTACCAAAGTAGTATTAGGTTTCACAAACTGGTAAGACTTTTTCGACCTTACATTTCTTTGGGCTTTCGAGGACGATACTTTTGCGGACTTTTTCTTACGACTATAAAGCTTGCAAATATAAGCCCATGAGTCTTCTACGTGCTTCTCAAACTCTGGTCCATGATTCAATATCGTATCAACCGGTTCCACCCTGTTCGAGGTTGAGACCTCATAATATGTGTCACCAATTGGATTGGGTATAGTGTGGGCGAGTCTGACATTGGACGTTTGCCTGGTGCCCTGTTACCCTCCTCAGAAGGTTCTGGTTGGAATGTTGGTTCGGGTTGGAATGTTGATTCCAACTGGAATATCGGTTCTGGTGTATCGAAAGACCAGCTTTGATGAAAAGGTTCTATTAGGTTAGAAGATGAGGCCCTATGATGAATTGCATCAATAGGATTTGAGAACAATGCACTGACATTTTCTATTGAGGGTTCTAGCTGTGATGTTGGTACTGTATTTTGGAGAAGCCAGTTTTGGCAAAAATCATCGATTGATGTTCCCCATTCACTAGTACCAATCATCTGGTTTTGCCATGCGTCCATGATTATATTGAGTTCTTCTTATCTACAATAAGTTTTGGTCAGACAATTGACATAACAAATACATAAGAAACATTATCAACAATATTATTCTGATTTAAAAACACATTCTGGACAACTTAAGATTTGATTTATAAAAATTTATAACAGATTCCAAATATTTCTATAAAATCCCTCTTGATTTCAAGAATTAGGAGTTCTGTCAGAGCTCGACCCTGACATGTTACTTCCCCCAGCAGCATCTCTTTTTCTTCTCTTAAGAGGTGGAATATTGGAATTTTCTTCTTCTTCTTCAGATGACATGGCAAAAATGGACTTCTCCCTTGAGAGAGATTATCTTCGTCTTGCTGAGCTAGGGCTCTTGCAAACTTTTCATCTTCTTTTATTGACGATTCACAAGGATAGATTCCTCCTCTGTTAAAAATTGAGATAAAATTCTTGCTAGTTTTTCATCTTCAGAAGTTTGTTTCTCAAAAAGGTGGACATCTTAGTCTACCATCGCCTTGTAATCTTCAAAGGAAATACCTAACATCACGGCCTCCTGCTTAATCCTTTTGACCCTATTTGTTTCAAGATCTTCAAGATCCTCTTGAGTCATTGGCCTTTTGCCTTTTGGATCGCTCGAAGAGGCACCGGAATTTTTCATTGTCTTATGATGAACAAACAAATATTAACTTTGGCGTAACGATATTGATTTATTAAACAAACATGAATTAAAAGTTAAATGAGTTACATAATATAAATAGATAGTATATGATTTAAGATGAGCTTACCAGAAAGAAAGTCGGAGATCTGTTAGAATACAAGCTGATTGTGAACGGAATAGCTTAAAACAAATTAGCAGATGAAGAACTAAGTGAATTAAAGAAAGATGGAATAAAGATTTAGTATGCATTTTCCTCAAGAAAACGCGTTTCTATTATAGAGGATGAAAAGGGAAATGTAACCTGAAAGAACAGACAGGTGTCCATAAACTACAGAAAATTTTAATCATTGCTACGGTAATTAGTAATTACCGAAATATATTTTTTTTAAAGATAAAATTTCTAAACTTTATCATCCCTTTAACCAAGGTTGAAAAGAGCTGAACAGTTTACTCAAAAGCGTATACTATGTCGAGAAAATCCTCAACTTAATTAATAGCTTAATGAATAGACCGTCTTCCACGCATCACTATTTTTCTTCACTGCTTCTTTTTCAAGAACCATATCAATTGCTAATTCATCTTTTTGAACCCTAGATGAATTTTTGATCCAAACTATTGTTTCAGGAGTGATCTAGGTAATATTTGTTTCTTTGACCCGTGGATCGCCTTTAATGATTGAATATTAAGAAAATGAGACAAATGTTATCAACAAAAATATGTCGACTTTTCCAACTGGATAACAGTAGTGTCTTGGTAAAAGAACTTCAAATTTGAAAATAGAATTATTTGAAAGGCTAAAATTATGATGGGCGATCAACGATTAAAATAGACAAATGAACTTGGTATAAAAATCTATCAAGGCAAATATGGGAAATTCTTTTAACTGGGGAATTTCCCTAATCGACAACAATCCCAAAAGAGATCCAAGAAAGTTGTATTTCATTATTCATACAATACGGGTGAAACTTGTTACATTATTAGCGGAAATACAACAATTAGGGATACAACATATTTAAAAACATACAAAGAAACCCAGGTGGTGACAAACAGTAAGGGAACCACGCCAAGAACGAACGCGACTAACCACTGAATAGCCTCATCCAATGGAAGTTGAGCCACAGTAATTAACCACACTATGATAATAATGTAGATTACGATTAGGAAAGGACTCAACATTTTCGATATTAGGTTTCGGGTTTTGGTTAGATTCTGAAGAAAGGAAAATGTTAAGTTGATATGGCATGGAGAAAGTATGCTAAGGTATTATTATATAGTCTAAAAAGGAGCCGTTTCTAACGGTCAAATATGGAAGATAAAGTGAATTTGAATTTTGTATAGTGTTTTAATCAGACTTACCTGTGTACGGACAGATCATCTATACCATAGATGTGTAAGTAGTCTATACTATATGTGTATAAATTATTGATTTCTTCATGAGTTCAAGTAGGATGTTATACATGCTAATTATAAATGCTAATCGTGTTGAGGATTGTGTGCAAGTTCATCCTACTCTGTTGAGAGTAGAAGGCATCAATTAGGGATGCGCCTTGTATCTTTCTGTTAATTATGTATGATTGTCTAATGTAGAATAGATACTTAGATGCCATGTCCTCTAATATCGATTTATTTTCATTGAGATAAAACGTAAATCAAGTTAAGTATAATTTTATTCGATACAATCTAGATTTCGAGGGCGAAATCCTTTTAACTGGGGAATAATGTAACAACTCGCAAAAATCTGAGTAAATATAAAATTTGATTAATTCAATATTTTCTGTAACAATTCAAGAGAACAAACTAGATACTTGAGTTCTTTTATATAATATATGTTGATATATATATATATTTTTCCAAACTATTTAACGTATGTGAAATTATTAGTTTTCACAGAAATACTTTGAAATAACTTATAAATTTGATAAAAGACGACTAATGAAGGATATAAAAATCATAAGGTATTATGTCTAAAGCCTTAATAAGATCAAATTTAAAGTTTGACAAAATAACGTCAACTATTTAGATTAAATCACGGGTTAAACATTTAGCAAACAATGATTATTAATTTAAACATATGTCGACATATATACTCAAATGATTAAGAACAGACAATTCATCCGTGAATGTCTTTTGGTCATATTTCCTTTTGGAACTACTCTATTATAAACACTCCATTTATGATTCGGCCAGCCACTACATTTGATATTATTCTTCAATCCAACTTATTATTATAATCCTTCTTACTTTCTCTCTTTTGTCTCTCAACCGTCGGCTCATGCAAAAATTATATATATATACATATATAAACACACATGTAGACATCAATATATATATAGCATAAGATATAGAAATTGATATATCTCACTCACCTTCACTTGGCTCCCTGCTCCATCTTTCTCGGCTGCCAAAGTCGTGTATATATGCAAAAATATATACACATACATATGTTAATGATCAACAAATCACCACGTACCATCTCCGGCTAGCTACAAAAACCGCCACAAACAACCACCTTTAGACATCACCATCGACTCCATAACACGTAAGGAAGGTAGCAGAAACATTGCCATTTGAATTGCTGCTGCTCGCTGCTTTGCTGTTGTTACTGATCACGACTGCTGCCTTGCTCGTAAACTGCTATTGCTAATCAATAATCCAGCACCACCTTTAAACACCATTACCAGCGAACTACTGCTACTCATATGTTACTGCTGCCCGTTATTCATCATCACTCGACCACCGAACCTACTGCTTGTTTTCATTACAAACCACCGGCCTACACCATCATTAAACCACGACCACCCTCGACGGCAACGGCTGATGCTACTTCTAGCTTTATGAACACCACCACCGTAAGTATATATATATATATATATATGTACGTAAGTATGTACATATAGATACGAGTATGTGTATGTGTGTGTAATATATATATATATATATATTTGTGTGTGTGTGTGTGTGTGTGTGCATGTATATATATATGTATAAAAGATTTATACAAACCAAGTATATACTTAACCGCCATTAACGACCGTTGTAAAATCTATTACAAAACAAGTCCAATTTCTGACGAGCGTTAAATCTATCACAAAACAGGTCCATTTTCTGACGACCGTTAATACCGTTAGATTTCTGACAGTTTCAGTCCTAAACCGTTAGATTTCTGACAGTTTCAGTCCTGAACCGTTAAACTGTTTGCAGTTTTAGTCCTTCATCCATCAGTTTCTTACTAAACTGATAATTCTATTAAAATGGGTTATTCTATACAGTTTCCTTTACCGAAGGCTAATACGTTTGGGATATTCGGGTACATTTCAGACTGTTACATACCTCTACTGTCTGACAGACATTTCAGGTGAGTTTTGTAAACCCTCCCTACTCAATTGAGATTCGGGCTGAAAAGTGTACATGTTTGTTTAACTGTTGATTGTTGATTTGATTGATTGTATGATTGAATTGTTGATGTGGACATGTTAGCGCATTGTTTACGATGTAAGTCGCACCGTTAGCGCATTGTTTACGATGTAAGTCGCACCGTTAGAGCATTATTCATTATATAAGTCGCACCGTTAGCGCATTATTCATTATATAAGTCGCACCGTTAGCGCATTGTTAAATTATTAACAATGTAAGACGCACCACTGTTAAACGTTGTTGATTGGATTTGATATGGAACGTTGTTGATTGTTATGGAACGTTATTGATTGTTATATGGAAACGTTGTTGTTAATGTTGACGGTTATCATCCCGACATACTTGTTTCCTGTTACTTGTCCCTACGAACTCACCAACTTTATGTTGACGCTCTTTAGTACACTTTTCAGGTAATCAGGTTAATCAGAGACAAAATGGATGATTATGTGCTTGCATTGCTAAGATTGGACTTGCTTTGGACTTTCTGGATCCGTGATCCTTATTTCCCTTTAACGGGTTATGCTTAGGATCAACTACTATCATTTAAACATTTCCATTTAATATTGATTGAGTGTGTATCTTTGATAGATGTTGATTATTGTATACATTTGAGTGAGTTTGTGGATTGTTTCAATCCTATGAATGCATATAGTTTGACTCTACATAATTTCCATGTCGTGTTGTGCTTTTCTAAGTGATACCCCATGATTCCGCCTTGTTGGGGTGTTACAGAATGTATTGAATTGTTCTTTGTAAGTTTGCATTTGTTTAGTTAAGCATCAATGGAAAAATGATCAATTTTATGTCAAGATTATAATGTAAGATTAATTTGATACATTATTTTGGTGACATGTTTGTACGGATGATTTATGGTAAGATTGCATTTTCAAGCAGATACAAGTTTCAGGTAACGAGTATCTACAGGTTTATGTTTTCTGGAAATTTTGTAATTTTTCTTTATTAGTTTTCTGGAAAAATTGACAAAATTTGAAGTGTGCAGCTCGCGTGATTTAAAATTCTTCGCCGTGCTGACGTCAGCAGCCTCGCGCTGACGTCAGCGTGAAGCCCACGAACTTAGTGTTCGGCCTGGCCCACGAAGGATTCGAATATATATGGGTTTTACTTTTTATTTTTACTTTTATTCGAAATTTAACCCTAAAAAATCACCACACGAACTCTCTCCTCGCGCGCACTGTTCATCCGACCTAATTCGATCGATTTCATCCTTTTTCGTGTTTTTAATCCAGATTTGTTAGTATAATTCTAATCTAGGATAGTTTATTGATGTTATTAACTTGAAAATCATCGATTACAAGTCGTTATAATGCCCAATTTTTTATTTTCTCTTCGCGTGAACAGTAACTTGGACGAATTGAATTTTAGATCTTCAATTTCTGATGATTTGAACTAAAATTGGACTTAAAATTGGATTAAGTGATGTTATTACACTTTAAATCTAACTAAAGTTTGAATTTACATGTGCAAAATCAAGATTAATTGAAGTTCTATGTCACGGTCACTATTCACACGAAGAACACGAAGAACACGAAGTGCACTTCGTGTTCATAGAAATGATTTAGATTTCAGATTTCTGGGCATGAAATTCTATGAAACAAGTCCAAGTTGATAATAATTGATTTTAATCGATTTTTATCGAATGGAGATGTTTTTTCGAAGGTCAGCCCGTGCTGACGTCATCACGAAGAGGTTTTACCTCGTGCTGACGTCACCACGAAGCAGACTTGTATTTTTGAAAATTTTTAATTTTTGTTTTTCTTTTCGTTTTTTTTGTGCAGGTATGGCTGGACAAGGTACTGCTGCTCGTGTGTTCGTCAAGGAGCATAATGCTGCTATCGATATTAGCATTACTCAGCAGGGATGTACACCAGAGTATCACGGTGTCATGCATTATCTGGCACGATCTCGTATTCGCTATGCTTTGACCGAGAATCCTCCGTTGGTCATAAGTCTTATTCGTCAGTTTTGGAACTCTGCTCGACCAGTGCAATTGGGTGTTCATACTGCGATTCGCACTACTGTTGAGGGAAGGAATATTGAGTTCACTGCTGGAGACTTAAGGACTATTTTGGACTTAGGTGAGGTTGATGGAGCAAGGTCCTACAGAGTTTGAAGAAAGCTTTTGTGACGGTGCTATCAGGCGTATGGGATATGTTGGTGCTATTACACATCCTTATCGCAAGAATCGTATTCGAGGCAAATGGAGATTACTTGCCTACTACCTATTGAGGTCCATTAGTCATCGGAGTTCAGGTCATGATCAGATGAATATACAGACTGCTTCTCAGCTAGTTGCTTTAGTGCTGAATAAGCCTTACAGCTTTTCTCAGTACATTTTTGACAGCTTTATCAGGCAGTTGAGATCATATGGAAACGATAAGAAATTCTATTTGTTTCCAAGATTTGTGATGATTATCATTAGGTATAGGGCAGCTGAAATACCTTTGGTTGGTGAGACGTTTAGTTTGGGTCGTCTTACTCATAGAGTGTTTGAGGATATGATGAGACATTTGAGAGGTGATGGTGTACCTAATGATGTTGATAATCCACCTCTATTCGGACACTTAATCAATCCTGATTATGTTGCTCTAAGACAAGGTTGGGAAGATGATGTTCCTGTTGCTGCTGCTGCTGATGATGATGTTGAGGTTCACGATAATCCTCAAGAAGAAAGAGTTGATCAGTTTGAGGGACTTAATGATGTTCCTTTGTTTACTGGTGATCTGGAGAATGATCCAGAGTTTGATGCTCTTGCAGAGGATATTGATGATCCTGTAAATCTTGTGCCACCAACTACTGGAGTTGCTACTTCTACCTCTGCTCCAGTTGGTGATGTTGCTGGTCCGTCTGAATCACTTACTGTTAATGCTGCTGATGATTCAGAGACAGATACTGAAGATGAAGCTAGACCACTGAAGAGAAGACGTGGACAAGGAAAAGGGATTGACGATGTTGAAGATTACAAGCCCTCTTCAGTGACCTCAGTCTGAAGTTGATAGAGATTATGATGGAATATCAAGCTGCTATGGAGAGATCTCATGCACCTATTTCGGGTGATGCTCCATCAGTTGCTGCTCTAAGAGCTTCTGTTACTGATGTTCCGGTTTCGGTGTCTACTACTTCTGTTGGTACTTCTGTTGGTGAGAAGAGACCGAGAACCAAGTTCACATATCGTTTAGATGGTTCTCATGCTAGAGTTGTCACTGAGGCTACGACTGTTACGACTACTAGAGCTCCAGAGTCGTCAGTTCGTCAAGAGCCACAGTTCCTGCTCCTAGGCCTTGTTCTACTCCAGTTCAGGCGTTAGTTCCTGTTGCTACAGTGATGGATCGTCTGTTGGCACCACTTCAAAGACCTCAAATGCCTCCATCGGGAACTTTTAATGCTCGTATGCCCTCTTTTGAGACTACGATGCCACCGCCTGCTTCTACTTCTAACATTGCTTCTACTTCTGGTTCAGCTTTGCCAGTTCAGGTTCAGTTGAGTCAGATAGTTCTCAGAACAGGTTGTTAGAGTTGAGAGTCACAGCGTTGGAGAACCAGTTGAACCTCCAAGCTGCTAAACATCAGGAAGAGATGGACATTATGACTGCTCTTGTTCATTCTCTTGTAGATAAACTTGATCGATTCTTGTCTCAAGGGGGAGATAAAGATGGTTGTAAGGATGGTGAGCTAGCAAAGAAGCGAAGAGATGATGATCATGATGATCAAGATCCAGCTCAAGGTCCTACTCAAGATCAACCTCAAGATATTGGTGAGCCAGAGAATCAGGTCAAGATCAAGATGTTGGTGAGCCAGAGAATCGAGATCAAGATGTTGATGCTTGCTAGATTATGGCTTCAGAGACTGCAGAAATTCAGGGGGAGTCGCAAGACAAAGAGAGTCAGAGATTGCTGGTACAGCTGGTGCTAGTACATCTGGGACTCAGAAACACAAAGGCAAAGGTGTGATGATGGCTCCTGATGCAGATCCTGATGATCCATACAACTCGTCAGATGAGGAAGATTCCAATTCAGGTAAATCCGATTCTAATCATTCTAAGAGTCCTAATTATCACAATCATCGTAGTGTGAGATCAGAACAAGAAAGATTAGAAAGGGAGATTGCAGAAAAATTTATGAATGATCCTCATAATATAGTTGAAGAAGAATCTAGAGTTTGGCAAAATCTTAGTATAGAAGTCAATCAAGCTAATATTGATATTGGTAGTGATCAATGGTCAGAGTCAGATCGTTATTGGAGAGAGAGGAGACGACAAAGGATTCTGAATCAATTGTCATCTGGCTCTGAATCTAGTTCCGATGAGACTGAAGACTCAGATTATAGACCTTAATGTTAATGATTTTTGTACTTAAGTTAAAATAGATAAAGATTATAAGATAAATATTGATGTAATTGTTACATTATATTTATGGTATAATATTATTTATTTTATCTTGTTTTATGTATTTATACTTGTTTTATTTTAAGTCTTAACATATTTTATGTTCTTTATCTTTGTATGTTTGAAATTTTTATTGCAGATAAGCTTCAAATAGGTGCTTTGGATGATCTTGATGATATTGATGATTTAGACAGTATCATAGATGAAGATTTGGAAGAAGGAGAAATTATTATTCCTAGATCAGCATGGCAAAGGTTGATGGAGAAACCTTATGATTTTGACCGTGTCTTTAATTATGAAAGAGACGTACCGGTTGAACCAGTTGCTGAAGAGGAACATTTCATACTTAATCCAGTCAGAGATAGTCCAGATGATCCAAGAAATGCTGCAAAGTTAATTTCAAGGTTTTTGCAAAGATAATAGATGAAGGACATGAAAATATTTTTGATCTATGCTGGGAGATAGATGCTACGCGAGAGTTTAATATTAGAGGTTTTAATATTCCTCCGGCGCAGCATGACCCTGAGTTTATTATTGATCGAAGGGTTCCAGAGTATAGAAGTCGTGCTTTTCCTTTTTCGCGTGAACAGTAACCAGGACGAAGTGACTTTTTGATCTTAAATTTCTGATGATTTGGACTAAAATTGGACTTAAAATTGGATTAAGTGATGTTATTACACTTAAATCTAACAAAAGTTTGATTAACAAGTCTAAAATCAAGATTAATTGAAGTTTATGTCACGGTCACTATTCACACAAGAACAAGAAGAACACGAAGTCTTCGTGTTCATGAAATATGATTTATTTCGATTTCTGGGCATGAAATCTATGATAAACAAGTCCAAGTTGATAAATATCATCGATTTTAATCGATTTATTATCGAATGGAGATGTTTTTCTGGTTTGAAGGTCAGTTCGTGCTGACGTCATCACGAAGAGGTTTTAACCTCGTGCTGACGTCACCACGAAGCAGACTTGTAATTTTTGAAAATTTTTAATTTTTTTGTTTTTCTTTTCGTTTCTTTTGTGCAGGTATGGCTGGACAAGGTGATGCTGCTCGTGTGTTCGTCAAGGAGCATAATGCTGCTATCGATATCAGCATTACTCAGCAGGGATGTACACCAGAGTATCACGGTGTCATGCATTATCTGGCACGATCTCGTATTCGCTATGCTTTGACCGAGAATCCTCCGTTGGTCATAAGTCTTATTCGTCAGTTTTGGAACTCTGCTCGACCAGTGCAATTGGGTGTTCATACTGCGATTCGCACTACTGTTGAGGGAAGGAATATTGAGTTCACTGCTGGAGACTTAAGGACTATTTTGGACTTAGGTGAGGTTGACATGGAGCAAGGTCCTACAGAGTTTGAAGAAAGCTTCGGTGACGGTGCTATAAGGCGTATGGGATATGTTGGTGCTATTACACATCCTTTATCGCAAGAATCGTATTCGAGGCAAATGGAGATTACTTGCCTACTACCTATTGAGGTCCATTAGTCATCGGAGTTCAGGTCATGATCAGATGAATATACAGACTGCTTCTCAGCTAGTTGCTTTGGTGCTGAATAAGCCTTACAGCTTTTCTCAGTACATTTTTGACAGCTTTATCAGGCAGTTGAGATCATATGGAAACGATAAGAAATTCTATTTGTTTCCAAGATTTGTGATGATTATCATTAGGTATAGGGCAGCTGAAATACCTTTGGTTGGTGAGACGTTTAGTTTGGGTCGTCTTACTCATAGAGTGTTTGAGGATATGATGAGACATTTGAGAGGTGATGGTGTACCTCATGATGTTGATAATCCACCTCTATTCGGACACTTAATCAATCCTGATTATGTTGCTCCAAGACATGGTTGGGAAGATGATGTTCCTGTTGCTGCTGCTGCTATGTGATGATGTTGAGGTTCACGATAATCCTCAAGAAGAAAGAGTTGATCAGTTTGAGGGACTTAATGATGTTCCTTTGTTTACTGGTGATCTGGAGAATGATCCAGAGTTTGATGCTCTTGCAGAGGATATTGATGATCCTGTAAATCTTGTGCCACCAACTACTGGAGTTGCTACTTCTACCTCTGCTCCAGTTGGTGATGATGTTGGTCTGACTGAATCACATGTTGTTACTGTTAATGCTGGTGATGATTTAGAAACGGAAGATGAAGATGAAGCTAGACCACTGAAGAGAAGACGTGGACAAGGGAAAGGGATTGACGCTGTTGAGAGATTACAAGCCCTTCAGCGACCTCAGTCTGAAGTTGATAGAGATTATGCAACATATCAAGCTGCTATGGAGAGATCTCATGCACCTATTTCGGGTGATGCTCCATCAGTTGCTGCTCTAAGAGCTTCTGTTACTGATGTTCCGGTTTCGGTGTCTACTACTTCTGTTGGTACTTCTGTTGGTGAGAAGAGACCTCGAACCAAGTTCGGGATTAATGTAGTGGTTCTCATGCTAGAGTTGTCACTAAGGCTACGACTGTTACGACTACTAGAGCTCCAGAGTCGTCAGTTCGTCAGGAGCCAGAGCCGATAGTTCCTGCTCCTAGGCCTTTCTACTCAGTTCAGGCGTTAGTTCCTGTTGCTACAGTGATAGATCCTTGTTGGCACCATTTCAAAGGCCTCAGATGCTCCATCCAGGGAACTTTTAATGCTCGTATGCCCTTCGTTTGAGACTACGATGCCACCACCTGCTTCTACTTCTAACATTGCTTCTACTTCTTTGCTCCTTCTGTTCAGCTTTGCCAGTTCAGATTCAGTTGAGTCAGATAGTGTCTCAGAAACAGGTTGTTAGAGTTGAGAGTGACAGCTTTGGAGAACCAGTTACAACTCCAAGTTGCTAAACATCAAGAAGAGATGGACTTAATGACAACTCTTGTTCATTCTCTTGGTTCGAGACTTGACCAATTCTTGGCTCAAGGGGGAGATAAAGATGGTTGTAAGGATGGTGAGCTAGCAAATAAGCGAAGAGATGATGATCATGATGATCAAGATCCAGCTCAAGGTCCTACTCAAGATCAACCTCAAGATATTGGTGAGCCAGAGAATCAAGGTCAACCTCAAGATATTGGTGAGCCAGAGAATCGAGGTCAAGATGTTGATGTTGCTGCTGATGTAATGGATTCAGAGACTGCTGAAATTCAGGGGGAGTCGCCAAGACAAAGAGAGTCAGAGATTGCTGGTATAGCTGGTGCTAGTACATCTGGGACTCAAAAACACAAAGGAAAAGGTGTGATGATGGCTCCTGATGCAGATCCTGATGATTCATTCAACTCAGAAGATGAGGAAGATTCCAATTCAGGTAAATCCTGATTCTAATATCTAAATTTTAGAATAGAATTAGAGCTTTTGTGTGTGTAAGTGTGTGTGTCAATGGAGGTTTCTAGAGAGAGAAAGTAGAGAGAGAGTAGAGAGATGTCAGGGAAAGATTGGATTGTATTATGGGTGAAAGGTTACAATTAACATAATGGAGGGGGTTTATATACATATGATCTATTTACACTATGCCCCCTTCCATTGTAACAAGTTTACAATATAGGTACAAATTAACATAAGGTACACAAATCAACTACTATATTTATATTTCTAACAATCTCCCCCTTAGTAGTGATTTGTGAAAAATATCCAGTCTTTGTCTTTCTTTAAGCTCTTGTATTCGGTCTATCTTTGTTTGGATGCCAGAACCAATTTTCTCCTTCGGGTCTGTCATCTGGAACAAACATGTTTGCTTCATAGTTTCTTGGTGGAATGTTTTGTGGACCTGGACGATGACCGGGCTCGTACTTGATCCAACAACCTCCTCTTCGACGTACGACGTACTTAGACTTCTGAACATTCTTTGCTTCTCTCATCATTCTAATGCTGTCTCTGTACTCGAGTCTTTGATTAATCTTGGAGATTGCTTTATCAAACACTTCCTTTTTCTTTTCATCTTGCTCGTCTTCTTGCAGGCACAACAACACATTCTTACAAAACTCCAAAGTTCCATCAGAATAAGAAGCAAGTTCATCCATGCGAATGAAAATCTTCTTCTTTCTGCTATTCAAAAAGACAACACCGAAGGATGGTTCTTCTATGATATGACCAATACTTAGCTGTTCAATATCTGCGGTGTATAGACTTTGATCTGGATACGGCACATTAATCTTCCTCTTCACAACTTCAAATCCTATTTGAAAATTCCAATGAAGCGTACTGAATGCAGCTTGACATATATCTTTTAACAGCTTCAAAGGCAATAACATCTTCACGGTATCGCTGCATTGCATTCAAGAAATGATTGTATAGGAAGATAATGTCATCAACGGGCAGCAGCTTGAATTGTGTTTCAGTAAATCTGTAGCTCTTGCCATTATCTCTTTTGACATGGAAACTTGGGATTGAGATAGTATTCCTTTTAACCAAAATAACTCTGACCAGCACCAAGATCTTGTGATTTCTTTGTTCTTCAAGGAGCTTGGGATTATATTGCTTGGTGAGTTTAAGAAGCTCTTTGTATTCTTCAACTTGTCTAGCTTCCTTAAACTTATACATCGAATCCAACTCTGGTCTTCTGGTCTTGGTGTAACTTTGGTAGCTCCACAAAATATCGAAAAAGCTCTTTCTTCCAAAAATCTAGACTTCTTGGCTGCCTCCTTTGGCTTAACACCCAGCGCAACCATTCTTTCTTTATCCCTCAAGAAGTATCCCCGATTAATGAATCTCCTTTGTTCTTCAGTTAATTCTGTTGGAAAATAATCAGGGAGAACTTCCTCGGATACGATTGCTTCTTTCAACACTTGTTTATATGTTGATTTCTTGAAGTTCTGAGATGTAGCCTCAGGAGTCTTTCTCAATTCATCAAAGCTATTGAAGTCTTCAAAGGTATAGTGTTGAGGAGTAGTGAAACCCTGAGTAGAAGATTCTCCAACTTCTTTTCTGCTCGACGAACCTGTTTCAAAATAATCAAGATCTGGGAAGTCTTCAAACACAGGTTCCTCAACAGCTTCTACGTTTATTGGAGTTCCAACTATTTCTGGCTCATCCAAGGTTACATTGTCTTTTGCAGCCTCAATGTCTGCTTCTCCCTCAGCATATTCAACTATCTCATTTTCAATCACATACCCTTCATCTTCATTTTCAACAACATTTTCATTTTCTTCATCATCAGAATCATCTCCAAACACTTCATTGAATTTTCTTTTTATTTCATCAATTCTTGCTATCTCCTCTGGGTCATCTTCATTGTTTCTTTCATTAAATCTTTCATTGAAAGCTTTAACCATTTTGTCAACTTCTCTTTGAGTTTCATCATTAAGTTCTTTCCATCTTTGATCAGATCTAGCTCTAACAGCAGCTAATCTTTCAATTTCTGCCTGATCCTCTTCAATCACATCTTGGTTACTGCCTTCAGCTCTTTCTTCCATCACCACATCTCCAACATTCACATCAACACTTGCCGAGGTATTTCCAATATTCGTTTGACCTTCTCCTTGGTTCTCCCCCTCGGGGTGATCATCAGAATCAGGATCATCCCGTCGAGAAGTAACCGAGGCCGGTCGGCAAGACTCTAACGCCAACAATCTTAATTCAAATGCAGCTAGTTTAGCATCATACTCCGCCTTTTGTTTTTGAACTTGTTCTTGTAAAGCTTTAACTCTTCTTTCATTTTCAAGTTCCCTTTCTCTAACTTCTAAGGCATTTAATACTCCCCTTTCAGTCATGGTCAACAAATCACCCTCAGACCTTAAGATATTCAATAACACTTCACATGCTTGATCTTTGGTTGGATTTGTTGAGGTTGATGATATGTTAATGGGTGTTGGTGTTCTTTGTGTTTGTGTTGGAAGTGGAGGAACCAACCCAGAGGTTGTTTGCACACTTGTGGTGTGACCTAAATTCAGCGATGCTGATTCAGGATTTCCTGCGGATCCTCGGGTTATACCCTCACCAGCAGTTTCGGATTCAGTGGCTTTGCAACCAGAATCGGGTTGTGTCCTAGACTGTGATAAATCACTGTCCGGGACTTGTTGTTGGGTACCCAGTTTTTTTTTTTTGTTTTATTTTGGTTTTTTTTTTTTTTTTTTTTTTTTTTTTTTTTTTTTTTTTTTTTTTTTTTTTTTTTTTTTTTTTTTCATCTTTCTTTTTTTTTTTTTTTTTTTTTTTTTTTTTTTTTTTTTTTTTTTTTTTTTTTTTGTTTGTTGTTGGGTAACACCTCTAACAACACCGGGGTCACCGAGAATGCCCGTTAATACAGTCTCAGGTTGATCCTGAGGAACAGCAGTGTCACCTTGGCGTTCATACTGCTCCCCAGTCTCGGTTTGAGAACTGTTACCTGCGGCTAAAGCTGGCATGATGTTAGCTAAGGCAGGATTTCCAAGCTGTCCTCGAGGGTCACACAAAGTGGGTCCCTCTCCGCTTGTTCCGGCACCAGTACTCAACTGGGCTTGTGAATCCGTGTGCCTAGGAGATCTAGACTCTTGTGCACGAACTGAAGGCGAGAGGTGGGGCTGGTCCTCTCTATTTTCAACACTCTCATCCTCCAAATGAGGAGAGTGTGGTGAACGTGGCTGTTCCCCGTGCATTTGTGAGACTAACTCCTATTGTGAGGAGTCAGAATGGCGAGGAGAATTCGGTGCAAGCGAGAATGGGGAGTTCTCGACTTCTACCCTAGGGTTGACATCCCGGTTAGACTCATTGGTTTCAACTATCGGAGGGCCAATGTTTTCTTTATGCCCTTGTCCTAACCCGGACCTCTCAACCTCTCTGGTATTTTCAACTCCTCCCTCAGTCCCGCCTTGTTCCTCCAGCACAACATCATCTCCAGTGCTAACATGCTCAGTTTCCAACTCAGATACAACATTATGAATTACTTCAGTTACTTGTTCAACATCAAATTCAGCTGAGGCACCAGGTTGTTCATTCACATCTGCAGTTTGAGATTCATAACTTTGTCTGGCAGATTTAGACGACTTATGTTTTCTTTTGGATTTCTTTTTCTTTGAGGCCTGCTTCAGTACACTTCTAGCAGCCATTTTAAGTCGTCTACCTGGTGGTGGAGTTGGTTCTTCAGGTAGTGCTGAAGCAAGTGGTGTGGGATTAAGTACCGGTGATAAACGAGGTGGTGTTAGAGTTGGTGGATTAGGTGAAACAACGGATGGTATAGGTGTAGATTGCGAAGGTGAAGATTGCGAAAAGTGAACGGTTGGTGTAGATTGTGTTGATGGTGTAGGTTGAGAAACAGGTGAAGAAACAGGTTCAGGTGTTACAACATCTTGTTCAAACATAACTCGTTTTGATTTTCTTTTCCTCTGCCCAGAAGTCCCCTCACCACTATCCCCTCTTTTTCTTTTAGTTAACCTAGGACCCTCACTTGGCGACCTATGCTCAGCTTGGGTAGGAGTCTGTCGGCTTTCAGACCCCATTGCTGAGACTAACCACTCGAGATAAGCCCTAAGATGAGGACTCTGAGCAGGAACCAGATTTATCAGGAATGGTGGAATTGGAAAAGGTCTTACAGTTTCACAACTTGTGCCTCTCAAGTTGGATTTATACATTGCAATCACACACTTGAAGCTGTTCTCCAATTTTGGAATTTCTTCTGCATTATCAAGAACATCTTCGATAATCAGTGTGAAGAATCTGATAAAGGGAATATATTTTCTGTCTTGTTTATCCTTTCCCTTGACAACTTGAATCATCTTTTTCCATATTATCGCCGCAAAGTCACACTGCACATTGTGAGTGACTGCATAATAAATTGATAAGGAATCCTTCGTCATGAGATCAATTCCTTTCTGTGATGGCATCAAACAGGTGGTTAAACTTTATGTACTTTTACCCGGATAATAAGCCTTGTCTTATTATTTAAGTAATATAAAGTACATAAAGGTGGTTATGTAAAGTTGCTTTAACGTGCAACTTTACACTGCTTTTTAAGGAATTAAATGCTATTCCTTAAATGCTCCAACCACATTTGTACGGCTAAAGTTAACATCCCAATGTTAACTTTGCCTATAAATACAAGTCATTGCACAACAAGAATATAAGTGAATTCACACAGTGAAAAACATACAAACACTTCACTTTGCAAACCTGCAATATTCTTGGTGAACTTGTGCAATCTTCTCTCAATCGCTAAAAGGAACATTTCACAACTTTAAGTGTTTCGATTGTAGTGAGAAATTCCGAGTGTAGATCAATTGTATTTCATAGGTTGTTAGGATATTTACATTCGTGTATTATCTTGGTTCCGCATCAACCTTGTAATTTGTTTACTATCAATAAATAAATTACACATTGAAAACTACATATTATCTCATCAAGTTATTTACAAGTTATTTGTATTATTGCATTGTTCTTTACTTATTGTCATTTGTATAAGTAATCTATCTAGAACTTGGTATATACACACTGCAACTAGTCGTCTCCAGTTCAGTGCATATATTGCAAAGTAACTCCACCATCGACATAGAGGTGTCTTCAGTAGTACCATCTAACGAGTTGGGACTAACAGTTCTCTCATTTTTAATATATATGCAAAACATTGTCTATGTGTAATAAATGTATTTCTTAAATGTTGGTATACTGTGTTATTTTTCTGTGTTTGAAATGTATTTTCTGGTCAATACTTGGTCAGTTTGTTTTTAACAGAAAAATAATAAATTCCCAAGATGGCCATGTTCAACGAAGGAGATTCAATGAAAATGCAAGCCAATCAAGCACTACACATTCCATTTGCTTGCAAATTCCCGATCATTCCAGAGATTCTACAATTGGATTTCCTGTACTTGAAGAATACGAAGAACTCCCATCAGTTGAAGAAATGTTGGCTGGAGTTCATTCGTTAGGTTATGACGGAGAGTTGGCAACGATGAGAGATTTTAGAAGGAGTAATGTAGCAACTCTCTAGCATACGATGTACAATGTTTTAACCACCTGTTTGATGCCATCACAGAAAGGAATTGATCTCATGACGAAGGATTCCTTATCAATTTATTATGCAGTCACTCACAATGTGCAGTGTGACTTTGCGGCGATAATATGGAAAAAGATGATTCAAGTTGTCAAGGGAAAGGATAAACAAGACAGAAAATATATTCCCTTTATCAGATTCTTCACACTGATTATCGAAGATGTTCTTGATAATGCAGAAGAAATTCCAAAATTGGAGAACAGCTTCAAGTGTGTGATTGCAATGTATAAATCCAACTTGAGAGGCACAAGTTGTGAAACTGTAAGACCTTTTCCAATTCCACCATTCCTGATAAATCTGGTTCCTGCTCAGAGTCCTCATCTTAGGGCTTATCTCGAGTGGTTAGTCTCAGCAATTGGGTCTGAAAGCCGACAGACTCCTACCCAAGCTGATTGCTAAAACCTTTAATAGGTTTAAGCATAAATCTAAAAGATTTAATGGACCCAATAATGCTTCCAGCTCCAGCTCTCTGGATAAAACCAATCTTACCTGCTATAAGTGTGGTAAGAAAGGTCACTTTATGAAGGAATGCAGATCTAGTCAGTTGAACAACCAAACTGGCCCCTCTGTCCCCAATTTCAATCGGCCTGATGATAGCTACAAAGCTAAATACAAAAAGCTTAAGGCCCAGATTGCCCTCCTGTCCATGGCAAAGGAAAAAGACCAGTGCTTAATTGCACAAACTGAGGGAAAATGGGAGTACTCTGATGACTCATCTGATGATGAAGAAGAGGAAAGGGACATGTGTTTCATGGCTTTGGAAGATCAACAGCAGCAACACGTGGCAAAAGAAGATGTCATCACTGGAAGATGGGTGGACATCATTCTTAAGAAGGTATGTGATTATGATCACCAGGTTGACCCTGAACTGAAACTGGACCTGGCTGAATCATTAAGTGGTGACTTGGCCTTTGTTGAAACTGTTCGAGCTGATAGTGAAAGATATCTTGACACTATCCTAGTTGAACTGAACATCGTTAAGCCACAACTTAATGATTTACAAAGTGTCCAGTTGGCTCTCAAGGAGTCAGTTTTAAATATTGAGGCTTTAGAACTTGATAATCAAAAACTTTCTTATGATTTTGAAAAAGCACAAAAGATTATCAAGTCCTGGGTAAAAGCATCTGGCAAAAACTATGATGCATTTTCAAGAACAATCGATGCCCAGAAAAATGCATGGAAATCTGAAGATCTGGAGATGGCTGCTCTTATACCAGATCTTCATGCATTGCCTCCAGCTCTCCAGGTTGAAACACCTTATGATCAACCTGAAGCTGTTGAAACTGAAACCATTGAGACCTCCCCCATTGAGGTTAAAACTGGAGCCAAACAGGCTAAAGCTCCAGTCAAAAAGGCCACTGGTAACAAGCCTTTACCTCATAAGTCTAAGGTGCCCAAGACCCGACAGACTGAAGCACCAGTTGAACCAAGGTCCACGGTTCAACTGCCTGATCAAAATAATGTTTTGGTTAATCTGGAAAGGCAACTCCAACTTTTGTCTCGGCAGGTTCAGAGTTGCACTGCCCGGATTAACAATCTGGAAGGAGGTTCATTACCTCCAGTTTTCAAACAAAATGTTAATCCACTCCCTCTTTACCTAAACAAAAGAATGTTCCTTCTGGAACAAAATCTGGTAAAAGTAAGGTGAGTAAGTATCAAATACCAATTGTTTTTACTCCTGCACCTGAAGCTGGTGAAAAAGCTTCAGATGTAGCCTCCAGTTCCACATCTCAACAATCAACTGTGGCTTCTGTAGAGAAGTCCAGTGGACCCATCAAGAAAAGATGGGTTCACAAAAAGAACTAATGATTTTGTGTGTGTGTAGGGCGATCGAAAGAAGAATATCTGGTATCTGGACAGCGCTGCTGGCAGGACTATGACCGGATGTAAGCCCCTACTGGAAGAGTTCACTGTCCAAGATGGACCGACAGTGACATTTGGTAACGATCAATCTGGAAAGACTGAAGGATATGGTGTGCTCAATAATGGACAAGTCGAATTCAAAAGAGTTGCATTTGTGAATGGTTTGAAATACAACCTGATCAGTGTAAGCCAACTTTGCGATGATGGCTTCAGGGTATTGTTCGATATTGCTCAAGGCACCATATTTAACAAGGATTGGAAAGTGGTGATGATTGCACCAAGAAAAGGAAATGTGTACATCATGGATATGGAACCTGCTCCAAAAGAGCAATGTTTCTATACCAAGGCTGATGAGGACACCAACTGGCTATGGCATAAGAGGTTATCCCACCTTAATTTCAAGAACATTAACAAGTTGTCTCGCAAGCAACTGGTTGATGGGATACCTCAGATTTCTTTCAATAAGGAAAAACCATGTCCATTTGAAAGTTCCTTAGGATCGATCGATTCGCGATTCCTACGACTATGTAAGTGCGGAATCCAAACATAATCGTTATTGAGGTAATTGAATGAAACAAACACATATAAACACGAAATCAATTATGAACAGGAGATATAAATCTGATTCCTTTATCATTAGTCGAATGATTACAATGAATAAATCTGTTTACAATACATCTACGATGATTACGGATTACAATCAACGAGACGACTCTTGATAATCGAATAATATGGGCGGCATCTCGAGGTATAGATCTCTACCTCGAGAACCTAGTGAATGAAATCTGTTGCAACTAAAATCATTAACCTAAAACCGAAACCTAAGATCTCTATTTATAGGCTACAAAACGGGCTGGGCTTCAAAACTCCTGGGCTTCCAAACACGTGCTACAGTAACACGTGTTTAGTCAAACTCGTGTTACTGTTCACACGAGTTTGGTCTAAACTCGTGGCCTCCACACGAGTTTGGTCTTAACTCGTGGTCAATCAACACGTGTTTGACCTAAACTCGTGGTCAACACATCTAGCAAAACAGCCCATTAATTGAGATGCATCGGACACAAAATGTGCACCAGAACGTGCACTTACAGTCTCTCCCCTTGACCGATGCACTCAATTCATTCACCGATAATCATTAGCAATCGAAAACCTGCAAAAGCAAACTCCCCCTTAACTAATGATACCGGGTCTTCTTTTGTTGAGACTCGATCTTCTGACACAACATTCTGATCTTCAAACTCCAAAATCTCTTTATCTCTGTGACAACCAACTAACCTAACACTTCTCATTGTAGTTCTCCCCCTCAACAGTAACCATCTCCGAATTAAACATATGCAATCTTCTTCCTGCTTGGAACTTTGCTCGAGACATTCCTCGACTTGCTTAACCGGCATATAATAGAGAAGTTGAATTTCCAACAATCAGCATCAAATCAATCAGCTCTCACAAAAATAAGAAACTCTGTAGCTTGAATCACAAACTGCAGTACCATAAATCCTGTCTCAACTAGCAGCATCTGACTTTGTCTTGTACCTTCACAATTCCACCAACCACCCGAAGTCTTTCCTATCAGATCTCCCCTTCAGTTGTATACACCGCCAAATATAAAGATCTTTAATCTCGCAATCACAATAAATGATCGCCTGATAATCATCTCTATTCTTGGAATATAAATAGGTTCAATCTTCAATTACTTAACAACGGATGACCAACTTCGTTGCTCTAATATTTCGACAAAGTTTCCACAACTGCTATCTATTTGATACTTGAGCATATTTCACATTAAGCACACCATCATCTAAACACAGATCTTGGTTTGTCTCTCAAGTAGCACAGAATTTTACTCAGAAATCTGAAATTTTTTATCTCCCCCTTTTCTCTGTAAAATTCTGAAATCTAGCCCTTCTGTGATATACCAATTACCAGTTCAGCTCAGAAATCTGGTTGATAAAAGTATCTCCCCCCCTTTTCTCTGCAAAACTTGGAAAGGTAGTATAAGCTTAGGTTACAGGATCTCCTATTCATAGAGGTTCTTCAAAATGGCCTAGAGCTCATTACAGCAGCAGCTCTTCGCCAAACAGGGTATATTCGTTTTCCCTCCAAATTTCCGAGGAAAAACACATTTACGTGAAACATTGGTATTCACGTAAATTTTTATTTCTAAGGCCGTGGGAAAAATTTGATAATTGCCGAAAATTTTCATCCAAAACGTGCCAAAATCGCACAAAAACGGACCGAAAATTTTTCGAACGCTACCAAACTTCAAATCTCCATGAATCATGCCATTTTAAGACCATGGACAAAAATTATTTTTCCCGCCAAAATACTTTTTTTTTTTTTTTTTTTTTAGCTTTTCTACAACCCTGTCTTCTATGCTTCAATGTATCAGACGATCTGCAGTGATCCTTCCACACCGAAACATACTTGAACCTCGATTCCATTTCGACAACTCAAACACGTTTTTCGGCAAACTCGTGTGAACAGTGCCACGAGTTTAAGAACCTAAACGTGTGATATCCCTTAAACACGCACATATAGCACCACGCACTTGAATATCTGCTCTTCGCCCAAACTCGTGTTTAATCTCAAACACGTGTTTTATTAACTAAACACGTGTTTAACTAAACACGTGTTTAACTAAACACGCTCGAGTTTAACATATCCAAACGCGTGTAATCTGCAAGAAAACCTAAACACGTGGACCAATCTTCAAACACGTGAGACTATGTAAGTGCAGGGATCAAAAGTAAACACGTGCAACAATGTAAACGCGTGGTACAAACGCGTGACACCTAGGAATTTGCAAACGCGTTATAAGTAAACACGTGAAATAAGGGTTTGTAAACGCGTGGTAATCTCATCTGCACAAAACAGATCTGATCGAAGTTCTTCATTCAAAAACCCTAAAAACGAACCACGAATCAGAGACATAAAGCCTCTCCTGCTCTGATACCAAATTTTCTACAACCCTGTCTTCTATGCTTCAATGTATCGTTGTCTTCTGCTGTGATCCTTCCACACTGAAACATACTTGAACCTCGATTCCATTTCTACAACTCAAACACGTTTTTTCGGTAAACTCGTGAACAGTGCCACGAGTTTATGTTTGTTGACGCGTGCTAAGCTCCAAACTCAAACGCGTGCTAGTAACACGTGCTTGGATCAAACGCGTGCTATCATGTAAACGCGTGCTTGCAGATCCTAAACACGTGAAACTAGGGTTTGTAAACGCGTGTTTTCCAAACGCGTGTTTTTCCAAACGCGTGTTTTCCAAACGCGTGTTTTTCCAAACGCGTGTTTTTCCAAACGTGTTTGCAGATCTGATCTTGTTCTTCATCCTTAAACCTCAAAAACGAACCACGAATCAGAGACATAAAGCCTCTCCTGCTCTGATACCAATTGAAAGTTCCTTAGGATCGATCGATTCGCGATTCCTACGACTATGTAAGTGCGGAATCCAAACATAATCGTTATTGAGGTAATTGAATGAAACAAACACATATATAAACACGAAATCAATTATGAACAGGAGATATAAATCTGAATTCCTTTATCATTAGTCGAATGATTACAATGAATAAATCCGTTTACAATACATCTACGATGATTACGGATTACAATCAACGAGACGACTCTTGATAATCGAATAATATGGGCGGCATCTCGAGGTATAGATCTCTACCTCGAGAACCTAGTGAATGACATCTGTTGCAACTAAAATCATTCACCTAAAACCGAAACCTAAGATCTCTATTTATAGGCTACAAAACGGGCTGGGCTTCAAAACTCCTGGGCTTCCAAACACGTGCTACAGTAACACGTGTTTAGTCAAACTCGTGTTACTGTTCACACGAGTTTGGTCTAAACTCGTGGCCTCCACACGAGTTTGGTCTTAACTCGTGGTCAATCAACACGTGTTTGACCTAAACTCGTGGTCAACACATCTAGCAAAACAGCCCATTAATTGAGATGCATCGGACACAAAATGTGCACCAGAACGTGCACTTACAAGGGTGTGAGATGGGCAAGCTAAAAAGAGCCAGTTTCAAAACTAGGCAAAATTAGCATCACTGAACCTCTTCACATGCTACATATGGATCTCTTTGGTCCAGTGAATGTTCAAACTAGAGCTGGAAAGAAATACACTCTAGTTGTGGTTGATGAATTCACCAGATATTGCTGGGTGGTATTCATCAGATCCAAGAGTGATGCACCTGCTGAAATCATCTCACTCATCAAAAGAATTGAGCTCAAGTACATTCGAAAAGTTTGTCAGTTGCGAAGTGATAATGGTACTGAATTCCAAAATAAGGTACTTGAAACATTTTGCAATGACACTTGGCATCTCTCAAAACTTCTCATCAGTTCACTCTCCAGAGCAAAATGGAGTTGTTGAAAGAAAGAATCGTACACTGATAGAAGCCGCAAGAAGTATGCTATCTGAATCTGGTCTTCCCACCAGTTTTTGGGCTGAGGCAGTTGCAACTGCTTGCCACACCCAAAACCGGTCAGTCTACATCAAGAGACACAAGAAGACTGCCTACGAAGTACTTAGGAATCGAAAACCAAATATTGGATACTTCCATGTATTTGGTTGTCCAGTTTATATACTAAACGATTCCAGTCAGCTTGGAAAGTTTGATGCTAAAGCTGATGAAGGAGTATTTTTAGGCTATTCAGATATTCGAAAGGCCTTTAGAGTTTATAATTATAGACTTCAAAAGGTTCATGAGACAATTCATGTCACATTCGACGAATCAACTGAAGCAATCAACAAGAGACCAAGCCTTGATATCTCTCCAGTCATTCCAATCAACTTTGGTGAAACTGACCAAGTTCATCGGTCAGTTGTTTCACCAGAAGATGCTTCCAGTTACAACAAACTGGAACCAGTCAAGAAGAAGAAGACCTCCAGTGACACTTCATTCTATCCCTCCATCAATTTCAACTTACCACAAGAATTGGTGATTGGATCAGATGTACGTGCCACACCAATATCAGCACCAGTTCAAACACCTACTTCTCCAGTTCTTCGTGAAATGCCTTCTAATGAGGAATTTCATGATGCAAATCGAGACCTCATTGACTCTGATGAGGATGTAGAAGTTGTGTGGACTGATCCTTCTCCAGAAGCTGCTGCAACTGAAGAAGATCGCCAGGTGACTTGCACTGATATTGTAGTTCACCAGCCTAGTCAATACACTAGATGGACAAAAGCCCACCCAATTGAACAAATTGTGGGTAATCCAACTAGTGGGGTTCAGACTAGAAGAGCCACCAGTGAGCAATGCTTAAACGTCACCTTCTTATCTTTAATTGAACCAAAGAAGATTGACGAGGCTATGGCAGACCCAAGCTGGGTGGAAGCTATGCAAGAAGAGCTCCTCCAGTTTGAAAGGAACAATGTTTGGGAGCTTGTTCCTTGTCCACCAGGGTTAAAGAAAGAACCTATTGGTACCAGATGGGTTTACCGAAACAAAATGGATGAAGATGGCCATGTTGTAAGAAACAAGGCCAGATTAGTTGCCCAGGGTTATTGTCAAGCAGAGGGCGTTGACTTTGATGAGACTTTTGCTCCAGTTGCAAGACTTGAAGCCATACGAATATTTTTGGCTTATGCAGCCCATCTGCAGTTCAAGGTCTTCAGATGGATGTCAAAAGTGCGTTCCTTAATGGAACATTGGAAGAAGAAGTTTATGTTAAGCAGACTCCAGGTTTCATCGATGAGAAGCATCCTCATTGGGTTTATAGACTGAACAAAGCATTGTATGGTCTACGACAAGCCCCAAGAGCCTGGTATGATACTTTAACTAAACATCTTCTTATTTTTTTTTTTTTTTTTTTTTTTTTTTTTTTTTTGTGTTTTTTTTTGTTTTCCCCCCCCCCCCCCCCCCCCCCCCCCCCCCCCCCCCCCCCCCCCCCACCTGGTATGACACTCTTCTTCTTAAAAATGGTTTTCAAAGAGGTGCAATAGATAATACCTTGTTTATCTTGAAAGAAAGAGGTAATATCTTATTGGTACAAATTTATGTTGATGACATTATTTTTGGTTCAACTGATGATGCAATGTGTAAAAAGTTTGCTAAAATCATGTCATCTGAGTATGAGATGAGTTTAATGGGTGAATTAACATTTTTCCTAGGTCTTCAGATTAAGCAAACTGAACATGGTATTTTTATAAACCAAGGAAAATATGTCAGAGATTTGTTACGAAAATACAAATATGATTCAATCCCATCCAAAAACACACCTATTGCAGCACCATTGAATTTGGACTCTGACCCAACTGGCAAACCAGTTAACATAACTGACTATAGAGGTATGGTTGGTTCACTGATGTACTTAACTGCTAGTCGACCAGATATAATGTTTGCAACATGTTTATGTGCCAGGTTTCGGGCTAACCCTAAAGAATCACATTTGCACGCTGTAAAGCGTATTTTTAGATACCTGAAAGGGTGTCCTAATCTTGGTCTTTGGTACCCCAAAGGCTCAGGATTAGATCTAATGGGTTATTCAGATTCTGATCATGCAGGTTGTAAGATAGATAGAAAATCAACAACTGGTGGTTGTCATTTCTTTGGAGGAAAACTGGTGAGTTGGACCAGCAAGAAGCAGACTTCAGTCTCTATGTCCACTGCAGAGGCAGAGTACATTTCTGCGGCCAGTTGTTGTGCCCAGATTCTCTGGATCAAAAACCAGTTACTAGATTATGGTCAGAAGTTTACTAAGACCCCAATCTTTTGTGACAACACCAGTGCAATTGCTATATCTCACAACCCAGTGATGCACTAAAAAACAAAGCATATTGACATCAGGTATCATTTCATTCGAGATCATGTTATGAAAGGAGATATGAAATTCATTTCATCCCCACTGACAAACAGTTAGCTGATGTTTTTACAAAACCTCTCGATGAGAAAACTTTAAACACCTTATCAGCGAACTGGGAATGTTAAACCCTTAACTGGAGCTTTCTTTGTTATTGAACGCGTCAGTGACACTGATGAAGTTCTCCAGTTGAGAGGTCCAGATCATCTTTGCTCGCCAGGCTATCGAACGCCTTTGTGATACTATCTTGGCACTAACTGATATCTGGATCATCATTTTAGGGGGAAAGACTCAAAATATTTTTCTGACTAAAACTCGTTTTTGTTCGAAAATGCAACTGGAGAACCCTTCAGTTGGAAACTGGCACTGGACTAATCCTCCAGTTACCAGGTTCAGTCTTTATCTTAATTTTATTAACGTTACAAATACTTGGTCAATATGAGTGACACGTGATGATACTTGAGTGTGTTTAGCCACTTGATATCGTGATCTGACGTGTTTACAACCATTTTTAGTACTTGAACACTGTTTGTATTGGGAAAACAAAGTGAGTGGGCGCGTGGGTAAGATAAGCCGTCGTAGCATTTAATGCTTACATGGCAAATCAATATTTTATTTCAAAGTTCAAACCAACTTTTGTAAAAATATCTACAAAAAGGATTGTCTTTATTAAAATATTATTTTGGTGTTTCTTTGGGATCCTAAAACCCTTTAAATACCCTTATTTACTCCAAAACTCATTTACTTCTTTTCATTCTCTTCATTTACTCTCTTCATTTACTTTCCAATCATCAACATTCATAAATCAAGAACCCTAAATCCTAAATTTCAGTTTCAATTTCCAATGGCTCCTAAATCTTCTCGTACAAGAGATGTAAATCTCTTAACGATTCCATATGCTCCTTCTTCACCTGGTGTCAAACCGGCACCAGGTGCACCTAGTAATGCCTCTGCCATTAAACTAAACCCTAACAATCCAATGGCAAGCTTACGAGGTTCTCAAGGGTCCGATACCCTTATTGGTAGAATCCGAAGGTTTTTGAAGGATTCTCCAATAGGACCCTCATTCTCTCTAAACCCACGTAAGTTGTTTCACAACTACTTATGTGAGTTTTGGTACACTACTGTTCTTTCTTCCGATTGTTCCTCCATCAGTTTCACTTTAAAGGATGGAACAATCCAGTGTGCCTTGACTTCGAGGTGTTAAGGGATGCCTTACACCTTAACTACTGGAGAGAGAATGAATCTCCAGTTGTTCTACCCCCAGGTATCAATTTTCGTCAAGTACTCCTAGAGATGGGTCATAGGGAGTGTTTGGATAATGGGGTACTGAAAACAAAGGGTGCTATGACCATGAAGGGTCTTACACCTTCATGGAGGTATTTCTTCATACACCTGGTGGAAAGCATGGGTGGGAGTTCTGGTGGCCTTGACCAGATAAACTCCTCACAAGCAGAGATGGCTTACTGCTTGTGGAATGGCTTGAGAGTGGACTTTGCGGATATCTTGTTCAGAAGCCTGGTTCAGAAACTGAAGGGCACAAGGGGTGTTTGCATTCCCTTCTCAAGGTTCCTCTCACTTTGTTTCAAGCGTATTCTGGGCAGAGAAGTATACAATGATACAGAATCTCCATTTACTGCTCCAGATATGCTAAGGAATCTCGACTCACTGGTATCTGAAGCTGGTGAGGTTGAACTTCCTGAACGAATGCTACTGGCATTTGCTAAAACTGATGCACCTTTTGGAAAGTGAATCAGAAAGACAACTGGGCGGGCCTCAAAATAATGAGGGACCCTCCAGTTCGTCTCAAGTTGTGGTTGAGGATAGAACAACCATAACTGATGCCATTCCTATCACGTCTATCCCTGGTGAAGATGTTTCGGCATCTGATCCTCAAACTGATGAAACCATCCAGGTAACTGGAACTGGTCATCAGGAGCCTGAACTTGATGTTCAGCCATCCCTATCATTTATGAATCTAGGCATAAATGAGGATGAGTTCCATCTTGAATCTTCGGATTCGGAAGGAACACAAGATGATCAGGAAATGGTTGATGCATCTGTACATGATCAACTCCCTTCTTTCTCTGATCAACCCCTAGAACCACAAGTTTCAGTTTCCTATACAGATACGCTCACAAATACTTCCCCACAAAGAACTCCATCAATTTTTGTGTCTAGAAATAGGCAAACCTCCCTACCGCCGCCGTTGGTCACACCTGAGCATTCTCAGCCTGACCAACACATTGAAACTCTTCAGCGTTCTTTTTCACTACCAATTTTTACTTCTTCTGCCACTGGAACAACTGGAGAGGCTTCCTTTGTTTTGCCCCCTCCAGTTGAACTGGTACAACCTGCTACTGGTCCAGTGACAACTTCTCCTCTGTCACTGGAGACTCAATTTGTCTCGTTCTCAACCGACATCCAAAACCTGATCAAACGGGTGGAGGGTGTTCATAAGACAATTGAGCAGAATGCCAAGTCCATTTCCAAATTCAACAAGGACACAATCACAAATTCGAAGGTTGTTGATTTGGGAATAAACAAATTTGCTGCCAATGAGGACTTGGTATTTAGGAAGTTGAATGAGTTAGTCACCAGCTGTAACAATCTGACCACATCCTTGAAAGAAGCTTTTGACTTAACTCATTCCAATGTCAATACATCTATCTCCAACCTATTGAGTAACACTGTTCGATCATCAGAGGTTGATCTGAAGGAGATAGAGAGGCAGGTCAAGGAGTTGTTTGAAAGACCTGGCCTTAATGTAGTTGAGGTTGGACAGCAGGTGGCATCTTCAGTTGGCCAGATTATTGATGACAAACTGGCCAGTCGTGAAGATGAGTTGGTTAAGAAGGTAATGGCTGAAATTGCCAAGCTCCCCTCTACTCAAGTTAATCTGGAGCCTCTGGCACTCGAAGTAAGACAATTAAGGGGTGCAGTCAATGCTGTAAACACTCAGTTAGCCTCTCACACTTTGTCAATCAAGCAACTGGTAACTGAAGTGGATAACTTGAAAAAGAAGGATGCTGAAGTGAAGGAACAAGTGGTTAAGGGTTTAGATGAAGACTCAAAACTGTTGAAAGACTTGAAGACTGGTCAGGACCGAACTGCAGCAAATGTCTTGACCCAGTCTCAAGAAATTAACCACTTGTGGAGATCCTTTCGAATGATTTGCACAGTTTTTAAAGAGTGCAAGGATATGCAAACGTGGCAGCCTCTAGCCCGTTTGCCCTCCAGTAATGAAGACTGGGCAGCTATTCGTGCAGGTCTAGATGCTGCCAAGGGGGAAAGGGAAAGAAGGAATATCCTTGCACCTGCACCAAGACTGCCAGGTCTAGTGAGTGCAAGGCAGTTGGTTGAAAGAACTGTTGTTGGGTCAGATGAAAGTGATGACCAGCAACATGTTATTGAAAAATTTGATGATGTTGTTGATAGGGGGAACAAGAATAAAGGAAAGGAAGTTATGCTGGCCACTGATGAACAAGCAAAAGCAACTGGTACTGAGGCCAGTGTGCTAGAAACTGGTAACATTGATCAGCTTCCTCCAGTGTCAGATGATGTAAGTAACCAACTGGCAAGACTTGGGGACTCAATCAAGGAGAGAAAGAAACAGATAAGGGTTAATCAAGCTAATGATAGAAAAACTTTAGCCCCAACTCTACTTGATATAAGTGATGCGCGTCTCCTTGGCATGACACTTGCAGAATATGCCAAAGTCAAAGCTGACCCCAGAATTATCAATGCCTTAAAAGAACAGCTGGAGGTTGAGCTTGACAAACATTACAGGGAGGATGAAGCTGAATATGATGCCAGATGTCTAAACATCACAGTGGAGAAGGCAAAGGCAGTGAGAACTGAAGGAATTCTCAAACGAACTGAGCATATAAAGAAAGTGGTCAAACAAGTGTTGAATCCACCCAAGTCCAGAGGTAAACCTAAGTTGTTGCCAAGAGATGCAGACCTTAGAACCTGGGTGGAAACAACTGAACCTTCAAGTGAAGATATCAAAGTTGCAGTGCACAATATGAGCACTGGCCAGATCAAACTGGCCAATGAATCTGAAGCTCGAGAATATTTATCTGAAGTGCAACAGCGGAGATATCACCCTGGTAAGATTACTGATGTGAAAGTTTCAATCAAACCAGGTACCAAACACTTCACTATTGGGGTTCAACACCTTAATGGACCCATGAGGCAAACTGAGAATCCTGATGTAATTTCATATGGTTATTCGGAGCTGGTGGAGATGGCAAACTTGTTGGGGGCCAAGCAACAAAAGAACAAGGTTGAAAGGGGATGGATGTTTGTTCTTCAAAGTCTGCTCAAGTTTAAAGAAAATGTTGAAGAGAGACTGAATGTTGATCCAGAAGACAAACAGCCCATTTCTACAGTTGCCAAAAGAAGGAGAACTGGCGAAGGGCCATCTGTTTAAGTTCTTCTTCATTTTATCTTCTTGTATTTTGTTTACTTTCTTGTAACTCTTGTAAATTTCATTCCTTGTATAAATGAAGTTACCAGATTGTAACCACAAGGTAGATAATAGATTAAAATCTAACAAACTTAAAAGAAAAATCCTAAGGCATTTATTGATCTATAAAAATGCCTTAGAAACTTAGATAGATTTAAATCAAACAAGTCTCACTAGTTAACACTTGTATAGATACAAAAACTAGAACAAGACTTAGACTATATTTCTAGACAAATAGGGGGAATTTGTTGGACCAGTTCACCTGGAACTGGCCAGTCACCAGTTTACACTGACCAGTCACCAGTTGCATCTGGTGACCAGTAAACTGGTGACCAAGAAGATTTGTCAAGAAATATATTGAAGTCCAGTTGCACCGTACAGTCAACGCAACTGAAGACTTCCTCCAGTTGAGAACTGACTAAGTTGAAGAAGCATTCCAGTTGAAGTCAAAGACAACAAATGGAAGATAGAGAATGGCAATGGCAGCGAAGCCCAGTTGACATTCTAGTCAGTTACAAACTGGAGACCATCAGTGGAAAGCCTTTACAAAGCTTTACACTGATTACGAGGAATTGACTTGTATACTTTATGTACCTTTACCCGGATAATAAGCCTTGTCTTATTATTTAAGTAATATAAAGTACATAAAGGTGGTTATGTAAAGTCACTTTAACGTGCAACTTTACACTGCTTTTTAAGGAATTAAATGCTATTCCTTAAATGCTCCAAACCACATTTGTACGGCTAAAGTTAACATCCCAATGTTAACTTTGCCTATAAATACAAGTCATTGCACAACAAGAATATGAAGTGAAAAACATACAAACACTTCACTTTGCAAACCTGCAATATTCTTGGTGAACTTGTGCAATATTCTCTCAATCGCTAAAAGGAACATTTCACAACTTTAAGTGTTTCGATTGTAGTGAGAAATTCCGAGTGTAGATCAATTGTATTTCATAGGTTGTTAGGATATTTACATTCGTGTATTATCTTGGTTCCGCATCAACCTTGTAATTTGTTTACTATCAATAAATAAATTACACATTGAAAACTACATATTGTCTCATCAAGTTATTTACAAGTTATTTGTATTATTGCATTGTTCTTTACTTATTGTCATTTATATAAGTAATCTATCTAGAACTTGGTATATACACACTGCAACTGGTCGTCTCCAGTTCAGTGCATATTGTTAGTATCTCCACCATCAGTAGTGTTCATCTTAGCAGATCTAGGCAAGTTATTAGCCTTCTGCTCTGATACCACTTGTAAGTCCCAACTCGTTAGATGGTACTACTGACGACACCTCTATGTCGATGGTGGAGTTACTTTGCAATATATGCACTGAACTGGAGACGACCAGTTGCAGTGTGTATATACCAAGTTCTAGATAGATTACTTATACAAATGACAATAAGTAAAGAACAATGCAATAATACAAATAACTTGTAAGATAACTTGATGAGACAATATGTATTTTCAATGTGTAATTTATTTATTGATATTAAACAAATTACAAGGTTGATGCGGAACCAAGATAATACATGGAAGTAAATATCCTAACAACCTATGAAATACAATTGATCTACACTCGGAATTTCTCAAGACAATCGAAACACTTAACGTTGTGAAATGTTCCTTTTAGCGATTGAGAGAAGATTGCACAAGTTCACCAAGAATATTGCAGGTTTGCAAAGTGTGAAGTGTTTGTATGTTTTTCACTTTGTGAGTTGAACACTTAAATTCTTGGTTGTGCAATGACTTGTATTTATAGGCAAAGTTAACATTGGGATGTTTAACTTTAGCCGTACAAATGTGGTTGGAGGTAATTAAGGAATAGCATTTAATTCCTTAAAAAGCAGTGTAAAGTCGCATGATAAAGCAACTTTACACAACCACCTTTATGTACCTTTATTACTTAAATAATAAGACAAGGCTTATTATCCGGGTAAAGGTACATAAAGCATATAAGTCAATTCCTCGTAATCAGTGTAAAACTTTGTAAAGGCTTTCCACTGATGGTCTCCAGTTTGTAACTGACTAGAATGTCAACTGGGCTTTGCTGCCATTGCCATTCTCTATCTTCCATTTGTTGTCTTCGACTTCAACTGGAATGCTTCTTCAACTTGGTCAGTTCTCAACTGGAGGAAGTCTTCAGTTGCGTTGACTGTACGGTGCAACTGGACTTCAATATATTTCTCGACAAATCTTCTTGGTCACCAGTTTACTGGGTCACCAGATGCAACTGGTGACTGGTCAGTGTCAACTGGTGACTGGCCAGTTCCAGGTGAACTGGTCCAACAAAACAAAGTAGTACACAAAGGCGTTCGATACCTTACATCTCACCCAAATATATATACAAAACATGACAATATATAGGATCACATAAGTATTAAAAGATAAGAAAACAAGGTAGTACACAAAGGCGTTCGATACCTTGTCCCTCACCCTAAACACTTATGAAATACTATATATTTACCAACACAATACACAAATACATTTACACATTTTAAAACACAACACAAATAATAATGAAAAAGAACATAGAATAAAAAATAATGAAAAGAAAAATTTTGAAATTCTAATTTGTACTATTTGCAGAGCAAAAACCTCTGCAAATAGCACATTTTGAAAAATATGCCCAGAAATTGACAAGGACCAAAGATTGGTTTTGGCAAAATTTGATTTGTATTGTTTGCCGAGCAAACTTCTCGGCAAACACGAGAAAACTCAAGTCTGGCACCAAGTCATCGTTTATTGGAGTTGAAACATGTAAATGCCGAGCTCAAAGCTCTACAAATAAGCAGTTCAGATTCACTCCTTTGAAATGTATGAAATTTTCTTTTATTGAACAACAAAAATGTTGTCAATTGATAAAGAACAATTTCAATTTGAAAAATTTCAAATTGTACTGTTTGCCGAGCAAAATGCTCTGCAAACAGTTGGATTTAAAACTTTGTGAAAAATTTTCATTTTGTACTGTTTGCCGAGCAAAAAGCTCTGCAAACAGTTGGATTAAGAACTTGGTGAAAAAATTTCACATTATACTATGTTTTTTTTTTTTTTTTTTTTTTTTTTTTTTTTTTTTTTTTTTTTTTTTTTTTTGTACTGTTTGCCGAGCAAAAAACTCTGCAAACAGTTGAATTAAGAACTTGTGAAAAATTTCACATTGTACTGTTTGCCGAGCAAAAAGCTCTGCAAACAGTTGATTAAAACTTGATGAAAAATTTCAATTGCATTTGCCGAGCTCAAGCTTTGCAAATGCATGGTTCAAGTCTTGACAAAATTTAGAAATCTAATTTTTACTGTTTGCCGAGCAAAATGCTCTGCAAACAGTTGTTCTAAGACTTGGAACAAGTTTTGTACAAAAAGCACTGTTTGCCGAGCAAACTGCTCTGCAAACAGTTGTTTTTAAACTTGTAAAACTTTGGAATTCAAATAGGCTTGTTTGCCGAGCTCAAAGCTCTGCAAACAGTTGATTTTAAAACTTGGATTCATTTTGAAAACCAAAAACCTTGAATGCCGAGCAAAATGCTCTGCATCAAGTTGATTTAGGACTTAGAGGGAAAAACATCTGGTTTTATAAAAACAAGCATTTGCCGAGCTAAAAGCTCTGCAAATGAGACTTTTGATCCAAAAATTTATTTGGGAAAATTATGAACATGTTAACCAGAATTAATGATGATTTGAAGATTGACAAGAACAAACTTTGCATTTGCCGAGCAAACTGCTCTGCAAATGGTACATTTCATCAAAAACACAAATTAATACCCAGCCCTTTATCATTTAAAACCAGAAAACTAAAACTTGAGCAGATTAAGGTTAACAAAACAGATAATCAACAAGTATAAGTCCTAATCATGCATCTAACACAACAACTAATCACAATCAATCATCACAAAATTCAAAATAAACAAGAAAGTTCATTTAGGCATTTAATCAAACAGTTTGTGTGCTCAAAGAAAACAAGAAATCTTACCTCAAAACTGTTACTATGATCGATGAACTGATGAAATATACCCAGAAAATTATTCACTTGTTAATCCCACTTTGATTATTATGACTTAGATGAAGATTAGTGATTGATTGATGTGAAAGATTTGATCAGTTTGAGAGAAAACTAAGATATTTTGATTTTAAAAATTGAAAGTGATTAAATTGGCCCGCCCATTTTCTATTTAAACTCAAGTTCGGGTCGCGGGTATGGGTGTGACCCGCGTGTCAACCCGTTTTCAAACAAGTCTTGGGCTGACAATTCATTTGGGCTCATTTTGATTTTGGGCTTTAAAAAAAAATTAAACATAGAAATAAAATAAAAAATAACAAAATAACAAAACAAAAAAAAATAAAATCTTTTTATCATTTTTATAATTTTCTAATTTTGTATTTGGTTTTTCAAATTTTAAAACAAACACACATTAAAAAAAACTTTTAATCAAGGAAAAAAAACTTTAAACATACTAGAAAAATAAACAAATATTTTCATGCATTGCACACTCCCCCTCAAATAAAGCATATATGACTATACTAAATTTACAAACTCCCCCTAAAATCATGCATTCTACCCTTTTTCTCCCCTCAAACATTGCATGTAATAACAAGTAAAACACATCAATGTTTGAAACAGAAAATGAACATAGAATACATGGCATGAAAGCATTTAAGTTTGTAAATCTAGCATTCCCAACTTGGTTTTAAGAAAATTAAACCTGTTTTCATCCAATGGTTTGGTGAAAAGGTCAGCAAGTTGGTAGTCTGTCGGGACAAAATAGAGTTCGATGTACCTTTCTCGACATGATCTTTAAGAAAATGGTACCGAACATCTATGTGCTTGGTCTTTGTGTGCTATACAGGATTGCAAGAAATAGCAATAGCACTCTTTGAGTCACAGTAAATGGGAATTCTGTTGAATTGGAATCCATAATCAGTCAACTGAGTCTTCATCCAAAGAACTTGTGAACAACAGCTTGCTGCAGCAATGTATTCAGCTTCTGCAGTAGATGTGGATACACAGTTCTGTTTCTTTGAAGACCAACTGACCAATCTATCCCCTAGAAACTGTACACTCCCAGAAGTACTCTTTAGATCAAGCTTACAACCTGCATGGTCAGCATCCGAATATGCAATTAACTGAAACCCGGTATCCCTTGGATACCAGAGACCAAGGTTCACTGTGCCTTTCAGGTATCGGAAGATCCGTTTAACGGCCTGGAAATGACTTTCCTTGGGATTAGCCTGGTACCTGGCACACATGCATGTGGCGAACATAATATCCGGGCGACTTGCAGTCAAATACATGAGTGACCCTATCATACTGCGATATTTCTTTTGATCAAAAGATTTTCCATTTAAGTTAGCATTAATCTTTGTTCGAGATTCCATGGGTGTCCCAATTGTTTGACAATCCATCATATCAAACTTTTTCAACATGTCAAGAATGTACTTAGATTGACAGATAAAAGTACCATTTGACAACTGTTTTACTTGAAGACCAAGGAAAAAGTTTAATTCACCCATCATGCTCATTTCAAATTTCTTGATCATTAAAGCAGAGAATTCTTGCAGTATTTAGGATTAGTTGACCCGAAAATTATGTCGTCAACATAAATCTGGATTAGAATAATGTCACTCCCTTGTCGTTTTATAAACAAGGTAGTGTCAATCGAACCTTTGCTAAAACCAGATTTCACAAGATAAGAGGATAGAGCATCATACCATGCACGAGGCGCTTGTTTCAGACCATATAAAGCCTTATCTAACCTGTAAACATAGTCTGGATGTTTGGAATTCACAAATCCTTCTGGTTGTTCAACATACACTTCTTCTTTGAGTATTCCATTCAAGAAGGCAGTTTTGACATCCATTTGGTAGACTGTGAAATTCTTGTAGACAACATAGGCAAGAAACATCCGAATAGCCTCAATTCGTGCAACTGGTGCGAATGTCTCATCGTAATCAATTCCATCTTGTTGGCAGTATCCCTTTGCAACCAATCGTGCTTTGTTGCGTACAACAACTCCAGTTTCATCCTTTTTGTTCTTGAAGATCCATTTGGTCTTAATTGGCTCCTTGTTCTTGTAAGGATTGGGAACCAATTTCCACACCTCAAGACGTTCGAACTGATTAAGTTCTTCTTGCATTGCTTTCACCCAATTTGGACAACTTAGAGCTTCATTCACTGTCTTTGGTTCAACAATACTCAGAAAATTCACAAACAGACATTCATTCGCGGATGCGGATCTTGTCTGAACTCCAGTTGTTGGATTACCAATGACTTGAGAAATAGGATGAGCTCTTGTCCATCTGTTTGTATGAGGAATTGGATCAAGTGGATCACCAGATTCTTCAGAATCAATAAAATCAGGAGAATGTTGTTCTGTAAATTGTTCAAACGAAGTTGCAATTGGTTCAACAAAGTCGTCGTGAACATAATCTTCAGGATTGGT
>CM067171.1:83563712-83618712 GCA_034093135.1 Erigeron breviscapus | reverse complement strand
TCTAACTATCTTATTATATTATTGGTCGTTTCCATGGCACGACCCCAATTATGATTAAACACTTGATTGACAGCTTGTGCTCTGAAATGAAATATTATGTTGTTGGGACATGTAAAATGGTCGTAGTAGTGGCTCAAGCATATACTCATCGAATTATGTCATGGTAGTCTTACCATTGACCCAAAGGTATTGATATTATATTGGATGGAAATTATTGATTGAACATACGGTTTGGGTGTGGATAATATGATGAAATTCTTGGAAGTTTATGACTTATTCTTTCTTGATTTGGAATAATATATGTGTGTTGTTAGCATAATCCTATGAACTCACTCAACTCTCGTAGTTGACACTTTTTCTTCATGCTTTTCAGGTCTAGAACAATAAGTTAGCATTTTGGACCGCTTCATGGATGATGTGTTTACTTGTTGTATGTGGACTAGTAACGCAAACATTTGATCTTTTGGTTATGAACTTGGTTATGTAATGATTACTAAACGTCAACTTGAATTTGTTACCTTTTTAATTTGAATGGCATTTGAAACTTTATGTTGATGTTTATTACTTAAATCTTTTGTACCATGTCGTTCTGTGGCATCTCGAGTTTCCGCTATAGTCGGGGTGTTACAGAAAAATGGTATCAGAGATCAAGGTTATAGAGAATTTTTACTATAACCTACGTATTTTCAAAACGAGTCGAATATTTCTTAAACAATTGAGTCGATCATAAAGTATTCTTGTTTTACTTATACATAGCCTGATCAACTATGCCTAACTAAAAATTTAATATGGAATGATCGAAATGATTGTCTAAGAGATATTCAAATGAGTCTTTTGGAAATAAGCTTTGAAAACGATTCTTGGTGCAAAAAGATACATAACCAAATCCAATGTTTGCATTACCTATTAAAACCCTAGTTGATACCCCCACTTGGCTAGCATTACTTGTCCATTTAGATATAATACATGAGAGCTATGCACAAGTTGAATTCTAGTCATTACTTAATTATAAATGGTTATGTCGGTCGTGCGGGTTGGGTTGGTCGTCAGTTGTGAATGGTCATGTCGTTGTTCGGTTGTTAAGCTTGTGAGTCGTTGGTCGAGTTGATTGGTTGCTTGTCAAATGGTTAAGGTCGTCTCATGGTCCGTCAAGTCGTCTTGCTGTCCGTAAGTTGCCATATGGGTCGTCAATGGTCAAGTCGGTCGTCCATGGTCGTCTAAGCGTCGAGTCAAGTCGTCATCTCACGCCTTTGTGAAACTTGTGTAGGAACGTCATGTCACGAGCAAGCAGAGCTTCCGGAACAGCCCCTGGACCGAGGAACTTGTACGGGTTTGTGGACTACTTGGAAGAGGAAGAAGGTAGGCACCTCGAGCCAGAGCAACCACCCCAACCGCTTCAAGAAGAAGACGAAGAAGAGACCGATCCATCGGAAGCCCCGTCGGACGAGGATAATGTTAGAAGTGTTGTCCCTAGCCAACCTGAACGCCGCTCACCCTCGCCACCACCATCACCACCTGCCCCTAGAGCACCCACTTCGCCGAGGCAAGATGCACCTATGGACATAAGCGATGGGCGAATTCCAGCCCAAGACCCCTACTTTCAGCCGCGTCTTCCTCGTGATCATCCCTGGTACCATCCTGGGCATAGGCGTCAAGGAGAGGAGCCACGCCACCCAGTCTATGGAGTACCCCCTCCACCTCCTATTGGTATGACTCGCGAAGAAAGGGAGAGGGTGTGGGGGATAGCAAACGGGTTAAGGGATGCTAGAGTAAGAGTAAGGACTCAAGAGGTGATGATGGAAAGGGCTTTAGGAGTGATGGATAGAACAGGAGACTATGCGAGCTTGGCGATATCAGAAGTTCGACGAATCAATGAAGTGATATTCATTATGGGATGTGTGCTTACAGCTTTTTGCACTCTCGTAATAGCTCTCATGCTTAGGAAGTGAACCTAAGAGTTACTTTATTTATGAACTTAATTGATGTATGAACGTTTGTACTTTGTTTCCTTTTCTTGAACTTCTATCTTTTGTGTGACGATGATCACCTAGTATTTGGCATGTAGCAATTTTGTGAACTCATATTGAATGATATATATGTAAGCTTGATGCCTCTCTATGGTTACATGATGTGTTAACCTTGTTGTGAAAGAGTTACCTCCATTATAAAAGTTATAGTTACAGCAGGAAATCAGTTCTGACCACTTTTAGTAGAACGGCCATATCTGGAGTTCTATTTCGTCTTTTGACCTGATTCCAATTGGAGGTGAAACTTAACTCATAGGGCTACGTTTCATATTTTATGAGTTTTGCCCAGATCGTCCATCTTAAGCCACTTTTACGTGCTCCAAGTTCGTACACAGATTCTGTATTTCTCTAAATTAACCTAGAAAGCATGGTTGATTGATTTTAGGAATTACCTAACCATTTATTTACTCATAATGACAAGTGAGCCGTAATTATAAAAAGGAATAGGAGTCGGGATATACGTATACATATGTGTGCAAACGAACCCTCTATGCACTAAATAACTTTAGATATACTCGTGTGAGATCAAGAAGTCGTGATTCGAGTTGATGTCATATGATTCAATAAATGAATGACTAAACTATATTATCCTTTGTAGAAACATGGCACCACGAAGGACCACTGGAGAAACAAGCGAAGAAGCTCAGCGAAGAGCCGAATTAGCTGAGCTTATCTCCCAGCAAATCAATGCCGCCATGCCAACCATTGCCACTCAAATTGCGGAGAATGTAACCGCTACACTCAACACGGCTAGAAGACAAGATAGAAGAGAGAATGCTATTGACAGGAACGCCTACAAGGCCTTCACGTCCTGCAACCCCAAGGAGTTTCATGGGACAGAAGGTCCTGTTGGATTGCTTACCTGGTTCCAAAGCATGGAAGCCAACTTGAACATTATTGAGTGTGCACCAGCGGATCGTGTCAAGTTTGCTGCTAGCAAGCTTCAAGGAAGAGCTCTTACTTGGTGGAATCTCCAAGCGACTACTAGGGGTCCTGCAGCAGTGAATGCTTTGACTTGGGAGCAGTTTAAGGACGAGTTGAAGCGTGAGTATTGTCCACGAGAGGAGGTGCAAAAGCTGGAGATGGAATTCTGGAACCACGCCATGAGAGGACTAGAGTTGGAGGCCTATGTGATCCGCTTTCACGAGTTGAGCGTGTTGGTGCCAGAGATGGTAACCCCTGTAGCTAAGAAGGTTGAGAGATTCGTCTATGGATTGGCACCTGAAGTTAGGTTGATGGTCACTGCAGCTAGTCCTACCACACTTGAGCAGGCTATAAGCTTGGCAACCAGGCTAGTAAACGATTTGGTTAGGCGTGGGAAGTACGCGAGAGGTGAATCAAGTTCGAGACAAGGTGGAGGAAACCGATTTGGTAATAGGCAGGGTAATGGTCCAGACAAAAGACAAAAAGTAGTGAGAAACTATGGAATCGTTGATGTTAACCCCAACCCAAACGGTGGCATGCCGCCAAGATGTAATCGTTGTGGCAACCCCCATCGAGGAGAATGTAGGCAGTGCACGACTTGCAATCGTTTTGGACACCTTGCTGCCTATTGCCGGAGTGGAGCAAGAGTTGGAGGAAACCCCGGAGCATGTCGTGAATGTGGGGCCACGGATCATTGGAGAAATGCTTGTCCTAGGTTGAGAAGAGCACAAGGCAACCGTGGAAATGGGAATGGTAACCGTGGTAACTTCAGGAATGTTGGAAATCGCGGGAACCAAGCAAACCGAGGAAACAATGGAAACCAAGTCAACCGAGGAAATATTGGGAATCAAGCTAACATTGGGAATCAAGGCAACAACGTTAACCAAGGAAATCGTGGGAATCAAGGAGGTCAAGCCCGAGGAAGGGTGTATGCCATGGGAGCAAATGAGGCACGTGATGACCCTAATGTCATCGTAGGTACGTTTCCAATAAATAATGTTTATGCATCTATGTTGTTTGATTCTGGAGCTGAAAGAAGTTTTATTTCCTTTGAATTTAAAGAATTGATTGCTAAGAAACCTAGTGAACTAGAGGAAACTTATTATGTTGAATATGCTAATGGAAACGAGTATAAGACTAAGGAAATTATTGCTGATTGTAAGTTAACTTTGGATGAGAAGGACTATAGTATAGACTTGATTCCCATAGAAATAGGAAGTTTTGATGTGATAGTAGGAATGGATTGGTTGTCGAAAATGCGCGCCGAAATACTTTGTCATGAAAGGATCATTAAAATTCCTTTAGATAACGGCGAGGTACTAATAGTTCAAGGCCATAAGGCGGGAGTCCAACCCAATAAGTTGGTGTCGTCCATGAAGGTGAGGAAGTACCTACGGAAGGAATACCACACATACTTGGCACAAGTGGTGGATAAGCGAGTGAAAGATAAGGATCCCCTCAAGGTAGCAGTGGTTAGAGATTTTCTAGATGTGTTTCCGGACGAACTACCTGGACTTCCCCCAGCGAGACAAGTAGAGTTTTCTATCGATTTAGTTCCCGGGGCAGCCCCCGTGGCCAAAGCACCGTATAGGCTAGCGCCCTCCGAAATGAGAGAACTCTCAGAGCAATTGCAAGAGCTGCTTGATAAAGGTTTAATCCAACCTAGTTCTTCGCCCTGGGGTGCGCCGATTCTCTTTGTCAAGAAGAAGGATGGATCTTTGAGAATGTGCATCGACTATAGAGAGTTGAATAAATTGACGATCAAGAATAGGTACCCGCTGCCGCGAATAGACGATTTGTTCGACCAATTGCAAGGAGCGTCGCACTTTTCAAAAATTGATCTTAGGTCCGGCTATCATCAGTTGAGGGTACGAGAAGAAGATGTACCTAAACGGCTTTTAGGACTCGCTATGGGCACTATGAGTTCCTAGTGATGCCATTTGGTCTCACAAATGCGCCAGCCGTTTTCATGGACCTAATGAATAGGATCTGCAGGCCATACTTGGATAAGTTCGTCATAGTGTTTATCGACGACATTCTGATATACTCTAGAAGCAAGGAGGAGCACGAGAAGCACCTGAGGATAATCTTGCAGCTACTTAGGGACGAAAAGCTGTACGCCAAGTTTTCTAAGTGTGAATTTTGGCTCCGTCAAGTCCAATTTCTGGGACACGTTGTGAACGAAGAAGGGATTCATGTAGATCCGTCAAAAATAGAAGCAATCAAGAAATGGGAGACACCCAAGACACCAACGGAAGTGCGTAGCTTCCTAGGGTTGGCAGGTTATTATAGGAGATTCATTCAAGGATTCTCTAAGATTGCGGTACCTTTAACCCAATTGACCCAAAAGTCAAGAGAGTTCGAATGGGGTGAAGAACAAGAGCAAGCGTTCCAGACACTTAAGAATATGTTGTGTGAAGCACCAATACTAGCATTGCCGGATGGAATGGAAGGATTTGTAGTATATTGTGATGCGTCGAATAAAGGGCTAGGGTGCGTACTAATGCAAGGAGACAAGGTTATTGCGTACGCATCCAGGCAATTAAAGCCACACGAGAAGAATTATTCAACACACGATTTGGAGCTAGGAGCCGTAGTGTTTGCCTTGAAGATATGGCGACATTATCTTTATGGAACCAAGTGCACCATATTCACTGATCACAAGAGCTTACAACACATCTTCGATCAGAAAATGTTAAACATGAGGCAAAGAAGGTGGATGGAGCTACTTAACGATTACGAGTGCGAAATTAAGTACCACCCAGGGAAGGCGAATGTTGTCGCTGACGCCCTTAGTAGAAAGGTGAGCACTAGGGTGTCGAAGACTAGAATTTATCACTTACAGGTGAAAATGTCTCTAAGGGACAGATTCTTAGAAGACCAAGCAAAAGCTTTTGAAGGGAAGAACATTGAAGAAGAGGCATTGAGTGGAGTAGAAACAAGATTCGACAGGGATGATGAAGGCATCTTGTATTTCAAGGGAAGAGCTTGGGTCCCAAATATCAACGGGCTAAGAGAGGTGCTAATGAATGAAGCTCACAATTCAAAATACTCGATTCATCCAGGAGCGGACAAGATGTACCAAGGTCTAAAAAGGGATTTTTGGTGGCCTGGGATGAAAAGTGATGTAGCACTATATGTGAGCCGATGCATGACTTGTGCGATGGTTAAAGCTGAGCACCAAAAGCCAGCTGGACTTTTAAAGCAGCCGGAAATACCCGAATGGAAGTGGGAGCAAATAGCAATGGACCTAGTAACGAAATTGCCTCGGACAAAGAAAGGTCATGATGCCATATGGGTGATTGTTGATCGCCTTACGAAATCAGCCCATTTCATCCCCATCAAAGAAGATTGGAACACTGAGCGTTTAGCACGTTTGTACGTTGAAAAGATTGTGACATTGCATGGTGTACCTCTGTCCATAATATCCGATAGGGATGGTAGGTTTACCTCACGTTTCTGGGGTCTTGTGCAAGAAGCAATGGGCACTACGTTAGCATTAAGCACGGCTTACCACCCCCAAACGGATGGGCAAAGTGAGCGTACTATACAAACATTGGAGGATATGCTAAGAGCTTGCGCATTAGAATTTAGTGGAAGTTGGGATGAACACTTGCCATACGCAGAATTTACTTACAACAACAGTTATCACTCTAGCATACAGTGTGCGCCGTTTGAGGCTCTATACGGACGTAAATGTAGATCACCCATGTGTTGGATAGAGGCGGGCGAGAGAAGCCTAGCTACCGTTGATTTTGTCCAAGAAACAACGGACAAAGTGGCAATTATTAAAGAAAAGCTTAAAGCCGCGAGAGACCGGCAAAAGAGTTATGCGGATAAAAGGAGGAAGCCCCTAGAATTTGAGGTTGGCGACAAAGTACTATTAAAGGTGTCGCCATGGAAGGGAACCGTAAGGTTCGGAAAAAGAGGAAAGTTGAGCCCCCGATACATTGGGCCATTCGAAATTATTGCTAGAATAGGCCCTGTAGCCTATAAGTTGAAATTACCCCAAGAATTGGGAGATGTTCATGACACATTCCATGTGTCAAACTTGAAGAAATGTGTGGCGGATGATTCGAAGGTAGTTCCACTTGAAGAGCTGCGTGTGGAGGATAAGCTCCAATTTCGTGAGGAGCCAATAGAAGTTCTCGACCGCAATGAGAAACGCCTAAAGAGGAGCAAGATCCCTATTGTTAAAGTTAGATGGGATACGAAACGCGGACCAGAGTTTACGTGGGAGCGCGAGGACTTTATACGCGAGAAATATCCGCACTTACTCCCTAAGCAAATTCAAATTCCGAGACGGAATTCTTCTAAGGGGGTAAGGATGTAACAACCCTACTTTTTAAATATTATGTATGAGCTAGTTACGTTGCCTATGATCTCGCAAGCCATAGTTATACTTAAAGCTAGTAGATAATGCCCCTAAATTAGCAATCTAAAGCTATTGTTCAATTCTAAATATGAATTATAAAGTACCATTGAACAAAAATTTGTTTATGATCAATCGGATTATCTAAATAATAACGTAAGTCTCACAAGTTGAGATAACCATCAAAAACCCTTATAATTGTCCAACAAATCAATCATCAAACCAATGTAAGTAAATATAAGGTGAGAATTAAGATTTCCATCTCAAATTATGTCTATAAACTAAAAATGTACGTAAAAGTGCTTAAGTAACAATAAGCAGGTATATATATGCTTAAAATAAATACAAGTTTACAACTAAAGGCTTGTGTAACAAATCAAAAATACAAAAATGTATACATACAAGCATATATACATGACATATATACATATGCACTTATTAGAACAAACACTAACTTATAACAACAAACTAACACATTTAACCTTACAAAATATATACACACTTACACCTAAATTATATATACATTATATACAACAATTTTTATAAAAAAAAAAATATTGCAAACCCTTCCCCATGCCCTAAAGAGGCCGGCCCCTTTACCCCCATACACACACAATCTTATTTCAAATTCACACTCTTATCATTTCTATACACATAATACTCAAGTCTCTTCCTTTTCCCAACACACACACACATTCCTCCCAAGTAAAAACACACTCTTTTCTCTCTTTTTCTCCTCTTAAACTCGGCAGCCCCAACCCAAGAAGGAGGCAACAAAAACCAATCTTAACACTTAATAAAAATAAGGGTTTAAGTAGCTTAAGCAAGGATTGTTTTAAACTATAAGTTAAGGGTTGTTTCAAGGCTTGAATAAGGGTTATTGGAGCTTGATAGGCCACGAAATTTCTGCATCTTTTCTTCATCAAAAAGTGTTCTTCAAGGGTATAATCTTCATCCTCTTTACTAGACCTAATCTCGTTTTTGTTTATATTCAAAGGTTTTATCAAAAACTCATACTTTCTTCTTGTTTTCTTTGTAAAATACACTTAATGAGGGCAAAGTTGATAGGATCTTTCTTTCCATGCTCATGCATGTCGAATCTAATAAGAAAGATCCAAGGATTCGACAAGTTTAAGACCCAAAAGTGTGGTTATAGATTCGTAGTTTTTAAAGTGACTTTCTTGTTGATAGATCTATATGTTTTTGTATATTTTTGAGGAACATATTCTGAGATTTTTCATATAAAAGATGTTTTTATATTGTTGAAAGATAGATCTATAAAAGTTGATAGTGAAAAGTGTTGATTTGGATGCATATATGCTAGATTTAAGAAAGTTGAATCTTTTGTTGGATTATGAGATGGATATGGATTTGTATTAAGAGAAAAATATGTTAAAAGAGGTATAATAATCTGGAAATTTGATGTTAAGAGGTATAAAAATAAAGTATTAATCTTGTAAATGATAAACTCAAGTGTTAATAAAGCAAGAATGGTCATTGGTATGTTATTTGGACCCAAATGTTTCTGACAGAATTATTCTTCTGTCTTTGGACGGATAAACTGGGCATGTGAGGGCCGTTTCAAGAAAAACTTACAAAATAAAAGTTGTAGATAAAAGAGTTAAGTTTAACATCCAACTGGAATCACTCAAAAACACTAAACCAATCCAAAGATATGATTTTTCTACCAAAAGTGGTCAAAACTGGATTTTTGTCTTAATGTTGAGTCAACTTTGCCGATTTTTAATTCCTTAACTAATAGGTTTCAGAAGTTTAAACTTGGTATGAACTGAGTTCAAAGTGTCCCTAACTTAAAATAAAATTGGGAGATTTTTCTTAAATGTCCATCATAGAAATCTTTTATAAAACATATTGAGTCGCACAGCAGCAAGCATTCTGACCAACTTTGGTTTTGTAATTTTTAGAGGTAGTAAACAATGTCTAAAAATTTAGCAAAAATTCACATAAATATAGGACACCTATATGTCTCTGTACAAAAATCACCAACGTCCAAATAATTCAACTTAACCAAAAATGACTACTCAACATTTTATGAAAATAAGTGTTAAAACAGAAAATTCCAAGTAAGAGTTCTTCACAACAAAATAAGCTAAAAGTCACTAGATTGCAACTCTAATCAACTCCAACAATCACGAAACAAAAAGTATCATGAACCTACTGAGAATATGTCAAATAAAAGTTATAAAACTTAACTTAGTTATTAAATGGCAAAGACAAGCCTACAAATCACTAATTCGGTTCAAATAATCACTAACCGAAAGCACTAAATTGCACATATCACACCACCACCACTCTCACGATTTTGGACACCAAAATATGATGAACTTTCTGGAGATAATGAAACAAGAATGAAAATCCACTTTGAAGCACTTTAATTGCTCAAGAAATGAGGCTAAAATCACTAATTCGGTAAACGATTTTTAATTACGAAACCCTCAAAATGAGCAAGACACAAGAGGGGTTGAATTGATATGATTTTGTATGGATAAAGGTTGCCTAAAAGGCCTGAGAATTCTGGCCAAAATGTTTAGTGGTAATTTCTATGAATTTTCATGAATTATTGAATTTAAATAGTAATTAAAAGACATAAAAATCCATAAATAAATTATGTAAATCAAGAATGAAGTTAAATCAACTTAACCATTGATAAAAATAATTAAAACCTACTGGGGAAAAATAATCAAAAGACAAGAGACATGTGTTACATAATTTTGAAATAAATAATTTAGTAAAAACAATTAATTAAGTATTATCATTAAAATAAATGGAAAATGCACAAATAAAAGTATAAAAAAATGAAATTATAAATTAAAGAGCATCTATGTCAGTAGATAATTCAAAGGAAATTATTCATAATTTATAAAGACAATTATGACACTTAAAAGTATTTTTAAGAATTTATTTAGCAAATAAATCAATAAAGTGAATAAATAAATAATTAAATATTATTAAATTAAATATAAATATTATTAAATTAAATATATATTTACAAACCAGAAAATATACTTAAAATAATTATATTATGAGACCACTTATGTCAAATATCATTACTAAGCAAAGTGTGCAATGGAAATCATATCAATCCAAGCCAAACTACCGAAATTCCAATAAACGTACAAAAACGTATAATGAGAAAACGACTCTTACCACCAAATCTCTTATACCCAAACAATGAGAACATCATAATGCACTTAATTCCATAATCTAATAACAACCAAAGATGGGCAAGTCTACTAGTATACATCTCATGATCTAGCTCACTAGTTCATGTCGCGCGAACTTACGTCGTGAATATACGTTATGGTTTAGGCTTGCTTGAGGCGCAACAAATCTAAACGGAGGAATCACATTTGATCAGCCCACTCTCACCCTCTAATCAGGTGAGTCATAGCCCCCTTTCAAACTCTTTTATATGTTTTACATACGGGGTGAAAAGCATGATAAATAAAATGGCTTTATATATACGAAATGATTCTTGAAAGAATGATTATGAAATGGGATATTGTATGTTCAATGTGTTATATGTTATGCGATGAGCTTGAGTTCTGTCAAACTGAGATACTTCAGTACACTACTATTAACTCCGATAGTGGAGGCCTGTAGTTAGAGGGTTGCGCAACTAGAGTCGTCCACTCACCCACTAAATAGGTAACGGTGGAATGTTTGGTCTGCCTTGGTGGCCACCTTCATTGCCAGTCCGACCCGAGCGGTGCTCTAACTATCTTATTATATTATTGGTCGTTTCCATGGCACGACCCCAATTATGATTAAGCACTTGATTGACAGCTTGTGCTCTGAAATGAAATATTATGTTGTTGGGACATGTAAAATGGTCGTAGTAGTGGCTCAAGCATATACTCATCGAATTATGTCATGGTAGTCTTACCATTGACCCAAAGGTATTGATATTATATTGGATGGAAATTATTGATTGAACATACGGTTTGGGTGTGGATAATATGATGAAATTCTTGGAAGTTTATGACTTATTCTTTCTTGATTTGGAATAATATATGTGTGTTGTTAGCATAATCCTATGAACTCACTCAACTCTCGTAGTTGACACTTTTTCTTCATGCTTTTCAGGTCTAGAACAATAAGTTAGCACTTTGGACCGCTTCATGGATGATGTGTTTACTTGTTGTATGTGGACTAGTAACGCAAACATTTGATCTTTTGGTTATGAACTTGGTTATGTAATGATTACTAAACGTCAACTTGAATTTGTTACCTTTTTAATTTGAATGGCATTTGAAACTTTATGTTGATGTTTATTACTTAAATCTTTTGTACCATGTCGTTCTGTGGCATCTCGAGTTTCCGCTATAGTCGGGGTGTTACAAGAATGATGATTTTACATTTGAAGCATTCTTTGTTGCGGAAGCTTGTGGACTTTGAAGTTCGGGTCTTGAACTGTGTTGTTCAAGAACCATTCCCGAGAGTTCATCAAATTTGACATTCATACTCTCTTCGTTTCTCTTGGTTCTTCGGTTATATACACGATATGCAATGGATTCTCTTGAATAACCGATGAAATATGCCTCATCGCCTTTTGGTTCAAATTTTCCCAGATTGTCTCGATCATTGAGAACATAACACACACATCCAAAAATGTGCAAGAAGTTCACATTAGGCTTTCTTTTGTTGATCACCTCATATGGAGTTTTATCAAACCTCTTGTTTATGATTGATCTATTTTGAGTGAAGCAGGCAGTAGCAACAGCTTCAGCCCATAGATTCGGAGGCAACTTCGAATAAGCAAGCATTGTTCTAGCTGCTTCAACAAGAGTTCGATTTCTACGTTCAACTACTCCATTCTGTTGAGGTGTCCTGGCAGCGGAAAATTGATGAGTAATACCCATGGACTTAAAGAAAGAATCAATCGTTGAATTCTTGAATTCAGTGCCATTGTCTGAGCGAACAATTCTAACTGACGATTTAAGATTCACTTGGGTCTTCTTTATGAAATCAATAATTGCAGTCGGAGTATCACTCTTTGCATGAAGAAAGAATACCCAAGTGTAACGAGAATAATCATCTACAATCACTAGAATGTATCGCTTTCCATGGATACTTTGAACTTTCATTGGGCCACACAAATCCATATGAATAAGGTGTAAAGGACCTTCAGTACTTAAATGCTTTTTCGGTTTGTGTGAAGCTTTCTTCATCTTTCCAATTGCACAAGCTGGACAAACATGTTCACTTTCATACTTGTAGTCCGGAAGACCTTCAACAAGTTGTTTATCCACGAGTGTATTAATCGTTTGAAAGTTAAGATGAGAAAGACGGCGATGCCATAACCAAGAGTTTTGTGCAGTTGCTTTCGAAAGAAGACAAATTTCTGATGAATTAGATGGGATGTTGTTGAGATCAATTGTGAACAAATTATTGTCTCTTGTTCCAGTCAGAATATCCACACCATCTTCAGTCTGCACTTTGCATTCATATCTCCTAAATAAAACTTGAAGATCATTGTCACAAAATTGTCCAACACTGAAAAGATTGTGTCCTAGTCCTTCAACATAGGAAACTCTCTTGATAGTGACACCATTTTTAACAATGTCTCCATAACCGAGGATAGGAGCAATATGATCATTTCTGAATCGTACGGTTCCCATAAACTTTTCAACAAAATTCGAAAGAATTGACTTGTTACCAGTCATATGGCGAGAACATCCCGAGTCGACATACCATACACAAATGAGAAATTCCTGCAAAGACAAGGTATATGATTTAGGTACCCATGTAGATTGGGTCCTTGCAGGTTAGAGGGATAACATGCAAGTACACATAGAAAGAAAAAAATATTAAGCAAAATAACACACAACCAAACTTTTTATTCAAATAACAAACAAGCACACATAATTGTTCAAAATACAAATACGAATTACAAGCAAGAAAATGTAAAGGTTTATACACATGTTTTGGTACAAGCGGGACTAGTCCTAGATTTATTAGCATTATCTAACGTATTCGATCTACGGACAATCCACACTTGTTTGACATTGGCAGGTTTTCCATCAAGCTTGACTTTACTAGATGCATTCAAATATCTATCCTTAGGGATCCATCTACTGCTACTAGTTAAGCACACGTCACCTGAAACACGAACATTCTTTGAGTTAGCAAACAAATTATTAACTTTGTTCTTAACAGGTTTCTTCTTGATGGGTTCTGTGGTCTTGTTTACTTTCTTTATGTTATTAGGAGACAACCAACCATACTGGTCTTTGTATTTAGTCATTCCAGTAAAAGTATCTCTAACCCTCTGTAAAGTGCACTTAGGATTCTTCTGAGAGTACCTAGGAAAACTAGAATACCTAACCTGCAGAGGTTGTTTGTTACCTAATGAGAAAGCTTCATCCTTAACACTCTTTGGACCACTGCTTGCTTTGACTTCTTTTTGTGACTTAGGTTCAGAAATAACCTTGTACATCTTTGTTTGCCTAGAAGTCTTTGATTTCATTGGGACATTGGGACCTTTCTGTGGTTTCGGACTTGAACCCGTCTTAGGTGATTGATTAGTCTTCGGTTTTGAAACAGTCTTGGGTGATGGTCTGGTCTTTGGTTTTGAAGCAGTCTTGGGTAACGGGTTGGTCTTTGATTGTTGGGTGGTGATGTGACCAATTTATACATATCGCCCACATCGTTTTTGGCCATTTTATTAAAATTTTAGTCGAATTTGTGTGCATTTGGCGCGTTTATGTGTTTGTTAGTGTTTTCAGGTTCTAAACAGGTACGCGTTCATTTTGTGCAATTTCGGATGATTATTGGCCAGAAGTCATTTGTGAAGTCGAGAGTCGTTTCGAGTGGAAGAGATAGCGAGTGTCGGGATCGAAAGATGAAGGTTGTACACCAAGCATTTGACTGCGCCGCAGTGGAGATGTACGTGGTCCACTGCGCCGCAGCCAAAATCCACGGCATTGTTTGTACAAACCCCCACTGCGCCGCAGTGGGGATGGTTTGATGGTGACTGCGCCGCAGTCAAATATAGAAAAAAGAAAGACGTGGAAACAAACTGCGACGCAGTGGAGGGTTCACATTCCCACTGCGCCGCAGTCCCTTGAAGGTCAAAATCAACAATACTTCACTGCGCCGCAGTGAGGGAAGGCACAACCTCACTGCGCCGCAGTGAGTACACGGGACTGAAGGGTTTTGGCAGTTTTCTGCATCAGATTTGGAGGAGTATAAATATAAACCATAACCCTAATTTTAAAAAGAATAAAAAAATATCTTTCTAGGAGCTGCACTTCAGGGAATACTTCAAGGGTCAATTCAAGATTTGATCGTCTTTCGATTCATTGAAGATTCACGTGCACCCATCTAGATCGTATCTACTTATTGTCTTGCAATTTCCATTCCTCAAACAATTGGTACTTTATGTTCTTCCTTGATTTTAATTGTAATTTCAATTTAGTCATGAGTGGCTAATCTTTCTATTGTCCACCTTGATGAAACTAGACGAATGATGTGATTGCTATATATTTTAATTCAAAGAGTTGATTTCAATTATCGTTGTGTCGTGATCTTGATGATTTAATTCCTTTATTTGTATTAATTTGATGTTGGTGGCATGTGTGTTCTTCGTTAGTGGTACTAGTCGAACACATATGTGATTTGCAAACGGTTGCTTGTCTATGAGCAATCATCACTAGTTCATGGTATGATAGTGAATGTCATCTTAATAGAAGGAATCATTTTGTCAACGTGTTTTGTAACGGTTGGTGGTACCACGTTATTTTCACATAGGCGCAATTGGTAATTTGATAATCAAACAAACTAGTTGTTGGTAAGATTGTCTAGGCATTGGTGGTACCGGCTTGGGTAATTAAACTAGCAGTTAGGTGTTTGGGTGACTTGTGAGCGGTTGGTGGTACCACGCGAGCATTTCATTCTCTCACGTTTATCGTGTCAACTCTTAACGAATTTGGTCTTAATTGAAAGCAATCATGTTTGAAGTCTAGCGGAGTCAAGGTGGATGATATTTACCAATATTGTTTGAGACTTACCCTTACTTTTATGCATTTTGTCCTTTAAAGTTATTGTCAGAGTGAGAATCAAAACAACACCCTTTTTCCAAACCATTATACTAAACAACTGATTCGAACCAATCCCCGTGAACGAACCTGGACTTACCTTTTAACTATATTGCATACGATCGGGTCCACTGCCCGATAGTGTGTAGTAGTGAGTTTTTAGGTATTTCTAGTTTATAAATTTTAAACTCGATTTAGCACATCAAGTTTTTGGCGCCGCTGCCGGGGATTGTGCGCTGTTTTAGTTGTTAATTTAGTGGTTTGATCCTTCCTCATGCGTGAGGAAGTTATTTGCTTTAATAGTTTAGTTTTGCATTTCTTGTATTACCACAGGTGCAGTTGACGTGTTGGTTAGTTGTGTTTTGCAGGTCTACTGCTTGGTTGATGAACTTGAGGTCTTCTGGTTTACCTCTTAATAGTCCGTTGAGAACACCAACTAGGCGTAGGTTTAACTACACTACACCAACACCATTCTCGCCCATTGCTAGACCCACTCCTGATTCTGACGAGGAGGGGTTCTATTTGGAAGAATTGTTTAATCTTGAGGTTAAGGTAGAGGAGAAAATGGCAGATGAGGAAAGAGACCCAAATGACATACGGTATGGTGAAAGGGTTCGCACTATTCCTGCAAACCGGGGTAGTCCTATTAGACCTCCTCCCATTGCTCATGATTTCAACCTAAAGGGTAATCATCTTAAGAGCATTGAGGAACAACAATTCGATGGTAAAAGGAAGTGGGATCCTTATCAACATCTAGAGAGATTTGAAAAGTTGGCAAGGTTATACCAATACGGGCAGAATCAAATGAATGCCGTAAAACTCGAGACATTTCCAATGTCTATTACCGGTGATGCTCTTGATTGGTTCAATGACCTTCCGGAAAATTGCATTACAACTTGGGACCAACTTAAGCAAGCCTTTATTGGTGAGTTCTACTCACTTAGAACCCAAAGAAAGTTGGAGAACTTGATAAGGTCGTTTGCCCAAGACGAAGATGAAGATGTTGTTGATGCGTGGATCCGATTTAAAGAGATGTTGAGAAATTGCCCGGGTCACAATATGACTAAAGAACAATATGTCGAGCTATTCTTTGATGGGCTCGATAAGAAGTCCAAACGTGAGCTAGGTTATGCTTTTGGTGGTGGGTTTAACAAGATCACACCAAATGAGGGCTTTGAAATCTTGGAATCCATGGCAAAGGATAATGCCAACATGGATGATGATCGGTTTTTAAAGAATGAGAGAAGGTTGAAGAAGGGTACTAGCCAAGGCCGAGTTGCAAAAGCGGAAGCTAGTCATGATTCGGGTATGATTGGAGAGATGAGAGCGCTATCTGAGCGTATGGATAAGGGATTTGCATCTCAAGAGGCTAGGTTTGGAGCTCTTGAAAAGGATGTTAAGTTTGTTGCTGATGGTTGTGATCATTGTGGTGACATGCATTATTCTGAGGATTGTCCCAACCGGGGGCCAAAAGATGTCAACTACATTCAGAATCAACAACAAGGGAGTTTCCAACACAACACCGGTTTCCAAAACCGGTCTTCAGGTATTGAAAGTGCCGGGGACCGATCGATTCGTGATTCCTACGACTATGTAAGTGCGGAATTCAAACATAATCGTTATTGAGGTAATTGAATGAAACAAACACGAAATCAATAAGAACAGGAGATAAATTCAGATGTAAAAAACTCATATCTTGTATTAATCATAAGATTACAATACATAAAACGAGTAGACATCTGATTCTTTGGGCGGCATCTCGAGGTATAGATCTCTACCTCGAGAACCTAGTGAATGAAATCTGTTGCAACTAAAATCATCAACCGAAAACCTAAACCTAAGATCTCTATTTATAGGCTGAACATGGGCTGGGCTTCAAACTCGTGGGCCTCCAAACTCGTGTTACTGTTCACACGAGTTTGTCCAAACTCGTGGTACTGTTCACACGAGTTTGTCCAAACTCGTGGTACTGTTCACACGAGTTTGTCCAAACTCGTGGTACTGTTCACACGAGTTTGTCCTGTTGTCTGGAAAATCTCTGTAAAGTAACAGCCCTTTAATTGAGATGCATCGGACACAAATTGTGCACCAAAACGTGCACTAACAGGTAATCCTTCCTATAACTCTTCCTTTCAGGCTAATAGTTCTCGTTTTTCAGGTAACAGGTGGCAAGGAGACAATTATCAGAATCCGCCTCAGCAGCAGACACAGCAAGGCCAAGGATCAGGATCTTCTAATGCCGATCCAAATGACGAGTTGAGGGAGATGATGAAGTAGTTGGTTAGTAATCAGGTTGAAACCAACAATAGCATTCAAATGATCAGGGAAGATACTAAGGCTTTGAGCGAGAGGTTGGATGCAATAAACGGGAAGGTGGAGATCAACATGAAGAATCAATGTGTGAACTTCAAGGATCTTGAGAGTAGGATGGCTGCCCTTTCTAGGCCTCCAGGTACTCTACCGAGCACTACCCAACAGAATCCAAAGCCTCAATCGAGTAATCAAGGATCATGGAAAAAGGATACCCAGCCTAATGTCAGAAACGAGCATGTGAATGCTATCACTACGAGGGCAGGTAACACTTATGATTCAGCTAAATCTTCACCTAATGATTCATTTCAATCTGTGCAGGTTAATGAAGAGGAGGAGCAAGTTGATGACGAGATTGAGATGGAACCGGAACTAGCCGTGCCAACACCGGCCGTTCCATCCAAACCCGTTGCTAAACCTGTTGAGAAGCCCGCTGAGGAACCAACTGTTAAGCCATATAAGCCGAAGGTTCCATTTCCCCAGCGATTGGCGAAAAATAAGCTGAAGGAACAAATGGATAAATTTGTAAGTCACCTCAGAAAATTGCATATCAATATTCCATTTTTAGATGCAATTGTGCAGATGCCAGGATATGCAAGTGCTTGAAGCAGATTTTGATGAATAAGAAGCATCTGGAAAGGGTGGCTACTACAGTGCTAGAGGAAGTTTGTTCAGCAGCTGTAACAGGTAAGTTGCCCGAAAAACGAGGAGATCCAGGTAGTTTTACTATTCCCTGTAAGATTGGTAACTTAACGGTAAAACGTGCCTTAAATGATTCGGGCGCAAGCATTAATCTTATGCCTTCTTCTCTTTACTCCAAGCTGAACTTAGGAACACCGAAATCTATTAACATGAAGATTAATTTGGCCGATAAGTCTGAAATAAGACCTATTGGAATATTAGAAGATGTGTTAATTCAGGTGGGAGGTTTGGTTTTTCCTGTAGATTTCATAATTATTGAAGCTGACGAGGCATTAAACGTGCCTCTTATTTTAGGGAGACCATTCCTTGCCACGGCCGATGCTAAACTTGAAGTTGGTCGTGGTAAGCTAACATTGAGAGCAGGAGATGAATCCGTTACATTTTCGAACACATGTTCTGTTTCTTTACCTAATGTTGCTAACTTTGTTGAAACTACTGCTTGTGTTAGTTCTTTGGATTCACAGATTGATAAATGGTTGGATGAGAAGTTAGAGGCGAAAGTGGTTGAATTGAAGTCAGCAGCAGTACCTGGTTCTATACCGAAGGATGAACCGTGTGCTAAGATCCGGAAGCTTTATAGTCGATTGAGGTCTGCCATTTCTCATGGTAATATTAAGTTATCTGCAGAGTTGTGTTCTAGCTTATCAACAAATGAGAAAGCTGAGTTAATGATGGTTGTTGATACGTCGAAACGAGCGAATGATTGGATCCTTGAAAAGGTGAAAGGTAACTGGTTCTCTCCTTTCAAGGGAAGACCGCCCAACACTTTAAGTGTGGGGGCGTCGGGGTCCCAACGTTGGTAATTATGAGAGGTTCGAGTCTAGCTAAAGACTCGTAAATAAATTAGCGCTTCCGGGAGGCAACCCGAGGTTAGGTATTTTATTTTTATTTTCTTTTGTCTAGTTTAAGTGTCATTTAATTTTTATAAATTTCAAAAAATCCAAAAAAATTGAAAAAGTTAAAAAATCGAAAAAAAAATGAAAATACAAAAAAAACCAAAAAGATTTTGATTTTTAGTTTAGTTTGTTTCTTTTTCGTATTTAGGATTTTAGTCACATTTTTAGTTTTTAATTTTTCTTTTATTTTTATTTTGGTATTTTTAATATGTTTGTTGAGTGCTTGTTAGAGCTATAAGAACGGAGTTAAACGCGGTTGAAATAAAGTTCATAGCTTATCTTTGGAATCAACCGAGCATTTGATGCAGGCACTTTAAACCCGGGAAGTTTCATGTTCTTTTACTCTTTTATTTGCTTTTCCCTATTTCCCATAGTTTTAATTGGTTCCTTGGACATTGAGGATATTGTCCAACTCAAGTGTGGGGGGGTGCAAATAGGTTTAAGCTGCCGGATATATCTCTTTTGTTGTTTTGCCATTGCGATTTAACCGTTCTTGTAAATGTGTCCCTCTCATAGACTTTTGGATTTTTCCAGGAGTAAGGGTTCTATCTTGAACTCTGAACTATGATGTGCATGTTTGAGATTGGTTGTTTGAATTTGGTAAGATGACTGAAGATGATATGATTTGACACTTTTGCTGAGCTTGTCCTTGTGGTAGATTGCTTTTGTCACTTAATTTATGATATCTAAATGAGCAATTTTACTAAATTTTTTTTCCTTGGTACTAATTTTTAACCGGCGAAATGTGTTCGGAACGATTATTTGGCTAGTCCTTCGGGATTGATATCATTACTTGTGCACTCAAATATATCCCAAGCACCGTATATGTGAGATTCATTGATTCATTTGTTTAGATGTGCTAGGTGACGGTTTTGGTTTGATTGCCTTGTAGATACGTCCCTCTCTTAGGCTCTTGGATTTATCCAGGAGTAAGGGTTCCATTTGGCTTTGCCATTTCGTTCTCCCTCACTAAGATGTGCGTGTTTCATGGCATTTTCACTCCATTTCCGGGTTCTTCTCTTGATATGAGTGTGCCGGTGGTGTGTTGATTCTAGAACTTGGCCTGGTGAGCGTGACGAAACCGCAGTGAGATCACAATTGTGATAAAAGTACATCGGATGACGAATGGGCATTTAGGTTCGACCATACTTTTCTTTCTTTCTTTTCACATCTCTTTTGTACATTCATACCTTACTATACTCACCCTTATACAACCTTTATACACTCACATATACATACATTTCATTCCTTTCTTTGTATATTTCACCTTTGCATAAATTCACTCTTGTATATATACTTCACCTCACTTTTCCGATAGTCTAATCTTGGTGGGCCGTTGATTGCTATTGGTTTGTTGGATGGTTTGGGGAGTTTAGGTGGATTGCCTAGTGGCATGTTCTTGTCTATGAGAATGAGTCATTTGGTCATGTTATCGAGGTTTGTCTTTGATTGCTCTAGTGTTGGACATGTTCATCATTGTAAGAGGGTACCTACTAGTAGAGTAAAAGTGGTCAATTCAAAAAAAAAAAAAAAAAAATCAAAAAAAAAAAAAAAATAAAAAAAAAAAAAAAAAAAAAAAAAAAACCTGGGCTACTAGTGGGTACTTCTCAATTTTAATTGTCTAAAGTTTTATTGTATTATTGGATGATTTGGTTGATGTTGAGTTGTGTGAGTTGATACACCACATTGGTGTCGGGTTCTCTTGATATATTTTGAGGAGTCTTAGCGAGTTAATATCTTTTGGGTTAGCGGTTTGTCGGCAATCAATGGTACGGGTTGATTAGACTATTTTGTTCATTTGTACATATCCATATACTTTGACTTTTCTTTTCTTCATTAACCTATATTCCCATTCATTCATTGTAAATATCCATTATATATACCTTAGTTTAACTATACAACCTACCTTTATGCCTATTTTGATGATGTGCTTGGTGCTTACGCCACGTCGGTGGAGTCATGATCCCCGTTCAAGCCTATGGTAAAATAACATACACCACGACCGTGCTATGAGTGATTCTTCATATATATTCAACCCCTAGTAAGTTTGTTGGAGTAGAATGATTTTGATAAGTTCTGTTGTTTTACTTGTGCTTGTTGTGTTATCGTAGCTTGCGGATCGTTCAGGTATTGTCAAACATTTCGAGTTTTCATTTAAGATTAAAACTGCTTCACCCACTTCCTTGTCTTTGACATTCTTGGTGTGGCTTCTTTTTGATACTCGTCATTGTTTATTTAGCTCCATTGTCAAGGAATACTTTATGCTTTAATGTTGGATTTGCTTGAGGACAAGCAATGCTCGAGTGTGGGGGGATTTGATGTGACCAATTTATACATATCGCCCACATCGTTTTTGGCCATTTTATTAAAAGCTTTTAGTCGAATTTGTGTGCATTTGGCGCGTTTATGTGTTTGTTAGTGTTTTCAGGTTCTAAACAGGTTACGCGTTCATTTTGTGCAATTTCGGATGATTATTGGCCAGAAGTCATTTGTGAAGTCGAGAGTCGTTTCGAGTGGAAGAGATAGCGAGTGTCGGGATCGAAAGATGAAGGTTGTACGCCAAGCATGTGACTGCGCCGCAGTGGAGATGTACGTGGTCCACTGCGCCGCAGCCAAAATCCACGGCATTGTTTGTACAAACCCCCACTGCGCCGCAGTGGGGATGGTTTGATGGTGACTGCGCCGCAGTAAAATATAGAAAAAAGAAAGACGTGGAAACAAACTGCGACGCAGTGGAGGGTTCACATACCCACTGCGCCGCAGTCCCTTGAAGGTCAAAGTCAACAATACCTCACTGCGCCGCAGTGAGGGAAGGCACAACCTCACTGCGCCGCAGTGAGTACACGGGACTGAAGGGTTTTGGCAGTTTTCTGCATCAGATTTGGAGGAGTATAAATATAAACCATAACCCTAATTTTAAAAAGAATAAAAAATATCTTTCTAGGAGCTGCACTTCAGGGAATACTTCAAGGGTCAATTCAAGATTTGATCGTCTTTCGATTCATTGAAGATTCACGTGCACCCATCTAGATCGTATCTACTTATTGTCTTGCAATTTCCATTCCTCAAACAATTGGTACTTTATGTTCTTCCTTGATTTTAATTGTAATTTCAATTTAGTCATGAGTGGCTAATCTTTCTATTGTCCACCTTGATGAAACTAGACGAATGATGTGATTGCTATATATTTTAATTCAAAGAGTTGATTTCAATTATCGTTGTGTCGTGATCTTGATGATTTAATTCCTTTATTTGTATTAATTTGATGTTGGTGGCATGTGTGTTCTTCGTTAGTGGTACTAGTCGAACACATATGTGATTTGCAAACGGTTGCTTGTCTATGAGCAATCATCACTAGTTCATGGTATGATAGTGAATGTCATCTTAATAGAAGGAATCATTTTGTCAACGTGTTTTGTAACGGTTGGTGGTACCACGTTATTTTCACATAGGCGCAATTGGTAATTTGATAATCAAACAAACTAGTTGTTGGTAAGGTTGTCTAGGCATTGGTGGTACCGGCTTGGGTAATTAAACTAGCAGTTAGGTGTTTGGGTGACTTGTGAGCGGTTGGTGGTACCACGCGAGCATTTCATTCTCTTACGTTTATCGTGTCAACTCTTAACGAATTTGGTCTTAATTGAAAGCAATCATGTTTGAAGTCTAGCGGAGTCAAGGTGGATGATATTTACCAATATTGTTTGAGACTTACCCTTACTTTTATGCATTTTGTCCTTTAAAGTTATTGTCAGAGTGAGAATCAAAACAACACCCTTTTTCCAAACCATTATACTAAACAACTGATTCGAACCAATCCCCGTGAACGAACCTGGACTTACCTTTTAACTATATTGCATACGATCGGGTCCACTGCCCGATAGTGTGTAGTAGTGAGTTTTTAGGTATTTCTAGTTTATAAATTTTAAACTCGATTTAGCACATCAGGTGGTCTTTGTCTTTGGAACTTATTGATTGGGGAAGTTGTGAAGAGTGTGACTTTGGAATCTTCTTTAGAAAAAATTCATGTTTATCCTCTTTTTGAACAAAAAGTTTTTCAAATTCAGGTTCAAAATCATGATTTTCTTCCAAAAATGTTGACATTTCATCAGTTTCCAACTTCACACTTACTTCACTTTTCTTTATCGGACATGGACTTTTCTTGAGTGAAATTGATGCTTTTTCTTTTTCTTTATGAAATTGAAGTGCTATTTTCTGAAGTTGGAATTCAACTTTTAAATCATTAAGTTCCTTTAGCACATTTAACCTCTGTTCTCTTTCTTTTTCAAACTTTTGTTTGAAAGCATCAATTTCATTCAAGTATGATTGAGTTCCCTCAGAAAACTTGGTAAATGATGAGTTTCAGAAGCAATCGGGAAGAAATAATCATCAATATCATGAACATCATCTAAATCACCATCAGTTTGAACAGACACATGAACAACATTCTTTATGTCTACATTCACATTTTGAACATGAATTGGATGATTCTCTTCAAACACATTGGTTTTCTTTTTCATGGATAAAATCTTCTCATTGATTTTTTCAAATGATTCAGAAAACTTTCGGTCAAAATCAAGTTTGCACATATCAAAGATCTGTGATTCTTTTTCAGTTTGCACAGAAGCATTTACACTTTCACATATAGAACTCACAGAACATCCAGATGGATCACAAACTTTGGAGTCTATCTTGGGTTGGTCAATGACATAATGATTTTGAGCCTTCAACTTTTCTATCCAAGATTGCTTTTCCTCAAGAGACTTTTGCAGATCTTCAATTACCTTTTCCAAAACTTTTTGTGGTACATAAGGTCTCAAATTTTCAGGTTTTGGAATAGGAATAGGATTTTCCAAAGGTTTTTCAGTAAAACACTCAAGAATTTCGGGTATGACAGCCTCATGATTGTCTTTGATTGTTTTATGTGTAGAGTTAGCGAAGAAATCATATGACTCATCCATTAACTCATAGTTAAAATAGACTTTTGCACCCTTTTCTAGAAAATTATCAGCCTCATAATCACTATCAGTCGGTCTCACAAATTGGTCTGTCATCCACATCTCAAATAAGATTCGTTGTATAATGATGGGACTTCTTCTTGTGCTTCGAGCAAACATTTTGGATTGTTATAACCCAACCCTGATGTGAATAATGTTTCTGAATTTCTTGGCCTATTTAAAAAGACTTGTTGATATGAACGATTGATCTTATACAACTTTTCTTGATAAGACTTGATTTCAGCTTTCAGCTCATCATTTTCTTTATCAAGTTTTTGTTTAAGAGAATCTTTTATACAACATTCATATTTTAGGTCAGAAATTTTGTTTTCAAATTCTGTCACATCAGGGATAGATTCTTTCATCTTGACATTCAAAGACTCAATGTCTTCAGCCAAAGCATTTGCTCGAAACATCTCATTGGTCTTTTCAACTTGAAGTTGTTTGACAGTCTTGCTCAGTTCAAGAACTTTGGTCTCAAGTTCTTGTTTCTCAAGATGCAGTTTGGAGTTTGGAGTAAAAGAGACTGCTGCTTTTTCAGATTTCAAATTCTCAACATCTTTTTGAAGTGAATCAATTTTAATTTGAAAATCTTTTTCTTTGTCCTCCAAATCTTTCTTTAATTTTAAATTCTTTTTACTCAACTCCCTGCAATCTTTCCTTGCTGTATCAGACATATCCATATAATGTTTTAACATGATTTGGGAAAAGAGATTACCTCATCCTCGACTTCAAAAGAACTTTCATCATTTTCTTCCTCCAACTCCTTTGACTTCTTGATCTTTGTCATAAAGCACACATTTGCTGCAAGTTCGTTTGTCTCCTCATCAGAAAGATGTAACCACTTGTCATCTTCAGCGAGCAGAGCAATTCCACTTTCCTCTTGTCTTGCTAGCAAAAGTTTGTACTTATAGTACTCGGAGTTCTTTTGTCGAGGTTTAGTACAATTTATGGCAAAATGTCCAGTGATACCACAGTTGTAGCATTTCCTGTCTTCAGTTCTCTTATCCATGACCTTCTTCTCAAACTTCTTCTGATCAAACTTAGGAGCATTCGCATTTTTAACATACGAAGAGACTGATGAAGTCCTAAGCTGATTGTTTGTTGGTTTCTTCTTGAAGAATTTCTTCTTGAAAGCCTTAGTGGAATAAGCGAGTTCTTTGTACATCTCTTTTTGTTTCTCATCCAGATCAGAATCACTCATCTCACTTGAATCAGAATCAGTTTGAACTTCAACAAAACTGTGTCTTGACAATCTTGAAGTCTTCTTTTCAGCAACCAAGGCCAATGGATCTGAATGTACACTCTCTTCTTTCTTCTTCTGAATTCTCTGAACATCCTCAACATTAAGTTGTAGTTTTTCAAACAGAGTGTGAATGGTGAGTTTTCCGAAGTCTGATTGTTGGTTGAGTTGGGTTCCATACACTTTCCATTCCTCTTCCAGATTTTTGATGAATTTGATGTTCAGTTCCATATTGGTTCTCTTCACATCATTCTTTCTCAGCTCATTGATGACATTGCAGAATCTGATGTATACCTCATTCAATGGTTCACCTTTTTGTTGTTTGAATGTTTCATACATGTTCAGAACAGTCGACAACCTTATGGTGTTTGATACATCAGATCCTTCCATCTGCTTCTCCACTTCATCCCATATGTCTTTTCCTGTTTCATAGGAATCCACATTGCAGTAAATGTCATCAGGAAGTGCTTGGTAAAGAAAGGCAATTGCACTTTGGTCAGCCTCAACTCTGTTTCTCTGATCTGTGTTCCAACTCTCTTCAGGTAAAACTTCTCCATTAACTGGGTTCTTTGGAATTTCAGGACCATCTTTGTATGATTTCCTTAGCATTTTCCATTCTTCTGCCTGTCTATCCAGTTCAGAAACCTTTTCTTCCATTGAGGATAAGATCCTCTAAACAAGACAGATGGTCTTCCTTCAGAACCAAGTGCTAAAGCTTCCCTTGAAGCCATTTCAAGCAATTAAAAGACTTAGAAAAATTTGAGAATTTTCAATTTCAACTAAATGCAGAGCTTAAACCTCTGCAAATAGAACAAGTAAGAATATTGAAAAATTTTGATTTGAGAATCTTAAAAACAACTAAGTGCCGAGCTTAATCCTCTGCAAATGGTGTAAGTGACCAAGTCGCAACCCAAGTACTCTGATCAACAATCAAAAACAACTGAATGCCGAGCTTAAACCTCTGCAAACAGCACAATTTAGAAAGTCACTTGGTCGAAGAATCAAATTCAACTATTTGCCGAGCAAATATCTCTGCAAATAGTACAAATAGAACTTGTACTTAGTCACACCAATCAAAAACACTTGTTTGCCGAGCTTAAACCTCTGCAAACAATGCAAGTGGCACCAGTCTCGAATCAAGAATTCTCAAAAACAACTATTTGCCGAGCAAAAAGCTCTGCAAATAGAACAATTAGTCTCAACATGTTAAGAAGAAATTTGAGCTTGATTTGTGCAAAAATGGAGTTAGTGTGTGAAAAGGTGAAGTGTGTGTTTTGGAGGTTAGGGATGAAGATCAGAGAGAATTAAAGTTGAATGATTGGGATTAATTATGGAAATGGGGAAAAGGCTTACAAAAACTTACAATTTTGGGTATGGAGAGGAGTATTTATACACTTGACTAACTTTCACTAATACTCCTTCCATTGTTAAAATAATTACATTTTAACACCATTTTAGATTTCTAACATTCTTCCCCTTGGTGTTGAAATGTAATTCATGCACGATATCATCTATAAATACGAATTTGTTGATGAAGGTCTTCGAAGCTTTCTCATTGTCTTCAAGATCTTCCATCAAACTTGGCTTTACGTCTTTAATCTTCACACTTACATTAAAGATGTATCTTTAAGTCTTGAACTTCTCAGAGTATGAGCATTGCGGAAACTTGATCTTGGCTCTTTAGATTTGAACATGAAAGCCTCTTCTTGACAAATCTTAACTTTGTCACACTTCCCCTTAATTAATGAATCTTTCTCTTGAAGCATTTGGACAAACATCTTTTTCATCACAACTTCCCCTCGATCAAACAATCATATTTGCGTACCACCAACGCTTATGTATAGGGTGTACCCGCGGCGTACCCACCACGTTGGCGATAACTATCTTCAAAGAATAATTTGGGGATCACTTTAGTCAACAATTTATCTTTCTTCCCCTCAACTGATGAATTCTTCTTTCTCCCCATCAAAATTCAAGAAAGCAAACAAACTTGTTCGACTTCATTATCCTCTTTCTTCCCCTCATGATGAATGTGTGGCAACATGTTCATCATGTCTCTTTGAAGTCGAAACTGGGGAATCAACCATTATGAAGTAGTAGTCCAATAAACAACATTTTTAGCCCGGGTTATACACTGACATGTGTATAAGCCATTTCATCGAATTACTTACAAACAACCTTTGGGACCCATTTTTGTGTAGGCCCAACGGTTTTTGTCTTGACATTCCAAATGTACGTGTCATCGATTCGACGAATAGAATCTGCAGTCCATGGTGGGTGAAAACTCGAGGTTGTTGAAAAGTTGAGTTTTCGTGGACGCAGTGGAGATGCAAGGACATTCACTTTTTGCACTGCAAATGGTTTTGGTGCAAGATCAAATAACTCCCAAAGTGAATATTTGAATGTCCTTGACTCAGTTGACTTAGGCTTATAAAAGGACGTTGTCTTAGTCTTTGTCAACTGAGCTTTTGCTTGGGAGATGAACTGAGAGTTGTCTTCAAATGATAGGAATGGAATAAGAGTCTTTGTTCCATCAATGTTTGTCTTCTGAGAGTACCTTCTATCCTTTTCCAAGGCATAGTTGGTAAATTGAGACACTTTACGGTTGAGGGTTTTTGGAACATCACCAATCTTGCAAACAGGAGAACTACTCGATTGTTTCAGAAGAGCTTCAACTTTTGTGTCAAGAGACTTCGACTTGAAAGATGCAATTCGACTTTCAATCTTCTCAAGTTGTTTTTCAACTGAAGAACTCAAATCAGACAAGGAAATTGATGACACTTCAGACTTTATTTGAGAAACAAGAGTTGTTTCCTTCAAGAGACGAGCTTCCAATGATGAAACTTGTGACATCAACTCATTATTCTTCTTCAAAGTTTGTTTGGCAATTTCATTCCAAACTGCAAGGTTTCCAAATTCAACTTGAAGTTCTTTCATCTCATTTTTAAGTCTCACATTCCCAGCTTGAAAGTAGATCATTTGTTCTTTCAGTTTGACATTCTCAGCTTGTAACGTGACTACTTCCTCTTGAAACTTGACATTTTCAGTTGCAGTTGAATGAATCAATATCTTCATCACTTGACAAGGATTTGGAAAAGGTTTCGACGAACAACATGAACACAGTCCACCTTTATGAAGTTTTTCTTCAGATGAAGTTGGTTTATTGGGTGAAGAAGTTAACCACATATAACACGATTTTAACAACTGAATTCAATCCATCAATGGTGGATTTGGTGAGTGTGTGTTCTTGGTGTTTGTGTGTGTTTTGAGAGAGAATCGTATGTGTGTGTAAAAGTTATGAAAGTTATGTGTGTGTTATGATCTCTAAGGTATGAGAGGGCTATTTATAGTCCATCTATACAATCATGCTAATTGCCACAATTAGCCCCTCAACCTTAGTGATCATTTATCTATGATTTAACAACAAGAAATTCCTCTATTCTAGATTACAATTTATCACTATTTTTGAATTTCTAACATTCTCCCCCTTAGTGATATATTGTAATGAATGAAGTACGTGTTATATGTCTTGTAGGAATGAATTGATGAGCCCGGTGGTGAAGACAATTGGGTGTTGAAACAAGTCTTCAAAGCTTTCTCTTTTGTCTTTGGAGAACTTGATTCAGTCTTGGTCTTGGTCTTGAACTTCTTGAAGTTAAATCATGTGAGGATTCTCAATGTTCTTTTAGAACAGAGAATAATAAAAGCATGTTTGGCTTGAATCTTCGAGAATTGATGAATCATGAATCAGAGTTGTCTTTTGAAATGCAGAAGAGATGAATCTTGGTTTTGATTCTTCAATCTTCGATTCTTGAGTGAAATTCAACTTCTTGAAACAAACTTTCATGAATATGTACTCTCCCCCTTGATTTATGCATAGTAGTTTCTTGATGAAATGTTCTTGTATGAATTGAAGATCTTGAATGATGTGTGTTTGATGAAGACTCTTTTGACTTGAATCTTCTAAACAATCTTTCAACCTTTATGAAGCTTTGATCTTTTTCACATCAATTCGAACACTTCGGAGAGTAAGAATTTGAATGTAGTTTGAATGAAATTCTTATGAAGTAATCATGCTCCCCCTCAATCCATGAGTGTAAACACTTTTTGAAGCATCTTTGAACTTTTGAAGCATCTTGAGTGCAAATTCTTCTGAATACTAGGAACCTATTGATACATCATAATGAATTTTCTTTCCCTATACAAACTTGATAAACCTTGAAACAACAACCAAACACAAACTTTTCTCCTTGTTTTTCTTAACAATCACTAAATCAATCACTATATTCTCTCCCCCTCATAATGACAAACCGGAAAACCAATGTCATTATGTTCACTTTGATTGATTAAATGACAAAAAGAATAACATGAACTAAAGCTTAGAAATCTTGTTCTTGAAGAAATATTGTATTGTGGTGTTGGTGTATTCTGAATTTGTATGATAAGGAATGAAACCGGATAAGAATGATCCGTTAGCATATTCAAAAATCTCAAGGATTAATGAAATGACCGAAAGAAATGTATAACATTTTCCGGATTTCCTATGTATCTTTGAGATATGCATAAAACAAATCTCTAACATAGTTCGGTCTGCGGCTTTGCAACCACGAGATTGCTTCAAAGAATATAAATCATGGTTAACACTACCGAAGCATTTGATAACCACAATTTTATCCTTAAAGACTTTTAGGGAAAACCGAGGTCACTTAGACTACTCGTTAACTCAATAATCACATAAATGTAATTACGAGACCTACGTTCAATGTTGGAAAAGATGTTAGCATTGGTAGGATTTCCATTCGATCATCGTGGAATATCAATTAAGATATCACTACGAATGTTCCGGCTATATCACAAAGATAAGCAATTATATCACAAAGATATGACTCGAATGTGTTCTATGAAGAATGAATGATGATCAATTTAATGACCAATCAAAATAGCTCTAGACACAAAGTGATCAAATGAAGTCGGGGACTGGAGCAGAATGTCGCCCTTTTCAATATCAACATCTTCCAAAAGAAGAGTCAATAGAAGTGTGAAAATCTCCGTGAGAATAAAACAAGCATTTGTTAAGAAATACTTGAGTGGTTAGGAAAGATGTGCATTGCTTCACTGGGTCCATGAAGGCTTCTTCAATATCGAGATATCAACAAATGACATCCGATAGAAACGTGTGTTACCCGGCTTTTGAGAATTTGGGGAGGACTTTTGTTTCTTTTAGCCCTTTCTCACATCATCATTTCACCGTAACCTCTCACTTTTCGACTTTACTCCCTCCATTCTAGTTGCACGAAATCAACATCACTCAAAATACCCTCACTATCTAATGAAAGAAGTGAATACTCCGGGGTTAGAATTCATCGGCGATGATGAAATTCATGGAGCAAATTTTGAGAAAAACTTATCGCTCATGTGCACACTAATCACCGAACTTCTTTGAAATGAAAAATATTTGAAAAACAACAAATGTGTGAATGAAAAAGTTTGAAACACATTTGAAGTTTGAGGATTTTTGAAATCACAAACTCCTCCTTAATCTATGCGAGTATAGAAAAAAATGGTTTTCATAGAAAGGTGGAGCAAAAATTGTTTTTGTGAGATCAAAGAAAAATTTTGCATCAACAACAATGTTCATAGTAAGACAGCTAAGGAGTACACAAAGGCGTTCAATCCATCGCATCTTACATCAACAAGTTGGAGGCAATTAAAACATTTAAGCATAATGAAAATCCAATCAATTGTTCAAAATGATATAAAGAAGTACACAAAGGCGTTCGATCCTTTGCATCTCATATCAACAATTGAGAGTTTGAAAAGTTTATTTGGAAAAAATTTTTATTGTATATTACACATACATATTCATATAAGAACACTTGGAAGTACACAAAGGCGTTCGATTCCTTGTACTCTTATATCAATCTATATGTATAATAACAATATCTTAGAATGTATACACACTCTCATTAAATAAAACATTGAAGAACGGGTTGCATACATAGTATATGCAAGCCATTTTAAAAAATCTTTTTGTTTATTATTATTTTTTTTTATTTTTTTTTGTTTTTATTTTTCAATTTTGTATTTTGTTTTCCTGGAATGTGTCAAGAATTCCTTCAAATGAAAAAGATTAAGGTTTAAGATTTACATACCAAGCTTGGAGATCAGAAAATTAAACCTCTTTTCGTCCAATGGTTTTGTGAACAAATCTGCAAGTTGAAGTTCAGTGCCCACAAAGTAGAGTTCGATGTCACCTTTCTCAATATGATCTTTGAGAAAATGATATCTAACATCAATATGCTTTGAGCGAGAGTGGTTTACTGAGTTGACTGCAATGGCAATGGCACTTTGAGAATCACAATAGATAGGAATATGATCATATTTCAGACCATAATCAGTTAGTTGTGTCTTCATCCATAAAACTTGAGCACAACAACTAGCCGCAGCTACATATTCAGCTTCAGCCGTTGATAGTGAAACACAGTTCTGTTTCTTGGAAGACCAACTCACAATTTTATCTCCTAAAAATTGTAAAGTACCGGAGGTGCTCTTGCGATCAAGTTTACAACCTGCATGATCTGCATCTGAATAAGCAGTTAGATTGAATCCAGTATCCCTTGGATACCAAAGACCTAAATCGGGTGTACCCTTCAGATAACGAAAGATTCGTTTCACAGCTTGGTAATGTAAATCAGTTGGAGCAGCTTGATATCTAGCACACATACAAGTTGCAAACATTATATCTGGGCGAGATGCTGTTAGGTACAACAACGAACCAATCATACTTCTATATCTCTTTTGGTCAAATGGTTTCCCATTTGTATCAGTATTAATTGATGTTCGAGCAGCCATTGGGGTTGAAATTGAAGAACATGAAGTCATATCAAACTTTTTCAACATATCATTTATGTATTTACCTTGTGATATAAAAATACCAGTTGGTAATTGTTTGATTTGAAGACCCAAAAAAATAATTCATTTCCCCAATCATGCTCATTTCAAAATGATTGACCATTAGAGATGAAAAGTTTCGGCAAAATGTTTGACTGGTCGACCCAATGGGGGTGCATGGGGGAGAGCAAGGGGGGGGAGCGTGGGGGGAGATGGGGAGGTGAGGGGTCTAGGAGAAAAGTTTCGGCAAAATGTTTGACTGGTCGACCCAAATATAATGTCATCAACATATATTTGAACTAGTAGAACATGCTTACCTTGTTTGCGAATGAACAAGGTAGGGTCAATTATGCCTTTGGTAAATCCACCTTTAAGTAAGAAAGTAGTTAAAGAATCATACCATGCTCGGGGTGCTTGCTTAAGACCATAGAGAGCCTTGTCTAACCTGTAGACATGGTTTGGTCTTTGAGGATCAACAAAACCTTCTGGTTGATCAACGTAAACTTCTTCTTTGAGGTCACCATTCAGGAAAGCAGTCTTCACATCCATTTGAAACACAGTGAAGTTTCGGAATGCGGCATAAGCTAAGAAGATTCGAATGGCCTCCATTCTTGCAACTGGAGCAAAAGTTTCGTCGAAATCAACACCAGGTTGTTGGCAATAACCCTTTGCAACAAGTCGAGCTTTATTTCTTACTACTACTCCATTCTCATCCTTTTTGTTTTTGAAAATCCACTTAGTTCCGATTGGATCATCTTTTCTGGGATTTGGAACTAATCTCCATACCTTCAGTCTTTCAAATTGTGCGAGTTCATCTTGCATTGCCTTAACCCACTCTGGATCACGAAGAGCTTCAGATACAGTTTTGGGTTCGATATTGCTAAGAGAAAGTGCAACAAGACACTCATTTACTGAGGTACGAGTAGTTACTCCTGCTTGTGGATCTCCAATTATTTGATCAGTAGGATGGTCTTTCTGCATACGTGTCCACTTGTGAGCATGAGGAAGAGGATCTTGTTGTTGAAGATCAACATCATCATCATTGAAGCTTGAGTTTTGTTGAGAGATGGAGTCATAACTAGGTATAACTCTTTCCTCATAAGCTGGATGATCAAAGTCAAGTGGTACATACACATTTGGAGTGTTCAGGGGATTTGTTGTCTGAGTAAATTGAGAAGGTTGTTCTTGAACATTCACTTGAGTAGGATTCTCAGGAGAGGATGGTGGATTAGAATCATTTGAAGATGATTTTTGCTCAGAAGAACTTGATGACGATTCATGATTGTTGTCAGGAACTGGATCGTTGTTATGAAGAGGTTCATTTCTTTGAATTGGTTCAACGATGTCTGGAGGTTCTTGATCATGAATCGGTTTTGACTTATAGAATTCTTCAAAAAGAATATCTAATTCATCACTGGTTGGAGTTGGAAACTTCTTGAATTTAGAAGCTAAGGTAGAATTCCTTGTAGAAGTACTTGAAGTACTTGGATCAATACTTGTTGGTAGCAAGCTTTCTTGCTCAAAAATCATGCCTGACATCTCATCGAACCAAACATTCATCGTCTCTTGAATTGTGTTTGTTCGACGATTATAGATTCGGTAGGCAATTGATGTTTTGGAATAACCAACAAAATATCCTTCATCACCTTTCTTCTCGAATTTTCCAAGATTCTCCCGATCATTCAACGTGTAACAAACACACCCAAATATATGAAAGTAGTTGATGTTGGGCTTGCGTTTGTTAACAACCTCATAAGGAGTCTTTTCGAAACGCTGATTGATGATGGACCGATTCTGAGTGTGACAAGCAGTGTCAACAGCTTCAGCCCACATATTGGATGGTAATTTGGAATAAGCAAGCATTGTCCTTGCTGCTTCCACCAGCGATCGATTTCTCCTTTCTACAACACCGTTTTGTTGTGGGGTGCGAACTGCTGAGAATTGATGAGTAATACCTTTGGATTTGCAGAATTCATCAAAAACAGCATTCTTGAATTCAGTACCGTTATCCGAACGGATGTAACGAACTGGAAGTTGAAGATTTACTTGAGTATTGGTGATGAAATCTATCAACATCTGAGTTGTTTCATCTTTGGATGCTAGGAACTTAACCCAAGTGTATCTTGAATAATCATCGACAATAACCAGGATGTATTTCTTCCCATTTCGGCTTTGAACTTTCATTGGCCCACAAAGATCCATGTGAAGCAAATGAAGAGGTGCTAAAGAATTTGGAGATTTCTTCGGTTTATGAGAAGTTCTCTTGATCTTCCCAACAGCACAAGAAGGACAAACATGCTCACTTTCATACTTATAGTCAGGTAAGCCTTCAACAAGATGCTTATTGACCAAAGTATTGATTGTTTGGAAATTCAGATGAGAAAGCCTTCTATGCCATAACCAAGAATTCTTTGAGGTAGCCTTTGAAATGAGACAAATATTATCGGTTGGTTGGTTATCATCAAGATTGACGGTAAAAAGGTTATCGTCACGATCGCCACAAAGAATATCAACTCCATCTAAGGTTTGGACTTTGCAAAGAGATTTTCTAAAAAGAACTTGAAGATTGTTATCACAGAATTGTCCAACACTGAACAAGTTGTGACTTAAACCTTCAACATAGTGAACTTTCTTGATAATAATCCCATTTCGTTCAATGTCCCCGTAACCTAAGATAGGAGCGAAATTGTTGTTTCCAAAGCGAACAGTTCCCATGAATCGTTCAACGAAATTCTTCAGCAAAGACTTATTTCCAGTCATATGTTTCGAACACCCGGAATCGAGTATCCAAACACAGATGGTTATTTCCTGCAATCAAAGAAATTTAACCGTTTTTAGGTACCCACTTAAAAACGGGTCCTTTTTGGTTAGATAAAACAGGCAGGGTATATAACTTAGGTTGCGCATTCAAACATGTTATTGAATCAACATAAGCATCAACAAGCACATTATCAACAAACATATTTGAATAAAATGTACGAACATTCACATGAGAATTAAAAGTAACATGTCTACAAGCATTCACATCAACCACACGAGAATTAAAATTGTTTACAAGCTCACAAGGTCTTGCCTTGGAATTTTCAACATTATTTGACAAAGTAAAATTGTTTTGATTAACAAAAACACCCTTTCTCCTAATGACAGTCTTTTTCCTCCTTCTATTCTTCTTTTTCTCAACTTTCTTTAGATTACTAGTGACCTTAGGTACTAAAGTTTTAGCAACCCATCTAGCATCACTAGTTAAGCTCTCTCCACCTGTTGAATTGAAATTAAGAAGATTAGAACTAGGAGTTTTAGACATTTTCATTTTTTTGAACTCTTTTGGAGGTGAGGAAACTTCTTGCTTCTTTGGTTTATCATGAGAAAACCATCCATAACTATCCCTATATCTAGTTGAACCATTTGATGTGTCCTTAGTTAGCGAAATTGTACTAGACTTAGACACCTTAGGTATAGAACTAGATTGAGAGCTAGTTTTAGAAGCATTAGGATAATCTTTCGGAAGTTTCACTTTGGTGTACTTTGTCCTGAGTGTGGTTTCAGCTTGTTCCTTTTTGACATGTTTTACAGGGGTAGCAAAGGTCTTTAACTTAATGGTCTTTGGTTCAGTCTTGACGAGTTTGGTCTGAACTCGTTTCTTTGAATAATATGAAGTTGGAGCTTTGGACGATGGTTTTTGAGATTCCTTTTCTGTTTCCACTTTGATTTTGGTAGATTCAATCTTTTTCTCAGTTTCTGAATCAAAAATATATTCTCCCTCCATGAATTTATCAAAATCAACCTTCGTGAAATCATTTGAAAAAGAAAATTTCAATGGAGATTGATTAATTTTAGATTTATTTGAAAATTTTGAGAAATCAGGAATCTTGGTGTCCAACTTCACATTATGGGTAGTCTCAGAAATAAGGTCAACTTGAACTGACACATCTTTGGTTTCACAAAAAAATTGAGTAGAGTATCAACACCTATACTAGCACTAGGCTTAGGGTGAACAACTAACTCATCAACATTGTTGTATGTGAAAAACCTATAGAAGTACCATATCAAAACTAAACTATGTGCAAGTTCGTCATTTGATAAATCAGATTGCACATAATCATCAGCTATAAAAGTAGCAGTAGTATGACAAGTACATTCAAGAGAATCAGTCAAGGTCTGAGTCGAGGTATTGGTAGATGAAACACAGGTAGTTTGAGTAGAATTTTCTACTAAAGCATTCTGGTCAGTTTGAGTAGAAACATTCTCACAAACTTTCTTAGTATTAACAACAATACATTTATCCTTTAGATTCGGACTTTGAGACTTGAGATGATTATAACTTTTTGTTGAGATTCCACCTTTTGTTGTAAACCTTCTATTTGTTTTTCCAAAAATGTGGTTGGAAAATACATTTTAGTTGGTTTAGGTGAAGTATCAACAGATTCTTGGTTTTGAAAATTTGATTCAATTTCTTCCAATTTGAAAATTGAAGATTCTTTTGTTTTGTATGAATCATTGATTGCATCATAATTAACCAAAAAATCTTGATTAGGTATTCTCTCAACTTCATCAGTCTCAAATTCGTCATCCAATGGACGAATAAATTGTTGTATCATACCAAGTCGAAGAAATTTCTCATCATACAGGGGTTCAATCTCCTCTTTGGCCTTTTGTAATGGTGTGATATTCTCAAATCCCAACCCGAGAAGAAGTTCTGATCTGTCAATTTTTGACTTGTTGAAATAGGCAGTGAAATTCAAGAGAGGGTTTTGTTCAACTTTATATAACTTTTCTTGATAGAAAAGTATATTCTTTTTAAATTCCTCAGCTTGTTTTTCAAGATTCTCAATCTCAATGCCTTTAAGAAAACAATTATGGTTTAAATCAGAAATCTTTCTTTCGAGTTCAACATTGTTTGGTTTAGCTTCTTGAAGCTTTTTATTGAGAATATCAACATCCATTTGTCTTGCATTTGCCCGAAGCCATTCATTGGTCTTTTGAATTTCAAGATCTTGATTGGTCTTTTCAAGATCTTGAATGGTCTTTTCTAGATTTTGACATTTTTGTAATAACTTAAAATCAGGAGAGACATTCAACTCACATTCTTTAACCAACATTTTTTCTTTGTAAGCTTGAAAATCTTGTTTAATAGTATTATGTTCAAAAAGTAATTTTGAGTGTTCTTCAAGAAGATTTGAAAATTCACTTTTTGAAAATGTAATACTACTTTTCAACTTTTTGTTTTTGTTGGCTAAAGATTTGATATGAGTTGTTAAATTAGATAAGGCTAATCTACAAGACTCTTTGTCGTTAACCAAAGAAAAAGTAGAGTCGAGATTTACCTCATCATCTGGGTATTCATCATCAGTGCTTTCTGCTTCAAGGACTTTGTTCTTGGCCAATCTCGCCATATAGCAAACATTAGCGGAAAGATCTTGATCTTCATCATCAGTGAGCAACAGCCATTTGTCATCTTCGGCAAGCAATGCATGTCCTGCTTCGACCTGTTTGGCTAACAGCATTTTCTGCTTGTAGTACTCATAGTTCCGCTTCTTGGGTTGTTTGCAATCAACAGCAAAATGTCCAGGAACTCCACAATTGTAGCACTTTTTGTCTGATGTTTTCCCCTTCTCAACTGCTTGTTTCTCATAAACATCCTTCTTTTCACCATACCTTGATCCATTGGCTTCACCTTGCTCATTGCTCCTTGGATGATAGTGTTCCTTCTTGGGAAATGCACTTGTTGAAGAAGTGCGGAGATTGTTGTTTGTTGGCCTCGCTTTGTAAAATCTCTTCTTGAAATGCTTAGTTACCGCGGCAAGAGCTTGATATAGTTCATCTGAAACACCATCTCTTGTAGCCATCTCATCATCTCCCTCCTCATCAGACGAAGAAACAACCACCATTTGCCTTTTAAGAGCTTCAGAAATCTTCTTCTCAACGATCAATGCCAAAGGATCAGAAGATACAACTTCTGGCATTTTGTTCGATGAAGATTTGTTTAGGACTTGGTTTTCATTGAGCTTGAAGGATTCATAAAGAGTATGAATGGTGAACTTGGTTAGATTTTGATGTTGCTTGATCTGTGTTCCAAAATCTTCCCATTCTGGACCAAGAGCTTTGATGAACTTGATGTTTAACTCAATCTCTGTTTTCTTGACATTGTTCTTCCTCAGTTCGTTTATGACATTGCAGAATCTGTAGTAGACAGCTTCAAGAGATTCATTTGGCAATTTGGCGAAGTTGTCAAACTCAGTCAGAATATTAGTCAATCTGATGGTTGAAGTCACGTCAGCTCCCTCCATCTGTCTAGCCACCTCATCCCATATCTCCTTGGCTGTATCATAAGAATCAACAGAGCCATAGATTTCATCCGGTAGAGCTTTGTATAGGCATGACCTAGCTCTGTTATCTGCAGCTGTTCGATCCTTTTGTTCAGCATTCAACAGATCAGGAGTCAGAATAATAGCACCAGTAGTGGGATGGAGATGAACGGCAAGTCCGTTAAGGATGGAATCTTTCATCATGTGACCATTTGTCTGACTTTCCACATAGTCCATGAATCGTTTCTTCCATAGTCCGTAAGAACCACGGTAGAGAACTGGAGGTCTTGTATCTGAACCCAATGCCAATGCTTCACGAGAAGCCATTAGAGATTGATTAGATTTGAAAAATTTATTTGAATATAGAATTGACACGATCTTGATTAACCAGGAATTGAAACGATCTTGATTAACCAGGAAATGAAACGATCTTGAATTAGCTTGGGAATGAAACGATCTTGACAAAAACTGGAAATGAAACGATCTTAACTAAATCGTTCTTGTGAAACGATCTTGTGACAATTGTTTTGGATGAGATCGTCTTAGAATGAGATCGTCTTAGGATTTTGAAGAAATTTGGCTAAGTATGGAAATTGAAACGATCTTGAAGAACAGAATGTGAAACGATCTTGAGGAGATCGTCTTAGGTAATTTTATGAGAAATTTTGGTTAAGTATGAAAAGAAATGAAACGGTCTTGAAAATGAAATTGAATGAAAATTTGGTTAAGTAATGAAAATGAAATTGATTTTGGTTTGAAACGGTCTTGGGTTTTGAAGGTATGAAACGATCTTGAAACTTAGAACGATCGTGAAGAAGATCGTCTTAGAAACAGGTTGAAAATTTTCTAAGTGTTTGTGAAGAAATGAAGATCGTCTTAGTTTCTAAGAAATGAAACGATCTTGAATAACCAGGAATTGAAACGATCTTGATTATCTAGAAAATGAAACGATCTTGAAGAACAGAATGTGAAACGATCTTGAGGAGATCGTCTTAGGTAATTTATGAGAAATTTGGTTAAGTATGAAAAATGAAACGGTCTTGAAAATGAAATTGAATGAAAATTTGGTTAAGTAATGAAAATGAAATTGATTTTGGTTTGAAACGGTCTTGGGTTTTGAAGGTATGAAACGATCTTGAAACTTAGAACGATCGTGAAGAAGATCGTCTTAGAAACAGGTTGAAAATTTTCTAAGTGTTTGTGAAGAAATGAAGATCGTCTTAGTTTCTAAGAAATGAAACGATCTTGAATTAAGATCGTTTTGAGTAAGTAGGAAATGAGACGATCTTGGAATGAAGATCGTCTTGTTTTCTTTCTCAAAAACTTCTAAGTGTTTGAAATGACCAAACCAATCCTTTCGGATTAATTAGCCAGAATCAAATACAACCACACCACACTTTTGTTAGAAACGATCTTGAGAGGATCGTCTAACAACTCACAAATCACTGGAACTAAAACGACTTTATGAAGATCGTCTTGGATTCATCTTCTTCACCATGAACATATACAGCAGCAGTTTTCTCCATTAATGACATAGAAAAGCTTCAATAACTTTCGATTTAATAGGAGTTAGATTACGAAATCACTTGCAAACTGTTTGAAATCATGTCCGCAACACGATTATGAACAAAATTCAACACAAAATACAACTGATTCAAATCCCTGAAATTACGCGCCAAAACTCAAAATTCAATTCGAGATTTAGATTGAATTGGAACTTGAAACTTGACAGGATTATGTTATCAATAACCACGAATCTATTGATGAACAAACAATTGTGATTTTATGTGTTTTGATGTGTGAATTTTGAAGAACCAGTAGGTGAAAAATGACGAACAGAATTTGAAATTAAAATTGATTTTGATGAAATTGTGATTGAATTCAGTTATGGATCGTCATCAGATTGATGTTTTTCTCTGATACCACTTGTTATAACACGATTTTAAGCACTGAATTCAATTCATCAATGGCGGTTTGCGTGTGTTTGAGAGAGAATTAAGTAACTGTGTGTAAAAATTAAAGTTGTAAAGTTATGTGTGTGTTATGATCTCTAAGGTATGAGAGGGCTATTTATAGTCCATCTATACAATCATGCTAATTGCCACAATTAGCCCCTCAACCTTAGTGATCATTTATCTATGATTTAACAACAAGAAATTCCTCTATTCTAGATTACAATTTATCACTATTTTTGAATTTCTAACAAACCACAAATTGAAGACGAAATCGTCTTTCACTAAATTTGATAGGGTAGGATTTGACATTTTGTTTAGCAAAGGGTGAAATGAAATGAAAAGTAGTTGTGATTGAAATTGAAGTGAAAGAATTAAAATTGAAATTTGGAGATTTTGTACTTCAGGTTTCCCTCCAAATTTTTCCGCCGAAATATGTTCTCACAAAACTTTGAATTTCATGTAAACTTTGGATATCATGATCATAGGAAAAATTTGATAATTTCTAAAAATTTTCGCCAAAACCGCGTCGATAACGGATGAAAATTGGCCTAAAATTTTTTAACGCTATCAAATTTTAAATCTTCATGAATTATCCCTTTTTAAGATCCTGGGCATAATTATTTTTTTTTTTTTTTTTTTTTTGGAATTGGAACGATCTTGTGAAGATCGTCCTGGGTGAGATCGTTCTAGGTAAGATCGTCCTGGGATTGTTGGTGAAATTTGGTTAAGTATGAAAATGAAACGATCTTGAAATGAAACGATCTTGAAATGAAATTATCTTGGAATGAAACGATTCAAAAGAACTGGGACGATCTTGGTTGAAGATCGTCTTAAGTTCAGAAGAAATGGGACGATCTTGGTGAAGATCGTCTTAATTTCAGTAGAAATGGGACGATCTTGGTGAAGATCGTCTTAGGGCTATTCAAAGGAACTGGGACGATCTTGACAAGATCGTCCTATGTTCAAGGCTGAGACGATCTTGGAAGATCGTCTTAAGTTCAGAATGATGAGACGATCTTGGTGAAGATCGTCTTGTTCTTCTTTCCAAGAATTTGAATTGACCAAACCAATCCTTCTGGATTAGTTAGCCACAATCAAACACTTCACAACACAACCACTTGTCAAGACGATCTTGAGGAGATCGTCCTACAAGCCACTAAGCACAAGAATGAAAAGTGAATATTCAAAGACTAAGACGATCTTGGGGAGATCGTCCTAGTGCAAATCGTCCTAGAGTCATCTTCTTCATCAGAACATCAGTTTTACATACAAACTCCATTAACAACTTCTTAAAGCTTCAATAACTTTCGAATTACTAGGAGTTAGAACTTGAAATCACTTGCAAACTGTTTGTTTTCACCTCCGCAACAAATCTATGAACAAAATTCAACACAAAACACAACAGATTCAAAACCCAAAAATCGCGCCAAAATCCAAAATTCAAACTCGAGATTTAGATCGAATTGGAACTTGAAACTTGACAGGATTATGTTTACAACTATCACGAATCTATTGGTGAACAAATAACTGTGATTTTATGTGATTTGAGAGTGTGAATTTTGATGAACAGTGAAGATCGTTTTTGAATAAAAATTTGAAAATTGGATGAGAATTGCAACAAATCGAGCTATGGATCGTTCAGATTAACTGATTTTTCTCTGATACCAATTGTTAAGTAGAAATTTGAGCTCGATTTGTGCAAAAATGGAGTTAGTGTGTGAAAAGGTGAAGTGTGTGTTTTGGAGGTTGAAGATGAAGATCAGAGAGAATATAGTTGAATTATTGGAATTAATTATGGAAATGGGGAAAAAGCTTACAATTTTGGGTATGGAGAGGAGTATTTATACACTTGACTAACTTTCACTAATACTCCTTCCATTGTTAAAATAATTACATTTTAACACCATTTTAGATTTCTACAACACTTAACCACAAATCCTTGAACCACCTATTTGCCGAGCAAAGAGCTCTGCAAATAGAACAAGTAACCACAACACTTAACCAAATTTCTTGAAGTAACGATTTGCCGAGCAATAAGCTCTGCAAATAGAACAAGTGAAGATCCAGTACTTAGCCAAAATTTCTGAAACACGTATTTGCCGAGCAAACTGCTAGCAAATAGTACAAGTAAGAACAACACTTTAGCCAACGACTTCTGCAAATACGAGTAACCAATACACGACAAAATAGTCGGTTACTGGTTATCTTCTTCGTTCAGCCAAACCCTTATTTGCAGAGAAGACTGTAAATCTTCGATATCTTCTTCATTTTTGAGAATTAAAAGTCGTATTTTATATCAAAATGATCAGAAATCCAATGCGCACAAATCCTCGAACAAATTAGATGCTAATTTCAACTGAAATTCAAACCCACACGAACATGCGATTTGTAGAGCTCGAACGAAAATGACTCAAATGATGAAATTAGCTTCTGAAATTGATAGCGAAGGAAGATATACAGATATAAAATCGATCGGTGAACAAAATTCGAACAAAAACACACTTAATTTGCAGGAATCACTGAAACAGTGAGCTCTGCAAATGAACCTTTCAGAAAAAACAACTCAAATTCTAAAATTAAGCACAAATTAAGCTTGTAATAAGCTTTTGGATCGCTCAGATACGCTGATTGTGCTCTGATACCAATTGTTATAATAGAATTCGAGCTTTTGTGTGTGTAAGTGTGTGTGTTAATGGCGGTTTCTAGAGAGAGAAAGTAGAGAGAGAGTAGAGAGATGTCAGGGAAAGATTGGATTGTATTATGGGTTGAAAAGGTTACAATTAACATAATGGAGGGGGTTTATATACATATGATCTATTTACACTATGCCCCCTTCCATTGTAACAAGTTTACAATATAGGTACAAATTAACATAAGGTACACAAATCAACTACTACATTTATATTTCTAACATATGTCCTGATTATCACAATCATCGTAGTGTGAGATCAGAACAAGAAAGATTAGAAAGGGAGATTGCAGAAAAATTTATGAATGATCCTCATAATATAGTTGAAGAAGAATCTAGAGTTTGGCAAAATCTTAGTATAGAAGTCAATCAAGCTAATATTGATATTGGTAGTGATCAATGGTCAGAGTCAGATCGTTATTGGAGAGAGAGGAGACGACAAAGGATTCTGAATCAATTGTCATCTGGCTCTGAATCTAGTTCCGATGAGACTGAAGACTCAGATTATAGACCTTAATGTTAATGATTTGTGTACTTAAGTTAAAATAGATAAAGATTATAAGATAAATATTAATGTATTGTTACATTATATTTATGGTATATATGATATTATTTTATCTTGTTTTATGTATTTATACTTGTTTTATTTTAAGTCTTAACATATTTTATGTTCTTTATCTTTGTATGTTTGAAATTTTTATTGCAGATAAGCTTCAAATAGGTGCTTTGGATGATCTTGATGATATTGATGATTTAGACAGTATCATAGATGAAGATTTGGAAGAAGGAGAAATTATTATTCCTAGATCAGCATGGCAAAGGTTGATGGAGAAACCTTATGATTTTGACCGTGTCTTTAATTATGAAAGAGACGTACCGGTTGAACCAGTTGCTGAAGAGGAACATTTCATACTTAATCCAGTCAGAGATAGTCCAGATGATCCAAGAAATGCTGCAAAGTTAATTTTCAAGGTTTTTGCAAAGATAATAGATGAAGGACATGAAAATATTGTTGATCTATGCTGGGAGATAGATGCTACGCGAGAGTTTGATATTAGAAGTTTTAATATTCCTCCGGCGCAGCAAGACCCTGATTTTATTATTGATCGAAGGGTTCCAGAGTATAGAAATCGTGCTGGTTTCCTAATGGGTGGAAATTTGAAACCGTCGATATTTTGGGAGTTTATCTCAGATAAGGACGCACCCACGTATTTCTCAGTGATACAAAGTTGGTTCTACGATCATAGAATTAACTTATTTGTTATCAAGAGAAAAGAGGGATGTCAGTACATGCCGAAAGACTTAAAACATTTCCGAAGTCTAAGTGATTCTGATTTGTTAGATTTGGGAAAGAGATGGTTTGTAAATCTTCAGAATAATGGATATGCTGATTATTTCTGGAATAGATTGAAAAAGGAAAGAAGTTGGCATTTTGGAGATAGAGGTTTGAAACCAGAGGAAAGATTGGTTAAACCTAGATCGCTGAAGAAGATTACAAGACCAGATGGCATAGTTGAGTTTGTTCAGAGGAAGATCAATTGTGTTACAAGAGTTCCAGCTATCAAATGGGATCAAGATATGCTGACTACTATGACTTATTGGCAGATAGATATCAAGTCAGGCGAAGCACAAATGTTTGTTGATAATTCAAAGAAGTAGATGTTGCTACGCATTTATGATCCAATGCAGGTTGTCAATTTGTCAAGAGGTGATCAAAGAAGATTGATTGAGACACCTTGTACAGCAAATATATTTTGGAGAACTGAAGAAAGACGCTATCGCAATATTCTTGCTTTTTGTTTAGCTGAGAGAATACATGCGAATAGCATAAGACTTTTGTTTAACGGATGACTTTGAAGTTCAAAGAACGCTTTAAAGAAATCTAGTCGCTAATGTCAAGGGGGAGTCTGTAGATGCAGATTTGTGTGACAATAGCAACGTAGATTTGGTTAACGTTTTGTTCTTAGGAATATTTATGTAATCGTTGAATAATAAGTCTTTAGGACTTACGTTTGTGTTTAATGATTACGTTTGAACTTCAATAAGATATCTGTTATGGTTATTGTTATGTTTGTGTGTTATATAAGTGTCTTAGATTACTTAAACGGTGGTTGAACGTTATGTACGGGCGAAATAAACAATCTAAGAAGACGCTCCTCGTGCTGACGTCATCAGCACATAGAGTCGTCCTCGTGCTGACGTCAGCACGAGGAGAATCGCGTCTTGGTGGATCTGGGCTTAATTACTTCGTGTAAAGCCTAAGCCCACACGAGTCATAACCCTATTAGTATAAATACAACACTAATTGACGAAATTAGTGATCGACTTTTAACGAATTTAGTGAATTAAATCGAATTGTTTGTCGTGTGATATCCTACACGAATTACAACTTCGTGCAACCTAGGTTGATTAATTACGTGTTAATTGACTGAAGGCGATAGCAATCTAATTATCTCAAGAGGATTCCGCACTCTTGACATAACGAATCACATCTTATAAAGATCCGATCAACGGTAGGGACTTACAGGCATGCACATGAAAGATAATAGCATCACAAAGAATAACTTGCAGCAAGATGATGTGGATGATAATAAAGATGCAGATTCTAATGGTGCAAGTAAATTCTCTGCCGATCCCAAAGAGATTTTAGACATGAGTGATAACATGGGATACAAGGTTACTTACTGAAGACCAAAACAAAGCTGCTGATAAGTTGCAAAAGATGAGTGTTGCCGATGGTTATCAATGAATATACTGTCAGTTAATATGTGTGGCACGGGTAGCGACAATAAAAAGGAAAAGCTTTGCGCTATTCTGAATAAATATCGTATAAATTTTCTTTCTATTCAGGAAACTATGATGTCAAAGTCAGATCTTTTCCGTATCAAAAGAATGTGGGGGAATTTCGGGTTTGACTTCGTGGAATCACTTGCTGAAGGTCACTCTGGCGGACTTCTTTCTATTTGGGATCCGAGGGTGTTTGTAAAGGAAGATAATTTTGTATACGACAGATTTATAGTGGTTAAAGGAAAATGGATTGCTCATGATTTGGATTGCTTTATGGTTAATGTCTATGCTCCTCAGCTGGAAAGTGAGAAGACCATTTTGTGGGATAATATTCTCAGTTTCATGAATGCGAATAAAGGTAATTACATTGTCTGTGGTGACTTTAATTCTGTTCGGGGAGCTGATGAGAGAATGGGGACGGGCATTAACTTTAATCTTTTTCTTGAAAATGGGGAGCTGGTGGATGTACCTCTCGGTAGGCACAAATATACAAGAGTTTCCATAGACGGCTCTAAAGCAAGTAGGATCGATAGGTTCCTTATTAATCAAGAGGTTCTTGATAGAATTCCTGACCTTAAACTTGATGCTTTGGATGATATTCTATCTGATCATCGGCCATTACTTCTATATCTTCATAAACTAGATTTCGGTCCTTCCCCTTTTAAACTGTACAATTCGTGGCTTGATATGAAGGGCTTTGATAGTGTTGTTTCGAACAGTTGGAATAAAAGTAGTGGGGGCAATGATAAATGCTCCTTTACAAAGATAATAAGGAGCTTGCGAAAAAAAGAAGAGCCTTGGTGATCGAATTAAAAGAAATGGTGCCTTGATATGAAGGGCTTTAGAAGGGCTTTGATAGTGTTGTTTCGAACAGTTGGAATAAAAGTAGTGGGGGCAATGATAAATGCTCCTTTACAAAGATAATAAGGAGCTTGCGAAAAAAAGAAGAGCCTTGGTGATCGAATTAAAAGAAATGGACCATTGCAAGAATCGTGACCTGAAACAGAAGGCAAAGGTGAGATGGTGCGTCGAGGGCGATGAAAATTCTAAACTTTTTCATGCCGTCATTAATAAAAGGAGACGACAAAACTCATTACGAGGTATCAAACATAATGGCTCTTGGATCACAGATGCGACAGAAATAAAGAACTGTTTTCGGGACTATTTTGCTAAGAAATTTAGAAGGTTTGACGGCGTGGGTTTTACAGTTGATGAATCACAGTACAGAAGGCTTTCTGACCCGCAAGCTATTGACCTTGAGGTTGGATTCTCTAATGAAGAAGTTAAAGAAGCTGTTTGGAGTTGTGGCGGCGATAAGGCACCCGGGCCCGATGGTTTTTCTTTTGCAATGGTTAAGAGGAAATGGGATGTTATGCAAGCCGATATCATCAACATGGTTCGCGAATTCCATCAGAGGGCTGTGATTCCCATTGGTTGCAACTCCTCTTTCATTACTTTGATTCCTAAGGTAAGTAATCCAGTTTCTGTCCCTGATTTCCGTCCTATCAGTTTAATTGGTTTACAATATAAAATCATCGCAAAATTATTAGCTAACCGTATAGCAAAAGTTATTAATGATATTGTAGGCCCAGAGCAAACAGCTTTTATTAAAGGTAGGCAAATTCTCGATGATCCTTTGCTGCTCAACGAGACTATTGACTGGTACAAGAAGAAGAACAAAAAACTGTTGTTGTTCAAGATCGATTTCGCGAAAGCTTACGATTCCCTCTCGTGGGACTTCCTGTTGATTATTCTTAAGGCTATGGGATTTGGGAATAAATGGCTCTCTTGGATCAAGGCTTGCCTTATATCGGCTAGATCCTCGGTTCTGGTGAATGGAAGTCCAACTGAAGAATTTCCTATCCAACGCGGTCTTCGCCAAGGGGATCCATTGGCTCCTTTCCTGTTCATAATTGCTATGGAGGGTTTACACAATGCCATTGATAGCTTGGTTAAAGGTAACATGTTTAAATGTGCTAACATTAATAAGGTGCCTGTTTCCCATCTTTTTTATGCAGATGACGTTATGATAGTTGGAGAAGGCAATGCTAATAATTTAGATATTATCACGAAGGCCCTTAAATTCTTCCACTGTGTATCTGGCTTGAAGATTAATTTTAACAAGTCTTCTATTATTGGTATTGGGATGGATAACGTTGAAACGTCTAACTTAGCAAATGTTGTGGGTTGTAAAGTTGAAAACCTCCCATTTAAATACCTTGGAATTCCTATCGGTGGCAGTTCGGCTAGAGTTTGTACCTGGAACCCGATCATTTCCAAGTTCCAAAAAAGAATGTCAAGCTGGAAAGCTAAGCTCTTGTCGATTGGCGGTAGATCTACTTTGATTTCTTCTGTCTTGGGATCCCTAGGTAACTACTATTTATCTCTATTTCGCATGCCAAAAAAGGTTAATAATACTTTGGAAGCGATTAGATCTAAGTTCTTTTGGGGTGGAGACATGGACAAACGGAAAATTGCATGGGTAAAATGGGGCAGGGTTTTGGCTTCCAAAGACGATGGTGGTGTGGGGTTTGGCAGTTTGGAAGCAATGAATCATGCTTTGTTGTATAGATGGAGATGGAGAGCCCTTGAGAACCCGAATAGTTTGTGGGTTCGTGTGATTGCTTCCATACATGGAGATGATTGTTTCTTTAAGCTTTCGGCTAAGAGTAATGGGGTTTGGAAAAGAATCGTCGATGCTGCAAAGGAAATGCATAAGTTACCTTCTTTTAAAAAAGATGTCATCACTCGAAAAATTGGTAACGGTCATAATACAAAATTTTGGAAAGATAGTTGGTGTGGGGAATCTTCTTTGGATACTTTATACCCAAGACTGTTTGCTATCGAGAGTGAAAAAGATTGTACAGTTAGTAGTCGCAGAGATAACTCGGGGTGGACTTGGAAGTGGCGTAGACCACTCAGAAGCTCTCGTGAACTAGACCAGCTCGATCAGTTGATTAATATTCTGCCGAGTTCTATGAATAACGAAGTAGATGACAAGTGGGTGTGGAATCATAATGGTAAATCAGTTCCTATTATATCACAGCTCAGAAAATGCTACGATCATGATCGACTCCCTGTCTCGAGCGATACCAAGACTGTTTGGAACAGATTTGTACCGAAAAAAGTTAATCTTTTTGTATGGAGACAAAGGCGCGATTGCCTGCCTACTTCCAACACCCGCCTTACCACAACACAATATTGTCCGCTTTGCCCGCAGGCTCACGGCTTTGTTTCGGTTGCTCGGGCAAACTTCCCAGAAGGGTCACCCATTTGGCATTGCTGCCGCCCGAGCACGCTTAACTGTGGAGTTCTCCTCTCATCCACAGCCAATGCGCCCAAAACGCATTGTGTTATGTAAGACCAATGATATTACTTATAGCCAGGATCCCCCTTGTATGTTAGCGATGTATGCTTTCACACCCCCTCAACACAACTCAACGTCCTCGTTGAGTTATGCAAGTGCGCCATACACTCCCGACAATCCCAAGGGTTTCTCTGATACCACTTGTTGTTGCACGTTGATGTGACAACAACAACTTAGATTTGATTATGTCTTATTTGTATATGTAATTGATAGATTATGAACATAATGTTTTGGTATTGATCGATTACATGTTTAGGTGTTATATATGTTTATATATGATGTTTGTTATGTATGTTATACAAGTACAAACATAATATACGTTAGGATTCCTTGTACGTGAAATACTAGGAATATAACTATAAAGCTGATTTACAACTAACGAAGATAATCTTCGTTAGGACTAACGAAGATAATCTTCGTTAGATGGGCTGGGCTGCTAAGTTCGTAAGAACAAAGCCCAGCAAAGCCCAATATCGAATTGGAACATATATAAACGATTAGAAACCCTAAATTGAGGACTTCTGATCAGTTTAACACACCTAAGGACTAAGTTCGTTTGTGATATATACCAAACGAATATAGAGCAATATAAGGCTGATTATACTCTTGTAATTAGCAATATAATAGATAACTAATCAAACAGTTATCTCGTGAGGATTCCGCACTCACGACATAACCATAGACGATCTCGAGAGCGATCCATAGCTATCGAGGGACTCACAAGTGGTATCAGAGCCATTTCGATATCTTATCGAAGGTTCGAGATCGTTTGTTTGATCGTTTTCTCTCAAAAACTGTTCGAAAAACCTTCCAGTCGTTATCTTCGTTCTCTCTACGAAGATAGCAAACGAACTTACTCTAAATTCGTTTGCAGTCCTTGTTACGAAGATAGAAAACGAAGATCCCTACTTTCGTTTTGAATCTTTTTACGAATTTAACTTACGAAATTAAGTTATCTTCGTTCAGCTTTCACCTTACGAATTTAGCTTACGAACTTAAGCTATCTTCGTTCAGTTCACACCTTACGAACTTAGAGTCATCTTCGTTCTAACCTTCACTTGCGAATTTAGCTATCTTCGTTCAGATCTCTTCTTACGAATTTAGTCTTATTTTCGTTCTTTTTCTTATTTTCGTTCCGATGGCTTCTTCTTCGACAGTCAACAGTGCCGTTGCACAATACCTAAATTCTCTGGTTTATCATGATCATCTAGTCGGAAGGACTAATTCTCCACCGAAGTTAGTTTCATTAGCTGACTTCTGGGCGTGGAAAGGTCGCTTCGAAGATTTTATTCAAAGAGAAGATTTAAATATGTGGCTTATGATTACTGAAGGATATGAGTGGCCTACTCTTACTGTCAATGGCGTTACTTCGACATATAGGATGTCAGAATTAAAAGGTGAAGAAAAGGCCGCCTATGCAATCGAAGTAAAGGCTCTTTCGACTCTTCGTATGTGTATTCCACAAGAGTTGGTGCATCTGTTTCCCAAACAAGAATACAAAACTTCAAAGCAGTTGTTCGACGCTATTGAAGCACATTGTGAAGGAGATCCACTACTAAAGAAAAACAGAATTAAAATGCTTAAGAAACAATTTGACTGTTTCAACGCTACCAAGAACGAACAAGTTGAAGATCTTATTCTAAGATATCAACATCTTCTTGCCGAGTTAGCGTACTTTGATCTTAAGTATACCCCTACTGAAATTGTGGATAAATTCTTGGACGGGTTACCGAAGGCCTACAAGGAGTTTTGTCATGGACTACAAGAAAGAGATGATTATGCAACTCTGAAGATTGATGGTGTAATTTCCACTCTTAGAAATCGATAATGAAGGACAAAGCAAAGGATCTTCAAGACAACTTCACTCAAGATCCGTCTCTGTATCATGCTACCATGAAGAATCCAACCGCTGATGCAAACGCATTCTTCTCTGGAGTTGGTAGTTCTGGCATAACACAGAATACTGATGAAGATGAGTTTGTTGGTCTCATGGCTTCTGATGCTGGGAACAAAGGCAAAAAGACTGCTGAAGGTTTAAAGCCTGGAAGTTTAAAGATCGGTAACATTACATCTTCTTCAGCTGGTTACAAGTCCATGCCAATGGATATGAAATCAGCTGAGGGGAGGATGAATGTCTTTGCTGCTATGTGTGTTGCACATGAAGCATTTGTTGCAGGTAGGATCACAGATCCATCTCTCATCGAGGAAGATTATGACCAGATTGATCCTGACGATGTTGAAGAAATGGATCTAAAATGGCAACTGGCCATGATTACAAGGAGAGCTGATAAGTTCATGCGAAGAACGGGAAGACAGCTTACTGGGGGTACTACGGGTTTTGACAAGTCAAAAGTGAAGTGTTACAATTGTGATGGATTTGGTCATTTCGCCAGAGAGTGTCAACGACCCAAGAGAAATGTTAATGCTACTCCTACACGTCAGGAAAATCGTCCGTTCAACAATAATGCGAATAGAGCTCTTCTGTTGACTAATGATCCTACTGTGAATGACAAAGCTATTGTGGCCGTTCAACCTGATGGTTCATATGTCTGGAATCTTCCACAAGACGAAACCAACAATGCTTATTTGGCTGAAATCATTGATGATGTGGCACAGATAGTTGATACTCCGGAAGATTTCTTGGACACTACACATTATCACAGTGATGAGCAATTATATGAGAAGTTTCAAAGTTTGTCATTGGAAACTCCTAAGGCTGTTGAATATGATACTGATTCTGAGTCTGAGGATGAGTTAGAGGTGAAAGATTCAGAACAAGTGAACGTTGCTGAGATTCAAGAAAATTCTGCTGCTGAAAAGGTCGAAAAGACGATTGAAGAGCAGATGAAAGATTTTGAGATTCCTGAAGGGATGACTGTAGATGACTTTGTTGCCTACATGGCCGATTGTAAAGAAGCTGACCAACAGGTATCTTATTCCTTACATACTATTGTTCATGTTTGTAAAATTGTGAATAAAATGTATGATGAAATTGAATTGAAGAATAATCAAATTAGGAATTTAGAATCTATTGTTAATGCTGCACAATCAGAGAGAGATAGGCTAATTAAAAAGGATTTAACAGTCAATGATAAAGAAAGATTTTTCAAGGAAAAGATTAAGTCCTTAGAGTCTGATCTAAGTGCAATGAAGGACAAAGTCAAACAGTCGGTAGTTGTAGAAAGAGTAGGCGGTGAAGCTTACTCGTTGTTAGCAAAGAAGTGTGCAACTATCGAAAAAGAACTAGCTGATGCTAAGATAGAGATTTTGGATTTAAATGCTAAATTAGATTCTGCTAGGCATTCTGAACTGTTAATGCATATGAACAAATTTGAGGATTCTTCCACTAAGAGTCTAGACCCAGTTAAGATCTCTTATAACGATGTTCCTCCACCTTTCAACAACAATTATACCTCTGTTGAACCCAACATTCCTGAAGTTCTACTTCAATCTAGTACTGAAGCTAGTAAACCAAAAGACTCAATTCCTGAAGCCAAGTTGCCTAAGGAAACAAAAGAGTCTGTAGGAGGTTCTTCTCAACCTAAAAAGGAAGAGAAATTGAAAGGTATTGTTCAAAATAAGTCTATTTCTTTTGGTCAGAAAGATAGTGTTACACACTTTACTCTTCACAAGAGTCATAGGGTATATACTGAGTTAGAATTCCCTTTAGAATCTTATTGACCCTAAAAGGATTGATAAAGTCTGGGATGTGACTGTTGAGGACATGAAGAAATTAAGTCAGTCGCGTCTCACTCCATTGCCTAGGCAGACTAAAATTAGAAAATCTGAGGATAGATCAGCTGTTGATGAAGTAGCTACTAGGACTTTGAAGCAAATCCTTATGCCTGTACTTAAGAAGTCTCCAATAGGTAAGGATGAGATAGATGATGCTAGAAAGTCTAGGAATTCACCAATTAAACGTGACTTTGATGATACTAGAAAAACAAGTAAGGCAGTGGACACTAGGACTAAAATTGAATCTGTAGGTACCGATAAAAAGGTAGATACAAAGAAAAGGTCAAGGTCCTTTCTTTTTGCGTGTCATGAAAAAGGTCATGTTTACAGTGTTTGTCCTAATAGACCTCGGAGATCAGGTTCTCCTTCAAAGGCTTCAACCTCGGAAGGAAAAAGAGGTTGGGTAATGATAAACTGGTTAATGAGACTAAAGTTCAATCTTCTCCAAAACCGTTTACTATACCTCAACGAAGGGAATCTTCACCAAAAGGTTTTACAGGAAATGTTCATAGGAATTCAACTCAGAAAAGGAAAGTATCTCCTGTATCTAGGAGTATATCACCTAAAGAAGATAGATTCACAACCCCCTCTGGGAGTTCGAGTCAGTCTCAAACATCTCCAAGTTGTAATTCATTTTATGACCGGGTTCACTCAAGTGTTCGACCTTCTTTTGGCCCTCATTCTCCTAGAACTTCTCCCACGAGAGGTCCGAAGACTTCTCCAGTGAGAAGACAAGATGAGAACCCTGTTCCATCCAAGGCTTCTAGCAATGGATATTGGACTGAACTACTTCTCAAGGATGAGAAGGGTCGACCCAAACCAATGAAGGTTTGGGTCCCAAACGAAAACTAACTTTTCTCATTTTATGTGCAGGGAGTTCCTAGGAAACCAATTCATTTGTGGTACCTTGACAGTGGATGCTCCAGGCACATGACATGGGACAAGAAGCTTTTGTCCAATTATGTTGATATACATGGGTCATATGTTAGTTTTGCTGGATCCAAGGGCGGTAACATCACCGGTCAAGGAGATGTCGTCAATGGACAACTTACTCTAAAACGAGTAAACTATGTGGAACAACTTACTCATAATCTTATGAGTGTCTCACAGATCTGTGACAAGGGCAACAATGTTCATTTCACAGAAAAGGAGGCATTCATCTTGAAGCCGGGTTTTGTTATTCTGAAGAATGGATTATGCTCAGAGCTCCTAGGAAGAGAGACATCTATGGTTTAGTTTTAGGTGTTGATAATCCAAAGGAGCCCCTTTGTTTGTTGAGCAAAGCCAATGAGTCGGAATCTCTCTTATGGCATCGAAGAATGGGACATATCAACTTTCGGAAGATGAATGAACTTGTCAGTCTTGAATTAGTTGAAGGTGTTCCGGTAAAGAAGTTTGGGATGGAAGATAAATGTGTACCGTGTTTGAAAGGGAAGCAACATAAGAATCCCCATAAATCAAAGGTGCAAAATTCTATATCCAAACCATTCGAGTTACTTCATATGGATCTCTTTGGTCCTGTGAACATAAGAAGCATTGGAGGGATGTCTTACTGTTTGGTGATCACTGATGATTACTCCAGATTCTCATGGGTATTCTTTTTGAAGACCAAGGATGAGACTGCTACTCGATTTATGGATTTTGTTAAACAAGTTGAGAATGTCCATGAAGTTAAAGTTAAGAGAATCAGGAGTGACAATGGCACTGAGTTCAAGAACAATACTCTTACGGTTTTTTGTTTGT
>CM067171.1:83509062-83562712 GCA_034093135.1 Erigeron breviscapus | reverse complement strand
CGGGTCGGTCTACATCCAAAATGGGTGCATACATCTATGCACCAGGATGCCGGCAATCCCCTGCCGAGGGTCCAACAATAATGTATGCAATGCTTACAATCAAATGTAAGCATAAATCATAAGCCAACGATCGATGTACGATGAATATGAATCCATAATCAATAATCGCCAAATCTGAGCCATCAATCGATAATCGTCAATCATAAGCCAATAATCACCATTCCTCAACATCAGCCATTAATACTTAACCAAAATATTAACCAAGTCAATCGACATATGATGAACCATAACTAATAATCAATAATCGTCAATCTTAACCCCCTAATCATCATTCGACAACCATAAGCCATCAACCACAACTTAAACCAACTATACGTACATATACTTCAGAGGATTCTACTTCCTTCGAGTTTCAGATGCTTATATAGGGTCACCCGCAGCCTTCCCACCACATCTAAAACCCGACGAAGGCATAACCGACTTTCATGTATGTACATCTATCCTATTACTACTAGATACTTAACAAATATAAACTAAGTCATTCAAACATGATAATCGTCTCAACAATTCAATACTCGAACCAATTTAACCAATCTCACGACAGGAACCATCACACCAATCCAACAACTAAAACAATCAATCAAACAATCAATCAATCAAACAATCAATCAATCAAAATGCAAGTAAACACACCAGGTTTACACTTTTCAGCCCGGATCTCAAGTGAGTAGGGAGATACGAAACTCACCTTGATCGGCAAAGAAGCTTAAGTCAAGTTAATAAAAGATTAATAGCGAGTAGTAGGATCCACACGGCCACAACCTATAAATATACATCATAATACCGTAATGTCAATTATACACTCATAAACAAGTGGGTTTAGCACAATTAGGTCAAGTCTCAAACCCTAAACGCCTTTACAACTTAAACGGGCAAGAACAAGACACTTTAACTCGACATTTTTAGAAATGGAAGAAGGTTCATATAAAAGGAGTGTTACTACTAGAAACTAGACTCTCTTACGATTCTAACGATAGGTCATACGACTTATTTGGACTTACGGATCAAAAGTTATTAACGTTTTAAAACTGACGCGCAAAATTTCCCCGAAAGCATCCACTGCGCCGCAGTGAGCCAAAACCATGCCCACTGCGCCGCAGTGGGCTAAGGAGCCAGAATGGCCGAGGGAATCCACTGCGCCGCAGTGGGGACTATGTCCTCCCACTGCGCCGCAGTGGGACGACCTGCAGATCAGGACCAGCAGCTGCAAGTGCAGCAAAACGAACCCAAAACCCCCAAATTCGACCCAAACCACACCAAAATGATTTGTAACCCATTTTGAAGCATAACTAAACATCAATGACCATAAATACACATAACCCAACCCACAATTTCGACCAAAACATCAAAATCACTCATGAATCATTCAAACCCTAACCTTAACCCTAACTTGACCTAAAACGAGTTTCGACTCGATTCGTGGCTCGAAATGGCTGGACACCAACTAGAATAGATAAACAAACATGAAATGATGATTATGGAATGAGTTTGACTTACCAAAAGTTCCACCTAAGGTTCAAATCCGAAAATGAGCGAATGGAAAGGATTTCTTGCACTTGAGACTTCAATTCTTTGATATAATGGAGATGAGATGAAGATGATGATGATTCTTGCTCTTGATCAAGTTAACAACAATGATTTGATGAAGGAGACTTAAAGAGAGGTGATTGCATGTGTGTGTGTGTTCTTGCTAGGAGTTCAAGAGAAAGATAGATAGAAAAGATAAGAAAATGAAAGGGAGAGGATAAGGGGGAGGGGAAATGGGTCCTGGGGCTGGTGGGTCTTGGACTACCCACGGGCCGACCCGTTTCCTTCACAAGCCATAATACAAACGTTAGGCATTTAAACACCGATTGAAACGTATTATCGACCCGACGAATATACCACGTTGTCATTTAGTCACAAAACGACCCAAATATTTCATTAACCTAAATTGTTAGTCAAATTGCACGTAAAGTCAAACGGTCAAATTTCACGGATGTTACACAGTTCCTATCAAACAAGGATGTAGTGTAAACACTGGTTCCTATCAAACAAGGATGTAGTGTTGTAAATCCATACATGTACACCGGTTCCTATCAATCAAGGATGTTGGTGCAACGCAGTAGGTATATGGGATCATGTGTATAAGTAAATATATATATGTACATGGTTTTCATTATATATATCATTTATATTGTCATGTAATAAAAAGTATTCAAGTTTTATAAAATTTGGTATACATCTTTAAATTGAATAATCCAAACCAAGCCATAATCTACAACTTGACACCATTAAAATACTTATAATTATGATTAAGAGATCAAGAATTATTACCTTATATGTGCACTTAATCAAAAGGATATTTAAAGGAATGATCAAAGATGACTTAAAGCTAAGAACTACTGAAATTCCAGCCCTCTGTTCTAGACTTGTAATTTGACTTCTGGACCTTTTTGGACAAATTCAACGGTTGAAAACGTTGGTCTATATGTTAGGAAGCTACTGTCAAAGAACCATGATGATCTGACGGTTTAATCTCCGGGGATCGGAGGTTTTCTGGGCTGCTGTAATGAAAAACGGGTTTTGAGTTGTTTTGGATATTTTCTTTCTCAAAGCCAACTATGGCTCAATGACGTGAGAGCTAAGTTTGTTGCATGTATATGTATTGTTTAGAGTGTTGGGGGGGGGGGGGGGGGGGGGGGGGGGGGGGGGGGGGGGGGGGGGGGGGGGGGGGGGGGGGGGGGGGGGGGGGGGGGGGGGGGGGGGGGGGGGGGGGGGGGGGGGGGGGGGGGGGGGGGGGGGGGGGGGGGGGGGGGGGGGGGGGGGGGGGGGGGGGGGGGGGGGGGGGGGGGGGGGGGGGGGGGGGGGGGGGGGGGGGGGGGGGGGGGGGGGGGGGGGGGGGGGGGGGGGGGGGGGGGGGGGGGGGGGGGGGGGGGGGGGGGGGGGGGGGGGGGGGGGGGGGGGGGGGGGGGGTGTGTAGGTGGGTCGTTGGTGGTGGGGGGGTGGGGGTTAGGGGGTGTGTGTTGGAGGTTTTGTTGGTTTGGTCTTGGGTCAGCAATTTTTTTTTTTTTTGTTTTTTTTTTTTTTTTTTTTTTTTTTTTTTTTTTTTTTTTACGATTGTATATTTTTGTTGCATGTATATGTATTGTTTAGAGTGTTGAGAATGCAGAGAACAAAGAGAGAAAGAAGTTCTTATAATTAGATAGATAGGATAGATAAGATAGATAGAGATTAAAGAAGAAGTTTGATTATGTGAATTGGTAATGAAAACCTTAGCTTGTATTTATAGGTAAAAATTTACCATGGTTACTAGTTTAGTTTGTTGATAACTAAGGTTAAGTTAAGGAATACCATGGGCTAGTTAATAACCTAAGTTAACTAACTTTAGTTAGCTAATCATAGTTAGTTATTTAGGTAGATATTATTTAATTTAGGATATTTAGTAGTATAATATACCCCTTAATTTACATACCTATAATGCCTAATTATTTTACTAGCATTTATTATTAACCGTACAATATTTCTATTATATATATATTTACAATATTTCTAGCTAATTGATTGAGTTCATTATCAATAACAACCAAAACAAATCACGGTGTTCACCTTTTCATAAAGGTTGGGTTGACTTTTGTCCCATTAGTACCATTATTAGCTGGCTGCTGACACTCGGGTATAATATAAATATTTAATATCGTATATTATACTAAGGCATAGAAATACGTTTTCCCAAATAATTTTTTACATTCGTATTTAGTTTATTTAACATATCCTAATAATACAAGTTTCATATCAAATATGGACAACAATAATGGCCTCACAACATGGGCCTAATCACATCGAATCATTTACAATATCTGAATCCATCTAAATATTGTAATTAGTCCAACTCATATATATATGCACAAAAATAGTCGAAGTTTTCATATATTCATAAAAGTTTGCCATCATCATATATAACAAGTAATGGACAAAAATGGCAAATGTTACACCCCCCAACATCCCATGGCTTCATCTTGTCATGAGTTTTAAGTTTACGCTTCATCACAAGCCATAGGAGGAACGCATGCCGGGGAATACACTTGGAGAACCATACTAAATTAACCCATTCTACTTTGTTGCTTCTATTCCGGATCATCTCCCAAACATTAGCTGTCGTGAATTCCAGCTCTCTACCTTCATCATTACACCATATGGTTTTATCTCTTTGTATATTAGATAAGAGGGGTACCTGACAGTTAATAAGTACCGGAAACAAATCAAGCCACGCAACCTGGCCATTTCCATGATCCATTGTCAATCAGATCAGCCACGTTATCTAACAAGGAGAAACCAGCTGAAGCTATATCTCTAGGGGTTATATGTTCACTCAATGGTCCTATCTCATCCCATTTGTCAAACCACATCGAGGTAGAGGTACCATCTCCAATTTTCGACCAGAAAAATGGTCTAACATGATGCCTTATTTGCAAGATTTTCCTCCATCCCCAACTCATTCCCGCTTTAGCCGGGATATCCCAAAAATTACGCCCCTTTAGCTTATGTAAGTGTATCCATTTTACCCATAACGAGTTACGGTTAGTCACAATACTCCATACATGTTTAGTCATAAGCGCCTTGTTCATATCTGAAATGCTTTTAAGTCCAAGACCGCCTTCATGTTTTGGGGTACAAACCGTTTTCCAACCTACTTTCGATCTACCTCGAAGTGCAGATCCTTGTTTCCATAAAAAAATTCCTCATACGCTGTTCTAATTCAACAATAACCCTTTTGGGTAGTATAAAAACAGAAGCCCAGAATATATGCATTGAAGATAGAACAGATTGAATGAGCTGTAGTCTACCTGCAAATGAGAGAGTCTTGTTTATCCAGTTGTTAATACGGTTGTCCATACGTTCAACCAACACCGAGCAATCCCTATAAACAAGTCTCGTTGAAATGAGAGGTACTCCCAGGTAGCGAATAGGGAGCTGCCCTTCCTCAAAAGGCATCATTTCCAAGATAGCAATCCTTACCTGCATAGGAATGTTACAAAAAAAGACAGTACTCTTTGATAGGCTTGGTACCAACCCCGACATATCTTTAAACACATTAAGTGAGTCCAAGATCATTTTCGCTGACTCAACATCACCATGTGCAAAAAGAAAAAGGTCATCCGCAAAACACACATTAACAATCCTTTGTTTTTCACAACCCTTATGAAAACGAAACGCTGGATTAGAAGCAATAGATTTCTGCAACAATAACGAAAGAACTTCCATAACTAATGTGAAAAGGTAAGGAGACATAGGGTCACCTTGCCTAAGTCCTCGTTTTCCATTAAAGAAGCCATGAAGGTTACCATTAACAGCCATGGAAAACGAGGTTGATGTGACACAAGACATAACCCAAGCAACCATTTTAGGATGGAACCCAAATCTGAGCATGATCATACGGAGAAACCTCCAATCAACCGTGTTATAGGCTTTCTGTATATCAACTTTGAATGCACACCTAGGAGGTCCTCTATTCAGATGATACCCATGCATAATCTCCTGAGTAAATAATATATTATCTGAGATATTTCTACCTGTTAGAAATCCAAAAATGGTGTTAAAATGCAATTATTTTAATAATGGAAGGAGTATTAGTGAAAGTTAGTCAAGTGTATAAATACTCCTTTCCATACCCAAAATTGTAAGTTTTTTCCCATTTTCCATAATTAATTCCAATAATTCAACATTAATTCTCTCTCATCTTCATCCCTGACCTCCATACACACACAAACACCTTTTCACACACTAACTCCATTTTTGCACAAATCAAGCTCAAATTTCTACTTAACAATTGGTATCAGAGAAAAATCAGTTAATCTGAACGATCCATAGCTCGATTTGTTGCAATTTTCATTCAATTTTCAAATTTTTATTCAAAACCGTTTTTTCACTGTTCTTCAATTTTTCACCTCTCAAATCACATAAAATCACACTTATTTGTTCATCAATAGATTCGTGATAATTGTAAACATAATCCTGTCAAGTTTCAAGTTCCAATTCGATCTAAATCTCGAGATTGAATTTTTTGATTTTGGCGCGATTTTTTGGGTTTTGAATCTGTTGTGTTTGGTGTTGAATTTTGTTCATAGATTTGTTGCGGAGGTGAAAACAAACAGTTTGCAAGTTATTTCGTGATCTAACTCCCACTAATTCAAAAGTTATTGAAGCTTTTAAAGTCATTAATGGAGTTTTCATGGAAAACTGGTAAAATGATGAAGATGAACCTAAAACGATCTTCACTAAGACGATCTTCATAAGATCGTTTTGGTATTTGAAAGTTAATTGTAATACCTGTGCTGTGTGGATTGTTGAGTTGAGAAGTATTTGTTTTTGGCTAACTAATCCAGAAGGATTGGTTTGGTCAATACAAATTCTTGAAAAGAAAACAAGACGATCTTCACCAAGATCGTCTCATTATTCTGAAACCAAGACGATCTTCAACAAGATCGTCTCATTTCTTTTGAAGTTAAGACGATCTTCTATTCAAGACCGTCTCATTTCCTGATCGTTTCACTTTTCATACTTAGCCAAATTTCACCAAAATTTCCAAGACGATCTTCAATCAAGATCGTCCCAGTTCTTCAAGACCGTTTCATTTCAAGACCGTTTCATTTCAAGACCGTTTCATTTCAAGATCGTTTCAATTTCAAGACTTAACCAAATTTCATCAAAATCCTAGGACGATCTCACCTAGGACGATCTTGCTCAAGACGATCTCACACAAGACGATCTCACCCAGGACGATCTTCACAAGATCGTTCCAATTCCAAAAATCCAAAAAAAAAAAAAAAGGGATAATTCATGAAGATTTAAAATTTGATAGCATTAAAAAATTTTTAGGCCAATTTTCATTCGTTATTGACGCGGTTTTGGCGAAAAATTTTAGAAATTATCAAATTTTTCCTATGATCATGATATCCAAAGTTTACATGAAATTCAAAGTTTCGTGAGAACATATTTCGGCGAAAAAATTTGGAGGTAAACCTGAAGTACAAAATCTCCAAATTTCAATTTTAATTCTTTCACTTCAATTTCAATCACAATTACCTTTCATTTCATTTCACCCTTTGCTAAACAAAATGTCAAGTCCAAGTATCTCAAATTCAGTCAAAAATGATTTCGTCTTCAATTTGTGGTTAACTTCCTCACCCAAGACACCTACTTCATCTGAAGAGAAACTTCATAAAGGTGGACTGTGCTCATGTTGTATGACTACTCATTTGCGATCTGAAACAACTCCTTGTCAAGTGATGAAGATATTGATTCATTCAATTGCCACTGAAAATGTCAAGTTTCAAGAGGAAGTAGTCACGTTACAAGCTGAGAATGTCAAACTGAAAGAACAAATGATCTACTATCGAGCTGGAAATGTGAGACTTACAAATAAGATGAAAGAACTTCAAGTTGAATTTGGAGACCTTGCAGTTTGGAATGAAATTGACAAACAAACTTTGAAGAAGAATGATGAGTTGATGTCACAAATGAAAGCTGCGATAAAAGAACTTCAAACAGAATTGAAAACTTCCAACAAGAAGCTGAATGATAGTATCTTGGAAAGCAAATCAAGAGAACTTATTTTGCAAGAAAAGATTTCAAGTTTTCAATCTCAGTAAAAAAATGAGACATCTATATTCTTAACCATGGAGAGCAAGTTTATTGATGAGATGAACAAAGTTGAGAAAGAGAGACAAGATGTTTGCAACAAAATCAAGACTCTTGAAGAGAATTGTTTGCAATATCAATCAAATGAAACATCTCTACGAAAGAGAATCTCTGAACTTGAGATGGAATTGCAAACACAATCAACATCTTGTGACACTCAAAGTGATGATGGCTCAGTTTATCATGATGCAAGTCCAATATTTCCAACTGAACTTGATGCTCAAAAGAAAGTTTGCACTGAGTCCATCCCAAAAAGCTCAAAGATCAAAGTTTCATCTCCTGCTAAACATAAAGCTTCTCAATTTACTAACTATGCCTTATTCAAGGATAGAAAGTATTCGTCGAAGCCTACTATTGATGGAACACAGACTCTCATTCCATTCTTGTCATTTGAAGACAATACCAAGTTCATCTCTCAAGCAAAAGCTCAGTTGACCAAGATCAAATGGAAACCTGTCTACAAACCAAAGTCAACTGAGTCAAAGACAATCAAATACTCACTTTGGCAACTCTATGAACTTGCACCAAAACCAATTACCGTGCAAAAAGTGAATGTCTTTGCATCTCCACTGCGTCCACAAAAACTCAACTTTTCAACAACCTCGAGTTTTCACCTACCATGGACTGCAGATTCTATTCGTCGAATCGATGACACGTACATTTGGAATGTCAAGACAAAAACCATTGGGCCTACACAAAAATGGGTCCCAAAGGTTGTTCATAAGTGATTCGATGAATATGGCTTATACACATGTCAGTGTATAACCCGGGCTAAAGATGTTGTTTATTGGACTACTACTTCATAATGGTTGATTCCCCAGTTTCGAATTCAAAGAGACATGATGAACATGTTGTCACACATTCATCATGAGGGGAAGAAAGAGGATAATAAAGTCAAACAAGTGTGTGTGCTTTCTTGAATTTTGATGGGGAAGAAAGAAGAATTCATCAGTTGAGGGGAAGAAAGATAAATTGTTGACTAAAGTGATCCCCAAATTTTTCTTTGAAGATAGTTATCGCCAACGTGGTGGGTACGCCGCGGGTACACCCTTATACATAAGCGTTGGTGGTACGCAAATATGATTGTTTGATCGAGGGGAAGTTTGTGATGAAAAAGATGTTTGTCCAAATGCTTCAAGAGAAAGATTCATTAATTAAGGGGAAGTGTGACAAAGTTAAGATTGTCAAGAAGAGGCTATCATGTTCAAATCTAAAGAGCCAAGATCAAGTTTCCGCAATGCTCAAACTCTGAGAAGTTCAAGACTTAAAGATACATCTTTAAGGTAAGTGTGAAGATTAAAGACATAAAGACAAGTTTGATGGAAGATCTTGAAGACAATGAGAAAGCTTCGAAGACCTTCATCAACAAATTCGTATTTATAGATGATATCGTGCATGAATTACATTTCAACACCAAGGGGAAGAATGTTAGAAATCCAAAAATGGTGTTAAAATGCAATTATTTTAATAATGGAAGGAGTATTAGAATCACCCACCTGTAACCAATTAATTTTAGCCTTTTGTTTCAGAAATTTTTCCTCATCAAGTGTAGCCTCCTTAAACTCGTCCAAGCACACCCTTTCCTGCTCACGGAGGCTACTATCTGATGGATCAACATCAATACACTTTTGGATAACATCTAATTCCCTTCGCAGCCTGTGTACACGCTCATGGAGGTTACCTTGTTTGTATAATAAGCCACGTAGAGGTCCTTTGAGAGACTTTAGCTTGGATACAACTTGAAACATATTATGTCCCTCCACTTTTATCACCCATTTATCTTTAACTAGGTCGATAAATCCCTTCTTCTCAGTAAGAAAATTAGCAAATTTAAACGGATTCGGTAAGGATCTAGTAATATTTGGAGTTTTCAGGATACATGGCGAATGATCCGACACTCTATAGGGCTGGAAGATTGCGACTGAACCAGGAAAATCACAAGTAAATTGAAGACCAGTGCTATTTATATCAATAACTTCAATTTTTTCAACACATTCCTTAAACTCTCTCATCCCTATATTGATTGTAGACGAACCAGAAGAGCTATCTTCAAGATATAATGATGAGTTGAAATCACCAAGAATACACCATGGCTTCCCATTAACAAAGGAGCTGTGCATGCATAAACTCGACCATAACTCTCTACGAGACTTATAGTAATTACTAGCATATACAAACGAGCAATACATAGCCTTTTTTTCTACTTTAAAGTTTACCTGGACATGAATTACTTGACTAGTTTGAGATAATACCATTAAGTTCACCAAATCAGAATTCCATCCAAGAATTATACGAGTGCCCTTATCACACAAATTTCCATTAGACGTCCAATCCCATGTCTTACAAATTTTTTTGCAAACCTCATAAATACCCGATACATCCATATGTGACTCCATAATAGCACACACTTGAACATGATTTTCTCCACTTTTATCACCCATTTATCTTTAACTAGGTCGATAAATCCCTTCTTCTCAGTAAGAAAATTAGCAAATTTAAACGGATTCGGTAACGATCTAGTAATATTTGGAGTTTTCAGGATACATGGCGAATGATCCGACACTCTATAGGGCTGGAAGATTGCGACTGAACCAGGAAAATCACAAGTAAATTGAAGACCAGTACGGTTTATATCAATAACTTCAATTTTTTCAACACATTCCTTAAACTCTCTCATCCCTATATTGATTGTAGACGAACCAGAAGAGCTATCTTCAAGATATAATGATGAGTTGAAATCACCAAGAATACACCATGGCTTCCCATTAACAAAGGAGCTGTGCATGCATAAACTCGACCATAACTCTCTACGAGACTTATAGTAATTACTAGCATATACAAACGAGCAATACATAGCCTTTTTTTCTACTTTAAAGTTTACCTGGACATGAATTACTTGACTAGTTTGAGATAATACCATTAAGTTCACCAAATCAGAATTCCATCCAAGAATTATACGAGTGCCCTTATCACACAAACTTCCATTAGACGTCCAATCCCATGTCTTACAAATTTTTTTGCAAACCTCATAAATACCCGATACATCCATATGTGACTCCATAATAGCACACACTTGAACATATTTTCCCTCCACTTTTATCACCCATTTATCTTTAACTAGGTCGATAAATCCCTTCTTCTCAGTAAGAAAATTAGCAAATTTAAACGGATTCGGTAACGATCTAGTAATATTTGGAGTTTTCAGGATACATGGCGAATGATCCGACACCTGTAGGGCTGGAAGATTGCGACTGAACCAGGAAATCACAAGTAAATTGAAGACCAGTGCTATTTATATCAATAACTTCAATTTTTTCAACACATTCCTTAAACTCTCTCATCCCTATATTGATTGTAGACGAACCAGAAGAGCTATCTTCAAGATATAATGATGAGTTGAAATCACCAAGAATACACCATGGCTTCCCATTAACAAAGGAGCTGTGCATGCATAAACTCGACCATAACTCTCTACGAGACTTATAGTAATTACTAGCATATACAAACGAGCAATACATAGCCTTTTTTTCTACTTTAAAGTTTACCTGGACATGAATTACTTGACTAGTTTGAGATAATACCATTAAGTTCACCAAATCAGAATTCCATCCAAGAATTATACGAGTGCCCTTATCACACAAATTTCCATTAGACGTCCAATCCCATGTCTTACAAATTTTTTTGCAAACCTCATAAATACCCGATAAATCCATATGTGACTCCATAATAGCACACACTTGAACATAATTTTCCTTAACCACCTGCGAACCTCGTTTTGTTTCAGGGGACGGTTCAAGCCCCTAACATTCCATGATGCTATGCTACCCATTAGAAACCCGATCAACGGGAGTGCTTGTCCCCTCCGAAGTAATAGGTGGAATCGTATCCTTTGCCATATAAGTGGCAGTTTCATCTGGTATAGAAATTACTTCATCGACTTCAGAATCCGAATCAACATCATGATGTTTAGCTTTTGGCACATTTTTCACCGGCTCAGTAACATCTTCAAATATATCACCAGCACCTTCCCCGTAATCATTCAAGAAAGCATATTGGTTACTAATAGGAATCTTGGCCGGATTCGAACTGTTTGAGGTGGATGGGTCCTTTTGTTGCTTAGTAACAGACCTGTACACTAGTTTCTGCTTTGGTTTTGTGAAGTTAAACCCGTTTTTTTTCCTCTTTACCTCTTGGAAACCTTCTTGGTCTACCTTACCCACTGGTTTTTGAACCACCTTCACAAGTTTTGGGCACTGTGCATCGTTATGGCCATAAATACAACAAGTAGAACATCGAGGTGGCTTCCATTCATATTCCACTCTGATTTTTTCATTAATGTATCCTTCCCCTTCCAGATCAGGTATAGCTATTATCAATTACTCTTTAAACTCATTTTCAGCCGATATTTCTATTAATGCTCTAGCATAATCACTCCTTCCCCATGATTCCATGCACATAGTACTTGTATAAGCGTCTAGCATCCTTGGATTCCCAAGTTTTGATGCTAGTAAGCTCAGCCCATCCTCAGTGTACGCGGCCATGGGGATTCCATGCATTTTAATCCACACCACAATGCTTTTAATTTCCTCCTTTCTTAATGCCATAGTTGGCGACCATGTGTTCAAAAGTAATCATCCATGGTCCCTCCTATAAAACCTTGTTCATCCCCTCCTTTGAGTTAAATTTGAAGAAAAAAACCCATTCCCATTCATCATCACTCGTGTAGCCCCAAATTTTACCCAGTTGTTTCTAACAAAATTATCAACAACAGGAAAGGCTAATCGTTTCCCTAAGAAGTACCCTACCAAAGTATTTTGAAATCTGTTGTTTACCTCGCGTACTGACTCTCTAGGTAGCACAATATCAGCACCCTCTCGACTCTCCTTTGCTTAGAGTTTTCTGAAATTAACAACCTTTTTTGTTGTACTCGAGTTCAACTTTTCAGCATAGGATACTTTAGGTTTTTCCATATCAACCCCGTTTTCAGTTTTATGAGCAGTGTTACTTTCCGTTGGTGTCTTATCACCCATCCTCAACCATACCCGCTGCCTTCTTCTCTTTTTGAGTATTCGTATCAATCCCTGAAGCAGGTAATGGTTCCTTTATCCCACTAGAAGTTTCAGTATGATCAGTTCGATCAGTATCATGGATTTCATCACCTAGCTGTCCAACATCCTTATCCACCTGAACATCATCAATATTGTTGCTACCACCAGGAGTTTGGCCAGTGGTATTAGAACCACCACCTGGATTTTCAGCAGCCTTGGATGAATTGGACGAAGAAACACCTTCTTTGTTGAATCGTTCCTCAAGAGCTTTCAAATCAAATGGACAATCCCACTTCATACACGTAAACCACCATGCAGCAATTAAGAAACCAAATCGGCAATTAAAGTAAACTAAATAAAGACCAGCAAATCGAAAAACCCTAAAACCCTACAAGAAAACCCTAAAAAATGAGATAACAAAACCCTTAATGTTTAACAAGTTCGTGGAGATCTAGCTAAACTACACGAAGGCAGCCGCGATCATGAACAAGGTAAACAATCAGGATGATGAAAAGTCAAATTAGGGTTTTTAATGGCAATTTGAAAACAAACGAAAGAACCCTAAAATCATTAATCCTAACCTAAAAACAACAAGAGATCGTGATTAGATCACCAAAAGAGATACGATAATCACAAAAACCCACCATAATCAGGTAGATTAACGATCAAAGGGAGAAGAAAAAAGAGCAGGGAAGATCGCCATTAGCCGTAGGGGGAGGGAAAGAACTCCGTCACAAATCTTAGATCATCAATTGATACTACGACCTTCTCAACGAATCCCCGAACTCTAATATTAACATTCTTAAAAATCTTAATCACTTTATCCTCCCAGACAACTTTACCTAGATCCCGCCTAGTATAGTTATTGTAAAAATCTAGAGGGAAAATGTTCACCATTGCCCTAGCGTCTATGAACACGTGACTTCCTATACTGCCTATCGAACAATGCACTTGAAAGATTGTTGGGTCACCTAAGGCCGTGGTTGACAAATAAGGATTAAACTCGGATAGTGGTCTGTCTTCTATATCATTCCATCCTAGGTTATCTAAGAACTTATTCACTCCCATTAATAACCTATTTCCCTTATCCAATCCTTTTTCGGTCTCTTCTAAAAGCTCCTCCAGTTCCTTAACCTTGGTCTCCCTATATAGCACATTCAATCCTCTCCTATGTGGTCTTGACAAATCTAGGCCTTCATGAAATGAGAAACTACGTGCTTTCCTAACGTAGTCATCAATGCCTAAGGGTTTTCCATCATAGTCAACTTCCACATTCATACATATTTCATCGTAGTCGACATCCCTAGAGTCTATGACAGGCAATTTGACTCTAACTTGACCATTTGACAAAGACATTTCACGTTTAAGAACATGGATGATAGCATCCGCAGCATGCAAAATGGTCGCCTAAGATTAAGGGTGTCACTACTTCACTTACCGAATCAAGCATAACAAACTCAGTCCAAAATTCTAAATCCTTAACCCTGACATGGACTCGTTCGACAATCCCCTTGGGTTGTCGGTAAGTCTGATCGGCTAACCGAATGCTCATGTTAACGGGTTTTAGCAAACAAAGGGTAAGTTTCTCATAAATCACAGTAGGCATAACATTATTACTTGACCCTAAATCAGCTAATGCACTCGAAAAATATTCATTATTAATAGTGCAAGGAATAAGAAAACTTCCTGGATCTTCAGATGCTTGCGGTAGCTGTGTCCCGTCATCCGGTGCTTCGGGATCTTGAACTTCATCCTTACTGTCCGAGTCGTCCCCATCTTTGATTTTGCATTTTGAAGCGAATTGGGTCTCGACATCTCCTTGAAAAACAGCTGAAAACAAAGTTTCGCGCGAATCTGGGTTGACGGAGCTTCCAGCGGCGCTGGCAAGGGCTGAGCGGCGCTGGGGCTCACCTGGGTGGTCCAGCGGCGCTGGCTAGGTGCCAAGCGGTGCTGGGCTCCTGGACAGATTCCAGAATTGCGTTTTTGTTCGTTTCTTCTCCATTTTGCTCCCGTATGACCTGTACCTGATTGGACACTTCACAAAAATCATTAGAAAGCTCAGTAGAGTCATTACCTTCAGTGAACACGGCGTTCACATTCTCGTTTCGTCCGATTGGTGGTTGGTACTTTTGACTCGTGCTAGGGTTTGAGCTTGGACCGCCTTGGATGATTTGCCTTGGAGTGGGGCTGCTCTCCTTTCTTGCATTCTGCTCAATCCATCTATCTATCCTCCTCTCCAGGTCCTTGATTGCGGCTTGTTGATTTCTTGCTCCTTCGTCAACCTTTTGATTGAGATTACTTATCTTCTCATTGAGCGACTTTGCATAGCTTGCCAAGGAGTCATGTCTCTTGTCATTCATGTCCATATACTTCTCCATCATGTTGGTGAGCTTGACAATTGGATCCTCCTTGACTTCATTCTCCACTTTTGGTTGCTCGGGTTGACCATTACTCCTTTGCCACCTATTTTGAAAAGAACCAAGTTATTTCTAGCATAACTAGAATTAAAATTAGAATTACCGGGGTTTCTTTGAAATAGTCCTCGTTGATAGCCTCCTCGGTATTGGTTCTGAACATAATTGACTTGCTCGGTAGCCTCCTCTTCACAATCCTCGGTATAGTGCATTCCTCCGCAATTGTTGCACCCGTGTGCAATCACCTTGAGGTCTTTGTCCATAATGTCCAACCTATCTTCAAAAGTAGAAAAACGGTTAGATAAAGCTTTAAGTTCATGAATTACCTCATTGTCGGAGCTGCTCTCGATGCTAGCCACGGTTCTTCTCATCCTCCTATCTCGATCCTTATCATCCATATCTCGAGCTAAGCTAGCTTGCACCATATCCTCCATCATTTTGTACGCGTCATTGGTAGACTTGTACAAAAAGTTACCACCGCCGGCTAGGTCTAAATCCTTTCGGGAACTCTTGGTTAAACCATAGAAGAAAATCTCCATGATCTCGTCCTTGTTGAGTCCATTCCCGTGACAGTTTCTGATCATTTCCCTAAGCCTTTTCCATGCATCAACTAGTGATTCTCCTTCGTCTTGCTTGAAAGCCTTGATGTCTCGAAGCATTTTCCTAGCTAAACTCGGGGGAAAGAATCGCGAGACGAACTGTTCGCGAAGTTGATTCCATGTAGTGATGGTGTAACATCCCAAAACTTAAACGTATATGTTGACTAACGTCGTTAGGTCAAATTATAAGTCCGTGATACGGTTGTGTGGAAATATGTGTTTATATGTTTATGTGCCCTATATGTGAGATTTAATTATCTTTAATGAGTGACAATAAAGTAGATTTAAATGATGTGTAAAAGGCCTTTGTAGTGTGCGAAAGTGCTTTGGTGTGTTATATGTATCCCCAATAGGTGTTTTAATGTGAAATAAAGTCGATATGAAGTCCAGGGACTAGTTTTGCCAATGGTGAAAAGTTAAAAACGGGTTAAGAAAAGGATTAGCCTAATCTAGGTTAATTTGGCAGCCTCAAAACTTAATTAGAACATTCATCAGCCTCTCCAATCCCTTAATCGATTTCTGGAAAAATGAAGAACATAGCCGTTTTTGAATTCTGGACGAAGTTGGGTTTAAGTTCGTTTGAGCCATCTTCGTAAAGCATAAATTCGTTTTCTGGAAACTATCTTCGTTTGACAAAACGAAGATCATCTTCGTTTGAAGCTAAAAACGAAGGCTAAGTTCGTTTGATGTTCAAATTCGTTTTCTAAATTCGTTTTCTGGAAACTATCTTCGTTTGACAAAACGAAGATCATCTTCGTTTGAAGCTAAAAACGAAGGCTAAGTTCGTTTGAGCCATCTTCGTAAAGACTAAATTCGTTTTCTGGAAACTATCTTCGTTTGACAAAACGAAGATCATCTTCGTTTGAAGCTAAAAACGAAGGCTAAGTTCGTTTGATGTTCAAATTCGTTTTCTAAATTCGTTTTAGGCTAAATTCGTTCGATTCAAAACCTAAGTTCGTTTTCAAGTTTAAGTTCGTTTTCTGGGTTTAAATTCGTTTGAGTTAAATTCGTTTAAGCTAAATTCGTTTTCTGGAAACTATCTTCGTTTGACAAAACGAAGATCATCTTCGTTTGAAGCTAAAAACGAAGGCTAAGTTCGTTTGAGCCATCTTCGTAAAGCATAAATTCGTTTTCTGGAAACTATCTTCGTTTGACAAAACGAAGATCATCTTCGTTTGAAGCTAAAAACGAAGGCTAAGTTCGTTTGATGCTTAAATTCGTTTTCTAAATTCGTTTTAAATTCGTTTTTAAATCGTTCTAAATTCGTTTGAGCTAAATTCGTTTTCTGGAAACTATCTTCGTTTGACAAAACGAAGATCATCTTCGTTTGAAGCTAAAAACGAAGGCTAAGTTCGTTTGAGTTCTAAATTCGTTTTCTAAGTTCGTTTATGTGTTAAATTCGTTTTCTGGAAACTATCTTCGTTTGACAAAACGAAGATCATCTTCGTTTGAAGCTAAAAACGAAGGCTAAGTTCGTTTGAGCCATCTTCGTAAAGACTAAATTCGTTTTCTGGAAACTATCTTCGTTTGACAAAACGAAGATCATCTTCGTTTGAAGCTAAAAACGAAGGCTAAGTTCGTTTGAGTTCTAAATTCGTTTTCTAAGTTCGTTTATGTGTTAAATTCGTTTTCTGGAAACTATCTTCGTTTGACAAAACGAAGATCATCTTCGTTTGAAGCTAAAAACGAAGGCTAAGTTCGTTTGAGCCATCTTCGTAAAGCATAAATTCGTTTTCTGGAAACTATCTTCGTTTGACAAAACGAAGATCATCTTCGTTTGAAGCTAAAAACGAAGGCTAAGTTCGTTTGATGTTCGAAGAACTAAATTCGTTTTCTGGAAACTATCTTCGTTTGACAAAACGAAGATCATCTTCGTTTGAAGCTAAAAACGAAGGCTAAGTTCGTTTGATGTTCAAATTCGTTTTCTAAATTCGTTTTGTAAATTCGTTTTCTGGGTTTAAATTCGTTTGAGTTAAATTCGTTTAAGCTAAATTCGTTTTCTGGAAACTATCTTCGTTTGACAAAACGAAGATCATCTTCGTTTGAAGCTAAAAACGAAGGCTAAGTTCGTTTGAGCATGTTCGTAAAGCTAAATTCGTCTAAATTCGTTTTCTGGAAACTATCTTCGTTTGACAAAACGAAGATCATCTTCGTTTGAACCTGTGCCTTACGGTGGTAATAGGTACGTATAAATGGTGCCTGACGGTGGTAATAGGTACATCGTGCCTTACGGTGGTAATAGGTACATCGTGCCTTACGGTGGTAATAGGTACGTATAAATGGTGCCTGACGGTGGTAATAGGTACGTATAAATGGTGCCTGACGGTGGTAATAGGTACGTATAAATGGTGCCTGACGGTGGTAATAGGTACGTATAAATGGTGCCTGACGGTGGTAATAGGTACGTATAAATGGTGCCTGACGGTGGTAATAGGTACGTATAAATGGTGCCTGACGGTGGTAATAGGTACGTATAAATGGTGCCTGACGGTGGTAATAGGTACGTATAAATGGTGCCTGACGGTGGTAATAGGTACGTATAAATGGTGCCTGACGGTGGTAATAGGTACGTATAAATGGTGCCTGACGGTGGTAATAGGTACGTATAAATGGTGCCTGACGGTGGTAATAGGTACGTATAAATGGTGCCTGACGGTGGTAATAGGTACGTATAAATGGTGCCTGACGGTGGTAATAGGTACGTATAAATGGTGCCTGACGGTGGTAATAGGTACGTATAAATGGTGCCTGACGGTGGTAATAGGTACGTATAAATGGTGCCTGACGGTGGTAATAGGTACGTATAAATGGTGCCTGACGGTGGTAATAGGTACGTATAAATGGTGCCTGACGGTGGTAATAGGTACGTATAAATGGTGCCTGACGGTGGTAATAGGTACGTATAAATGGTGCCTGACGGTGGTAATAGGTACGTATAAATGGTGCCTGACGGTGGTAATAGGTACGTATAAATGGTGCCTGACGGTGGTAATAGGTACGTATAAATGGTGCCTGACGGTGGTAATAGGTACGTATAAATGGTGCCTGACGGTGGTAATAGGTACGTATAAATGGTGCCTGACGGTGGTAATAGGTACGTATAAATGGTGCCTGACGGTGGTAATAGGTACGTATAAATGGTGCCTGACGGTGGTAATAGGTACGTATAAATGGTGCCTGACGGTGGTAATAGGTACGTATAAATGGTGCCTGACGGTGGTAATAGGTACGTATAAATGGTGCCTGACGGTGGTAATAGGTACGTATAAATGGTGCCTGACGGTGGTAATAGGTACGTATAAATGGTGCCTGACGGTGGTAATAGGTACGTATAAATGGTGCCTGACGGTGGTAATAGGTACGTATAAATGGTGCCTGACGGTGGTAATAGGTACGTATAAATGGTGCCTGACGGTGGTAATAGGTACGTATAAATGGTGCCTGACGGTGGTAATAGGTACGTATAAATGGTGCCTGACGGTGGTAATAGGTACGTATAAATGGTGCCTGACGGTGGTAATAGGTACGTATAAATGGTGCCTGACGGTGGTAATAGGTACGTATAAATGGTGCCTGACGGTGGTAATAGGTACGTATAAATGGTGCCTGACGGTGGTAATAGGTACGTATAAATGGTGCCTGACGGTGGTAATAGGTACGTATAAATGGTGCCTGACGGTGGTAATAGGTACGTATAAATGGTGCCTGACGGTGGTAATAGGTACGTATAAATGGTGCCTGACGGTGGTAATAGGTACGTATAAATGGTGCCTGACGGTGGTAATAGGTACGTATAAATGGTGCCTGACGGTGGTAATAGGTACGTATAAATGGTGCCTGACGGTGGTAATAGGTACGTATAAATGGTGCCTGACGGTGGTAATAGGTACGTATAAATGGTGCCTGACGGTGGTAATAGGTACGTATAAATGGTGCCTGACGGTGGTAATAGGTACGTATAAATGGTGCCTGACGGTGGTAATAGGTACGTATAAATGGTGCCTGACGGTGGTAATAGGTACGTATAAATGGTGCCTGACGGTGGTAATAGGTACGTATAAATGGTGCCTGACGGTGGTAATAGGTACGTATAAATGGTGCCTGACGGTGGTAATAGGTAACGAAGCAGTGGTGGAGCAAATCCCAAATGCAGCTGAATTGTACAATCTTGTGCTGACTCTCCAGGCCCAGTTAGCACAGACTCAGGAGCAACTGAACAACGCTCTTGCCGAAAATGCTGAAGGAACTGATGGCAATTTCTCAGTGCCTTCTCACCACACTGAGCTACCAGTTAATAATGTAGTCGTTCCCCCTGTTAATGTTGATGTGGCTCCTCCTAATGTAGTTCAAGCTCCTCGATTCAAGTTCGAAAGTTTCCAGAAGTGTGGAGCTCAGAAATTCAATGGAACACTTAACGCAGTAGGCTGTATGGAATGGCTTGATGATACTGAGATGGTCTTTGAAGCTTGTGACTGTCCAGAGGATAAAAAGGTGTTGTGTGCGAGTAGAATGTTGAAAGAAGGTGCTCGAGATTGGTGGAAGAGCATTACTATTTCGATGACTCCAGATATGGTATCTGCTATCACATGGGCTACCTTCAAGCAGAAGTTTATTGAGGAGTATATCGGGACTCATGAACAGCGCAAGATGGAAAAAGAGTTTCGTGCTTTGACGGCTGAAATTGGTAAAGTCAATGATTATGCTCGTTCCTTTATGGAAAAGATGAAATTTGTGGGTCATCTATTCAGAACTGATGCAGATCAAGTCGCCTGCTATGTCGATGGTTTACCTCCAAGTTATCGAGGTATTTGTAGGCAGCATAAGACTCTAACTGAAGCAATCAAAGAATCTAAAAAGCTTGATGATGATTTTGCTGCGGATAAGAAAGTTGAAAAGAAAGAGGATGAGAAGAAGTCTGGCAATAAGAGGAGGTTTGGTGGATCAAATCGTTTTGGAAAGAAATTTAAGGGATCTTCATCGTCCTCTGACAAGGGAAGGGCAGACAAGGATGGAAAATGGTGCCCTGGCTGCAAATCTATCCATTCTGGTCAGTGTTCTACAAAGACCCGCAGGTGCAATAGGTGTGGAACTCAGGGTCATACCATTGATCAATGCACTGACAAGGCTAGATGTTATAAATGTGGAGACACCAAGCACCGTATTGCAGACTGCCCGCAGATGAAGAAAGATGAGGGAAAGAAGGCAGAAGCTTCCAAAGCCAAAGCCCGTGCTTTTCAGATGACGGCTGAGGAGGCAAAAGACGATGATCAGGTAGTTACTGCTACCCTTATTGTTAACTCCAAACCTGCTAATGTGTTATTTGATTCTGGTGCGAACAAATCTTTTGTGTCTACTCTGTTTGCTCCTAAGTTAGACATGACTACTAGTTCTTTACGGTGCCCTATAGAAGTAGAAGTGGCTAATGGTGCGACGTCTATTATTCGGGAAGGTTATTCTGATTGTCCGATAGAAATAGAGGGTCGTTCATTTACTGCTAACCTGTTACCCGCTACTATTCCTAGTTTCGATGTTGTTCTCGGTATGGATTGGATGTCTAAGAATGATGCTGTCGTCCTATGTTCGAAAAAGATAGTCCGTATCGCTACTCCCGACGGTAAAGGTGTCTGTGTTTATGGTGACAAGAAGCCGGGAAATGTTAAGGTGATCTCGATGATGAAAGCGCTTCGTTGTATACGGCAAACTAAGTCACATTTTCTAGCTTATGTCATCGATTCTCGTATCGCGAAGCCTACAGTCTCTGATGTCGAAGTTGTTTCCGAGTTTCCTGATGTTTTCCCTGAAGATCTTCCAGGTCTTCCTCCGGATCGTGAGGTTGAATTTTCTATTGACCTTATTCCTGGTGCTACTCCTGTAGCCAAAGCTCCGTATCGATTAGCTCCGACAGAGATGAAGGAGCTGATGACTCAAATTCAGGAACTTTTAGATAAAGGTTTCATTCGTCCGAGTTCCTCTCCATGGGGTGCTCCTATCCTTTTCGTAAAGAAGAAAGACGGATCCATGCGCATGTGTATCGATTATCGCGAGCTGAATAAAAGAACGGTGAAGAATAAGTATCCACTCCCTCGCATTGATGATTTGTTCGATCAACTTCAAGGTGCTTCTTATTTTTCAAAGATTGACTTACGGTCTGGCTATCATCAATTAAAGGTTGAAGAAGAAAGTGTAGCCAAAACAGCGTTCCGAACTCGTTATGGTCACTATGAGTTCCTTGTCATGCCATTCGGTTTGACAAATGCTCCAGCGAAGTTTATGGATTTGATGAACCGTGTCTGTCGACCTTTTCTGGATCATTTCGTTATTGTTTTTATCGACGACATCCTTGTGTATTCAAAGTCGGAAGAGGAACATAGAGAGCATTTGAGAGCTGTCCTTCAAGTCCTCAGAGAGAAAAAGCTATATGCTAAGTTCTCCAAGTGCGAGTTCTGGCTAAAGGAAGTTCATTTCCTCGGCCATGTCGTCTCCTCTGATGGTATAAAAGTAGATCCTTCGAAGATAGAAGCGGTGTCGAAGTGGGAGCAGCCTAAGTCTCCTACTGAAATTAAGAGTTTTCTCGGTTTGGCTGGCTATTATCGACGTTTTATTCAGGATTTCTCGCGCATTGCCAAGCCAATGACTGAATTAACGAAGAAAGGTGTGAAGTTTGTGTGGACCGATGCTCAAGAGAAAGCCTTCACGACGTTGAAAAAGAAGTTGTGTGAAGCTCCAGTCTTAGCTTTACCCGAAGGAACAGATGATTTAGTGGTTTATAGTGACGCATCCATCACGGGGTTAGGGTGTGTACTAATGCAACGAGACAAAGTTATCGCTTACGCCTCTCGACAGCTGAAGCCTCATGAGCGGAACTATCCTACTCATGACCTTGAGCTGGCTGCGGTTGTTTTTGCTCTGAAGTTGTGGCGACATTATCTGTATGGTACAAAGTGTACCCTTTATACGGATCATAAGAGCTTACAGTACGTGTTTACTCAGAAGGACATGAATGTTAGACAACGGCGGTGGATGGAGTTATTAAAGGATTACGATTGTGAAATTAAATATCACCCAGGCAAAGCTAATGTGGTTGCTGATGCCTTAAGCCGCAAAGGATATGCGAAGAGTAGATTATGTGCGATGATTACAAAGATTGAGTCGAATTTACTGGAACCTATTCGATTAGCTCAAATCGAAGCGTTAAAGGATGATAATGTGAAAGCGGAGTCTATTGGGAAAAAGAAGAAGAACAGACTCCAAATGGAAGAAAATAGTCGTGGCCTTCGAACTTACAAAGGTAGAATATGGGTTCCTCTCTATGGAGGCAATCGTGAGTTAGTAATGGATGAAGCTCACAAAACTAAGTATTCTGTACACCCTGGTGCCACAAAGATGCATGCGGATTTGAAGCCGATTTATTGGTGGCCCAGTATTAAGAACGATGTGATGATGTATGTGCAGAAATGTTTGACGTGTGCTAAAGTGAAAGCTGAACATCAAAAGCCTTACGGGAAATTTCAGCAACTTGAGATCCCTGAGTGGAAATGGGATCACATTACGATGGATTTTGTGACCAAACTTCCGAGGACGCCTCGTGGTCACGATATGATATGGGTTATTGTCGATCGATTAACGAAGAGTGCTCACTTTCTCCCAGTTCGTGAGACTGCTCCTATGGAGAACTTCGCTACGTTGTATATTGATGAAGTGGTTACTAAACATGGTGTTCCGATATCGATTGTGTCCGATCGTGATGCTCGATTCGTTTCCAACTTTTGGAAGAGTTTTCAACGGGAAGTTGGTACTCAAGTTCGTCTGAGCACAGCCTATCACCCGCAGACCGATGGGCAAAGTGAAAGGACTATTCAAACGCTCGAAGATATGCTCAGAGCTTGTGTAATGGATTATGGTGGTTCGTGGGATAAACACCTACCTCTTATTGAGTTTGCGTATAACAATAGTTATCATGCGAGCATTGGAATGCCACCTTATGAGATGTTATATGGTAGAAAGTGTCGGACTCCTAGTTGTTGGTTGGAGCCCGGGGAAAAGCAATTTGCTGGACCCGAAGTAGTACAAATTACGGCCGATAAAGTTAATGTTGCAAAGAAAGCCTTACGTGTTGCTCGCGAAAGGCAAAAGTCATATGCTGATAAGAAAAGGAGGCCGTTCGATTTTAAAGAAGGCGAAATGGTTTTACTCAAGGTGTCGCCTTGGAAAGGTGTATTACGGTTTGGAAAACGTGGAAAGTTAAGCCCCAGATTCATTGGACCTTTTAAGATCATTAAGAAGGTTAATGAACAGGCATTTAAGCTGGACTTACCTCCAGAACTTAATGGAATTCACAACACATTTCATGTGTGTTACCTACGTAAGTGCTATGCGAATGAAACGGATGTCATTCCACTCGAGGACGTAAGTATTAATCCCAACAAGCAGATTGTCGATGAACCTGTTGCTATAATGGGAAGGAAACAAAAGAAGTTACGACGAAAGACTATCGATCTAGTTCTCATAAAGTGGAAACACAATCACGGCGAAAGTATGACTTGGGAGACCGAGTCCGTAATGCGGGAGACCTATCCCCACCTTTTTGATGCTGAAGTGATTCCGGGGACGGAATCCTCTTAAGGGGGAGGTAATTGTAACATCCCAAAACTTAAACGTATATGTTGACTAACGTCGTTAGGTCAAATTATAAGTCCGTGATACGGTTGTGTGGAAATATGTGTTTATATGTTTATGTGCCCTATATGTGAGATTTAATTATCTTTAATGAGTGACAATAAAGTAGATTTAATGATGTGTAAAAGGCCTTTGTAGTGTGCGAAAGTGCTTTAGTGTGTTATATGTATCCCCAATAGGTGTTTTAATGTGAAATAAAGTCGATATGAAGTCCAGGGACTAGTTGTGTGGAAATATGTTTATATGTTTATGTGCCCTATATGTGAGATTTAATTATCTTTAATGAGTGACAATAAAGTAGATTTAATGATGTGTAAAAGGCCTTTGTAGTGTGCGAAAGTGCTTTAGTGTGTTATATGTATCCCCAATAGGTGTTTTAATGTGAAATAAAGTCGATATGAAGTCCAGGGACTAGTTTTGCCAATGGTGAAAAGTTAAAAACGGGTTAAGAAAAGGATTAGCCTAATCTAGGTTAATTTGGCAGCCTCAAAACTTAATTAGAACATTCATCAGCCTCTCCAATCCCTTAATCGATTTCTAAAGCAATTGTTCAAGTTTTGGTTGAATTGATTGAGTATTTTGGGTTACTTTCAATTGGCTATCAAAGCAATCAGGTAATCAATGGGTTGTTAATTGTATTTTCAGTTCTAAAAGATGTTTTAATATTGATTCAAAACTGATTTTAAAAGGGTTTTGCAATTAATTAGAGTTTAAAAGATGTTTTGGTATTGATTCAAAACTGATTTTAAAAGGGTTTTGCAATTAATTAGAGTTTAAAAGATGTTTTATTATTGATTCAAAACTGATTTTAAAAGGGTTTTGCAATTAATTAGAGTTTAAAAGATGTTTTATTATTGATTCAAAACTGATTTTAAAAGGGTTTTGCAATTAATTAGAGTTTAAAAGATGTTTTAATATTGATTCAAAACTGATTTTAAAAGGGTTTTGCAATTAATTAGAGTTTAAAAGATGTTTTGGTTAATTGATGTTCGTAATGGTGTTTAACGGGTGTATAAACGATCTTGATGATCGAAAGATGTTTAAATATGTCAAAAACGTGTTTTGGAAGAAGCCATAGTCGATCGATTTCTGGAAAAATGAAGAACATAGCCGTTTTTGAATTCTGGACGAAGTTGGGTTTAAGTTCGTTTGAGCCATCTTCGTAAAGCATAAATTCGTTTTCTGGAAACTATCTTCGTTTGACAAAACGAAGATCATCTTCGTTTGAAGCTAAAAACGAAGGCTAAGTTCGTTTGAGCCATCTTCGTAAAGCATAAATTCGTTTTCTGGAAACTATCTTCGTTTGACAAAACGAAGATCATCTTCGTTTGAAGCTAAAAACGAAGGCTAAGTTCGTTTGAGCCATCTTCGTAAAGCATAAATTCGTTTTCTGGAAACTATCTTCGTTTGACAAAACGAAGATCATCTTCGTTTGAAGCTAAAAACGAAGGCTAAGTTCGTTTGTATGATATGTGTAATGTTGTTATGTGCATGTATATGTGGCTTGTTCATCTAGAACACTAGACCTTTTTAGGTTGCCATGACACGTGCACGTTTTAAGGGCCCTAACGTGAAAAGATGATAGTATGGATTAGTTTAGGTTAAAGGTGGAAATCTAAACTAAATATGATAAATGCTCGAGCTAATTATATGTTTACGATATGATATGTTATGATGAACGGTGGTTAATGATATGTTTACGATATGATATGTTATGATGAACGGTGGTTAATGATATGTTTACGATATGATATGTTATGATGAACGGTGGTTAATGATATGTTTACGATATGATATGTTATGATGAACGGTGGTTAATGATATGTTTACGATATGATATGTTATGATGAACGGTGGTTAATGATATGTTTACGATATGATATGTTATGATGAACGGTGGTTAATGATATGTTTACGATATGATATGTTATGATGAACGGTGGTTAATGATATGTTTACGATATGATATGTTATGATGAACGGTGGTTAATGATATGTTTACGATATGATATGTTATGATGAACGGTGGTTAATGATATGTTTACGATATGATATGTTATGATGAACGGTGGTTAATGATATGTTTACGATATGATATGTTATGATGAACGGTGGTTAATGATATGTTTACGATATGATATGTTATGATGAACGGTGGTTAATGATATGTTTACGATATGATATGTTATGATGAACGGTGGTTAATGATATGTTTACGATATGATATGTTATGCTTAAACCTGGTGTTATCTTACTTAGCTTTATAGCTAACACTTGTTTCTTTTAATGTGTTGACACCCCTCAGGTTAGGCAGTGAGATGACGTGTGAAGCTTTGGCGAGAGATGGGTAGATGATCAAGCTGGCTTTAGTTTACCCAATAGCTTCGCATAAACCTTATAAATGAAATGAAATTACTACTAAACCCTAATTTGACCTAAAAACCTAATTTGACCTAATTTGACTACTAAACCTAAAATGACTTAAACCTAAGTACTGAAAAGTAACTTTCTCGTGCCGAAACACAAGAAAGGATCGAATTACACTACTAAACTAAGAATGCGTCGCGTCCCCGGCAGCGGCGCCAAAACACTTGATGGTTGTTTTTGTTTTAGTGTTTAAATTTATAATTGTTGTACAAGTTTTTTTTTTTTTTTTTTTTTTTTTTTTTTTTTTTTTTTTTTTTTTTTTTTTTTTTTTTTTTTTTTTTTTTTTTTTTTTTTTTTTTTTTTTTTTTTTTTTTTTTTTTTTTTTTTTTTTTTTTTTTTTTTTTTTTTTTTTTTTTTTTTTTTTTTTTTTTTTTTTTTTTTTTTTTTTTTTTTTTTTTTTTTTTTTTTTTTTTTTTTTTTTTTTTTTTTTTTTTTTTTTTTTTTTTTTTTTTTTTTTTTTTTTTTTTTTTTTTTTTTTTTTTTTTTTTTTTTTTTTTTTTTTTTTTTTTTTTTTTTTTTTTTTTTTTTTTTTTTTTTTTTTTTTTTTTTTTTTTTTTTTTTTTTTTTTTTTTTTTTTTTTTTTTTTTTTTTTTTTTTTTTTTTTTTTTTTTTTTTTTTTTTTTTTTTTTTTTTTTTTTTTTTTTTTTTTTTTTTTTTTTTTTTTTTTTTTTTTTTTTTTTTTTTTTTTTTTTTTTTTTTTTTTTTTTTTTTTTTTTTTTTTTTTTTTTTTTTTTTTTTTTTTTTTTTTTTTTTTTTTTTTTTTTTTTTTTTTTTTTTTTTTTTTTTTTTTTTTTTTTTTTTTTTTTTTTTTTTTTTTTTTTTTTTTTTTTTTTTTTTTTTTTTTTTTTTTTTTTTTTTTTTTTTTTTTTTTTTTTTTTTTTTTTTTTTTTTTTTTTTTTTTTTTTTTTTTTTTTTTTTTTTTTTTTTTTTTTTTTTTTTTTTTTTTTTTTTTTTTTTTTTTTTTTTTTTTTTTTTTTTTTTTTTTTTTTTTTTTTTTTTTTTTTTTTTTTTTTTTTTTTTTTTTTTTTTTTTTTTTTTTTTTTTTTTTTTTTTTTTTTTTTTTTTTTTTTTTTTTTTTTTTTTTTTTTTTTTTTTTTTTTTTTTTTTTTTTTTTTTTTTTTTTTTTTTTTTTTTTTTTTTTTTTTTTTTTTTTTTTTTTTTTTTTTTTTTTTTTTTTTTTTTTTTTTTTTTTTTTTTTTTTTTTTTTTTTTTTTTTTTTTTTTTTTTTTTTTTTTTTTTTTTTTTTTTTTTTTTTTTTTTTTTTTTTTTTTTTTTTTTTTTTTTTTTTTTTTTTTTTTTTTTTTTTTTTTTTTTTTTTTTTTTTTTTTTTTTTTTTTTTTTTTTTTTTTTTTTTTTTTTTTTTTTTTTTTTTTTTTTTTTTTTTTTTTTTTTTTTTTTTTTTTTTTTTTTTTTTTTTTTTTTTTTTTTTTTTTTTTTTTTTTTTTTTTTTTTTTTTTTTTTTTTTTTTTTTTTTTTTTTTTTTTTTTTTTTTTTTTTTTTTTTTTTTTTTTTTTTTTTTTTTTTTTTTTTTTTTTTTTTTTTTTTTTTTTTTTTTTTTTTTTTTTTTTTTTTTTTTTTTTTTTTTTTTTTTTTTTTTTTTTTTTTTTTTTTTTTTTTTTTTTTTTTTTTTTTTTTTTTTTTTTTTTTTTTTTTTTTTTTTTTTTTTTTTTTTTTTTTTTTTTTTTTTTTTTTTTTTTTTTTTTTTTTTTTTTTTTTTTTTTTTTTTTTTTTTTTTTTTTTTTTTTTTTTTTTTTTTTTTTTTTTTTTTTTTTTTTTTTTTTTTTTTTTTTTTTTTTTTTTTTTTTTTTTTTTTTTTTTTTTTTTTTTTTTTTTTTTTTTTTTTTTTTTTTTTTTTTTTTTTTTTTTTTTTTTTTTTTTTTTTTTTTTTTTTTTTTTTTTTTTTTTTTTTTTTTTTTTTTTTTTTTTTTTTTTTTTTTTTTTTTTTTTTTTTTTTTTACATGCAGATATAGAACCGATAATAATATGAAGAATTAGTAAAACATGGATCTACGATAAATAGTAAAACACACTCCAACAGATCCTAACAAATAAAGTAAAATAGATAAACGTCTACATGATCACATCGATCCAAACAAGTATTCAACCTACTAGCCTGACATTATTAAAGGAATAACAAAGTCTGAAAAGATGAAAGACATTGTTTACCAACTGAAAGTAAAATAAAAGAGTAGATCTAGGTTGAGGATGAAGATCGGAAGGTGTTAGAAGCTCCAAAACCTCCTTGGAATCTGCAAAGTCGACCTAGGGTTGAATATGGGCGGCTAGGGCTGCTGAATCGGCTCTCTCTTAGGGTTTTGAGGGTTACTTCGACTTAAATAGTGTTCAAAGTCGGTTGCTGATCTGGGCCGCCCAGCGGCGCTGGATGGGCTCCCAGCGGCGCTGGCATGGCTGCCAGCGGCGCTGGCAACTGCTGCTGCTTCTCGTACTTCTTCGTTCGGCTCCCGAATCACCTTCTTGTGTCTTGTAACTTCATAGGCCTTCATCTTGAGTTACTTGATGCCATTTACCCTCACTCGCATCTTCCGTGAACCTGCGTAAACATATGATTCATTAAGTACCGATAGTTCCGGAATATTAACTCATTTAAGACATAGAAATGAGGTCTTTCGATAGGGGTTTTTATCACAAAATGCACGCTCATCATATACCCCCACACTTAAGTCTTTGCTTGTCCTCAAGCAAATAGTCCAAGAAAATAAAACAATGATGAGCGGACAACTTAAGTGTTAAAGTTATTCTACTTCATTAAAAACATTTGAAAGATTAGTCATGCAAAATGATTTGAGAAAGCTTTAGAAAAAATCAGTAAGCTATAGCTAGAGGCAAGATAATTGGTCAATCAAAACTAAAAGCTAACTTTTTATTTGTGTTAATACCTCTAAAACAGTTCTATACTTCCACATGTCTTACAGCTCAATCTTACTTCTTCTGCTGACTAGTTAAGCACTTAATTAAGGTTTGTATAGCAATCAGAACTACTAGCTACTAGCAAGGCATTCATTCATCGTTTGTGCACTTGTGAGTCACTACTTAGACATACTCTCACACTACAGTCATGCTCACTAGCTAGACACTAAAGCAGTTATACGATATTATCATCTTTAATAGTTGAGACAACGGTGACAGGTCGGTGGTTCCCCACTCGCAGAGCGACATAACTCAACTAATGGTTAGAGTTTATACCTTACATCAAGACAGCGGTGACAGGTCGGTGGTTCCCCACGCGCAAAGCGACATAACTTGATGTGTATAAATTTTACTCGTTATTAGTTCTTTGAACTCTTTAATTAATCTACTGATTGCCTTTCTTAAGATTACTACATTATTCATGCAATAGACATTATCAGAGACCCCAGATGACTCATACTCCTACTCCGCATGCAACTAGTTCACATTAAATAGTGTAAGAATTAAGGCAAACCATACGTCTAAACTAGTTCCTACACAAGCACGTATATCATTAAGTCCAATTAATATACCTATACTAATGACTAGAAAGCTCTAATTGCTAGGCATATTAAAGTCCGGTTAAATGTGCTATGGCAACATAATCGCATACAGTTTCAGTCTAAGCTCTAATCCAGTTGGAAGAATGAACAACCACAAATCTATAGTTAAGCTAACAGTTCTAACTAACCATTCATCTACCAAAGCTAATATTGCTTAGTTATCGTCATCTTTTGTCTACTTGCAAAGCTTATATTCTCAAAATAGTTTTCCGACACAAGAAAAACTTAAAATTTGCATGAATTAAGTAGTAGAAAACTTATGATTAATCAAGCAATTAAACCAAGGGTTTTTCCTATTCCATCCCCCCACACTTAAATTGTACAACGTCCTCGTTGTACTAGACAGAACATAAAGGGTAATAGGAAAAACACGATAGATAAAAGGATTAACGAAACTTCCGGGTCTAAATTGCATGAATGTTGTTGAAGATGGCATTTGCGGAGCGACTTGAATGATGTTGAACTTCAAAGACTTGAGTCATCTCCATTTGATGGTGATCCAATGATGCGTCTCCACCTTCTTTTCTTTTTGGTATTTTCTGATTTTCGATTTTTTTTTTTTTTTTTTTTTTTTTTTTTTTTTTTTTTTTTTTTTTTTTTTTTTTTTTTTTTTTTTTCTTTTTTTTTTTTTTTTTTTTTTTTTTTTTTTTTTTTTTTTTTTTTTTTTTTTTTTTTTTTTTTTTTTTTTTTTTTTTTTTTTTTTTTTTTTTTTTTTTTTTTTTTTTTTTTTTTTTTTTTTTTTTTTTTTTTTTTTTTTTTTTTTTTTTTTTTTTTTTTTTTTTTTTTTTTTTTTTTTTTTTTTTTTTTTTTTTTTTTTTTTTTTTTTTTTTTTTTTTTTTTTTTTTTTTTTTTTTTTTTTTTTTTTTTTTTTTTTTTTTTTTTTTTTTTTTTTTTTTTTTTTTTTTTTTTTTTTTTTTTTTTTTTTTTTTTTTTTTTTTTTTTTTTTTTTTTTTTTTTTTTTTTTTTTTTTTTTTTTTTTTTTTTTTTTTTTTTTTTTTTTTTTTTTTTTTTTTTTTTTTTTTTTTTTTTTTTTTTTTTTTTTTTTTTTTTTTTTTTTTTTTTTTTTTTTTTTTTTTTTTTTTTTTTTTTTTTTTTTTTTTTTTTTTTTTTTTTTTTTTTTTTTTTTTTTTTTTTTTTTTTTTTTTTTTTTTTTTTTTTTTTTTTTTTTTTTTTTTTTTTTTTTTTTTTTTTTTTTTTTTTTTTTTTTTTTTTTTTTTTTTTTTTTTTTTTTTTTTTTTTTTTTTTTTTTTTTTTTTTTTTTTTTTTTTTTTTTTTTTTTTTTTTTTTTTTTTTTTTTTTTTTTTTTTTTTTTTTTTTTTTTTTTTTTTTTTTTTTTTTTTTTTTTTTTTTTTTTTTTTTTTTTTTTTTTTTTTTTTTGATTTTTTTTTTTTTTGGATTTTTGGGTTTTTCTGATTTTTTTGGATTTTTCGCGATCTGGTGTGCAGACTGGAGCTCTGAGCGGCGCTGGCAAGCAGGTAGCGGCGCTGGCAAGCGCCTGAGCGGCGCTGGGATGGGTGAGCGGCGCTGGATCTACACAGGTGCAGGTCCAGCGGCGCTGGGAGTGTGTGAGCGGCGCTGGGATGCCCAGATGCATTCCCAGCGGCGCTGGAGGTCTCCTAGCGGCGCTTTTGACTCCTGTACGTGTTTCGACGTCTGATTTCTTCAACGATTTGATGCTTGAACTCCCCCACACTTAGCTTTTGGCCAAGTGCCTGGTTTCCTTCAGACTACAAAGCAAAATACTCCTGCACACTTCAATCAAAATATCAAAATGGAAAATAACAAGCTAAAAATAAAATAAAAATAAAAATAAAAAAAAAACAAAAACAAAATACGATTGCAATAAGTTACTTGTTTCCTCGATCCATTAAAAGCTTGCATCTGTGATTCTAAAGACATACTCATAAAATAGATCACAAATGATAAAATTTAAAACAATCACTAAATTGCAATTAGTCACATATTCCTAAAAATAAAAATAAAAATAAAAATAAAAATACGGCTTGGGTTGCCTCCCAAGAAGCGCTAAGTTTAACGAGTCTTCAGCCGGACTCGGCCTAGGAACTAGGTTGAGGAAGAATACGGGGTAGGCCGGGGGCCGGTACCCGTTGGATTATATCGAATAAAAATGTCAGACCTATCCTCTAAGTATGACTCGATATTCATCTTTTCTCCTTGTCCTTGGTACATTGTAGGGGTTAGTTTCTGGTGGATCTCAATGGGTCCAAAAATATTTGAGGCCAGGGGAGAAATCTTTATAAAGTCCCCTGTTGCCCTTTGGTAATCACCTTTCAAAAACTTTTCAATAATGTAACCCAAGATTCTGCCATAGTAAACATGTTCAGATTTTGCAGAAATCTTGGTTACAAGATCATCAAAAATCAATTTACCAAAATCAATTAACCTATTGTGGACCATGCAGTAAAAGATTTGCATTTCAAGTTTATTTGGTGTATCAAAACCACCAACTTTGGTCTGCAATGATCTCACAATGGTTGAGATCAAATATTTATAAATACCAGAAAAATGTGAAATTTTAACAGAGCCACAACCCTCCCTGAATAAGTAATATCATTTAAAACAGTTTTTGCAACATCCAGGGGTGGGGCTGACTCATAGACAAGGTCAGACTTGTACTCTAATTCAAAAATCTTTTAAAACTATCAAGAGTAAGTACAAGTCGACGAGATGCATTGTCCAAAGTGCCAACAATGCACTGCTTGCCCTTGGTGGTGGTTGTTACCCTGCTTGTGAGCCAAAACTCACAAAGCTGATTATAATTAATAAAACCAGGAGAAAAGTGCAGAATCTTACCCATAGGATGATAAAAGATATACCTTGCCATATCAGAATATTCAGACTTGTTTGAAGGTGGATGGAGATTGGCAAACTGAGGAGGTCTAACCTTGATCTGTGTAGATACCCATTTAGCACCTTCGATCTCAGGAACCCTATCTCCCTTCAAATATGTACCGATCTTATCGACTTGTTTTGGTTCAGGATAATTAACTTGTGAAGGAGAAGCCATTTGATGATTAAGCTGATTGAAATAACTAAAAAATAAAATAAGAGAAACTGAAAAACAGAGTATGAGAGCTTTTGAGAGAAAACTAGATGAGAAAGAGATTAGAGAGATGAGAATGCAATGGAATAGTGATTTGATCAAACGGGTTGGCTTTTATATGGCCTTCCCACCAAAAGTGCCGTTTTGTGATTGGAGAGAGAAAGTACACTTACCCCAACGGTTACTTTTTACCATGGAGGGAGTAACGGTTGTGGTTTGTACAGAGGAAAGAGAGACAAACAAACTGAAAACAATATTTTATTTACAACAACAAGGAATAAAATATAAAATAACTAAGTAAAATCCAAGCTGAGTTGACTCAGCTTGGTCATCCTTAGGTCAAAACTAAGGTCAATCAGCTTGAGTTTTCTTAATAGATTATTCCATATTTAACATTCCCAGCTTGCTCAGCAAGGTATTAAACCTTGCTTCATCAAGAGGCTTGGTAAACAAGTCTGCAAGCTGATTGTCAGTTGAAATAAAATGAAGTTCAATATCTTCCTTCATGACATGGTCTCTGATAAAATGATATCTGACATCAATATGCTTAGTCCTTGAATGATTAACAGGATTGTTGGTAATTGCAATGGCACTTGTGTTGTCACAGAAAATAGGAGTTTTGGACACAATGATATCATAGTCAGCAAGCTGATGCTGCATCCATAGGATTTGAGAACAACAGCTTCCAGCAGCAACATATTCAGCTTCAGCAGTAGAAGTTGAGACTGAGTGTTGCTTCTTGCTAGCCCAGCTGACTAACCTATTTCCAAGCAATTGACAACTTCCTGTTGTGCTTTTCCTGTCAATCTTACAACCTGCAAAGTCTGAATCTGAATACCCAATTAGATCAAATCCTGAGTCTTTGGGATACCAAAGACCCAGCTTGGGTGTACCTTTTAGATACCTAAAAATTCGTTTCACAGCTTGAAGATGACTGTAACCTTGAGCCACCAATCTTGCCTTGTTTCTTGTCACAATACCTCTTTCATCCATCTTGTTTCTAAAGACCCACCTTGTGCCAATAATGGTCTTATCAGCTGGTTTGGGAACCAGTTTCCACACCTTGTTCCTTTCAAACTGAGTGAGTTCTTCTTGCATTGCACTCACCCAAGATGGATCACTTAGAGCTTCTTCAACTTCAGTTGGTTCAGTCTTGCTAACAAAATTGACAAACATGCAGAAATTTCCAGTTGCATTTCTTCTTGTCTGAACTTTTGAAGTGGGATCACCAATAATTTGATCAATTGGATGACTTCTTGTCCACTTTGTAGCATGAACTGGAACATTCTGTACTTCTTGATCAGCTTCCTCTTCAATAGATTGAGAATCAGCTTGAGGTACAGACTCAGCTTGATCACTGTTGAGGTCTTGAACAACTGAGTTGGCTGAGCTGATAAGATTATCAGCTTGAGCTTGCTCACAGATGGGTAAAATATTTCATTTGTCTTCTGAGGTTGAGTAGAAACATGAGGCTGATTTAGCTCTTCATCAAGATCATGAAAAATAGGAATCTCCCCCTCAATAGGTGCATCATCTTCTTCAATGATAGGATCAGTAGGAGGATCACAGTCAGGAACAGCAAGCTCTTCAAAGTCAAAATCACCATCTTCTTGAGCTGAGCTGACTGAGTTTGATTCATCTATTTTCACATGAACTGTGTCTTCAATTACTCTTGTTCTTTGTTGTACACTCTGTAGGCTTTCATGAGTGTAGAATAACCAAGAAATATTCCTTCATCAGCTTTGGCATCAAATTTGCCAAGATGGTCTCTTTGATTCAGAATGAAGCAAGGGCTTCCAAACATTCTTAAGAATCCTATTTCAGGTCTTCTGCCCTTCAAAACTTCATATGCTGTCTTCTGATGCCTTTTAACAATCAATGATCTGTTTTGGGTGAAGCAGGCTGTGTGAATGGCTTCAGCCCAGAAATGAACCTTCACACCATTTTGAGCTAGCATGGATCTTGCAGCTTCAATCAGGGTTCTGTTTCTTCTTTCAGCAACTCCATTTTGCTGTGGAGTTCTTGCAGCTGAATAACATTGAGAGATGCCTTTACTAATGCAGAAAGAGTGCAGAGTTTGATTTCTGAACTCAGTTCCATTATCACTTCTAAGCTGCCTGACTGGCTTCTTGTAAAGGACTTCAGCATTCTTGATGAAATTAATGATTACTTCAGCAGCTTCACTCTTGGCTTTAAGAAAGAAGACCCATGTAAACCTTGAATATTCATCTACAATAACCAGTGAGTACCTTTTCCACTTAATGAAGGAGTACTAACTGGACCAAACAGATCCATATGCAGCAAATCTAAACAGGATTCAATAGTTGAACATGTTCTAGACTTGAAAGAAGCTTTGTGTTGCTTTCCTTTCTCACAGGCACTGCACAATTTGTCTTTCTCATACTTGATAGCAGGAAGACCAGAGACTAATTCATTTTTGCTCAATTTATTTATATCTTTGAAATTCATATGAGATAATCTCTTGTGCCATAACCAATTCAACTCATCTTGAGTTTTAGACAAGAAACACACTTCTTTCAACACTGTAGGCTTGCTCATATCAAAGGTGTAGAGAGATTCATCTCTTTTAGCAATCAGAACAACATTTCCTTCCAAATCACAAACAATTCCTCTATCAGCTCGAAATCTCACTTGATAGCCAGCATCACACAATTGGCTAACACTTATCAGATTGTGTTTCAGCCCACTGACATAAGAGACTCTTCTGAATGTTAGAGGACCATTTGTAAGAGAACCATATCCTTCTGTAGTTCCTTGAGAATCGTCACCAAAGGTGACATTAGGACCAAGTCTGTTCCTAAAGTCACATAGCAGGGACTTACATCCGGTCATATGCTTGGAACATCCACTGTCCAAGTACCAGATAAATGCATTGTGAATGCCCTGCAATAATGAAAAGAGTTAGTTCTTTTTGGGAACCCATCCAAGGATGGGTTCACTTGAGCTGACTGAAGTGCCAGACTCAGTTTGGGTAGAAGAAGAACTCTTGTCATTTGATTTTACTTTCCATTGTTGTTTAGATTTTTCTTGAGTTTAAATATCCTTTACCAATCCCAGCTTTCTTTGACTCAGCTCTGAGTTTCTTTTGATCAACTTTTGAAAGATTCTTTAAAAAAGAAACTTCCTTTGAAATTTCACTCAGCCTGGACTTAATCAGCTTAGAGATAAGCTGATCTGAGTCTGAACTGGGTGTTTTTGATTTAATCTTGGAGCTGACTGGATCAGACTGACTCTTCTTACTTGATTTATTCTTTTTAGTTTTCTGACTCTTTTGATTAGTCAGCTTAGAAGAGTTCTCCTTGGTCTTAGGTTCACTACTAGACTCAGATGGAGAGTCAGTCAGCTTGGAAGACTCCAGGCTGACCTCAGGCTTAACAAGAGTGGACTCAACATCAATCATGGGTTCTAAATTTCCACCATAGACAAAACCTAAACCAGGATTTTCAGACTGTCTTTTAAGAATCTTTTTAGAGTGAATAACTGTGAGGTATAGGCTGATAACAAGGCTCCATTGCACATACTTCACTTATATTGTTGAGGTACTTGCTCATTAACACACTTGGCAGCTCTTTTAGAACCAGTACACCAGGACTCAGTTATGTGCTTGATTTTCAAATACCTTTTATCAGCTTCCTTAGCTTCTTGTAAAAGAGAAATATTTACCCTTTTTAAAGCTTTGATTTCTGACTGAAGTTTTTCAATAGACTGAGTTTGTACTGAAATTTCATTTCTCAAAGACACAATTTCCATTTTATGTTGTTTATTAAAATGTCTTTGTAAAAGAACTTCATCACCAAGTTTGTTCAGTTTAGCAAGTTTTTCTTCATTAGAAAGAGAAGAAAAGGAGATACCTCTTGAATAGTGGATGCAGAGTGAGCTGATTGAGTAAGCTGATTACTTTCTTCTCTCAGCTTGGTCATGCATTCAAGAATCTTTTCTGTAGCATCTTTGGCCATCAAGCACTTTTCCTTGATTTCTTGACACTTGGCTGACTGCTCTTTGACCATGAAGCATTGAGCATCTTCATAAGTTTCATCATCAGATGAAGTTGCACTCTCAGCCCAATCTTTTGCAACAAGACTCTTCTCACTCAGCTTGGCAACTTGTGCTTTCAATTTCTTGTATTTCAGCCTGAGTTTAGAGTACTTTTCATCTTTTCCACTATTTTTAGGTTTAGAGTTATCAGCTTGTTGAGTGGGTTTTGATTTACAATCATTTGCCATATGACCAGTTTTACCACATTTATAACAAGTGATTTTTGACATATCCAAAGGCTTTTTGGGTTTGTCACTTTTAGAAATTCCTTTTCCTTTTCCTTTAAATTTTGAAAATTTTTCTCCTCAATCTTTCAGCCAACATGGCAACCTCATTAGCTACACTCTCAGTTTCATCACTAGAATAATATTCAGTTTCAGATTCACAAGGTTTATCAGATTCAACAACATCACTCACAAACTGACTTGGAACAGGTTCATCACAAAGTGGGCTGGGATGCTCAGTTGAAGATGCAACAAGTGCAGAGCTAGAGCTTCCCACAGCATCACCCATGGCAATCAGCTTTTCAGCTTCAGTGCATTCATGGTTGTGAAGCAACCCAAAGAGACCTGGTAAGTCAAGTTCTTTGTACACAGGACTTAGTTTGACACTTGCAGCATAGTTGTTCCATTTTAAAGGTAATGAATCTAAAAATTTGCTTTTAAGTACATCATCATCTTTAATTATGTCAATAGCAATTAAGTCATTCACAAGTGCATTGAATCGGGTATGAGTGTCTGTGAGGGATTCATTCTTATGTGCAAAGAATCTTTCATACCTTCTAGTCAAGGTAGTCTTGGTAGACTCCATAGAAGTTGCACCTCAAACATAACAATCAAAGTATCCTACTGTAACATTCATGATTTTTACCGTTTGACTGTGCATGTAATTTGATTAACTATTTCAATAAACGGAAATTTGGACATAATTGTGTACATTTATCTGTAAATTGGGCCAATTATAATGTCATATTTGAACTTCTAGAATTAGGGCCATATTAGCAGACTATGAAATTGGCCCAGTACATGTTATGGAAATTATATAATAGACGATAATTGAGTAACTATAGTAACAGGAAAAACGTATATACGAAACCTTAAGTATAATGTACGGATACAACAGTGTCGGTGGAACAGTGTCGGTGAAACAGTGTCGGTGGAACAGTGTCGGTGGAACAGTGTCGGTGAAACAGTGTCGGTGGAACAGTGTCGGTGGAACAGTGTCGGTGGTTAGATGATAATTCCATTAATAGGACAAAAACCGACACAACCTTTATATTATATGAAATGATTTATCCATATTATGGATTTATAATAATTTATAAAAGTTGTACGCTCGTGAGTATTTTTGTTATTAATTTCGGAATTAATTAACTAGTTAGATATATTGTACATACTAGTAAAATAAATATGCAATTGTGTACTTGAACTAGATAACTAATAAATATATAAATACATGTAATTGATTTATAACCACATAGATAAAAGTAATTATACTTATATAGACTAGTTACTACATTTAATTACACAAATAATAATCAAGAATCAAAGTTTAGAGTCAACCAAAGTCAATAAGTCAAGTCAAGTTTGTGTTCTTGACATAAACCCCACACAAACTAACCAAGACTTGGATTATAGCTTGTAATCATGCAATGAACATGTTCCTACTGAATTCTAGTTTATTTTAAGGCCAAAGTTTCAGCCATTACACTCAAGGATGAGTTGTACACACATGATGAACACCTCATGGCCAAGGTGTGTATTCTTAGCACTTAGTTGCAACTCTTGGGCTATATAAGCAAGCATTTGATGATCATTCTATCATTCATCTCTGCTCTTTTCTCTCTCTTTCACATTCATAACACAAAACAATCAAGTCCATAAAGTCTTGGGTTCATCACTTGAAGTTTCAAGTTGAATTTAAAGACTCTATAGGACTGAAATTTTCAGTCATCTTGCAAACATCATAGAAGATTCATCTGGACGAATTAGGAGACGAATCTTATATTTTTGGAAAGGTCCAAGTGTCAGTAAAATTTGATAAGAACGAAGTTTCTTCTGGTTTTGCTCAGAAGAGTGCCAAAAATGACGATTTTCAGAACTGGTCTAATTTCTGACGAGGCTACAGGTTTGTTTTTGTAAAAATCATAACTCTTTTATTAAAGCTCTTCAAGAGTCAAACCTTACATTTTTGAAAAGGTCTTTGAGTGCCCAACAAATGTCTAGAACTAAGTTTTGTTGTATCTGGTCTTCCTGACTTCCCAAAGTCGTTGTCAAGTAGATAACGCAAAGCTGGAAACATGCTGAAAATTCCTTATTTTGCACATAGGCTTTGTGGTAGCTTATAAGTTGATCTTATACTTGTTCTAGGTACCCGGTAGTACATTTTGAGCATAGTAAAGTACTTTGCAAAGTGTTTTGAGCTGTACTAAGATTAACTTGTCACGAGGATTATATACTGTTCTGATTTGCCATACAATAAGGTGAGTTTCGTAAACCCTCCCTACACAATTGAGATTCGGGCTGAAAAGTGTACATGTTTGTTTAACTGTTGATTGTTGATTTGATTGATTGTATGATTGAATTGTTGATATGGACATGTTAGCGCATTATTCATTATATAAGTCGCACCGTTAGCGCATTGTTTACGATGTAAGTCGTACCGTTAGCGCATTGTTTACGATGTAAGTCGCACCGTTAGCGCATTGTTTACGATGTAAGTCGCACCGTTAGCGCATTGTTAATTATTAACTATGTAAGCCGCATCGTTGTTGATCGTTATTGATTGTTATGGAATGTTGTTGAACGTTATATGGAATCGTTATTATTGAATGTTGACTTGTATTGAAATGTGATAATGTGAAACCTTATAGGTTATCCTTGGATGTGATTAGTTCTCCTAATCCTCACTTATTGTTAACGGTTGTTATCCGACACGGTTATCATATTACTTGTCCCTACGAACTCACCAACTTTATGTTGACGTATTTTAGTACACTTTTCAGGTAATCAGGTTAACCAGAGACAAAATGGATGATTATGTGCTTGCATTGCTAGGATTGGACTAGCTTTGGACTTCTGGATCCGTGATCCTTATTTCCCTTTAACGGGTTATGTTTAGGATCAACTACTATCATTTAAACATTTTCATTTAATATTGATTGAGTGTGTATCTTTGATAGATATTGATTATTGTATACATTTGAGTGAGTTTATGGATTGTTTCAATCCTATGAATGCATATAGTTTGACTCTACATAATTCCCATGTCGTGCTGTGATTTTCTAAGTGATACCCCATGATTCCGCCATGTTGGGGTGTTACAGAATGGTATCAGAGCCGTAGTTGTAGAGAGCTAGGTGGATTGACCTAGTCTATAGCCATTACACCCACATTTCATATTAGCATGCATGATAGGAAATTTAGTGTGCAACGTGAACTGTATGATGCATAAAAATGGTTTAAACTGAGTTCGTAGGTTACTCATAGAAAAGAATAAAGTTGACTAAGAACTATCGAAATAGAAATTTCTTTAATTAAAATTGGAGTCTTATAACCTTGAGATACACCGGCTCACCCATTTGAACAAACTCTAAGAGAGGTATAAGTCGGAGTGCGCTAGCCTCCAAAATGGGCGGGTTTTTAATTGCGTCCTTCGCAAACCTTTGCCTTTGCGCTTCTTTGTGCGTTCAAATGGAGCTACCGAGCTCTCTTGTGTTACTAAGACTATAAAAATAAATTTTATTAAACATTATGTTATGAAGATTTGCATGAGTCTTCATACATAAACTTTTGATTCACATCAAATGCATTACCCATTTAAAGATAAGTCATTACCACAACTTGATGGACATATATGATAGTGTCGGGATACACCGTGAATTGTGGAATTATTGTGATAAACGTTGATATGTGGAATCTTGGAAGTATTTATTATTTGTCCCCCCAGTAAAATGATCTCGTGGATTGCGCCTTGTGGATAAAGTATAGTAGTTAACCCGATATGCTTAATGAGTGTTGGTTAGGTGGAGGGTTAGCCGCTGGTACACCCTGTATACATACCCGGCCAACACTTAGAGAACATATCAAAACCGAGTCTTGACATCCATTCAATATATTAACGGTGTGGAGGGTTAGCCGATGGTACACCCTGTATACAAACACTTTTAATGTGTCGAATGTTGAAGTTAAGATCCAGACTATACTTTACCCACCTTGTTATGACTTGACCCTATATATATACTCATACGTACACGATGTGTATATATAAACATCTATACACGAAATGTGACTAAGATATAAATAAAAAATAAAAAAAATAATATTAATGACAATGATAATAACAATAAGTATCTATAAGTCGGCCCAACTAAATAAAATATTCGCAAAGTATATATATTTGTATAAATGACGAATTTTAAATAACATTCCCATACAAGTAATCTAGTACGGATGAATATATGTAAACATAAATCGATAAATTTACAAGTCAACTACATACGTATATATATACTCATACGTACACGATGTGTATATATAAACATCTATACACGAAATGTGACTAAGATATAAATAAAAAATAAAAAAAATAATATTAATGACAATGATAATAACAATAAGTATCTATAAGTCGGCCCAACTAAATAAAATATTCGCAAAGTATATATATTTGTATAAATGACGAATTTTAAATAACATTCCCATACAAGTAATCTAGTACGGATGAATATATGTAAACATACACATACGATAAATTTACAAGTCAACTACATACGTATATATATACTCATACGTACACGATGTGTATATATAAACATCTATACACGAAATGTGACTAAGATATAAATAAAAAATAAAAAAAATAATATTAATGACAATGATAATAACAATAAGTATCTATAAGTCGGCCCAACTAAATAAAATATTCGCAAAGTATATATATTTGTATAAATGACGAATTTTAAATAACATTCCCATACAAGTAATCTAGTACGGATGAATATATGTAAACATACACATACATTAAATTTACATACACATATTAATAAATATATATACATATATATATAGTTTTAAAGCTTAAACAAATAGATGGAACTTTCACCTAATGTAACAAGAGACAAACCATACATGCATGCATAAAGTAGCTAGGAAATTGACATTACAATTTGAATTTGGAAGAGCAAAAATTCGGCCCTCATAACCTCCCCAAAAACCGAAATTTACATAGGGAGTAGGCAAAGGGATCATGCTTTTGAAACTCCCAAGACACACTTCTCTTTTTACCACTCAACTCCTACACACTCTCTTTACTATCAAAAACATATACAAACACCCACACTTCATTTCTATCATCTCTCTCTTTCTCTTTTCTCTCAACTCTCCCTTTCACCCATCTTTATCTTTTCTTCCTTGTCTTGGACGGCTTCAAGCAAAGAAAAAGGGGCAAGACATGTTTTTCCTTCTTTCTCACACTCCCTCTCATCACAAGAACTCTCAAGCACTCTTTCTCTCCCTCTCTTTTTCTGATTTTCGGACAGCAAGAAAAAGGGGCAAGACATGTTTTTCCTTCTTTCTCACACTCCCTCTCATCACAAGAACTCTCAAGCACTCTTTCTCTCCCTCTCTTTTTCTGATTTTCGGACAGCAAGAAAAAGGGGCAAGACATGTTTTTCCTTCTTTCTCACACTCCCTCTCATCACAAGAACTCTCAAGCACTCTTTCTCTCCCTCTCTTTTTCTGATTTTCGGACAGCAAGAAAAAGGGGCAAGACATGTTTTTCCTTCTTTCTCACACTCCCTCTCATCACAAGAACTCTCAAGCACTCTTTCTCTCCCTCTCTTTTTCTGATTTTCGGACAGCAAGAAAAAGGGGCAAGACATGTTTTTCCTTCTTTCTCACACTCCCTCTCATCACAAGAACTCTCAAGCACTCTTTCTCTCCCTCTCTTTTTCTGATTTTCGGACAGCAAGAAAAAGGGGCAAGACATGTTTTTCCTTCTTTCTCACACTCCCTCTCATCACAAGAACTCTCAAGCACTCTTTCTCTCCCTCTCTTTTTCTGATTTTCGGACAGCAAGAAAAAGGGGCAAGACATGTTTTTCCTTCTTTCTCACACTCCCTCTCATCACAAGAACTCTCAAGCACTCTTTCTCTCCCTCTCTTTTTCTGATTTTCGGACAGCAAGAAAAAGGGGCAAGACATGTTTTTCCTTCTTTCTCACACTCCCTCTCATCACAAGAACTCTCAAGCACTCTTTCTCTCCCTCTCTTTTTCTGATTTTCGGACAGCAAGAAAAAGGGGCAAGACATGTTTTTCCTTCTTTCTCACACTCCCTCTCATCACAAGAACTCTCAAGCACTCTTTCTCTCCCTCTCTTTTTCTGATTTTCGGACAGCAAGAAAAAGGGCAAGACATGTTTTTCCTTCTTTCTCACACTCCCTCTTTGAGGACTTGACTATTGTGGAGAGAGTGTGAATGATCGATGTAACAACCCTCAAATTCCGACTAGGACACTTTGCTTGGACTTATCCAGACATCTATTTCTAGAGGATTATTAAGAGAATTTGTCTTTTAGACATTTAGGACATGCTGACAATTGCCCTCTAGTTCAATTGAATGCCCAAAGATAGCTAGTCATTTTTGAAATGCCAAACACAATAACCATAATTATTCATGTCAATCTCAAGTGAGCATATTATAACAATCTTATAAGAATGTTACTTAAACAATCAAGCATATGAGAAACTAAATAAGCCAACAACTCAAATGATAACAATGTAAATCGATAAATTTACAAGTCAACTACATACGTATATATATACTCATACGTACACGATGTGTATATATAAACATCTATACACGAAATGTGACTAAGATATAAATAAAAAATAAAAAAAATAATATTAATGACAATGATAATAACAATAAGTATCTATAAGTCGGCCCAACTAAATAAAATATTCGCAAAGTATATATATTTGTATAAATGACGAATTTTAAATAACATTCCCATACAAGTAATCTAGTACGGATGAATATATGTAAACATACACATACATTAAATTTACATACACATATTAATAAATATATATACATATATATATAGTTTTAAAGCTTAAACAAATAGATGGAACTTTCACCTAATGTAACAAGAGACAAACCATACATGCATGCATAAAGTAGCTAGGAAATTGACATTACAATTTGAATTTGGAAGAGCAAAAATTCGGCCCTCATAACCTCCCCAAAAACCGAAATTTACATAGGGAGTAGGCAAAGGGATCATGCTTTTGAAACTCCCAAGACACACTTCTCTTTTTACCACTCAACTCCTACACACTCTCTTTACTATCAAAAACATATACAAACACCCACACTTCATTTCTATCATCTCTCTCTTTCTCTTTTCTCTCAACTCTCCCTTTCACCCATCTTTATCTTTTCTTCCTTGTCTTGGACGGCTTCAAGCAAAGAAAAAGGGGCAAGACATGTTTTTCCTTCTTTCTCACACTCCCTCTCATCACAAGAACTCTCAAGCACTCTTTCTCTCCCTCTCTTTTTCTGATTTTCGGACAGCAAGAAAAAGGGCAGAAAAACTGCCCCAAAACACCACTTTGAAGCATCAAATCTACATCTTTAGGTCACCATCTAGTAAGGGGACAATGGAGGGTCAAGCTCAAGGGTCTTGGAGGTCTTCTAGTGCACGAAAACAGCCCTCAACAGCCCTGGAAGTCGTGACCCAGCAGCCTCAAAACAGCCCCCAACACGACCCATAAAGGTTGTTAACAACATCCCTTCACTTAATAAATCTCTAGTAAATCTTGTTCTTTCAAAACCCAAATGTTTTCTTATCTTTTATTATCATTTTCTTCTTGATCTAAACTCAATGAGGGTAAAGTTGATAGATCCTTATCTCACATGTTCATGCATGTAAAGATCTAGAGAAAGGATTCAATGATTCAACAAGAACAAGACCCAAGAGTTGTTGTTGTAAGATTTGTGGCTAAATGGGTTTATAGATTTGATTAAAACTGATTTTTTTATAAAATAAACACCAATATATTCTGAGATTTTTCATAAAAAGAAAGCTTTTATGTTGTTAAATGATAGATCTATAAAGATGGGTATTGAAAAGTGTTGATTTGAATGCATGCATGTTAGATCTAAGAAAGTTGAATCTTGTTGTTGGATTATGAGATGGATATGGACTTGTATTAAGTGAAAAATATGTTAAAAGAAGTATAATAATCTGTATATTTGATGTTAATAGAACACAAAAGTGAATAACAACATGTGAGAGGTGATTAAGAGTGTAAGATAAGCAAACTAAGTCATTGGTGAGTTGTTTGGACCCAAATACTTTCTGACAGAATTATTCTTCTGTCTTTGGACGGATAAACTGAACATGTGAGGGCCATTTCAAGCAAAACTTTCAAAATAAAAGTTGTAGATAAAAGAGTTAAGTTTAACCTCCAACTGGAATCACTCAAAAATACTGAACCAAAATAAAGATACGATTTTTCTACCAAAAGTGGTCAAAACTGATTTTTTTATAAAATAAACACCAATATATTCTGAGATTTTTCATAAAAAGAAAGCTTTTATGTTGTTAAATGATAGATCTATAAAGATGGGTATTGAAAAGTGTTGATTTGAATGCATGCATGTTAGATCTAAGAAAGTTGAATCTTGTTGTTGGATTATGAGATGGATATGGACTTGTATTAAGTGAAAAATATGTTAAAAGAAGTATAATAATCTGTATATTTGATGTTAATAGAACACAAAAGTGAATAACAACATGTGAGAGGTGATTAAGAGTGTAAGATAAGCAAACTAAGTCATTGGTGAGTTGTTTGGACCCAAATACTTTCTGACAGAATTATTCTTCTGTCTTTGGACGGATAAACTGAACATGTGAGGGCCATTTCAAGCAAAACTTTCAAAATAAAAGTTGTAGATAAAAGAGTTAAGTTTAACCTCCAACTGGAATCACTCAAAAATACTGAACCAAAATAAAGATACGATTTTTCTACCAAAAGTGGTCAAAACTGGATTTTTGTTTTAATGTTGAGTCAACTTTGAAGATTTTTAATTTCTTAACTAATAGGTTTCAGAAGTTTAAACTTGGTGTGAACTGAGTTCAAAGTGTCCCTAACTTAAAATAAAATTGGGAGATTTTTCTTAAATGTCCATCATAGAAATCTTTTATAAAATATATTGAGTCGCACAGCAGCAAGCTTTCTGACCAACTTTGGTTTTGTAATTTTTAGAGGTAGTAAACAATGTCTAAAAATTTAGCAAAAAATTCACATAAATATAGGACACATATATGTCTCTGTATAAAAATCACCAACGTCCAAATAATTCAACTTAACCAAAAATGACTACTCAACATTTTATGAAAATAAGTGTTAAAACAGAAAATTTCAAGTAAAAGTTCTTCACAACAAAATAAGCTAAAAGTCACTAGATTGCAACTTTAACCAACTCCAACAATCTCGTAACAAAAAGTATTATAAACCTACTGAGAATATGTCAAATAAAAGTTATAAAACTTAACTTGGTTATTAAATGGCAAAGGCAAGCCTACAAATCACTAATTCGGTTCATATAAGCACTAACCGAAAGCTTTAATTTGCACATATCACACCACCACCACTATCACGACTTAAGACACCAAAATATAATGAACATTCTGTAAATAATGAAATAAGGATGAAATTTCATTTTGACGCATTTGAATTGCTTGAAAAATGAGGCTTAAATCACTATTTCGGTAAACGATTTATAAGCTTAGAATCCTCAAAATGAGCGAGACACAAGAGAGGTTGAATTGATATGATTTTTCCCATGATAAAAGTTTCCTAAAAGGCCTGGGACTTTTAGCCAAAAAGTTGTGTGGTGATTTCTAAGAATTTCTATTAATTATTAAATTTAAATGATAATTAAAAGGTAAATAAATAAATAAATAAAGTATATAAATCATGAAATTGGTTAAATAATCACAACCAATGATGAAAGTGACTAAAACCTACTGGAATAAAATCATTTTAAGTCAAAGAACAAATGTCATATAAATTAGATATAATTAAGTAAGTGAAAATCACTAATTAATAACTATTTTTAAATTAATAGAAAAATTACATAAATAAATATATATATCACAATATTCTAAGTTAAAAAGCATAATAATCAGAATATAACCCAAATATAATTAGCCACGAATTATAAAGGCAAGTGAGGTACTTAAAAGTATTTTTAAAGAATTATTTGGTTAATAAATCAAGAAAATGAATAAATAATTAATTAAATAATATTAAATTAAATAAATAGTTATAAATCAGAAAGTATGCATAAATATTAATATTATGAAGTTACTAATGTCAAATATTATAATCAAGCAAAGCACACAATGGGAACCATGATAATCAAAGGCAAGTTACCGAAATTCTAACAACTTATAACTACATGTATAATGAAAGTGACCATTTTACACCAACACTCTCTACAACCAAAAAGATGCGAATATTAACAATATACTTGGATCCCAAAATTTATGACAACATAATGAAAGTGGCATTTCTTAGTGATGGCTTAAGATAGGAACTTACGTATATTAGTCCTATCGTAGGGATAGTCTTGGCTTGAAGTGTGACTGAGGAATATGACGGATATATGGTCAAGGAAGCGATAGATGGGAAGTACCCATTTTGGATGAGTGAATATAATATGCGGCATATCAAGGTGAGTCATAGCCCCTTTTCAAACTCTTTTATATGTTTTACTTACGGGGTGAAAAGCATGATTAATTAAAATGACTTTATCTTATGAAATGATTCTTTGAAATAATGATAATGATATGGGAATTGTATTGTATGTTCAACGTGTTATATGTTATATGATGAGCTTGAGTACTGTCAAACGGTGGTCCCCTGTACACTACTATTAACTCATTTGAGGCCTGTAGTTAGAGGGTTGCGCAACTAGGACTTGTCCCCTCATCCACTATTATAGGTAACGGTGGGATGTTTGGTCTGCCTTGGTGGCCACCTTCATCGCCAGTCTGGCCTCGCGGTGCTCTAACTACTATATATTTATGGGCGTCTCCATGGCACGACCCTTGGTTATCTTTATGCACGTGATTGACAGCATGTGCTTATCATTATCTTATCATTTGGGACATTATATCTGATTATTGGGACATAACCGGTCTTAGTAGTGGCTCAAGAGCAATCTCATCAAATTATGTCATGGTAGTCTTACCATTGACCAAGAGGTATTGATATTATATTGGATGGAAATTGTGGATTGAACATACGGTTTGGGTATTGGACCTTATATGGAATCTTGAAAGTTGTTGAAATTGGCGATATTGAAACATTGATGACCGAATGGTTTTGGTATAATGAATGATTAATCGGCTGATATATTTTTCTGTCACGATAAATGTGACAAATGAGAACTTTATAATTTACCATGGATTTCTCAACTATTTTGAAAATGGATAGGTAATGAGATTTACTTGCAAACCTATGCACTCACCAACTACGTTTTTGTAGTTGACACTTTTTCTTCATGCTTTTCAGGGTTTTAGCGTAAGCTTTGAGGAATTATATGCATCATGATTATTTGCATTGCACTTTGGAGTCAAAGATCAAACCTTGTGACGGGCAATGGAATCCGCCCTGATCATTGTAGTATACCATCTCATGTATTTGTTATTTGTTTCGTGGACTCAATATCCAAGTATAGTAGACGTATTGTACTTGGGAATTGATTCACATGCTTGTGCATTGTAAAATTATTTTTATCCAATAAAGCTATGGTGAATGTTATCTATTATCCTTTGCTTTGAATACTCGACTTTCTGTACATCTCAACGTTCCGCCTTAGTTGGGGTGTTACAGAAAATGGTATCAGAGACTAAGGTTATAGAGAACATTGGGGTTCCTCCGAGAATTCCAAAACTATAGCCTCTTTTCAAAACGAATTTTATAGTCGAGTCGAGCATAAGGTTGAGCGGACTAGTTTGAGCTTTACATGGTAGGACCATAATTAAACGTAAAGTCATGAATCTACGTTTAATTATGAGAGGACCATGTAAAACTCAAACGGCCCCCTAGACTTATGTTCAAAAGGATTCCTTTTCAAAAAAAAAAAAAAAAAAAAAAAAAAAAAAAAGAAAGATCTTTATTAAACTCGTTTTAATGAGAATACGTGTTGCATTTAGACATTCACCTAAGCATATATAACGATTCGAGACTTGCCTTACTTGAGGATTATGCTAGTTTAGTAGGATTCCCCTTTTGCACATTAGAAGTGAAATGAATATAAGATTGAAAGGCATTCGTTGATACATGCTACTCTATGCTATAACATGTGAATTTGGGCATGATTTGATTGCAATGTGAAAGCTTATAGTGTGCAATGTGAAAGTTGTAATGTGCAATGTGAAAGTTTGTAGTGTGCAATGTGAAAGCTTATAGTGTGCAATGTGAAAGTTTGAGATATCAATGCGAAAGTTTGGAATGTGCAATGTGAAAGCTTATAATGTGCAATGTGAAAGTGGTAATATGCAATGTGAAAGCTTATAGTGTGCAATGTGAAAGTTGTAATGTGCAATGTGAAAGCTGTGCAATGTGAAAGTTATATGTGCAATGTGAAAGTTATATGTGCAATGTGAAAGCTTATATGTGCAATGTGAAAGTTGTAATGTGCAATGTGAAAGCTTATAGTGTGCAATGTGAAAGTTGTAATGTGCAATGTGAAAGTTTGAGATATCAATGCGAAAGTTTGGAATGTGCAATGTGGAAATTAGGGGAGAAATGCATGCGTAAAAGCCTTACGATTCATGATGTTGAACTTTAAGTTGCATATGCACTTTAAAATAATGAGATTATTATAAGGCACGAAATCATTTTGGGGTATGACTTGTTCAATTATTGAGTAATGACGTTGACTATTTATGATCGATTTAGAAGGAAAATATAGGCCTGACGAGTTGATATGAAATTTCATGGACGATATGGATATAAGAGCCTTTACTCCCTAAGTTTGAGCTATTTGAAACTAGCGCGTGAATATTGCGATGATTATGTAGTCATGCCTTACTATGGAGATAGTTATTGCGCCCTAAGATTGAGCTAATTGAGGGCTAGTGCATGAACGATTTAATGATTATATAGTTGTGCCTTATTATTGAGATAGTTATTATGCTCTAAGATTTGACTATTGAGAACTGGCACCTGCTAGATGTGATTATAATGTGGTTAGTCTGTACTACTGAGATATATATTGGTTGATGAGATTTGACCGCTTGGGAACTAGTGATTGTCCCTGAGAAATGCAAAATGAATTAGAAATTTCCTAAGTATGGAAGTTGTCATTAAGTACCCCTCTAATCCAATATTCGTTCACTCGTGCTCCTTTGAAATTATCCCACATCCTATTTCTTACGACACCACTATTCATTATGGACATATGACAACGGCGATATCATCAGTGGAGCATCTTTCCACGTACGTTGGACGATATACTCTGAGAATTGTAGACCCAAGAAATGACGCGACTCTATCCTCTTGGAAACGACGCATAACCTTGGTATTCGATCTGAAATGGTGCGAAACATATGTAAACGTCGAATGAAGTTGGAGACTTGTGAAGGACGGGTGGTATTAAAGCCAAATTTCGATTTGACGACGCCGATAGAACACATTCCGATATACATTCTAGACGACACACTCTGGGGATTGTAGCTCCGAAATTTAGTACGATATCTCTATAATAACACGCGTACACGAACGGTCATCCATATTATCTAAGTCGGTGTGACATATATTGACGTCATTGAGAGTTGGAGTCCATCGGGCAACGAAAGACAGAGGAGTGATTTCTTTAACTCGCGCAAAGAGTCTGATTCGAGCCTTAATAATTCTTTTGTTTTTGTATTTCCTATTTCATTCATTCGAACCAAATTCTATATCCTTGATATTCTTGATTATTCAAAGTAATGATCACCATCGCCTCTCTTCAAGGGTTAGTGACCTAACAACATATAACTCACCTACGCAACACTCAAAAATGGAAAAATCGAGTAAGTGATACCCTGCTCTCGCTGCGACATCAAGGGATCCGGAAGACGTTGAGACATCAGTTGTCCATAAGTGAAATACTTGGGATAACTATATAGCATAGAAGATGCTATTGGATCACGCACATAACATAAGACATGGAAGATATGTTGTGAGTCAGTCAAGTACAAGGAAGCACAATCGAGGAGTATACTAAGCTATAACTTAGAGAAAGAATCGAAGGTCCTTACTGTCTATGTTCATCGACCAAAAAGAAAGATTGAGTGGTCAACGAATGGAAGGTTGTGTGACATGAAGGTCACTTTTGGTTAAGTACAAGGACGTCCCTAAAACTTGGAGGAGATCACTAGCAATGCTGGAAAATGAAGGTAATTGGAAGAAGAAAACTAATTAAGGGCAATAAGATAACTAGGATGTGTCGAGTAACCCTCAAGATGGAAGTGTAACAAAAAGGATTCTGAGCTATCCTTTTCTTTTTCAAAACACCAAAGCAAACGGATATTTGCTACATGAAGGAATCAGGAACTTGGCGAATTGAAGATCGTCAAGGATGGTGAGATAAAGTGAAAAGTAGGAAAATCCCTTACATTTTTCTAGAGGAAAAATGTTAAGGGGGTAATCACAACAAAAGTAGATACTCGAACAAGGAGTATGAAGCGCAAGATCTTACTTTATCTTTCAAGAAGAGTTATTCACTAGCATCATTGAAGATGATTTGGAGTAGAATATGAAGTAAAGAAATGTCATTTGACTCAAACAAATGAAGTGAAGGCATTGACGCCATTTACCAGATGTAGTTCCGGTAGCGTTCATCTTTACGGCACTCCACACGTTATTCTCTGAATATCAATTGAAAAACCTCTATCGAAAGACAAGCTATTAGTAGAACATATCAACTAAACCAAGAGAAAGCGATATACGCTCAACACCCGGGTTTAGAAGCACGGGGAGTCGTGAAGAGTATCCTCTCAAGGTCAACGGTCGTAGGGAGGTAAGCTAAAACAAGATGAATCTGAGTGAAAAACAATTTGCAACACATGGTTAATCGTCAAGGGCCATCGACCCAAGGAGTAGTGCGCCCAAGAAGAGTGAAGGAGAAAACAACATGGAATTGCTAAAGTTAATAGTGAAAGCAAATAAGGAATACGACGCTAGAAGTAAGGCACATACTACCACAACGATCAAGGAAGTTGGTCGTTGAACTACTTTTCAAGAAACTACAAACTCCGTGAAGAGCTAGTTATGGAATGTTTGAACGGAAGGGTGATAAGGATAATTCGCGTCTATGATGAGTTAGGATCAAAGGATCCGTATCACCATGATCTGACAAGTACCCTTGAAATAACTGCAAGGACTAGCGACCGCCTGTGTACGGTTCAAGAGGATGATTACTCTAGTTAGAGATGGATGTGAGTGACGAAACGGTAAGGAGTATGGTGACACATAAGAAAATGAAAGGAAAATGTAGAAAACCGAATGGTTGAGAAAAGGATAAAGTAACCGATGATTCCCCTAAATGATATTATATCACAATTTCTAAGGACGTTAGGTTATTGTATTTGAAAAGAAGCTTAGCTTAGAAAGCTGAAAATGGATATGGGGCTCAGGAGAGCAAAGTAATTGAAAGTTTTGTAGAGGTCAGGAGGACCTAAGAAGGGTTATTTTAAAGGAGGAGTTCATACGAATAAGGACATCGAAGTGTTTACCTTGAAATGATGGTGGTGATATGATTACTCAAGAGCATAAGGATTGTGTAAATCCTATCATGAGGAATGCGTAGGTATAGCAAAGAAACCGAATAGGTTATATGTGCGATGTTAAAAGAGATTTGTCAGTGGTGAGTCATAGATAATGGTCCTTCTAGCGTAAAAGGAAGTAATTAAAGGTACCTTAAAACGATTTGAAAGCCAATATTTTCAAGAAGCGGCAAGCGTGTCCAACGTTAAACCGAAGAAGGATGAAAGTGGGCGAGAAGCTATTGGAACGATTCTTTAATTGGGTA
>CM067171.1:83454194-83508062 GCA_034093135.1 Erigeron breviscapus | reverse complement strand
GGAGGTCTTCTAGTGCACGAAAACAGCCCTCAACAGCCCTGGAAGTCGTGACCCAGCAGCCTCAAAACAGCCCCCAACACGACCCATAAAGGTTGTTAACAACATCCCTTCACTTAATAAATCTCTAGTAAATCTTGTTCTTTCAAAACCCAAATGTTTTCTTATCTTTTATTATCATTTTCTTCTTGATCTAAACTCAATGAGGGTAAAGTTGATAGATCCTTATCTCACATGTTCATGCATGTAAAGATCTAGAGAAAGGATTCAATGATTCAACAAGAACAAGACCCAAGAGTTGTTGTTGTAAGATTTGTTGCTAAATGGGTTTATAGATTTGATTAAAACTGATTTTTTTTATAAAATAAACACCAATATATTCTGAGATTTTTCATAAAAAGAAAGCTTTTATGTTGTTAAATGATAGATCTATAAAGATGGGTATTGAAAAGTGTTGATTTGAATGCATGCATGTTAGATCTAAGAAAGTTGAATCTTGTTGTTGGATTATGAGATGGATATGGACTTGTATTAAGTGAAAAATATGTTAAAAGAAGTATAATAATCTGTATATTTGATGTTAATAGAACACAAAAGTGAATAACAACATGTGAGAGGTGATTAAGAGTGTAAGATAAGCAAACTAAGTCATTGGTGAGTTGTTTGGACCCAAATACTTTCTGACAGAATTATTCTTCTGTCTTTGGACGGATAAACTGAACATGTGAGGGCCATTTCAAGCAAAACTTTCAAAATAAAAGTTGTAGATAAAAGAGTTAAGTTTAACCTCCAACTGGAATCACTCAAAAATACTGAACCAAAATAAAGATACGATTTTTCTACCAAAAGTGGTCAAAACTGGATTTTTGTTTTAATGTTGAGTCAACTTTGAAGATTTTTAATTTCTTAACTAATAGGTTTCAGAAGTTTAAACTTGGTGTGAACTGAGTTTCAAAGTGTCCCTAACTTAAAATAAAATTGGGAGATTTTTCTTAGAAGTTCATCATAGAAATCTTTTATAAAATATATTGAGTCGCACAGCAAGCATTCTGACCAACTTTGGTTTTGTAATTTTTAGGGGTAGTAAACAATGTCTAAAAATTTAGCAAAAATTCACATAAATATAGGACACATATATTTCTCTGTATAAAAATCACCAATGTCCAAATAATTCAACTTAACCAAAATGACTACTCAACATTCTATGAAAATAAGGTTAAAACAGAAAATTTCAAGTAAAAGTTCTTCACAACAAAATAAGCTAAAAGTCACTAGATTGCAACTTTAACCAACTCCAACAATCTCGTAACAAAAAGTATTATAAACCTACTGAGAATATGTCAAATAAAAGTTATAAAACTTAACTTGGTTATTAAATGGCAAAGACAAGCCTACAAATCACTAATTCGGTTCATATAAGCACTAACCGAAAGCTTTAATTTGCACATATCACACCACCACCACTATCACGACTTAAGACACCAAAATATAATGAACATTCTGTAAATAATGAAATAAGGATGAAATTTCATTTTGACGCATTTGAATTGCTTGAAAAATGAGGCTTAAATCACTATTTCGGTAAACGATTTATAAGCTTAGAATCCTCAAAATGAGCGAGACACAAGAGAGGTTGAATTGATATGATTTTTCCCCATGATAAAAGTTTCCTAAAAGGCCTGGGATTTTTAGCCAAAAAGTTGTGTGGTGATTTCTAAAAATTTCTATTAATTATTAAATTTAAATGATAATTAAAAAGGTAAATAAATAAATAAAGTATATAAATCATGAAATTGGTTAAATAATCACAACCAATGATGAAAGTGACTAAAACCTACTGGAATAAAATCATTTTAAGTCAAAGAACAAATGTCATATAAATTAGAAATAATTAAGTAAGTGAAAATCACTAATTAATAACTATTTTTAAATTAATAGAAAAATTACATAAATAAATATATATATCACAATATTCTAAGTTAAAAAGCATAATAATCAGAATATAACCCAAATATAATTAGCCACAAATTATAAAGGCAAGTGAGGTACTTAAAAGTATTTTTAAAGAATTATTTGGTTAATAAATCAAGAAAATGAATAAATAATTAATTAAATTAATTACATAGTCATAAATCAGGAAGTATTCATAAATATTACTATTATGAAGTTACAAATGTCAAATATTATAATCAAGCAAAGCACACAATGGGAACCAGGATAATCAAAGGCAAGCTTACCGAAATTCTAACAACTTATAACTACATGTATAATGAAAGTGACCCTTTTACACCAACACTCTCTACAACCAAAAAGATGCAAATATTAACAATATACTTGGATCCCAAAATTTATGACAACATAATGAAAGTGGCATTTCTTAGTGATGGCTTAAGATAGGAACTTACGTATATTAGTCCTATCGTAGGGATAGTCTTGGCTTAAAGTGTGATTGAGGAATATGACGGATATATGGTCAAGGAAGCGATAGATGGGAAGTACCCATTTTGGATGAGTGAATATAATATGCGGCATATCAAGGTGAGTCATAGCCCCTTTCAAACTCTTTTATATGTTTTACTTACGGGGTGAAAAGCATGATTAATTAAAATGACTTTATCTTATGAAATGATTCTTTGAAATAATGATAATGATATGGGAATTGTATTGTATGTTCAACGTGTTATATGTTATATGATGAGCTTGAGTACTGTCAAACGGTGGTCCCCTGTACACTACTATTAACTCATTTGAGGCCTGTAGTTAGAGGGTTGCGCACCTAGGACTTGTCCCCTCATCCACTATTATAGGTAACGGTGGGATGTTTGGTCTGCCTTGTGGCCACCTTCATCGCCAGTCTGGCTCGCGGTGCTCTAACTACTATATATTTATGGGCGTCTCCATGGCACGACCCTTGGTTATCTTTATGCACGTGATTGACAGCATGTGCTTATCATTATCTTATCATTTGGGACATATATCTGATTATTGGGACATAACCGGTCTTAGTAGTGGCTCAAGAGCAATCTCATCAAATTATGTCATGGTAGTCTTACCATTGACCAAGAGGTATTGATATTATATTGGATGGAAATTGTGGATTGAACATACGGTTTGGGTATTGGACCTTATATGGAATCTTGAAAGTTGTTGAAATTGGCGATATTGAAACATTGATGACCGAATGGTTTTGGTATAATGAATGATTAATCGGCTGATATATTTTTCTGTCACGATAAATGTGACAAATGAGAACTTTATAATTTACCATGGATTTCTCAACTATTTTGAAAATGGATAGGTAATGAGATTTACTTGCAAACCTATGCACTCACCAACTACGTTTTGTAGTTGACACTTTTTCTTCATGCTTTTCAGGAATTAGCGTAAGCTTTGAGGAATTATATGCATCATGATTATTTGCATTGCACTTTGGAGTCAAAGATCAAACCTTGTGACGGGCAATGGAATCCGCCCTGATCATTGTAGTATACCATCTCATGTATTTGTTATTTGTTTCGTGGACTCAATATCCAAGTATAGTAGACGTATTGTACTTGGGAATTGATTCACATGCTTGTGCATTGTAAAATTATTTTTATCCAATAAAGCTATGGTGAATGTTATCTATTATCCTTTGCTTTGAATACTCGACTTTCTGTACATCTCAACGTTCCGCCTTAGTTGGGGTGTTACATGATCGATGCGGCTAATAATCTTTTATGGGGAGAGTTCAAGAATATGATAACTACTAAGTATTGCCTGGCCCATGAACTGAGGAAATTGCAAGTGGAATTTTCTAAACTTGCCATGAAGGGAGGAGACTACGAGAGTTACACACGCCGTTTTGGCCAACTCTCTAGACTCATTCCTCATTATGTGAGACCCCAAGAGGTTAAGATTGAGAAGTATGTTGCGGGATTGCCACATGAAGTGAGAGTGCTTGTCTCTCACCCCACCATGCCTTTGACTTACAAAGAGGCAACCACCGTACCGCTAGTATAACCTTGGAACTCATTAGAGGTGGTAAGTTAAATAAGAACGATAACAAGAATGACAATAAAAGGAAGGATGTTGCCGAGTCAAGCGGCACCAAGAAAGATGATCGGCGTGATAATAAGCGCCATGGTCGTGGTGGAAAGGTTTTTGCAGCGGTAATACCAACAAGGGTCCTCAACGGGTTGGTTACACAGGGGGTAGTCCTTTATGCTCTAGGTGTAATCGCTATCATTGGCCTACCATGAGGGGTGATGCTTGTTTTCATTGTAACCAATAGGGACACACCTCAAGATTTTGTCCAACTAACCCCCGGAATGGTCCTTTAAATGTTGCTCCCATTAATACTATGCGTCCCCCGATGGCCCCGGGTTCTTGTTATGAATGTGGTAGCCAAGACCACTACCGCAACCGGTGCCCAAATCTTATTGGCCAACAAGTCCAAGTGACCGTGCATCCTAACCAGTTGCAAATTGCCGGTCCGAATCAAAACCGAGGAAACCAAGGACAACAACAACAACCTCCTCAAGCTCCTCGCCAACATTTGGCCCCCCGTGGAAGAGCTTTTGCCGTGAATGCGGCCGAGGCTCGTGGTGATCCTAATGTCGTAGCAGGTACCTTTCTCCTCAATCACCAATATGCTACCGTGTTATTTGATTCTGGAGCCGATTATAGTATCATTTCCAATGATTTTATTCCGTTGATCGATGCTAATCCTAGCCCGTTGTCCTATTGTTTTGAACTTGAAATGGTAAATGGTGGATTGTCTAGGATTAGTCAAGTTGTTCGTGATTGTGTGTTAGATTTATGTGATCACCCATTTTACATTGACTTAATGCCTTTTGATATTGGTAGTTTTGACGTGATTGTGGGTATGGATTGGTTATCGGCCATGAACACGGTAATTGATTGTGGTAGTCGAACTGTGAGGATTCCGTTAGAAAATAGGAAAGAATTAGTGGTTCAAGGCGAAACGACCGAACTATGGGATGGGAATGTATATAGTGTTAAAATCACAAAGATTGAATTGAAAACCGTGCCCGTAGTTAAAGACTTTGCGGATGTATTTCCGGATGACCTACCGGGTTTACCTCCATCTCGTGAACTTGACTTCCGTATTGAACTTATTCCTAACGCTTCTCCCGTGGCCAAAGCACCTTATCGCTTAGCCATGACCGAATTACAAGAGTTGGCCGCCCAACTCAAGAGCTTCAAGACAAGGGTTTCATTCGCCCTAGTCAATCGCCTTGGGGCGCACCGGTTTTGTTTGTTAAAAAGAAAGATGGCACATTCCGAATGTGTATCGATTATAGAGAATTGAACAAACTAACGGTAAAGAATCGTTATCCTCTTCCTAGGATTGACGATTTATTCGACCAACTCCAAGGTGCTCGTTTCTTTTCCAAATTGATTTGAGGTCGGGTTATCATCAATTACGTGTTCATGAAGACGACATTCCAAAAACCTCCTTTCGAACGAGATATGGACATTTTGAATTTACGGTGATGCCTTTTGGATTGACTAATGCACCAGCTGTGTTCATGGATTTGATGAACCGAGTGTGTCAACCCTACTTGGACCAATTTGTCATTGTTTTCATCGATGACATTCTTATCTATTCTAAGACAAAAGAAGATCATTTGGAACATTTGAAACAAGTCTTAGAGATACTCCGGAAAGAAAAGCTTTATGCCAAGTTCTCCAAATGTGAATTTTGGCTTGAAGAGGTCCACTTTCTTGGTCACGTAGTGAGCAAAGAAGGAATTCATGTGGACCCAAGTAAGGTTGAAGCAGTAAAGAATTGGAGATGACCCGAAACACCGACCGAAATTCGCCAATTTCTTGGTCACGTAGTGAGCAAAGAAGGAATTCATGTGGACCCAAGTAAGGTTGAAGCAGTAAAGAATTGGAGATGACCCGAAACACCGACCGAAATTCGCCAATTTCTTGGTTTGGCGGGTTACTATAGACGATTTATTGAAGGCTTTTCAAAAATCGCCCAACCTTTGACTCTGTTGACTCAACGGGAAAGAAGGTTTGATTGGGGTGAAAAGCAAGAACAAGCATTCCAATTGTTGAAAGACAAATTGTGTGATGCACCCATCTTGAGCTTGCCCAATGGAGCCGATGATTTTGTTGTATATTGTGATGCATCCGGGCATGGATTGGGTTGTGTCTTAATGCAACGGGATAAGGTGATAACATATGCATCCAGACAATTGAAGGTGCATGAGAAGAACTATCCGACCCATGACTTAGAATTGGGAGCAGTGATATTTGCTTTGAAATGTTGGAGGCATTACTTGTATGGCACCAAGAGCGTGATCTATACCGATCACAAAAGCCTTCAACATATCTTCAATCAAAGCGATCTGAACATGAGGCAAAGAAGATGGCTTGAACTGTTAAGTGATTATGATTGTGTTATCCGGTATCACCCGGTAAAGCAAATGTGGTAGCCGATGCCTTAAGTCGAAAAGAACGTATAAAACCAAGAAGAGTTAAAGCCATGAGCTTTACCGTGTTAAGGAGTGTTCGTGACTCCATTATTGAAGCACAAGAATTGGCAACTAGACCGGAAAACTTCATTAATGAAACCTTAAACGGTCTAGAAGAACAATTTGATAGAAAGAATGACAATGGTTTGTATTTCGTTGATCGATTGTGGATTCCCGTTCTTGGAGGATGGCGGTTGAAATTGATGGATGAAGCTCATAAGTCAGCCTACTCGGTTCACCCGGGTTCTGATAAAATGTACTTTGGATTGAGAGATTTGTATTGGTGGCCGGGAATGAAGAATGACATTGCAAAATATGTTAGTGAATGCCTCACTTGTTTGCAAGTGAAAGCCGACCACAAGAAACCACCAGGTTTACTAGTCCAACCAGTAACACCGGTGTGGAAATGGGAAGAAATTGCTATGGACTTCATCACGAAGTTACCTAGGACGAGTAGTGGTCGGGACACTATTTGGGTGATAATTGACCGGTTGACTAAGTCGGCTCACTTCTTAGCCATCCGGGAGGACGATAAATTTGACACCATGGCACGTTTGTACATCAAAGAGGTGATATCCAAGCATGGAGTGCCGATTTCCGTGATATCCGATCGGGATGCCCGATTTACTTCAAAATTTTGGAAGGCGTTCCAGAAATCTATGGGTACTCGTCTCGGCATGAGTACGGTGTTCCACCCACAAACTGATGGTCAAAGTGAAAGAATGATCCAAACATTGGAAGACATGTTAAGAGCTTGTGCTATTGATTTTGGTGGTAATTGGGATGTGCATCTTCCTTTGGTTGAATTCTCCTACAATAATAGCTATCATGCTAGCATTGGAATGGCCCCATTTAAAGCATTATATGGGAGAGATTGTAGGTCACCGCTAGCTTGGGCAGAAGTTGGTGAAAGCCAACTCGTTGGGCCCGAAATTGTTATTGAACGACGAAAGTGATCTCACAAATCAAAGAAAAGTTAAGAGTGGCCCGAGAACAACAATTGAAATATGCTAATGTTAGACGACGACCCCTCGAATTTGAAGTTGGTGATTATGTTTTATTAAAAGTATCCCCGTGGAAAGGTGTGGTTCGTTTTGTGAAACGTGGCAAGTTGGGACCACGGTACATTGGCCCGTTCAAGATCTTGGATCGTATTGGTCCGGTAGCTTATCGATTAGAACTTCCTCAAAACCTGAGTGGAGTTCATAATGTTTTCCATGTTTGTAATCTTAGAAAGTGTTTGGCCGATCCAACACTTCATGTGCCCCTCGAAGAAATCCGTGTTGATAAAACGTTGAAATTCGTGGAAGAACCAATAGAAATCCTAGATCGACAAACTAGAAAATTAAAGAATACCCGATATACGATTGTCAAAGTGAGATGGCAAGCTAGACGTGGACCCGAGTTTACTTGGGAACGTGAGGACCACATGAAGTCTAAATACCCACACTTGTTTAGTAATTAGTGATTGTTGAATTTCGGGACGAAATTCTTTAACGGGGGAAGAATGTAACATTCATGATTTTTACCGTTTGACTGTGCATGTAATTTGATTAACTATTTCAATAAACGGAAATTTGGACATAATTGTGTACATTTATCTGTAAATTGGGCAATTATAATGTCATATTTGAACTTCTAGAATTAGGGTCATATTAGCAGACTATGAAATTGGCCCAGTACATGTTATGGAAATTATATAATAGATGATAATTGAGTAACTATAGTAACAGGAAAAACGTATATACGAAACCTTAAGTATAATGTACGGATACAACAGTGTCGGTGGAACAGTGTCGGTGAAACAGTGTCGGTGGAACAGTGTCGGTGAAACAGTGTCGGTGAAACAGTGTCGGTGGTTAGATGATAATTCCATTAATAGGACAAAAACCGACACAACCTTTATATTATATGAAATGATTTATCCATATTATGGATTTATAATAATTTATAAAAGTTGTACGCTCGTGAGTATTTTTGTTATTAATTTCGGAATCAATTAACTAGTTAGATATATTGTACATACTAGTAAAATAAATATGCAATTGTGTACTTGAACTAGATAACTAATAAATATATAATACATGTAATTGATTTATAACCACATAGATAAAAGTAATTATACTTATATAGACTAGTTACTACATTTAATTACACAAATAATAATCAAGAATCAAAGTTTAGAGTCAACCAAAGTCAATAAGTCAAGTCAAGTTTGTGTTCTTGACATAAACCCCACACAAACTAACCAAGACTTGGATTATAGCTTGTAATCATGCAATGAACATGTTCCTACTGAATTCTAGTTTGTTTTAAGGCCAAAGTTTCAGCCATTACACTCAAGGATGAGTTGTACACACATGATGAACACCTCATGGCCAAGGTGTGTATTCTTGGCACTTAGTTGCAACTCTTGGGCTATATAAGCAAGCATTTGATGATCATTCTATCATTCATATCTGCTCTTTTCTCTCTCTTTCACATTCATAACACAAAACAATCAAGTCCATAAAGTCTTGGGTTCATCACTTGAAGTTTCAAGTTGAATTTAAAGACTCTATAGGACTGAAATTTTCAGTCATCTTGCAAACATCATAGAAGATTCATCTGAACGAATTAGGAGACGAATCTTATATTTTTGGAAAGGTCCAAGTGTCAGTAAAATTTGATAAGAACGAAGTTTCTTCTGGTTTTGCTCAGAAGAGTGCCAAAAACGACGATTTTCATAACTGGTCTAATTTCTGACGAGGCTACAGGTTTCTTTTTGTAAAAATCATAACTCTTTTATTAAAGCTCTTCAAGAGTCAAACCTTACATTTTTGAAAAGGCCTTTGAGTGCCCAACAAATTTCTAGAACTAAGTTTTGTTGTATCTGGTCTTCCTGACTTCCCAAAGTCGTTGTCAAGTAGATAACGCAAAGCTGGAAACATGCTGAAAATTCCTTATTTTGCACTTAGGCTTTGTGGTAGCTTATAAGTTGATCTTATACTTGTTCTAGGTACCCGGTAGTACATTTTGAGCATAGTAAAGTACTTTGCAAAGTGTTTTGAGCTGTACTAAGATTAACTTGTCATGAGGATTATCTACTGCTCTGATTTGCCACTACAACTAAGGTGAGTTTCGTAAACCCTCCCTACTCAATTGAGATTCGGGCTGAAAAGTGTACATGTTTGTTTAACTGTTGATTGTTGATTTGATTGATTGTATGATTGAATTGTTGATATGGACATGTTAGCGCATTATTTATTATATAAGTCGCACCGTTAGCGCATTGTTTACGATGTAAGTCGCACCGTTAGCGCATTGTTTACGATGTAAGTCGCACCGTTAGCGCATTATTTATTATATAAGTCGCACCGTTAGCGCATTGTTAATTATTAACTATGTAAGCCGCATCGTTGTTGATCGTTATTGATTGTTATGGAATGTTGTTGAACGTTATATGGAATCGTTATTATTGAATGTTGACTTGTATTGAATTGTGATAATGTGAAACCTTATAGGTTATCCTTGGATGTGATTAGTTCTCCTAATCCTCACTTATTGTTAACGGTTGTTATCCGACACGGTTATCCCATATTACTTGTCCCTATGAACTCACCAACTTTATGTTGACGTATTTTAGTACACTTTTCAGGTAATCAGGTTAATCAGAGACAAAATGGATGATTATGTGCTTGCATTGCTAGGATTGGACTAGCTTTGGACTTCTGGATCCGTGATCCTTATTTCCCTTTAACGGGTTATGCTTAGGATCAACTACTATCATTTAAACATTTTCATTTAATATTGATTGAGTGTGTATCTTTGATAGATATTGATTATTGTATACATTTGAGTGAGTTTATGGATTGTTTCAATCTATGAATGCATATAGTTTGACTCTACATAATTTCCATGTCGTGCTGTGCTTTTCTAAGTGATACCCCATGATTCCGCCATGTTGGGGTGTTACATACATCTTTTTAACACTAGGGCAGTGTCTAATGGCTCTATAAATGTCCTTAGGTACAGCTTGGACAATAAAGTTCCTGGCCTTTACATCCAAGTTTACCATTCTTCTATCCTCATCACCCCAATCAGCTTTGGGTTTGATAACAACTCTGACATCAGGTGAACCAGGCTCAGCTCCATCAGTTGAAGCTGGCCTTGGTGTAATTACTGTATCCCTTGGAACATAAGGTCCATCAACAAGTATGTCAGGCATGTCATTATCAATTGATTCAAGAAAGAGAGACATTCTTCCTTTCCACCCACTGAAATCAGTCTTATCAAACATGGGTGGTCTGGTTGAAGAACCATTATCAGTGTACATAGGTTGAGACATATTTTAAACCAACTTTAAACAATAATAATAAAAAGACAGGGATCAAGTTAAGTGTATTATGAAACCCCTGCTCTGATACCACCTGATAGGTCCCAAAGGAGATAACAGGATGGTTTAAGATGTCTCAAAGAGTTGTAGAGGGGGGGGGGGGTGAATACAACTTTTAAACTTAATCAGCTTGAAAAGACTTTTTAATGCGGAATGTAAATTATCTTTAAAGTATTTGTCCATATTCAGCTTGAGATAATCATATTAATGAAACAGTAACTAAATGAACAGAATATAAAGACAGTAAAGTAAAGTGCAGTCCAAGAACAAAGTGTAAGCTGATTTTTCAACTAATTCTTTTATTAATGAATAAAAAGAATTACAAGTAGTTGTGGAACAGATTAGCCTACAAATCTAACTACTTGGTTGAATAGCAAGTTACAACTCTGTATATTAACTCTACTAGCCCAAGCTGAGTACAACACGGATCCAAGCTGATAAGCTTTAATCATTGTGAGAGTTAATGTAATGGATGCACACATTCTTGAGACACAAAGGCTGGTTTATATAGGCATCAACACTGCCTTGGATGCCGTCCATTTCTTTCCACGCGTCTTGATCTAATGGTCTCTGCTTGATCAGTACCTGGTGACAGTGACATTGTCCTTTTTGTTCCCTACTTGCTTACCAAGGTTGATCGTGCAGCAACAATACAATGGACACCTCATAGAATGTTTACAATCAACAACTGGCACTTCTAGAATGTCCTTTCTGATGCTTATCCAGTTGATTGATGATATATACAAAGTTATAACAACTCTGGAGCACTTGCAATACTCCAGGCTGAACATGTACCTTCCAAGCTGACTGCAAGACCCAAGCTGATTTCCACCCATCAGCTTGGCCTTCTATCCTTGTTCTTCATCTTTGATTCAGACCAAGTGCTTGTTCTTCTTTTGATGCAGCTTGAAAGATACCATCTTCTAATGAAGATGTTCAGGCTGACTCAGCTTGGATCATCCCAAGCTGACTGCAAGAACCAAGCTGATTTCCACCCATCAGCTTGGCCTTCTATCCTTGTTCTTCATCTTTGATTCAGACCAAGTGCTTGTTCTTCTTTTGATGCAGCTTGAAAGATACCATCTTCTAATGAAGATGTTCAGGCTGACTCAGCTTGGATCATTCCAAGCTGACTGCAAGACCCAAGCTGATTTCCACCCATCAGCTTGGCCTTCTATCCTTGTTCTTCATCTTTGATTCAGACCAAGTGCTTGTTCTTCTTTTGATGCAGCTTGAAAGATACCATCTTCTAATGAAGATGTTCAGGCTGACTCAGCTTGGATCATCCCAAGCTGACTCAGCTCCAGAACCAAAGACTTAAGTATTTCTTGAGTTGTTTGTCATCTTCAAATCTTGTAATGTATGAGTGACTTGACTCCAAAAACTTCAAAACAGAAGTTTCCCAAGTCTTCAGTTCTCCATGAACAAGCTAAGATTTCAATAAAAAACAGATAGGAACAGAAGTCTTCACAGGTCCAGCTCCCAAGAACAAACCAAACTTCAATCCATGCATCCCATGTGTACCTAGTTGCAGCGGCCCTTTTCATCAGTCACCTGAAAGGCCCATTGAAGCTGTAAATCGCTCCAATACAGTCAGACACAACTGACTTAGTCATGGCAAAGTCCACCAATGACTCATCCTCAATCTCAACCGGCTCCTACTGATTTGAAATACCGGCTCCAGAGACTCCAGAGGAATAACAACACTCTCCACTAGCGGTAGCATCACAAGAGAGATTTCATTCGGAACCCTGGTCTTCAGAACTCAACGTCGATTTCAACATATGTCAACACACTCCTCGTGCTCCCACTGTTACAAAATCCCGTCCAAGTTCAAACCTCCGAATACGCTCGAACAGATTACCTGAAAGTCCCAGAGTCCTCTACCGCGCACCAGACTCGTATAACTCTCGAATCCGCGAGCCAAGACTTTTCTCCGAAAGTTGGTTCAATTCTTCCGGTAGTGCAGTAATCTGCACACTCCAAAAGTCTAAACAACAGACCAGTGCTTCACTACAGTAGGTAACATAAAATGAAGCAAACCAGAATCTGTAACAAGAGTCTTCACTGCCTTCCAATGAGCCCAATGCATCAACCCAGACACATTCTCATAAGCAGAATTTTATCAACCTTGGGCGACTCTAAAACCCTGAGCACCTCATGCAACCCACAAGTCAACTACGCACAGCTCCCACTGTCCCTGTTATTCCAACCCATGCTAAACCAGACTTCATGAGACGAACCTCCACTCGTATTCAACTAGCGAAAACCTTCACCCAATACCCGTACAAAGATCCACTCAAAAGTCAAACACAATATACAGACCATTAACACCAACGATCAATAACAGCAGTAGGGAAAACAAGCGTTAGTTCATGACTTGACTAGCTTTTTTCACTCGTGTCGATACTAGCAACCCCGGAACAGGAATACTCAAAAACAAAGCACTCCAAACCTGCTAGCTCTATTTTCTTCAAAAACAGTACCACATCCAACAGAAATCCAATCCATTCCAAAACACCCGTATATAGCCGGTCGAACAAAGGCTTAACCCTAAACAACCTAATACCTTGTTTCAATGGACTAACTTCAAACGATGGTACTTATCTTCTTTTCTTTTCTAATCGATCAAGGTAATATCACAGCAACAAACTTAGTAACAACCACCCGCAAAAAACCACACCCTAATCGTGAACCAGAATAACCCGAGATACAACTCAAACAATAAACTGAATCGAGACAATACCTCAACCTCTGATCAATGACGAACAAGAATGTCACGGTGGTAAGCCAAGAATAGTAGCCAATACCTCTCGAACAAGAAAAACTAAAACAGTGCTTTTATCATCTTCCAAATGATCAATCAACATCAAAACCCCAAATCAGAAACCCTAATAAAGTTCCTAACCGGTGGCGGCTGACAGCAGCAGTGACGGCTGCAACAGCGGTGATGACAGGCGGCTGTTTGATGATGAAACAGTGGCGGAACAGCAGCAACAACAGCTGCAAACCAGACCCAAAACAGATCACAGGAAGAAGACGGCCAACAGCAGCAACAAAAGCTAATAACAGCAGCAGTGACGGCTGCAACAGCGGTGATGACAGGCGGCTGTTTGATGATGAAACAGTGGCGGAACAGCAGCAACAACAGCTGCAAACCAGACCCAAAACAGATCACAGGAAGAAGCGGCCAACAGCAGCAACAAAAGCTGCAAACCAGACAAAACAGATCACAGGAAGAAGCGGCGAACAGCAGCAACAACAGCTGCAAACCAGACCCAAAACAGATCACAGGAAGAAGCGGCCAACAGCAGCAACAACTAATAACAGCGACAACAGTCCAAAAATCACTGTAAAACTGTAACACCCGTCGTTTAAAAATATGGATTTCCAAAAAATTTCGCCTAACGGCGTCAAAAGATAGCGGAAACAAACTTTAAAAGACCAAACCAAAAGGACCTGTTTGGTTCGTTTATCAAATGGTGTTACTAGCAATGTCATCATAAATAGTTCAAATGGAAATCCAACGGTTGCCCAACATTAAACAACCGACATCAAAGGTAAATACATAGTCAATAACGTCTAAATAAACGTCAAATGTCTAATGTGAAGCAACTATGGGTAAACTAGAGCCAGCTTCATTGCAATCTACCCATGTCTCGCACTTTATTCATCATCTAGCTCAAACTCGCTAAACCTGAGGGAGCAACACATTTCAAGAAACAAGTGTTAGCTAACGAATTAGCTAAGTAAGATAACACATAGTTGATAAATCATTTGTCCATTTAAACATTATATAAAAGTCATATTAAATCGTTAAGGCACATATCACATCAAAGATTACATCTTTCATAACATATCATCGCATCAAACATCTTCATAATAGGATGAACCATCCTAGATGTGCCTAGTCATCTTTTACATCTCATTTAACATATAAGCATCTCTGTAAAGTGTGACATAAGTCACGCATCTCATATAAGGTGTAAGTTTGTGTGTAGGCGGTCATAAGACCATACAGGGAACCTCACACCCGACTAGATAGATAAGCCTTACGGCGGTCCATCAATGTCGTTAAGGAATGGCAAGCCAATCCCGGAGTAGTCCGTATGTACAAGACAATGGGGTTGGTCAGACCTCCCGGAGTTACTCTTCACGTTGGACCTCGTTGCAAGGAGCCACCCAAGCAACCACATCAAGCGCACTACCCTGGCAAAGGCTTGTACGGGTTAAGCTTAACACTTTCATCTCTGTAAATTAGCTCGAGCATTTTCACATATCACATTACATCACATCACATTAACGTTTGGGCCCTTAAACGTGCACGTGTCATGGCAACTTATAAAGTCTAGTGATCTAGATGAACAAGCCATGTAATCATGCACATTTCATATATCATTAACACATATCGCATTTCGAAACATCTCAAGCATTTCATAACACTTCACATCATATCATATCATCTCATATTATTGGGGTAGCATTTCAGGCTTCAATAATCATCTACATAGCCCATATCACCTCCCGTATAATCCCGAATACCCATAAGCAAACAAGATATCATTTGGGGAAGTTATTATATGAAAACTATGTTTTTGTTGAACCCTCAGCGTGTCAAAGTAGTGTATCTTACCTCGTAGAAGCGCACACAAACGATAACTAAGGTTACCATGCAAAGCAAGTATTCCCAACTACCTATAATGAACATAGGATCAATTAACGAGTATAATGAGGCTAAACCGGCCTACAGTCTATATACTTGTCAAATAATAGTCTCTGTTGACTACTTCCATCTATTTGTAGACTACTAGTCTATTTTTGACTACTTTCATCCTTTGTAGACTACTATACTTTTCTGTAGACTACCTGACTCACTTGTAGACTACTTTCATATTCTGTAGACTACTTTCATCTTTTGACTATTTTCAGTTTCGTAGACTACTTTTGGCATACAAGACGACCAAATGAGAGAAAACTCAGTTCTTAACAAATGTAGAGGACTCAAAGAACTTTTCAAAAATGTAAGATTCATCTCCTAACTCATTATTATAAAGGAGATACGATTTTTGCAATATGACTGAATTTTCAGACCTTATAAACACTTTGTTTTACAAAAGATCTCGACCATCAAACATCCATGGAAATTAACCATGACACCTACAGTTCATATACACCCAAAATATGATTCAATTGACACTATGAAATCATATATTGATTCATGGATTCATTACACACATTTTACAATTGTTTTGACACCCGAAATGACCTAAATCGACCAACAAACGCATTTGAATCCCAATTAAACCTCAAGACCAGATATGAGGTGACATAAATGATCAATTGAACATTAAATCATGAAAGAAATACCTCAAATACCTGTAGATGGCGAAAGGAACACAATGTATGAACCAAATCTCACTCAAAACACCAAAGGAACGTTTGAATCGGTCAAGAATTGCTCAAGAGACAAAGGGGGCGGCTAGGGTTTGATAAAAAGGAAGAAGAAACTGATTTGTGATGGTAATTAGGGTCTAATTAACCCCTAATCCCGTTTTTAAGTTTCCACCTATGTCAAAACTAGTCCCTAGACTTCCTTATGACTCATATTAGGCTAAAATCACCTATTGGGAATACTTACAACACATTAAGCACATCTTAAGCATCTTAAACACATTAACATATACATCATTAAGGCATTAAAGCCTCACACATATAACACATTAAACACACATAGTCATTAAATCTCCTAGAGACTTAACGGACACGAAGTGGTCAACCATTAATTAAAAGTGGGTCAGTTACAGATCGCAAGCTGTGTCAGCTTAGTCTGACCCAGATCAGATTACAAGAACCAAAAGATTACTAAGTGTTTATAGGTCAGATTTGTCATCACCAAATTTACAAACCTTAATCAATGAACATTGGGACTCAACAATCTCCCCCTATTTGATGATGACAAAACCCAACTACACTTCTAACTATCAGCTTACAAAGAATCAAAGTAAAATATGACTAACAGCTTGTGACCCTTTGAATCTTTTGGGTTCTTTTCAATCTGATATGAAGTTCTAACAAGACAACTGAATTTGTACAAATACTTGCATATATTGAGAAAAGCAAAGTATTACAATAAAGAATTATTCCCCAATCATTTCTACAGTTTCTTGCTTAACTTCAAATGATGGGGCAACTGTTACATCCACTTTCCTATCTAACCCCTCTTCTATAAGGAACTGCTCATACCCATTACCTTTTTCACTAAAAGCAACACAGAATCTGTATAAGGTAAATAGGTGCATAGTTGGTACCTCTTTCAGTTCAGCAGTCCTTTGGAAGACAAGTTGCCCTCTTGCATTTACAAAATACATGCCATGCTCAGGTTCAGTAATGTGCATCCCACTTCTTGCATTAGGCACACCAGCAGGCAGAGACAGATTGAGATGATTCAGAATCTTGTCAAGAGCTTCAGGAGCCAATTGTTCAAGCAGCTCTGAAGGGTTCAAGTTCTTTATGAAATCTGTATGGTCACCTTCAGGACCATCAAGCTTGACATGTCTTCTCCTTTTCTTTTTGAGAGGCTCTTCAGACTCATCTTCATCATCCATATCATATGCTTTGGGTCTTGGAAGGCCAGTGATATCAATCTTATGTTTCACAATAACAGCCAACTTCTTTTCAAGGGCTTCCAAGACTGTCTCTCTATGAATGCCAGGCATACCATAAATGATGTTATGCAACTCAACCCACTCAGTGTAACCTAGATCAGACAGCTTATCTAGATCATGAGTTTCCCAGCTGGTTTCATAACCTTCTCTTGTAAATCTAATGCTAGGAATGGGCTGCCCTCTTCTTCTTTTCAATTGAACCTGGGTGATTGGCTCTGGGTGCCTTCTGTAACTTAGTCTATCTTTCACTTTCTTTATGTCCAGAGCCTCCCACCCAACATGGGCTTCAACACTTTTCTTCACATCCATTACCTTCTGTGATGGCTTAGTGTGAACCACCACTTTCTTCTTCCCTTGGCCTTTGCTTACATTCTTTCTTTTGGATCCAATGGCTGCAAGGTCTTCTTCATCTTCCTTGTTCAATGTTTCTTGAAGAACCTTGGCAACTTCTGGATCAGATTCAACTGCAGCCATTCTCTTCATTTCCAGTCTGTCTTCCTTTATTAATTTGTATGCCTCCTTAACTGACATCTTAAGAATAGGTGCTTGTTGAGCAGCCAGCTCCCAATCTTTTTCTTCTTGAGTTAAGACCTTCACACCACTTGACCCAGCTTCAGTTGGCCTTTTCTTAATCATAAATTGAGTCAAGGTGGCTGTGTCTTCACTTGAAGAGGATTCAACAATCTTTTCTTTGGGAGTTGTGTCAGCTTTGGAGGACACAGCTTGCAGTAACAACTTGGGAAGACTTCTTCTTTTCAAACTTTACAACATTTTCAACTTCAGTTTCTTTTTCAACTCCATCATCCTTCCTTATATCTCCCATTTCAACATCAGTAGTCTCCCCCTTGAATGTACCACTCTCCTTCTCAGCCTCTTCATTCACATTTCCATCCTTTTCACCACCAGACTCAGACTTTGGTATTTTTATCTCTTCATTTTCCTTTTCACCTTCCACCTTAGAACCATACACAACCATTCTCCTATCATTGGCCTCCCCCTCAGCTCTAGCCTTCCTCTGTCTTTCTTTCAGCCTTTCAAAGTATTCTTCAATCTCCTTGTCAACCTGAGCTTGTTGTCTTTCTCTTTCTTGCTCAATTTCAGCATCACTCATAGCACTCTTCTTCTTAGTAGCACTCTTCTCCCCCTTTTTGTCATCATCAGCAGGGAAAGAGCTTACTGGAGTGGCAAAGAGGCCTTTGAGATCCTGGTTGATCAAGTCAATCTTGATATTAGTGAGACAGCAGGCTCTCCTTAGCTCAACATAATCTTCATGGAGGAGTCCAATTTTTGATTTGACACTCTTTGAGGCTTCAATCAGATCATTCTTGAAATCTGCTTGTGACTTGTTGGCAGATTGAAGCTCAATAGTGACATCTCTTGTAAACTTGGTTGCAGCCTTTTCAATCTGACTCAGAGTACCCTTGTTCCTTTCCTTTTCTTCATTGATTGCCTTTGTAAGACCATCAAGGGACTCTGTCAGCTTGCTCTGGTTCTGCTGCATCAAGTCAACTGCCTTTATCACACTTTCTTTCAAAGTATTCTGCAATTTCCTTGTCAACCTGAGCTTGTTGTCTTTCTCTTTCTTGCTCAATTTCAGCATCACTCATAGCACTCTTCTTCTTAGTAGCACTCTTCTCCCCCTTTTTGTCATCATCAGCAGGGAAAGAGCTTACTGGAGTGGCAAAGAGGCCTTTGAGATCCTGGTTGATCAAGTCAATCTTGATATTAGTGAGACAGCAGGCTCTCCTTAGCTCAACATAATCTTCATGGAGGAGTCCAATTTTAGATTTGAAACTCTTTGAGGCTTCAATCAGATCATTCTTGAAATCTGCTTGTGACTTGTTGGCAGATTGAAGCTCAATAGTGACATCTCTTGTAAACTTGGTTGCAGCCTTTTCAATCTGACTCAGAGTACCCTTGTTCCTTTCCTTTTCTTCATTGATTGCCTTTGTAAGACCATCAAGGGACTCTGTCAGCTTGCTCTGGTTCTGCTGCATCAAGTCAACTGCCTTTATCACACTTTCTTTTAATGAAGTCTGTTCTTGACACAGCCTATCCACCTTCTTGTCCGTCAATTCCTGATCCTTTTGGATCTTTTCCAAGTCTTTGATCAGCTTTGAGCTCTCAACCTTATAGGTTGAATTGAACTCAGTGAGCTGACCCACCACATCTGAAAATGAGATAGTGGCAGCTTGGGAAGGACTTGCAGTTGGCTTAAAAGCCACTGACTCTGGAAAGAGCAGCCTGCAATCCTTAAAATCAGGGTCATTGGGCTCATATAGAAGGGGGTGGAGGCTAAGGGAATTTTGGTGAATTTTCTCATGAGAGTGAGTCTCATGAGCAGATTTTCAGAAATGATGATGAGTTGGTCAGTCTGAGAAAGATTGACGTTTGGTTCAGACTGAGGGCCAGTGGGAATGTGTTGATCTTGATTTTGATCAACTCCTCCACTGGCATCTTCCGAGATAGTGACTATGTTCTCATTGGCATCGTGAGGACCACCAATGGTTCCCTTTGCTGCACAAGGGGCTAACATGACTGCCTTAAAGACATCCATGTAACCTACAGGATCCCTCTGTCCAAGGACAGATGCAGACACAGACCCTGCAGGTGTAATTTTGTGTAGTTGATTGCCCTTCAACAGAGGTGTGTTGTTGCACCAAAGTATCCTTAGGGAGAATATTTGAGACCTGTACCCCTCCTTGTGATCTAGAAGGGGCATTGGCAGTCTGTGCAGACTCAGAGTGTAAGAAGAAGGAGTCTGATCAGCTTGGGGAGGAGAAGCAGTGTCACCAATGCGTTCGATACTTCTCTCATTTGGCTGACCATCCTCAGATTGGATGTGCATAGACTCTGACTCATTTTGGATCTGGGCTGGATCCACTGTTGTCCCTTTAATGATATCATCAACCTTTTGGGAGGCTGATGATGGCGATATAGGTGCAGACACAGTATGACCTTGGGAGGAGGTCTTTGTTTCAATACCTTCACCCTGTTTGGAGGGTTGGGTAGCAGTAGGTGATCCCTTTTTCTCGTCTACACTCTTTTGGGAGAGTGCAGATGGGCGTGGAATTTCGGCTTGTCAGCTTGGGTGGCAGGGACAGCTTTGGAACGTTCCTTAGCTTCCCCTGCACCTTGGGGGATCTTAAGATTGGATGATGCAATATCAACCCCAGAAGTTGGCATAGATTTCCTTTGTGATCTTTTCTTTTTAACACTGTGAGGCACTAAGTCCTCAACAATGGGTCTTTTAGAAGCGGATTTTGATTGAATGGATGAGGGTGTGGCTAGGGTGGCTGATGTTGTGGCCAACCCTTCACCCTCTTTTGAAGGAGAAGAAGAATGAATAGATTTGGAAGAGTTTGAGGGTTCAGAAGCATGTGTACCTTGGTCCCCCTGATTGGCAGATTGAGTGTCAGACTCAGATCGCGTCGAAGAAGGGACAGCTTCCTCAAGTGCTTCTTGTTCCCTTTCTCTTTGCCTGCAAAATCAAGGTAAATCTGCATTGCTGGGGTCAGACCCTGCGCAGTTACCTTGGGACTATTGAAAATGTTATTATTTATGGCCTTACATTCCACAGTCTGACCAGTTGCCAGACTGAAATCATTATCAAGAATGGCTTCAATAATGAGTGCAAGAATCCTACCATAAGGTATGGTGGGACTCTTTTTATTGACTCGGCTAACTAAGTCCCTAAAAATCAAAGCAGCAAAATCTACTCTGGTCATAGTGACCATTGCATGAAAAATCTGCAACTCTAAGGCATTGGGTTGTTCAAAACTGCCTGTTTTTATTTGTAAACATTTTGAAATTGTGCTCAAAAGATAATTCCAAATACCCGTTAAATATTTCATTTTAACCACTGAAGCCAATGGACCAGAATATCCAACATCTTGCAAAACAGCTTTGGCTTCAGTGTGAGACACAACACTTTCATAAATATCATCAGGCATGTAAGACAGTTCAAACGCAGACCTAATCCTTTGTAAAGAAATATATACCTTTGTCTTACCATTGAGGATAGTGCCATAGATTGCAGGATCTCCTTTCTTGTTCTGTCCCACATAACAGTTCGCCCAAAATTCACACAAAAGATCCTTGTAAACCATATCTGGCTTTTCAATAACATCTTGCCAAAAGGATGGCACCACAAAAATGCAACAATATCATCATATCCTTCTGCCCAAGAAGGAGGATGAATATTGGCAGAAACGAGACTACCGATCTTGATTTTACTAGTATCAAGATCAGCCGGGAGTGCCACTACATTAACCCACCACATAAGGGTGAAAGCTTATTAGCGCTTATTGGAGCTGGGTGTAAACTTTCAGATTCAGACGAAGAACTAGAATGAGAATTATTAGCAGAAACAGATGAAGAAGCCATTTGTAAACAATTTTTAGAAGAAATTTTAAAAAACAATAAAACAGTTTTCAGATTAGAGAGGAAAAGAGAATTGATTGAGAGAATATGAAGAAGTGATTTGGGGATTTAGGTCTGAATGATAATATATACATTATTCAAATTAACCGTTTGGAAAAGTAAGAGAGAGAAAGAATATGATTGGAGGATGAACAAGTAGTGGGGGTACTTTTTCAGTAACCGGCTGTAACTCCCACACGTGTCATACTCCAATAGGATCAACAAGTAAACTAAATAAAATAATATAAGTAATAAAACGCACTGAGATATTTAATAACAAAAATAACCACGAAGCTGGGTCAGACTCAGCTTACCCTCTTTTACTTGAAAATACACCAAGTATGAAAGGGTAGTCTGGGTCAGACACAACTTACCCTCAAAATTGAGAATAACTTTAAGGGGTCAGATTTGTTATTACTTAGCTCACTGCCTTTTACATATTTAGCATACCTAGCTTACTTATGAGATAGTTGAACCTTGATTCATCCAATGGCTTTGTAAACAAGTCAGCAAGCTGATTATCTGTTGGAATGAAGTGGAGTTCAACATCTTCTTTCATCACATGATCCCTAATGAAATGATATCTTATATCAATGTGCTTGGTCCTTGAATGAAGCACAGGATTGTTTGAAATTGCTATGGCATTGGTACTGTCACAAAAGATTGGAGTTTTTGATGCAGTGACACCATAGTCTTGAAGCTGATATTGCATCCAAAGGATTTGAGAGCAACAACTTCCTGCAGCAACATACTCAGCTTCTGCAGTGGATATAGAAACTGAATGCTGCTTTTTGCTGGACCAGCTTACAAGTCTATTGCCAAGCAATTGACAAGCTCCTGAAGTACTTTTTCTATCAATCTTACAGCCTGCAAATTCAGAATCTGAATAGCCAATTAGATCAAATCCTGAGTCTTTGGGATACCAAAGACCCAGATTGGGACTACCCTTAAGGTATCTAAAGATTCTTTTCACAGCCTTAAGATGAGATTCCTTAGACTAGCTTGATATCTTGCACAAAGACATGTAGCAAACATAATATCTGGTCTACTAGCAGTTAAGTAAAGTAATGATCCTATCATACCCCTATAAGCTGTGGTGTCAACAGATTTGCCATTTTTATCTTCACCCAGCTTATCACCAGTTCCCATAGGTGAGCAATCACTAAAACCAAATTTGTTTAAGAGATCTTTAACATACTTTCCTTGGTTTATAAAAATTCCATTTTTAGTCTGTTTAACTTGTAAACCCGGAAAATAGTTTAGTTCTCCCATCATGCTCATTTCATACTTTTTAGACATTAATTCAGAAAACGTTTTGCAAAGTCTTTCACTACTAGACCCAAATATGATATCATCTACATAAATTTGCACAAGAAGGATATCACCATTATACTTTCTCACAAACAAAGTCTTGTCAACATTACCTCTTTTGAATTTGTTAGCCAAAAGAAATTTAGACAAAGTATCATACCATGCCCTTGGAGCTTGCTTCAACCCATATAGAGCTTTGTCAAGCTTGAAAACATGGTAAGGAAACTTTGAACTTTCAAAACCTGGAGGTTGTTCAACATAGACTTCTTCTTCCAATTTTCCATTAAGAAATGCACTCTTCACATCCATTTGATAGACTTTGAAACCCTTGTGTGCAGAAAAGGCCAAGAACATTCTGATTGCCTCTAGTCTTGCCACTGGTGCAAAAGTCTCATCATAATCAATTCCATCCTCTTGTCTGTAACCAAGAGCTACCAATCTTGCTTTGTTTCTGGTCACAACTCCCCTTTCATCCATTTTATTTCTGTAGACCCACTTGGTTCCAATCACAGTCTTGTGATGAGGTCTTGGAACAAGTTCCCAAACCTTGTTTCTTTCAAACTGTGTGAGTTCATCTTGCATTGCATTTACCCAAGATGGATCTGCCAGAGCTTCATTAACCTCAGTTGGTTCAACCTTACTCACAAAATTAACAAACATGCAAAAGTTGCCTGTTGCTTTCCTTCTTGTTTTCACACCAGTAAGAGGATCACCAATAATTTGGTTAATTGGATGACATCTTGTCCATTTTGTCACATGAGTTGGATTATTTTCAACTGGGACAGTAGGCTGATTCAGATTAGAAGGTCCAGCATGATCTGCTTGTGGAAGAGACTGATCAGCATGGACTGTAGTTGTAGAATCTGAGCCAGCTTGAGCATCATTTGATGGATTAAGAACAATTTCTTCAGCAGGAGTTGGAACAGCTTGCTCGTTTTCAAAGATTGGAACACCTTCTTCTTCTTCAATGAGTTGCTCCCCCTGAGTTTGAGCATTATCAGCTCCAATTGGAGGATTAGTTGGAGGCTCATTCTCAGGTACAACCAGTTCTTCAAAATTGAAATCTTCTTCTTCAGGAGGAGAGCAATCTGGCTTAGAACAACCTTCATCTATGCTTACATTCACAGAGTTTTCAATAGCTCTAGTTCTTTTGTTATAAACTCTGTAGGCCTTCATCATTGTTGCATATCCAAGTAGGATACCTTCATCTGCTTTCTCATCAAACTTTCCAAGATGGTCTTTCTGATTTAGAATATAACAAGGACTTCCAAACATTCTTAGGAAACCAATTTCGGTTTTCTCCCCTAAGAAGTTCATATGCAGTCTTCTGGTGCCTTTTCACAATAAGGGATCTGTTCTGGGTAAAGCAAGCTGTGTGAACTGCTTCAGCCCAGAAATGAGACTTCACATTGTTTTGAGCCATCATGGATCTGGCAGCTTTAATAAGAGTTATGTTTCTTCTTTCTGCAACACCATTTTGTTGAGGAGTTCTGGCAGCTGAGTAGACTTGTGAAATTCCCTTTTCACTGCAGAATGAATTAAGAGTGATATTCTTGAATTCAGTACCATTATCACTCCTTAACTGCCTTACAGGCCTTTTGTAGAGAATTTCAGCTTGCTTGATGAAATGAATAATGATGTCAGCAGCTTCACTCTTGTGCTTGAGAAAGAAAACCCAGGTGTATCTTGAATATTCATCAACAATAACCAAAGAGTATCTCATTCCAGTGAATGAAGGAGTACTAATTGGTCCAAAGAGATCCATATGAAGCAGATCCAAACAATTATCAATGGTTGAGCATGTTTTAGACTTAAAAGAAGCTTTGTGTTGTTTGCCTTTCTCACAAGCACCACACAGCTTGTCCTTCTCATAATTTATCACAGGAAGACCAGACACCAACTCTTTCTTACACAGCTTGTTGATGTCTTTAAAATTCATATGAGACAACCTTTTATGCCACAACCAGTTCAGCTCATCTTGAGTCTTTGACATGAAACAAACTTCTCTTGTAACAGTTGGATTTCTCATGTCAAAAGAATACAAAGACTCATCCCTCTTTGCAATAAGAACCACATTGCCTTCTAAATCAAGAACAATACCCTTATCAGACCTGAATCTCACTTCATAACCAGCATCACACAATTGACTCACACTTATCAAATTGTGCTTCAAACCATTTACATATGAGACCCTTCTGAAAGTAAGGGGACCATTTGAAAGTATACCAAATCCTCCAGTCTTTCCTTGAGAGTCATCTCCAAAAGTAACATTAGGACCAGCGCGAATCCTAAAGCTACATAGCAGGGACTTACATCCGGTCATATGCTTGGAACACCCACTGTCCAAGTGCCAGGTATTATCGTCATGATTGCCCTGCATTTTCAATAAGAGATTAGTTCTTTTTGGGAACCCATCCAGATTTCTGAACCAACTTAATTGGTTTAGACTTTTTCCCTTTGGTTTGGACTTTGGGTGGTGAAGGAGGCTGATAGCAAGGTTCCATAGCACATACTTCAGCAATGGCTATGGCCCTATCATAATCACCATCAAAAATAGCTTGGATCTGATGAGGAATTTGGTCATTTACACACTTAGCAGTTCTTTTGGAACATATACACCATGATTCAGTAATTTGCTTGACTTTCAAAAACTTTTCTTCTGCAGTTTTAGCTTCTTTAACCAAAATGGAGTTTAATTGTTTTTGAGCTTTAACTTCAGATTCAAGTTTTTCAATGGTGTGACTTTTAGAACTGTTATCAAGTTTCAAAACATGTATTTCCTTTTTGAGTTCTTGATTAAAGTGTTTTTGTAAAAGAACCTCATCACCCAGTCTATTTAGTCTAGACAGTTTCTCATTATCAGACAGATTGGAAAAAGAAATTACCTCAGGTGGAGCAGTCTGACTGGTAGATGCCTGGTGAGCTGACTCAGATTGCTGTTGAATTTTCACCAGATCTTCAGCAAACTTTTGAGTAGCTTCTTTAGCCATGAAACACTTGGCATCTTTGTATAGCTCATCATCAGATGATGTGGCACTTTCAGCCCAGTCTTTGGCTACCAAACTCTTTTCACTTTTGTTCACCTTCTCAGTCAGCTCAGCTACTTGTGCTTTCAAGGCTTTGTACTTAGTCTTGAGCTTTGAGTATTTTTCACTTCTTCCACCTTTGGCTGACACAGCTTGAGAAGACTCTTTAGATCTGCAATCACCAGCCATGTGTCCAGTCTTGCCACATTTGTAACAAGTGACTTTGGACATGTCAAATGGCTTCTTTGTCTTATCAGCTTGGCCACCTTTTCCTTTTCCCTTAAACTTATTAAAGGATCTCCTTCTGATCCTTTCAGCCAACATAGCTACTTCATTAGCTAGTTCATCACCATCAGATTCTTCACATTCAGATTCAGCACAAACAGAGTTAGGATTAGAAATCACAGGAATATCATCATTAACACAAGGAATGATCTCATTACTAATTGAACTAGGGTGTTCAGTCATAGAAGCAACAAGTGCAACAGCAGGCTGACTATAAGAATCACCCATAGCAATTAACTTTTCTGCCTCTGAACACTCTTGGTTATGAAGTAAACCAAAGAGTCCAGGGAGATCAAGATCATTGTAAACAGAACTTAATTTAACAGATGAAATATAGTTGTTCCATTTAGGTGGTAATGAATCAAGAAATTTACTCTTTAAAACCTCATTTTCTTAACAATTCCAACAGCAGCTAAATCATTTACCAAAGCATTAAAGCGGGTATGAGTGTCAGTCAAGGATTCATTTCTCAAAGAGAAAAATCTCTCATACCTCCTGGTCAAAGTAGTAATTGTGGATTCCATGGAGGTAGAGCAACCCTCAAACATGACAGTCAATGTACCCCACATTTTCTTAACTGTAGAACACATTTTAATAGAATGGTAAAGGTCTTTGGGCACAGCTTGGACAATGAAATTTCTAGCCTTCACATCCAAGTTTGCCAACCTCCTATCCTCATCCCCCCAATCTGCCTTGTCCTTAACAATAGATTTGACTGTGGCAGGAATGGTTGGTTGACCTTCCCTGACCACAGCTTCTACCACAATGGTTTGTGTAGGAACATAAGGACCATCTGCAAGGATGTCAGGCATATTGTTATCGATGGATTCAAGGAACAAATACATTCGACCTTTCCACCCACTGAAATCATCTTTATCAAACATGGGTGGTCTGGTTGAAGAACCATTATCAATATAGGATGACATAATGCTTTACTATTAAAGAAAATAAGCAAGGATCAAGTCAAGTTAATTCTTAACCCCTGCTCTGATACCAATTGATACGTCCCAAGGTGTATCAATATACCAAAGTATATTGTACACAGAACAGTTGTAGAGGGGGGGTGAATACAACTTTCCTCGAACTTTACAAACTTTTAACTAAAACGTTTTAAGACTCAGTTATATATTAACCAATTGTAAGTCCCAAACTCGATGGATCAACCCAGAAGTGTAAAATACAACAAGTCTAATAAGCACTAGATTGGACTAGTATTACTTGAATATAAATGCAAGTATATAAACAAAGTAATACAAGACTAAAAGCAATAAAGTAAAGGTGGAACACAATGTAATTTTTCAAGTGTATTTTATTTATGATGTTAAATAAAATACAAGGTTGTGCGGAATCAAGATAATACAAGTATGTAAGTATCCTAACAACCTATGAATTACAAATGATCTATATTTGCCAAATAAACTCTTTGGATCGAGATACTTAAAGTTGTGAAGTATCCCTGTTTAAGATCGAGAGTATTTAGACAAATTCACCTTTAATGCTAAAGTAATTTTAATGAAGAAATGACTTTGTATTTATAGGCAAACAAATTCACCAGTGAATTTGTGCCGTACAAATATGGTTGCATGCATTTAATGAACCGACAAGGTCATTAAATGCATTGGTTAAGGTACAAGGATAAAGTCATATCAATATGACAATAATCCTTTTAACCAACCACCTTTACACACGTAAGCACTTTGGTAAAGAACAAGTGGAATGTTCTTTGGAAAGTGTGCAAAGGCAAAAAGTCAATTCCTCGATATCAGTGTTCAGACTTGTAAGGTCTAGAACACTGACAATCCTCCAGTCGTAGATCTGGTAAGACTTCCAGTGGACTCTGCCATTTGTCAGTCTTCTTTATTCTGACTTCAGTCTTTGACTTAGTGAGAACGTCTTCAGTAGAATAGATCTGGACTGGGGTGAAGTCCAGTGAGCTAATCTGAAATACTCCAGATTTCCTATACAAGTATTTGCTCACTGGTCTTCCATTATTTCTGAACAAATCTTCAGAGGGACTCCAGATTCCAAGTCTGGAGTAGGTCCAGTAAATATCATTTCTGGACAGATCTTCAGTAAGGCTCTAGTAGTCGAGTCTGGAGCGAGTCCAGTAAATCTGGACCTAACAAATTCCCCCTATTTGTTTAGAAATAATGCAAGGTTTTTCAAGCTTATATCTATACAAATTTGTATGCTTGAAAAACACTTGTTTTGACTTAGTCTAAAATTTTATTGTTACTGGGAAACACTTTATAGATCATCAGTGTTCCAGTTTCATCTTTTAATTCTAACTTAGACTAAATCTGATCATTTACTTTGTGAATCAAAATATGCAACTATATTTACAGCCATCAACAGAAAATAAGTTACAATTTTGTGAATTTAAATACAAATTACAAGCAAATGATACAAGAGTTAGGCCCTTCTTTTCGACGTCTGTCCAGGAGCATCTTCAGAAGCCTTTCTCTTTGGTGATGGAGAGGATGGAACAGAAACTGGTGGTCTCATACCCAGAACAACTTCCATCTGTTGTATTCTTTTCCAAACCTTTTCAATCCTCTTCATAAATGCCTTGACGTCAGGAGACAAATCAGTTTTTCCTTTGAAAGTTAATCCTATCTCCTTCAGTTCAGTCCATCCAAAAGCTTGGACTGATGCATTCTTCCTTTCATCAGTAAAGTTACCCTCTCTGGTCAACTTTATATTAAACCTGGTCATGCCTTCATGATTTTCAGCGAGTTTGATTTCAGCACCTATGATCCTTCTGGCATCAGCCCTGAATTTCAACATATCTTCATATTTGGCTCTTTGCTTAGCCATCTGGATCATATATTCAGTTTCCTTGGATACTCTCTGCTGATCGATGGCAGACTGAAATGCTTCACGATTGATTCTTTGTGAAGTATCCAAAGGAATGAAAGTGCTCAGATCTCTGTCTTTGATTTCCTTGATCTGTTTGGCAGTGAGTTTTGGCAAGCCCTTTATCTTCTTCCTGTACTCTATCTCCAGAGCACCAGCATTCTTCCTTATCTTTTTCTGGAGGTTCACCAGCTCCTCCGTTCTTTGTCTTATCAGTTCAGTCACACTTACCCCATAAGTTACAGCATCATAGGTTTGCTCATCTTCAGAGTACCTGGAGCGAATGAACACATCATCCAATGCATTCAGACATTGATGAATTCTGGGGTCATCCTTCATCTTTTTGTACACATCAATATGAATGCCCAACCTGCCAGCATTGTACGAATCCAGAGTCCCCATATTTGCCATCTCCCTTTGGTGGGCCAGCAATTCATCTTTTTGATTTTTCTTGAATATTTCTATCAAAATGCATTCTTGCTCCAGTCTCTTCGAGGTGTCTTCATCAGCAGTAGGAAACTCTGATGAACCTTCAGCAGTTTCAGTTTCTTCTCCAGATACCATCTGTTTCTTTCCTTTTGCTGACTTTAGAGAGGTTGTGATATCTGGGAATTCTTCAAACTGGGGCTCACTGGCATCAGTACCAACCGCCTCTTCAACCTGCACAATGGCTTCAGTGCCAAGTGCCTTCTGTGCTTCTTGTGCACTGGCATCAGTACCAGTCACTTGTTCTTGTTGCACGATGCTTTCAGTAGCAAAGGCCTTTTCAATAGCACTTACAACAACCTCTTTCTTTTTCCTTATCAATCCTTCTGGAACAGACGACTTTTCCCCCTTGGAATGTCCACCAGTTTGAGACTTGTGGGCATTCCATAATTGTTCAATCATATATCTGTCTGTCTCACCAAAAGTTCTTCCAGCAGTTGGAGTTGTGATGTTCACAGTGTGCCTTAGCTTCGTCACTTCCTTCTTGATAAAATCAATTTCTGAAGACAAGTGCTTTGGCATTTCATTTTCTATCATCTTCACAACTTGTGGCAACAAACCATCTTGAATTGTTCTAAGAACAGACCCAGAAATATCTTCAGATATTTCTTTCAACATACCAAGTCTGAACTTTTTAGCACACTCATCACTGATAGTGCTAACAACGGCATTCTGATCAAGTGTTGGCCTACTCTCCAAACTACTTATCCTGGTTGTCAACTTCTGAACTTCATCTGTCAGACCTGCCAGTGGTTGAACAAGTTCACCTTTCACTGCAGTCTGAACAGAACTAACCAGTCTTGCTTCTAATCCCTGGACTGCCACTTTGAGATTTTCAGAATTGTTATTGGTGGCCAGTACCAGCTCATTTAACTTCTCAAATACCAGCTTCTCATTACCAGCAAACAGATTCATTTCTGATGAAAGATTATTCGATAAAAGAGATTTGAAGTCAGAAACAACCTGTGATGAAGACTGGAGTGATCTCTCCAGGTCCGCCACCTTACTTAAAAGGCCTTGGACCTCGGCTGAAGAAGAAGAGGAGGGACCACTGGGAGGATCAAGATTTGAAGTCATTCTGGTCATAAAAGGTACCTGTGCCCAGACCTCTTCAGAAGAAGTTTCAGCAGTTACAACTGTTGAGTCCAGCGCACGTTGTTCAGATAAGTCGATTTGAGTTTCAAGTGGTGGTGGTTGAGTTTGTGAAATTTGAATTGTGGGAGGATTGAAGTATGGAGTGTTTTGTGGAATTGAAGGTGGTGGTGGTGGTGGCATAGTGGATTCTGGTGGTGGAACATTTGATTCTGGTGGAGGTGGTGCAAAAATGGATTCTGGTGGTGGTGGCATTTCAGTAAGTGGTTGGGTGACTGAAGTAATAACAGAAGAAACCACATTTTCTACTTCTTCACCCAGAAAGCTCATGTCAGTATCAAAAATGTTACCTTCTGACATGGGAGAATCAGCCTCATTCCAAACAAACGTTTCATCAATAGTCTGATCACCAGTCTGATCACCAACTTCGACATTCAAATCAAACTGAGCATCTTGCTCATCAGTCACCTGGTCAACAACTTGTACATTTTCTACCTGTTCATCAGTCACCTGCCCAATCTGCTCAGCATCTTGTACAATGTCTACCTGCCCAACATTCTCTTGCTCATCAATCTGAACAACATTTTCTTCCTCAAAAATAGGAGACCCATCTATGTTCATAATATCACCAGGATGGCTTGTTTCAGCTCTATTCGGATTGACCTGAACTCCACCTCTTCTTAAACGTCTGGCAGTTCTAGGTCCAGTGACAGGAGCCACCTGGGTTACTGGTTGCACATTTTCAACATCAACGACTCCAGTGGGTCTTACAACAATCTGACCCCTACCTGGAGCCTCTTCTTGCTCTTCAGGTGCATCATTTCCAAAATTATTCAACATATTTACAGGAATTTCAACCTCACCAGCTCTTGATTTTAGGGAACTCAACTCCCTCAGATATTCACACATAGAGAAATGATTTGTTTCATAATCATACTCAGCACCCAAAGCTCTTAAAAATACCAGTGAAAGAAAACGAATATAAGGAATATGTGGTTTTCTACCTTTCACCTTTAGACGGTCCACCAGATCATCAAAGAAGATCTGAGCGAAATCAACTCTATATCCAAACCAAAGGCAGTAGGCAATCTGGAGCTGCATCTGATTAATCTGATCTAATCCTCCAGAACTGCCACCTAAGCACTCAACCAAATGAGTGAAGAAATATCTCCATGAGTCTGTCAGTTTGCTCATGTAGATTGTGTCTTTCCTTAACAACTGGCCATGTTCATCCAATATTTCAGTGTGCCCCATCAATCTGCACACATCCCTGAAATTGATACCAGTAGGGAGAGGGATTGCCATCTCATTCTCAGCCAAATAATTTAATTGAAGAACATCTCTGAGAGAATCGACAGTGAGAGTGAAAGACCTGGTGCCTTGTTGCAATGTGTAGTTGATGGTTTTAGTGTTTTCAACATATACAGCAGAATACCAAAATTCACACAAATAATCATGATACATTTTACCCGGATTACGTGTGAGAGCACCATAGAGTGGACAACTGAGGAAAAAAGCATTCAGTCGTCCGATGAGAGAGGTGGGAGCATGAGTGGTGCTAGTGAGTCTAGCCAACCAATTGTTCATATTAATCCTTATGGCCTTTGCCTCAAGAGTAATATGGGGTGCCTTAACAATATTTGGAACAGGAGCATATTCGGCGGCGAGCAGATTTTTAGGTGAATTGGATTGTCTTGGTGCCATTGAATATGATAGATATATGAAGATGAAATTGAAGAATTAGGGTTTTGATGAAGATTTAATGAATTGAAGTAAATATGAGAGATTTATGATTGTGAATTGAATGAAAAAGAAATAAATGAAGGAATTTGAAAGATTTGGGAGTAAATATGTTCGAAGTAAATGCTTATGAAAGTGAAAGTGGGTATTTATATAGGAGAGAGAATGTGGAACTCAAACGGTTAATTTGAAATTATCAAATATAATTTTGATCGGGTTCTGAGATCCGCATTAAATACATCACATCACACATAAATGTGTGACGGTTTACAGCCCACAAACAGTAACAAGTTGCACTTTTTGTCTTCCCAAGGTAAAAATACCATCATTTCTTTGAAAAAATGACATGCCACGTAGGATAATAAGATAAATATCAAGATAAATATCTTTTCAAAAGATTTTGCATACGTGGCACGCACAATGACCAAGTATAAAAAGTATTATGACTAACATATCAGTGCATCTGGAGGTTGACTGGACACTCCAATATCACTGGTGGATTAGTCCAGTGAAGCATGTACTGATGGTACACTGGAGGGACACTCCAGTAAAGTACAGTGAAAACCATTTGAAAGAGACTGGTAACCTCAAACATGCACGTCAACTAATACAGACAAATGAGAGGGACACATTTACAAGGAGACAAAAGTCACCTCAAACATGCACGTCAACTAATACAGACAAATGAGAGGGACACATTTACAAGGAGACAAAAGTCACCTCAAACATGCACGTCAACTAATACAGACAAATGAGAGGGACACATTTACAAGGAGACAAAAGTCACCTCAAACATGCACTTCAACCTATCTAATTATCAGTGAGAGGGACACATTTACAAGGTACCAGTAATATTTTCTGGAAAATTTTGTCCAGTGAGAAAATAAATTAATAAATTCCCCCGAACCCCTGAACTTAAAAACATTTTTAAGAACAAAAATATCTTTCAAGTCTTCCCCCTGGAATGTTGATCCAGAAATCTATTAATGCAAAGATAGTACACAATGGCGTTCGATATCTAAGCAGTCATAGATTTATAAATCTTTAAATCAAGGATCCTCAGTAGTACACAATGGCGTTTAATACCAAGGTTCCAGATTTAAGGGTTTAACATTCCCAACTCACCAACAAGATATTCAAAAGTTTTGACATCCAGAGGTTTAGTAAAAATGTCAGCGAGTTGTTTGTCAGTGGGAATAAAATGGAGTTCAATGTTGCCTTTCACAATATTGTCACGAATGAAGTGATACCTGAGATCAATGTGCTTCATTTTGGAGTGCATGACTGGATTGTTCGAGATAGCAATGGCACTGATATTATCACAAAAGATTGGGGTCTTTGAATACTTAATACCATAATCAAGCAACTGGTTCTTCATCCAGAGTATCTGAGCACAACAACTGGCAGCAGATACATATTCAGCTTCAGCAGTGGACAATGAAACTGAAGTTTGCTTCTTACTGGTCCAGCTGACCAGTTTGCCACCAAGGAAATGACATCCACCAGTAGTGGATTTCCTGGCTATCTTACAACCTGCATGATCTGAATCTGAATAACCCATTAGATCCATGCCTGAGCCTTTGGGATACCAAAGACCTAAACTGGGGACACCCTTAAGGTACTTCAGTATGTGCTTTACAACAAGCATATGAGATTCCTTTGGATTAGACTGATATCTGGCACATAAACATGTTGAAAACATAATATCTGGTCTACTGGCAGTTAAATACATCAGTGAACCAACCATGCCTCTATAGACAGTGGTGTTTACTGGTTTACCATCTGGATCTGAGTCCAGTGTTAATGGTGCAGAAATTGGAGTTGGTTTAGATGGTGAAGAGTTCATATCATATTTCTTTAAAAGATCTCTAACATATTTTTCTTGATTAATAAAAATACCATCTCTGGTCTGTTTAATCTGGAGTCCTAGAAAAAATGTTAATTCACCCATTAAACTCATCTCATATTCAGTCGACATTATTTTCGAAAATTTCTTGCACATTTTATCATCAGTAGAGCAAAAAATAATATCATCAACATAAATTTGTACCATTAACAGATTACCTTTTTCATGAAGAATAAATAAGGTATTGTCAATTGCACCTCTTTTGAAACCATTTTTCAATAAATGTTTAGTCAGAGTGTCATACCAGGCACGTGGGGCTTGTCTGAGGCCATAAAGCGCTTTGTCCAGACGATATACCCAATGTGGATGCTTTTCATCAACGAAACCTGGTGGTTGCCTGACATAAACTTCTTCTTCAAGCTTTCCATTCAAGAAAGCACTCTTTACATCCATCTGGTAGACCTTAAACTGATGATGAGCAGCGAATGCTAAAAATATTCTGATCGCTTCAAGTCTAGCCACTGGAGCAAATGATTCATCAAAATCGACATCTGACTGGCAGTAGCCTTGTGCTACCAGTTTGGCCTTGTTTCTGATTACGTGGCCATCTTCATCTACCTTGTTCCTGAAGACCCATCTAGTTCCAATTGGTTCTTTCTTTCCAACTGGGAAAGGAACCAGATACCAGACCTTGTTCCTTTTAAACTGGTGAAGCTCTTCTTGCATAGCAGTCACCCAGCTTGGATCTTCCATAGCCTCGTCAATCTTCTTTGGTTCATTCAGTGATAAGAAACTGACATATAAGCATTGATCACTGGAGGCTCTTCTGGTCTGAACCCCTCGACTGGAGTCACCTATGATCTGATCGATAGGATGAGCTTTTGTCCATCTGGAGTACTGACCAGGATTGTTACTGACAACAATATCAGTGCAAGAGTTCAGTTGAGTTTCAGGATGAGGATCCTGCCAGACTATTTCAACATCTTCATCTGAATCATTTAAATCACGATTTGCATCATGAAATTCATCATTTAAAGGCATTTCTTGAAGTACTGGTTCAGTTTGAAATTCTTCATTTGAACACATTTCTGGTATGCTCTCAACTGATACTGATACTGGGGGAGTAGTACGAACATCTGATCCAATATTAATTTCAGAGGGTAGCTTGAAAATAATTGAAGGATAGAATGGAGTACCACTGGAGAGTTTCTTCTTCTGAATAGGTTCCAGATCAGGATGACTGGAAACTGTGTCTTCTGAATCTTTATTGTAGTTGATAGGATCAGATTCACAGAAGACAATTGGAGTTACTGGGGGAGTATCAAGGATTGGTTGTTTATTGATTGCAGTATTTGATTCATCAAATGTGACATGAATTGACTCATGGACCTTCTCCAGTCTCTTGTTGTAAACTCTGAAGGCCTTGCGAATGGCTGAATAGCCTAAGAAATACCCTCATCAGCTTTGGCATCAAATTTGCCTAACTGACTGGAGTCGTTCAGGATGTAAACTGGACATCCAAAAACGTGAAAATAACCAATATTTGGTTTTCTATTTTTTAAGACTTCATAGGCTGTCTTTTTGTGTCTTTTGATGTACACTGATCGGTTCTGGGTGTGACAAGCAGTTGCAATTACTTCAGCCCAGAAACTGGTAGACAGACCAGATTCAGCAAGCATACTCCTGGCAGCTTCTATCAGCGTTCGATTCTTCCTTTCCACCACTCCATTCTATTCTGGAGAGCGGGCTGATGAGAAATTCTGGGAGATGCCAGTGTCAGTACAGAATGACTCCAGAGTTGCATTCTGGAATTCTGTTCCATTGTCACTTCTTAACTGACACACTTTCGACTGTACTTGAGCTCAATTTGCTTGATAAGACTGATGATTTCAGCAGCAGCTTCACTTTTAGACCTGAGAAAGATCACCCAACAATATCTGGAGAATTCATCTACGATCACCAGGGTGTATCTTTTACCAGCACAAGTCTGAACATTCACTGGACCGAAAAGGTCCATATGAAGCATATGAAGAGGTTCAGATATGCTGAAATTCTGTCTGGTCTTGAAACTGGTATGTTTCTGCTTACCCATCTCACATCCTGGACATGGCCTTTCCTTTTTGAAGGAAACTGAAGGTATCCCATCTGCCAGTTGTTTTCTAGACAACTTATTAATATTCTTGAAATTTAAATGGGATAACCTTTTATGCCATAACCAGTTTGTGTCTTCATCAGCTTGAGTATAGAAACACTGCTCAGAAGGAGAGCTTTCCATATCCAAGGGGGAAAAGTCGTCTGTTCCAGAAGGATTGATAAGGAAAAAGAAAGAGGTTGTTGTAAGTGCTATTGAAAAGGCCTTTGCTACTGAAAGCATCGTGCAACAAGAACAAGTGACTGGTACTGATGCCAGTGCACAAAGGGCACTTGGCACTGAAGCCATTGTGCAGGTTGAAGAGGCTGCTGGTACTGATGCCAGTGAGCCCCAGTTTGAAGAATTCCCAGATATCACAACCTCTCTAAAGTCAGCAAAAGGAAAGAAACAGATGGTATCTGGAGAATTCATCTACGATCACCAGGGTGTATCTTTTACCAGCACGAGTCTGAACATTCACTGGACCGAAAAGGTCCATATGAAGCATATGAAGAGGTTCAGATATGCTGAAATTCTGTCTGGTCTTGAAACTGGTACGTTTCTGCTTACCCATCTCACATCCTGGACATGGCCTTTCCTTTTTGAAGGAAACTGAAGGTATCCCATCTTCCAGTTGTTTTCTAGACAACTTATTAATATTTTTGAAATTTAAATGGGATAACCTTTTATGCCATAACCAGTTTGTGTCTTGTAACATCCCAAACTTTTCTTTAAGATTTGACTAACGCCGTTAAGTCAACCTCATGTGTGTCGTTAAGTCTAGTGTGAATATATGCATATACGTAGTTAATGTGTGTTATGTGTGAGGTTTGAAAACCTAAATGTTAATGTAGTATAAATGTGTGAAATATGAAGAAATTATGTCTATGTAGTGACATTTAATGAAGGGTTAATGTTGTATATGGGCAATAAAGAAGTTTGTGACCAATAATGAAGGATTAGGAAGCCTAGGGACTAGTTTTGACATGTGTGGAAAGTCAAAAACGGGATTAGTAGCTTAGAGGCTGTCATTAGGAGGTTATTTGCAGATCTCACTTCTTCTAAACAAGCCCTAACTGATCCTAAGTCATTCCATAGTCTTCTCTCATCAAATCTCAAGCCAAAAAGTCGTTTTGTGTGTGAATTGGTGGTCATTGTCAAGAGTATTTGCATTCTATTTGTCATTTGCAGGTAATAATCAATTCATTGATCGTATTTTCAGATCATGAGTCGTGTGTGTTGAATCAAATCTGATTGAAAAGGTTTGTAAAGGAATTAGGGTTTCATTGTGTTCTTGGTTAATTTATGTGTTTTAATCAAGTATTTGGCCTAAAACGATTGTAAACGATGTTTTAACGATTTGGATTGATAAGAGATGTTTTGATGATCAAAGATTAATGTTTTTGTGTCAATTCGATCGGTACTTAAAGTGTTTTGGGGTCATTTTCTGGAAAAAGGTCGAAAAACACGTTTCTGCACTTCGAACGAAGATAACCTTCGTAAGGCTTCTATTTTCGTACGCAGTCACTATTTTCGTAAGAACAAACTATCTTCGTAAGAACAAACTATCTTCGTAAGAACAAACTATCTTCGTAAGAACAAACTATCTTCGTAAGAACAAACTATCTTCGTAAGAACTGTAGCTAAGTTCGTAAGAAGGATTTTCCAGACTAAGTTCGTGAGGTTTGTTAAGTTCGTTTGAGTCCCAAATGACTTATATTTCATATGTTAATGTACGATAGGTGTCGGGGATTACTGATAAGCACTATTAGCTATTTGTTTGCGCGCGTACACTACTACCAGGTAAGATACACTACTTTGACACGCTGGGGGATCAACTAAAAGCTGGTTTCAAATCGTAAACACTTCCATTCGGTATCTTTATATTGCATGTGGGCATATGGGTTACTTGGGAGGTATTATGGGTTATGCAGTTGACCATGAGACCTGAGATGCAGTCCCTATTGTAGTGTAATGTAGTATTGCTTAATGTAGTATGTAGCTATGCAGTTGATGTAGTTTAATGAAGTATCTTGATATGCATGATATATAGAAATGAAGTTGATGTGTGATATGCATGCTTGACTTGTACGCCTAGTTCACTAGACTTGCTAGGTTACTATGTCACTTGCACGTTTAAGGATCCAAACGTAATGAAGTTAAAGTGTGTGAATGTCTAGGAATGTGTGTTACCTAGACTATATGTGTGTGAATGTTTGGGAATGCAGGGACCCAATCTATATGTGTGAAATTGAGCTCATAAAACTAATGCAGGGAAAGTGTTAAGCTTAACCCGTACTTGTCTCAGCCGGATGAGTGCGTTGATGCAGTTGTTGCTTGGGTGGCTCCTCGCAACATGGTCTTTATAATGCAGGGCGAGTAATACGAGAGGTTTGACCAACCTCCACATACGGATTACTCTTGGATTGGCTTGCCACTCCTTAACGACGTAAGATGAGTAGTCTTTTGACTGATCATCCAGTCGGGTGTGATGCAGGGCACACTTATATGCAGTTAACAAAGATACGTGTGACAATGTGTGAACTAATGCAGGATAGGCACATTTAGGATGATTATCCTAATTAATATGAAGTCGAAATGTAGTATATGTGTGAACGTGTGATGTGTGTTGTGCCTAATAAAACTTGTCTAATAATGAAGATTGTTTTAATTGGACAAATGCTTTTAATTAAGTGTTATCTTATTTAGCTATTCTTATAGCTAACACTTGCTTCTTTAATGTGGTTGTTCCCTCAGGTTTAGCTTGATGGAATTAGATGATGGATGTGTGAGCTTGGGTAGATTCATTGAAGGAGCCTTAGTTATCCATAGACGATTCTTTGCTTAGACATTTATTTACATTTCGTACTTAATGTCGAATTTATGTTGTGACTTGTGAACGGTTGTTTTATGTTGGGCAACCGTTGGGTTTTCATTTGAACTATTGTTTGATATGGCATGTAACACCAAATAAATGCAGAAACCGAAATTTTTTATCGGTTTTGACTTTTACAGTCTTTACTTCCGCAATTTAACACCGTTAGGTGAAAAAGTTTTGAAAACCCATATTTTTAAACGACGGGTGTTACATGTCTTCATCAGCTTGAGTATAGAAACACTGCTCTGAAGGAGAGCTTTCCATATCCATCACGTACACATTCCCTTTTCTGGGAGCAATCAACACTATCTTCCAGTCCTTGTTGAATACGATACCCTGAGCAATATTGAATAGAACTTGATAGCCATCATCACACAGTTGGCTTACACTGATCAGGTTATATTTCAAACCATTCACAAATGCAACTCGTCTGAACTTGACTTGTCCATTGTTCAGAACATCGTATCCCTCAGTCTTTCCACAACCATCATTTCCAAAAGTAATGGAGGGTCCATCAGAAATGATGAATTCCTCCAGCAGGGTCTTACATCCGGTCATAGTCCTGCCAGCTGCACTGTCAAGATACCAGATATATTTCTTTCGATCGCCCTGCACATCCACCAGATATTATCAGTTAGATTTGGGAACCCATCGACTGATGGGTTCACTGGACCCTCCCTTATAGGTCCCTGGGCAATCTGGTTTAGTTCACTTTCTTCAACAGTGATCTTAGTTGAAAAGACCACTGGGGTTGATAGTTTTGAAACCTTTTTCTTTTTCTCAACTGGAGAAATAAATTTATCTTTCTTTGCAAAAGGTTTGGTATTTTGTCTAGGGCCAGATGAAGTACCCTCAATAAAGTTTAATCTTGCATTAAAACTTTGAAATTGACGAGTCAGTAGTTGAATCTAGCTCTCTAACCTTGACAAAACATTTTCATCAGATGAAACCTGAGCCTTTCCAGTTCTAGGCTTAGGTAGGGGATTGGTCTGAGGCAAAGGTTTATTCCGATAAACCTTTTTAACTGGAGCAGTCATCTGGAATGCTCCAGTCTTAACCTCTGGGGATTGAACTGGGAAAATATTGGCCTTGGGAGTTACAGGCTCATCATAAACAGTAACGGGCCTGAATCCCTCTGGTAAACGGTCAATTACTGGGATTAATGATGCAACATGAGTATTTCCATCTAAATAAGCACGTTTTTGTGTGGGAAATTGATTTATTCCTGCATCATATGGCTTTCTGGTTTCAAGCCATGATTTAATCACCAGTTTTTCTTTCTCTAAAATGACTTCAAGATCTTGTTTTTCTTGAATCAATTGTTCAGTACCAGAACCTGGGCTTGAAATGCCAGTTCAATATCTTGAAGTTCTTTTAATTTTGATTTTAAAACAGTTATTTCAGAAAATCTGTTTCTAGACCATTTACACAGTCAGATCTAACAGTTTCAACAAATATTAAATCAGAATTAAGAGCTTCAGCAATGTCCAATTTTAATTCTTGGTCAGTTGCAGTATCATAATCACTAACCTTCTTGATAACAATGTCCACCCATCGTCCAGATGTGACATCTTCTTTCACCAGGTGCTCTTCGTCTGCCAGAGCCATGTAACAGCAATCTCTTTCTTCTTCTTCATCAGCAGATGAATCATCAGAAGGAACCCATTTCTCTCCAGTTGTTGCGATCATGCACTTATTATTATTTTCCATTTGTTGTGCCATGAGAGCAATCTGAGCCTTAAGCATTTTTATATTTCAATTTATAGCTATCATCAGGCTTTTTATTTGAATTAAATGGACCAGGCTGGGATACAAACTGACTGGACCTGCAATCTTTCATGAAATGACCCTTTTTACCACACTTAAAGCATGTCAAATTGGTCTTATCAGTTGAAGAACTGGATGCAAATTATCCAGATGGCCTATTTGCTCTTGCTTTGAAACGGTTAAACGTTTTAGCAATCATAGCAACCAGGTCATCATCTTCAGCTTCATCACAGTCTGGAGAGATTTGACTGGCTTCTCCAGAATCCATGAGTTCAGACACCATCTTCTTTATAGAAAATACATTCTCAGAAGATATCAGTGCTGTACCTTGTGGAGGCATGGTTATAGGCATCTTGTTCTGCCACAACTCTCTGAGCTTGATTTTCTTCAGTGTACCTGAAAGCTCCATATAAAGTTGAAAGAGTGTGTGTGTGCAGAGTTTTACCTTGTCGTAAGACCAGGATCATGTGAGACCATTTGGTGGGCAGAATATCACAAAATTTCTCCAGAATTATATCCTTGTCCTTCTCAACCCCAAGACCTCTCAACTGGTTTATGATACTCACAAATCTGGTGTAAGTACCAGTGAGAGACTCATTGGGCTGAGCAAAAAATGACTCATACCTCTTGTTTAAGGAGACTTTTCTGGTGACAATGGTGTCATCTCCTCCTTCATGCTGGTTCAATAGTTCATCCCACATGGTTTTAGCACTGGGAAAAAGAACTAGTGTGGGAATTAGGGTTTCAGGAACAGCCCCGAGGATCATGTTTTTGAGAAGGGTATCTAGATTTACCAATCTCCTCTCCTCTTCAGACCAATGTTCCTCCCTCTTTTCCCGACCTCTTCTAGAACCAGTTGGATCAAGAAGAGCATTGAGAGGTGATGTGGGGACATAAGGTCCTTCATTTAAAATTTTCATCATGTTTCTCTCAATACCAGTGATATGTAATATCATCCTAGCCTTCCACGTACCAAATTCATCGCTATTCCCACTGAATTTAGGAACAGGATTATTTGAATAGTGCACATGCACATGTGGAGAAGCAGGAGTAGGAGGAGGAGGTGGTGGATTAGTGTTAACAGGTGGTTCATTATTTTGATCATTAATATTAGCATTAGGATCAGGACCAAAATTAAGATTTCCTTGAGTATTTTCTGAGTTGGCCATCAAAGAAACAGATCTAGGCAATGTTTAGCCTTCTGCTCTGATACCAATTGTGAAGTCCCAAACTCGATGGTTAACCCAGAAGTGTAAAATACAACAAGTTTAATAAGCACTAGATTGGACTAGTATTACTTGAATATAAATGCAAGTATATAAACAAAGTAATACAAGACTAAAAGCAATAAAGTAAAGGTGGAACACAATGTAATTTTTCAAGTGTATTTTATTTATGATGTTAAATAAAATACAAGGTTGTGCGGAATCAAGATAATACAAGTATGTAAGTATCCTAACAACCTATGAATTACAAATGATCTATATTTGCCAAATAAACTCTTTGGATCGAGATACTTAAAGTTGTGAAGTATCCATGTTTAAGATCGAGAGTATTTAGACAAATTCACCTTTAATGCTAAAAGTAATTTTAACGAAGAAATGACTTTGTATTTATAGGCAACAAATTCACCAGTGAATTTGTGCCGTACAAATATGGTTGCATGCATTTAATGAACCGACAAGGTCATTAAATGCATTGGTTAAGGTACAAGATAAAGTCACATCAATATGACAATAATCCTTTTAACCAACCACCTTTACACACGTAAGAACTTTGGTAAAGAACAAGTGGAATGTTCTTTGGAAAGTGTGTAAAGGCAAAAAGTCAATTCCTCGATATCAGTGTTCAGACTTGTAAGGTCTAGAACACTGACAATCCTCCAGTCATAGATCTGGTAAGACTTCCAGTGGACTCCGCCATTTGTCAGTCTTCTTTATTATGACTTCAGTCTTTGACTTCAGTGAGAACGTCTTCAGTAGAATAGATCTGGACTGGGGTAAAGTCCAGTGAGCTAATCTGGAATACTCCAGATTTCCTATACAAGTATTTGCTCACTGGTCTTCCATTATTTCTGAACAAATCTTCAGAGGAACTCCAGATTCCAAGTCTGGAGTAGGTCCAGTAAATATCATTTCTGGACAGATCTTCAGTAAGGCTCCAGTAGTCGAGTCTGGAGCGAGTCCAGTAAATCTGGACCTAACACAAGTAAAGAACAAGAATCATTAAAACAGTAAAGCAGTAAATAGAGTGAAACATTCTACACAGATTGTGGTTTTTAAATGTAATCCTTTATTAAGAAATAATCTATACAAAGAATTACAGGGTTGTTGCGGAATAAAGATAGCCTATAGATATATAAACAACCCTATGAAATGACAAACAACAATCAATAAGTTTCAACTCAAGAGAATCAGCCCAAGCTGATCTCGTACAGACTAAGCTGTGTCTAAGAGCAGAGAAACTTATGTGAAGAATGATTCTCAGGAATGCCACACATATGCAATCAAGGAATGAGGCTTTTATAGGCAAAAGCCCTTCTTCTCTTGGTATCCAATTCAGCCACGTATTCTTCTTCCACTGGATGATGAAGGAATAATCAATCGTGCCTTTCATGGTACTTGTGGTCCCCCACGTACAGCTGCACATACTTCATCGTCGGACACGCATATGTAAAACCAACCACCAACCTGGATCCTAGGATTCTTCCTAGTCACATCATTTATCCTTATCTTCAATCCAGGTTGTTATCTTCACTTGATTGTCAGATACAGATTGGGCCGTTTGTCAAGGCACCAATCTGCCTAAGTGTTTCCAAGCTGCTAATCCCAAGCTGCCTTCCACTGCCAGCTTGGTCTTCTATCTTCAATCCTCCTCTTCGACTTGGATTGAATGCTATATACTTGTTGATGCAGCTTGAATAACACTAGCTTCCATAAATTATTACAATACAAAGTATGAAGCATGATCTTGGGTCAGTAACAGATCGCAAGTTGTGTCAGCTTAGTCTGACCCAGATCAGATTATGATTGTGTTTTTATTGAGCTTTTAAATTTATAAATTGTTGTACAAGTAACTATCTAAACATACACACTTACGAGCAGAGAACCCGGTCAGTGTAGTATAGTCTAGTGGTAAGCTACAGGATCGTTCGCAGGGACGCTTGCACTACCTAATCTAATAATTTGTGTAATTCTAGTTTTTTGGGGGTTTCTTGTTGGTGCATGTTTCTCGGTGACAAAAGCATTCTAGATGTGTTACATATATTTATATATATTCAAGTCTTGTAATTTATCTTGTAATTACCGTTTGTCACTAATATTACCTTGGCATATATTGTTGATCATATTGGGATCCATTTATGTTTATGTGTTTGTTTATTATTTGTGTTTTGCAGGTTCTAGACATAACATGTAAAGAGTCATTAAGTTAATATTGTTTCTGCGTTTAACAGCAGTTGAAATATTAACTTAATGTACTTCCAAAGGGAAGTTAAGTTAACTGTGTTTCTGCGTATTTACAGCAGGAGAAACATTAACTTAGTGAATACTTCCAATAGGTAATATAGACAATGTTGTTTCTGCGTATCCACAGCAGTAGAAACATTGTCGTAAGCTAATGTTGGTTCTGCGTATATTTACAGCAGTTTAAACATTGGCTGAGTTAATGTTGGTTTTGCGTCTTGACAGCAGTTAAAACATTAACTCAAATATTCCTAAGTGTTATTTGAGTGTTCTCGGGAACTTGCAATTAGTTGCTTGTGGAGAGAACACTCAAAAGGTCATTTGAGGGTTCTTGGGAATGAGCAAAAGTTTGCTTGTGGAAAGAACACTCAAATGGTCATTTGAGAGTTTCTGAGGAACAAGCAAAAGTTTGCTTGTTCATAAGAACTCTCAAATGGTTTGAGAGTTTATGTGGAAACAAGCAAAAGTATGCTTGTACACAAGAACTCTCAAACCAGGCCAAAACCCTTATGGGCTTGACATGAGAACACTCAAACCCAATGGATTTGAGAGTTCTTGTCACTTGCCTATAAATAGGGGTGTGTGTCATGCGTGTTCAACAAGAGTGTAGAGAGAGAAACGAGCAAAACCTAGAGAGAGAAAACTGTTAGGTCCCAAGGTGTATCAATATACCACAGTATATTGTACACAGGATAGTTGTAGAGGGGGGTGAATACAACTTTTCTCAAACTTTACAAACCTTTTAAGCAATGTTTTAAGACTCAAAATACTTAATGCATGTAAAGAACAAGAATCATTAAAACAGTAAAGCAGTAAAGGATAAAAGCATTCTTGAACACAGATTGTGATTTTCAAATGTAACTCTTTATTAAGATAAAATCTATACAAAGAATTACAGGGTTGTTGCGGAATAAAGATAGCCTACAAATATCTAAACAACCCTATGAAATGACAAACAACAATCAATAAGTTTCAGCTCAAGAGACTCAGCCCAAGCTGATCTCGTACAGACTAAGCTGTGTGTAAGAGCAGAGAAACTTTGTGTGAAGAATGATTCTCAGGAAATGCCACACATATGCATACAAGGAGTGTTGCTTTTATAGGCGAAAGCTCCTCGTCACTTGGTGTCAAAATCAACCACGTAGTCTTCTTGTATTGGACGATCAAAAGAATAATCAATCGTGCCTTCATCGTACTTGTGGTCCCCACGTACTGCAGCACATTCTTCATCGTCCAATAAGAGTATGGACACGCATATGTAAACAACCACCAACCTGGATACTAGGAATATTCCTAGTCACGTCATAGTCCTTATCTTCAATCCAGGTTGTTATCTTCACTTTGATTGTTGACACAGATTGGGCGGTTTGTCACGGCACCAATCTGCCTAAGTGTTCCAAGCTGACTGCTAGTTCCAATCTGTCTTCCACTAACAGTTTGGTCCTCTATCTTCAATCCTCCTCTTCGACTTGGATTGAATGCTTTAATATTGTTGATGCAGCTTGAATAACACTTGCTTCCATATAGTATTACAATTACGAACATGAAGCGTGATCTGGGTCAGTTACCTATCGTAAGCTGTGTCAGCTTAGTCTGACCCAGATCCGATTACAAGAACAAAAAAAGATTACTAAGTGTTTATAGGTCAGATTTGTCATCATTAAATTTACAACAAACATTGGGACTCAACAATCTCCCCCTATTTGATGATGACAAAACCCAACTACACTTCTAACTATCAGCTTACAAAGAATCAAAGAAAAATATGACTAACAGCTTGTGACCCTTTGAATCTTTTGGGTTCTTTTCAATCTGATATGAAATTCTAACAAGACAACTGAATTTGTACAACTACTTGTATATTTAGATAAATACAAAGTGTTACAATAATACTCTATTCCCCAATTAATTCTACAGTTTCTTGTTTAACTTCAAAAGATGGAGCAATCGTCACATCTACCTTCCTATCTAGTCCTTCATTAATAAGGAACTGCTCATACCCATTACCTTGTTCACTGAAAGCAACAAAATCTGTACAAGGTAAAAAGGTGCATAGTTGGTACCTCTTTTAGCTCAGCAGTCCTTTGGAATACAAGATTCCCTTTTGTATCAACGAAATACATGCCATGTTCAGGTTCAGTAATGTGCATTCCACTTCTTGCATTTTCCACTCCAGCAGGTAGAGACAGATTAAGATGACTTAGAAGTCTATCTAGAGCATCAGTAGATAGTAACCCAAGAAACTCTGAAGGGTTCAAATTTCTGAGGAAGTCTGTGTGATCACCTTCAGGAGCTTCGAGCCTAACATTTCTTTTCCTCTTCTTCTTGAGTGGCTCTTCTGACTCATCTTCATCATCCAAATCATATGCTCTTGGTCTTGGAAGGCCAGTGATATCAATTTTGTATTTCACAATAGCAGCCAACTTCTTCTCAATGGCTTCCAAGACAGCCTCTTTGTGGATTCCAGGCATACCAGTGATGTGGTCATGCAACTCAACCCATTCTGTATAACCTAGATCAAGCAGCTTGTCAAGATCATAGGTTTCCCAGTTGGATTCAAAACCTTTCCTCGTACACCTTATGCTTGGAATGCTTTTCCCTTTCTTCTTTTCAAAATAACCTGAACGATTGGTTCTGGATGCCTTCTATAATGAACATTTTCAGTCACCTGTCTTTTCTCCAAGGCATCAAACCAACTATGGGCTTTCACACTCTGTCCCACATCTCTAACTTTTTGTGATGGTTTTGAGTGAACCACCACTTTTCTCTTTTCTTTGCTCACAACTTTCCTTTTAGTACCAATGGCTGCAAGATCTTCTTCATCTTCTTTATTCATTTGTTCTTGAACAGCTTTGGCAATTTCAGAATCGGACTTAGTTGCAGCAACTCTTTCTCTTTCTAGTCTGTCTTCCACTACCAACTTATAAGCCTGTTTAATTGTCATTTTGAGTTCATGTGCAATTTGAGCAGCCAACTCCCAATCTTTTTCTTCTTGGTTCAAGACTTTCAAACCACTTGACCCAGCTTCAGTTTTCCTTTTCTTCAATTGAAACTGAGACAGAGTGACTGTGTCATCACTTGAAGAAGATTCAACATTTACTTCTTTGGGAGCTGTGTCAGCTTGCACAGCTTGTTCAGGCACAGCTTGCACAGGGTCAGCTTGGACAGACTTCATCTTTCTTTTCAATTTTTCAACTCCACCATCCTTCCTTATATCTTTTTCAACCACAACTTCCTTCCTTATTTCTCCAATTTCTTTTTCAACACCATCAGTGGTCTCCCCCTCAATTATATCACTCTCCTTTTCAACTCCTTCATTCACATCCTTTGTACCACCAGACTCAGATTCTGGTATTTTTATCTCCTCTTCCTCACCAACCACATTAGAACCATACACAATCATCCTCCTATCAGCCTGGTTATTTCTTTGTCTTACCCTTTCAAAATAAGCTTCAATGTCCTTGTCCACCTCAGCTCTTTGCCTTTCGATTTCAGCTTCATTCATCTCACTTCTCTTTTTATTAGAAGTGGAGCCCTTCTCCCCCTTGGTATGATCTTTCTCCCCCTTTTTGTCATCATCACCAGGAAAAGAACTCACAGGAGTGGCAAAGAATTCTGGAATACGATTGTTAAGAACATCAATCTTTACGTTTGTAAGACAGCAGGCTCTTCTTAATTCAGCAAAATCATCCTGGAGGAGTGCAACCTTGTTCTTGAAACTAGTTGAAGCTTCAATCAAATCCTTCTTGAAATCTGCTTGTGACTTATTAGCAGCTTGAAGCTCAACAATTACTTTCCTTGTAAATCTGGTTGCAGCATTTTCGATCTGACCCAGAGTCCCTTTGTTCCTTTCCATTTCTTCATTGATTTTCTTAGTTAGACTTTCAAAGGACTCTGTCAGCTTCTCTTGGTTCTTTTGCATAAGGTCAACTGCTTTTATAACACTCTCTTTAAGTGCAGTCTGTTCCTTAGACATTTTGTCCACCTTCTTATCCGTCAATTCTTGATCCTTTTGGATCTTTTCCAAGCATTCAGTCAGCTTTGAGTTCTCAACCTTGTGAGTTGATATGACCTCAGTGAGCTGACCCACCACATCTGAAAATGAGAATGTGGCAGCTTGGGAAGGACTTGCAGTTGGCTTAAAAGCCACTGACTCTGGAAAGAGCAGCCTGCAATCCTTAATTTGGTCAATTGGGGAATATAGAAGGGGGTGGAGGTGCAAGGAATCTTGGAACATTTGCTCATGAGAGTGAGTCTCATGAGTGGATCTTTCAGAAATGATAATGAGTTGATCAGCCTGAGAAAGATTGACGTTTGATTCAGGCTGATGGCTAATGGGAATTGGTTGATCTTGATGATGATCAACCCCTCCACTAGCAACTTCCATCAGATCATCCCTTGAGGATGGATGGGCAAACTCATCATCGAATGAAGAGCCACTTCCGGAGATAGTGACTATGTTCTCATTGACATCGTGAGGACCATCAATGGTTCCCTTTGCTGCACAAGGGGCTGACATGACTGCCTTAAAGACAGCCAAGTAACCTGCAGAATCCCTCTGTCCAAGGACAGATGCAGACACAGACTCTGCAGGTGTAATGTTAAGGGTAGAGGATTGCCCTTCAACAATGGTGTGTTGTTGCACAAAAGTATCACGACTGGGGAGAAATGTGGTAGAAATGTGCCTGACCTCTCTTGGTGAATAGAAGAGGCATTGGCAGCCAGTGCAGACTCAGAGTGTATTAAGGGAGTCTGATCAGCTTTGGGAAGAGCAGTAGTGTCACCTTGGCGTTCGATACTACTCTCCTTTGGCTGACCATCCTCAGATTGTACGTGCATAGACTCTGACTCTTGGATCTGGGCTAGATCCATTGTTATCCCTTTAATGATATCATCAACCTTTTGGGAGGCTGATGATGGCGATTTAGACACAGACTTAGTATGACCTTGGGAGGAGGTCTTTGTTTCAATACCTTCACCCTGTTTGGAGGGTTGGGTAGATTCAGTTGTCCCTTTTATCGTCTACACCCTTTTGGGAGAGTGTAGATGGGCGAGGTGAATTCGGTATGTCAGCTTGGGTAACAGGGACAGCTTTGGAACGTTCCTCAGCTTCCACTGAACCAGGTGGGACTTCTAATGGTTTTGGAGTTGAAATTTTGCCCACCGAAGTTGACACAGATTTCCTTGTGGATCTTTTCTTTTTCACAATGCGAGGCACTAAGTCCTCAACACTGGGTTGTTTTGAAGCTGATTTGAATTGGAGTGAGGGTGCGGCTAGGGTGGCTGATGATGTGGCCAACCCATCACCCTCTTTTAAAAGGAGAAGAATGCATAGATTGTAGAAGAGTTTGAGGGTTCAGAAGCATGTGTACCTGGGTCCCCCTGATTAGCAGATTGAGTGTCAGACCCAGATCGCGTTGAAGAAGGGACAGCTTCCCTTAATGCTTCTTGTTCCTCCTCTCTTCTCCTGCAAAGATCAAGGTAATTCTGCATTGCTTGGGTTAGACCCTGCACAGATACCTTAGGACTGTTGAAAATGTTAGAGTTAATGGACTTGCACTCTACAGTCTGACCAGTTGCCAGGCTGTAATCATTATCAAGAATAGCTTCAATAATGAGTGCAAGAATCCTACCATAGGGATATGGTAAGACTTTTTATTTACACGGTCAACAAGGTCCTTAAAGATTAAAGCAGCAAAATCTATTTTGGTCATAGTGACCATTGCATGAAAAATTTGCAATTCAAGGACATTAGGCTGATCGAAGCTGCCTGCCTTTACTTGTAAAGTTTTTGAAATTGTGCTCAAAAGGTAATTCCAAATACCAGTTAGGTATTTCATTTTAACAACTGAAGCCAGTGGACCAGTATATCCAACTTCTTGTAAAACATTTTTGGCTTCAGTATGAGACACAACAGGTTCATATTCATCATCAGGCATGTATGACAGCTCAAATGCAGACTTAAGCCTTTCGTAAGAAATATATACCTTTTTCTTACCGTTTAGGACTGAGCCATAGATTGCAGCATCTCCCTTCTTGTTTTGTTTCACAACACAACTTGCCCAGAATTCACACAGGAGATCTTGAAACACCCAGTCTGGTTTCTCAATCATTACTTTCCCAAAAGGATGATACCACATGAAAGTAACAATCTCATCATATCCTTTTGCCCATGAAGGAGGATGAAGATTAGCATAAACCAGACTTCCAATCTTGATTTTACCAGTATCAAGATCGGAGGGAACAACTACTACCTTATCTCCAACCACATAAGGAGATAACTTATTTGCACTGATTGGAGTTGGAAAATGATTTTCAGATTCAGAAGAAGATTGAGAATTATTTGATGATGATGCCATTTTGAAAGTAAATTTAGAAGAAATTAAATTTAAATAAAACAGTAATCAGATTAGAGAAAAAAAAATTGATTTTATGAAGATATGAAAAAGTGATTTGAAATTTAGGTTAGATTGATGTTTTATTCAAACCCAAAATATCTGACTTGGAATTATTGGAGAGAGAAAGATTTTGATTGGATGAACAACAAGTAGTGGTGGTACTTTTTCAGTAACCGGTATGGTCCACTACACGTGTCACATCCCAATAGGATCAATACGTAAGCTGAATACAATAATGAAACAAATTAAACGCACTGAGATATTTAATAACAAAAATAACCACGAAGCTGGGTCAGACTCAGCTTACTCACTTTTACTTGATAAACATAAGTATAAAAGAGTAGTCTGTGTCAGACACAGCTTGCCCTCAAAATTTTAGTAAAACTCTAAGGGGTCAGATTTGCTATTACTTAGCTCACTACATTTTACAAATTAAGCATACCTAGCTTACTTATAAGGTAGTTGAACCTTGATTCATCCAATGGCTTTGTGAACAAGTCAGCAAGCTGATTGTCAGTTGGAATGAAATGGAGTTCAACATCTTCTTTCATCACATGATCCCTAATGAAATGATATCTTATATCAATGTGCTTGGTCCTTGAATGAAGTACAGGATTGTTTGAAATTGCTATGGCACTGGTACTGTCACAAAAGATTGGAGTTTTTGATGCAGTCACCCCATAGTTTTGAAGCTGATATTGCATCCAGAGAATTTGAGCAACAACTTCCTGCAGCAACATATTCAGCTTCTGCAGTGGAGATAGAAACTGAATGCTGCTTCTTGCTGGACCAGCTTACAAGTCTATTGCCAAGTAATTGACAAGCTCCTGAAGTACTTTTTCTCTCAATCTTACAGCCTGCAAAGTCAGAATCTGAATAGCCAATTAGATCAAACCCTGAGTCTTTGGGATACCAAAGACCCAGATTGGGACTACCTTTAAGGTATCTAAAGATTCTTTTCACAGCCTTAAGATGAGATTCCTTAGGACTAGCTTGATATCTTGCACAAAGACATGTAGCAAACATAATATCTGGTCTACTAGCAGTTAAATAAAGTAATGATCCTATCATACCCCTATAAGCTGTGATGTCAACAGATTTTCCATTTTTATCTTCATCCAGCTTTTCACCAGTTCCCATAGGAGTTTTCATAGGTGAGCAATCACTAAAACCAAATTTGTTTAAGAGATCTTTAACATACTTTCCTTGGTTTATGAAAATTCCATATTTATTGTAAACCCAGAAAATAGTTTAGTTCTCCCATCATGCTCATTTCATACTTTTTAGACATTAATTCTGAAAACTTTTTGCAAAGTCTTTCACTGCTAGAACCAAATATTATATCATCTACATATATTTGTACCAGCAGAATATCACCATTATACTTTCTCACAAATAAAGTCTTGTCAACATTACCTCTTTTGAATTTATTTGCCAATAAGAATTTAGACAAAGTATCATACCATGCCCTTGGAGCTTGCTTTAACCCATAGAGAGCCTTGTCAAGCTTGAATACATGGTCAGGAAACTTTGATTTTCAAAACCTGGAGGCTGTTCAACATAGACTTCTTCTTCCAACTTTCCATTAAGAAAAGCACTCTTCACATCCATTTGATAGACCTTGAAACCTTTGTGAGCAGAGAAGGCCAAGAACATTCTGATTGCCTCTAATCTTGCCACTGGTGCAAAAGTCTCATCATAATCAATTCCATCCTCTTGTCTGTAACCAAGAGCTACCAATCTTGCTTTCTTTCTGGTCACAACTCCCCTTTCATCCATTTGTGTGTTTTTAGATAATAACTTGTACAACATTTTTATAAATTTAAACACTAAAAAACCCATCAAGTGTTTTGGCGCCGCTGCCGGGGACGCGACGCATTCTTAGTTTAGTAGTGTAGTTCGACCCTACTTTGTGTTTCGGCACGAGGTAGTTACTGTGAGTCCCAAATATAGATGGTTAATACCCGACTGGCAAGTAGTTCTAACTGGAAGATGACCAGTTCAGAATACGATCCAGATATGGATAAACAATACGATAAGGTACTGAAAGTAAATGCAATAAACAATAAGGGCTGAAACTATATAAATAATATGTATAGATCAAGTATATAGCATTGAGACACGATGTACTTTTTCAATGTATTTGAATTATTGATATAAACAAATACAAAGGTTGTTGCGGAACAAAGATAAACACCCAAGTGTAAATATCTAAACAACCTAGAAATACAAGTGATCTAATGACTTGGAAATACTCGTAAGGATTACTTAGAGTATATCTCACAAGTTGCAATGCAAAGGTTTCAAGCTATTTGCAAGTTGTGAGAAGACTTATATTTATAGACCAGTCCATGATGACGTGGACCAGATCGTACAAATATGGTTGGGAGCTTTTAAGGAATTAAAGCTAATTCCTTACATGCGTACTTTTAAGGTTTAAGTATATAAGTCAATTGATGTGACTTATCATACCTTATTCCCAACCTTTATTTTACCTTGTACTTATATTAATAGTTAAATCCATTAACTGGGTAAAGGTATGTAAAGTAAAAAGTCTTCCTCGTAATCAGTGTAAAAGTGTGTAAGTACTTTTACACTGAGATGCTTCAGTTTTCGATCAGGTAGAATCAACTTCTGA
>CM067171.1:83434343-83453194 GCA_034093135.1 Erigeron breviscapus | reverse complement strand
TGCCTTACCAAAGCTTCCTTCTCGAGCTAGAACCCGAATTGGGTCAAAATGGGTAAAACCTTGCACTAAGACTTTTGATCCTTCGATATGGTGACAAGGAGATGAAGACGATGATGATTCTCGAGTTAAACTAGTTCCTAAACGCCAAATGATGCTAGAGAAATGAAAGAAATGAGGGAGATGGAGTTCTTGCTAGAGAGAAAAGAGAAGAGATAGAGATTGTGTGGTAAATGGAGAGATAAGGGGGGGGGAGGTTCACTAGTAGGCTCATGGGTCATGGGTTTAGCCCATGGGTCGACCCGTCTCCATTTACAAGCCATTTCACATATCGTTTCACATTTAATCACCGATTAAGTTATACTATCGACCCGACGAACATACCACATAGTCATTTAATCACAAAACGACCCAAATACTTCATTAACTCAAATTGTTAGTCAAATTGCACGTAAAGTCAAACGGTCAAAACTCACGGATGTTACACCATCAATGACAATAAATGAACTAATTATCTGATATTGTTCCGCTAATTCATAAAATAACAACAAATCCCATCAAAAAATTCAGAGATATGTTACATAATCCAAATATTCATGGAAGCAATTTATCAAACACTTAATATGCATCACCAAAAGGAAGAGACATAGATATAGTTATGTTAGATACAAAAACCACCAAAAATCCTAATTTGGAAATAACATTCACGAATATAATAATTTGGGGGTTACCTTTTTCCTTTGAAGATCAATACTCCTCTAAAGTGGTTAATGCCTGTAAATATTGAAATTAAATATATAAAAAAATAAGAAGAAAAAGAAAATAACATAATGGTATCATGTAACCAAAATAAAAAAAAATTAGAAAGATAAAAAAAAACAACTTGATTAATTTACCTTTTTCCCTACACCTGTTCAGCAGCAACATCAGCCTGAGACTGATCTAGTGGAGATTTAGAAAATCCTAATAATTTACCTCCACTTCTTCTTGTTGTTGATCTTGTTTATGATTAGAATTAGAACGGGAATGGAAATGGAGATGGAAAGGGATACAAACACGTATTCTTGGTATTGTTCTCCTATCAATATCTAAAACTCATAACCGCTGTAAGTTGTTTTCACTTTGTGGGAGTCGATTCAGTTGCATTAGTAATAACTAATAAATGAATTAATTGATGATGTTAATATTAAGAATTTTTCTCCCGATACAAAATTGACTTTGATGGATTGATTCACTTAATTATCTATCTATTAGAGAGATAAAACAAAGAGATTTAAGATTGTAACATAAACAGCTTCAAAGTAATTAGGAAGAAAGATAAAGATATTCCAAAACATATAATTAACAAACATTAGGATTAAATATCATTATGAAGATAGATAATATAGGCTTAGCAAAATTTCATCCTTTAACTTTTATCTATCGTCAATAAACTAAAACATGATTGTAGCTTTTATTGATTGACAAGTGGCACTATATTAAAACGACAAGTGTTTTTTTAGTCATATTCATTAAAAAAACCTTAATAAATTATAAATGAAGCTATCTATAACTAATAACATTCTTATTTTAATATAATAATTATTAAATATATATAAAACTGAAAAAAGATTGTTCAATTAATAATTTAGGGTTAAATGAAATTGTTATAAAGAAACTAGAGCTTAATTGAGCTTTAATGGTGGATTTAAGGTAGTGTGTGTAAAGTGTGTTGTGTGTGAATGGGAGGTTGAAGATGAGTTTAGAGAGAGAAAGTAAATTAGAGAGAAGTAAGTGTGGGATTAATGTGAAGGCTTATTACATAATGAGGTGGTTAGGGGTTTATATACAAATCATCCTATTTATACTAAAACCCCTTCCACAATAACTAATTTACAATTTAACACCATTTTATATTTCTAACAATCTCCCCCTTGGTGTTGAATTGTAAATGTTGCATCGTCTTCGGTCTTTAAATAAACATGATGAGCCCATTTGTTGAAAATCTTCAATGTTGATTGGACTTTGAAGCTTTCTCATTGTCTTCAATGTCTTGTATCAACCTTGACTTTGAATCTTCTCAACAAACAAATATATTTGACGATGACTTATTAAATCTTGATCTTCTCTTGCAACTTTGAATACTTTGGAAGCACCTTTGAAATCTTTGTAGCTTTTAAGCTTTCACAACTTGAACTTTTGAATGTTGATTTCAACTTGATGTTGCTTTGAGAAGTAAGTTGAACTTTTGAGTAGCATGCGGAAGCTTGGTTTTGACGTTGAATTCTTTGAATTCTTTTGGATGCGGAAGCTTGATTATCTTTGAAATCTCTTGGCATTGCGGAAGCTTGGTTTTGAAATGCGGAAATTTGATTTGACTTTAAAACTTCAAATTCTTGGTCTAACTTGTCTCTGAATCAATAAACATCTTGGAGCACTTGATTCTTTGATCAATTAACATTTGCTCCCCCTCAATCAAACAACTATCTCGGAGCAAATTATTCAATAACAAATCTTTAATCTCTTGCTCCCCCTCGAACAAACAATCATTTCGGAGCATATTTAACAAATCATGAGTTTACTCTTGCTCCCCCTCAGATTAACAATCTCTTCAAGCTATGAATCTTCTCAAGACATTAAACAAACTTAGCTATCACAAGTATCAACAAACGAACAATCTCCATTCAATCTCAAACTCTTCTAATCATCAAACAATGGTCAAATTTCTAATAAATCTTTCAAATATCGACCATGTACATCATCTTGAATATACTCGATCTTCGAATCAATCCTTTAACTTTCTCGAAACAATCTTTCAACATATCACGATAATTATTCACTCTCTTCACCTAAACTAACGATCCTTTGAACAACCAAACACTATGAATTATCCTCAATCAATATCTATCAATCAAAATCTACCTAAAACCTTGAATTCTATCTATCAATCATTTAATCATTTCTCCCCCTTATGATGAATATGTGAAACGGTTTCATCATACAATAATGATTGATAGCATAAATGGTAGATGCCAACAAACAACAAGCAAGCAAATTAACCCAACCCAATTCCCAATTCCCAATGAACCTATTGGTGAACTAGAATTTGAGGTTGCGTTGTTGGAAAAAGATTTTATAATGGTGTTTGTGTTCTTTGTGTTTGTGTGAAGAGAAATGAAAACCGGATAAAAATGATCCGTTGACACAACCAAAAATCAAAATGATTAATGGTGTGGCCTAAAAATACGATTACTATTTTTAGGACTTCCCATTATTATCGAGAAATGCACAAAGCTTATCTCTAAATGGTTCGGTCTATGGCTTTTCAACCGATAGATTGCTTTAAAGAATGTAATTCATGGTCAGTGTCACAAAGGCGTTCGATGACCATGTCTTACTATCCTCAAAGACTTTTGGAAAAATAAATCCGAGGTCACATAGACTTCTCGTTTACTCAACAAATTCATAAAATGAAAATGTGAGACCTACGTTCAACGTTGGAAAAGATGTTAGCATTGGTAGGATTTCCATTCGATCATCGTGGAATATCAATAATATGATATCACTACGAATGTTCCGGCAATATCACAAAGATATGCAATGTCACAAAGACATATAAAGACTCATTGTGTCCTAGTCAAATGAAAGATATTTCAAGTACGCTCTAGACTCAATAGTGATCAAATGAAGTCGGGGACTGGAGCAGAGTGTCTCCCTTTTTCAATATCAACATCTTCCAAATGAAGAGTCAATAGAAATGTGAAAATCTCCGTGAGAATAAAACAAGTATTTGTTAAGAAATACTTGAGTGGTTAGGAAAAGATGTGCATTGCTTCACTGGGTCCATGAAGTCTTCTTCAATATCGAGAAATCAACAAATGAAATCCGATAGAAACGTGTTGACCCGGATTTTTGAGAATTTTGGGGAGGGCTTTTATTTCTTTTAGCCCTTTCTCACATCATTTCACCTTAACCTCTCACTTTTCGACTACTCCCTCATGTCCTATTTGCACAAACATCATCACCATGCTCATAAACCCTCACAATCTAAATTGAGAATTTAACTCCGGGGTTAGATCTCATCGGCGATGACAAGATCATGGAGTATTTATGAGTGGCCTAAACTCTCATGTGCAAATCTAACACCGAACTTCTTTGAATTTGATCGAAAATGGTTTGAAAATCTTCCAAAGTGTTTTAAAATGGAAAATGAATTTAAACACTTGGAAGTTTTGGTTTTATAAACAAACTCCCCCTAAATATATGCATGATATAAACAAAGTTTTTGCATATAAAGGGTGAGTAAAAGGTTTAAAAGTTGCTCACAAACATTAAAAATGAGACAACAAAGGCAGTACACAAAGGCGTTCGATGCCTTGCATCTCATCCAAAACATTGTGAGAAACTCAAAGACAAAGTAAATAAAAAATGATGAAAAGAGAAAATCTTTTTGGATTTTTCAAAAATAAGAAAATGAAAATCTTTTTGGATTTTTATAAAAGGAATGAAATTACAAAAACGGTTTTAGCACGGGTTATACACTGATGTGTGCATAAGCCACTATTCATCAAATCACTTGGAAATCACTTTTGGAACCCATTTGAGATTGGGTCCAATTGTTTTTGAATTCTTGAAAGTCCAAATATAAGTCTCATCGATTTGATGAATAGAAGTTGCATTCCACGGAGAACTAAAACCCGGTGGTTTAGTTGAAAAGAGTTTCGTGGAAGCAACGGTGAAAAATCATTTGATTTCGTTGAAAAGTTGTCAATCTTGGGAGATTGATTTGAAAAATGATTTTTCGGAACAAAATCATTCACTTTTTGCACAACTGTTTTCACAGGTTTTGGTGCAAGATCAAAAAGTTCCGAAAAAGAATATTTGAATGATTTTGACTCAACTGACTTATCTTTTGAAATCGGTTTCCATTTAGATTTAGTCAATTGAGATTTTGCTTGTGAAATATGTCCAGAATTTTCCTCAAATGATAGAAAAGACACAAAAGTAGTTGTTCCATCAAAAATAGGTTTCTTAGAGTACTTTTTACCCTTTTGCAAGGAGTAATTAGTAAACTGAGACACCTTTCTTTCAAAAGGTTTAGAAGATTTACCCGTGTAAATCCTCTTTGAAACATCAACTTTTGGTTTGGAAGAAATAGATTTTGGAAAACTTTTGAACACCTCAGTCTTATCACAAACACAATCAAGATCAGTCAGAGTTGAGGACTCGGTAGTCTCAACATCATCACATTTAGTTTGCACTGGGGAATTCACAACTTCACAAATAGGACAATCAGGTTGAGTGCAAATTTCAACAACTTCTTTGGTTGTGTCAGAAGAGATAGAACAATGATTTTGACTTTGAAAAGATTTGGTTTGTGTTTGCAATTCAATCTCAAGGTCAGAAATTTTCTTGGTCAAAAATGTTTCATTTGACTGAAATTGCAAACACTTGTCTTCAAGATACTTGATTTGAGCACAAAAATTTGTTCTTTCTTTTTCAACATCGCTCACATCAATTCGAAGTTGTTCAAAAACTTTGAGAAATTTTCGCTCTTTGCTCACAAAAATGGTGGACTTATTTCGCAACTCATGGTTAAGCTCAGAAATGTTTTGTTGCAAAACAAGTTCTTTTGATTGACTGTCCAACACACTTTTATTGAGCTCTTTGGAAGAATTTTCCAACTCAATTGTTAACTTGAAAATCTTTGATTGCAAATGATCATTTTCTTTTTGAAGACTTTCCATGTTGAACAAAATGAGATCATTTGCAGATTGGATTTCTGTATTATCGGATTTGAGTTGGTCAATTTCAAGTCGAAAACTTTCCATAGTAGACAAATTGAGAGTATTACCAGACTTGAGCTCTTCGTTCTCAGATTTGATTCGGTCAACTTCAGATTGAAGACTTTCCATGTTGAACAAAATGAGATCATTTGCAGATTGGATTTCTGTATTATCGGATTTGAGTTGGTCAATTTCAAGTCGAAAACTTTCCATAGTAGACAAATTGAGAGTATTACCAGACTTGAGCTCTTCGTTCTCAGATTTGATTCGGTCAACTTCAGATTGAAGACTTTCCATGACAGACAAGCTGGAATTATCAGCAGTTTTGAGCTCGTTGTTCTCAGATTTGAGCTTGTCAATTTCAAGTTGAAACCTCTGGTGATCTGTCACAAATGATTTAAAAGTATTCACATCAACTTTGTTTTCTTCAAAAACAACCACTGCACATTTACTCTTCTTGGTACACCAACAAATGTTATTGTCATGACGACGTATTTCTTCCCAACTTGGTTCTTCACCCATTAAAAAATCTTTCACTCTTGCAACAAACTTGTCCGGTATTTTAAGAGACATTTTGAATCAAAACTTGATGACAACCCAATAAAAAACAACTCAAGAAAGAACTTAAAATTTTAAGTCCAAGAATTAAAGACTAGCCCAACAATTTAAAGATTGTAAGCCCAAGATATTTTCAGTTCAAATTCTGGCCCGACACTTAATGAAATTCTTGGTCCAAAAAAAATGTTTTAGTCCAAATAACACTTTAGCCCAAATGATAAGTACTAGCCCAAAAAAAATTTTAGAATGTAAGCGCCCAAAATAAACCACAAAAAAAAAAAATTCGGCCTAGACAAAATTTTAGTCCAAACAAAAATCGGCCCAAAGCTAAAAAAAAAATTATGACACTACAAAATTAAAAAAATTAACCAACTAGTTAAACCTTTATGAGCTGGACACACTTTGACTAGTCACGTGAACACAAATTTTAATAAAGTACACCTCGTGAAGAACAACTCTAACTCAATTTGAAAGATACTGACACACGTTACAACACTGTTGGAATTCTACATAGAACTACTGCAACACGTTACACGTATTCCCTAAATCACGCATGAACTTAAAACATAAACAATAATAAAATTTTATTATTCAAAACTGGAGCACACTGTTTGCTTTTGCTTTTTGCTTTTGACTCAAGATCACGTGAACTTGACAGCTCAAACAGGACACGCGTGAAACAATTCCTTCACTAACAAAAGTTCTCTCCCACACGTTCCATTTCTTTGTATTTGAGAAAAAATTACTTTCACACATTAAACTTATAGCACTCTCTCTCTGACTCACGAAAACTTCTTCTTGTTCTTTAGACTTTCTTTGAATCACACTGACAACCAAACTAACACTCAAGATATTAACCACAACAAATTACTCAAACAACCACCCCTCTCAAACATGGTGACTAAGATAAAAATGATGATCAAGACAGAAAGTGAAGCAGAACTCAACCACACAACCAAGTTCTTCAAACTTGAAAATGAAAGTGCTATTTGCCTTGGATGCCGAGCTCAGTGCTCGGCAAATGGGGTTTTCAAGAACAAATTTCTCAAATTTGCACACAAAGGATGGGTAAGATAAAATTGATTTGGAAAATGATTTGAAAGATTTTGATTTTTTTTTTCTATTTGTATTGATTGCCGAGCAGTGAGCTCGGCAGTTAGTTGATTTGAGAATTTTGGTTGGTTTGAATTGTTTGCCGAGCAGTAAGCTCGGCAGATAGTTGAAATGGGGTATTTGGAAAAAATTTGGCTAAGTGATTGAATGAAGGTTTTGTATTGTTTGCGAGTTCGGCAAATGCGAGTTTTGGTTGATCGGTTACTCTGCAAATGGCTGTTTGGTGAACGACTTCGGCAACACGGTGATTTGGTTTTGGTCGAATTTGCAGAACACAACGATTTGGAATATCGTATTTGCCGAGCTCGGTAAATACGAGAATTAGTCACCTCGACAAATCGAGTACGAGTGATTGGTAATCTCTGCAAACACAAGAAAATGTTGCTGGTCGTGAATTCACTTCGGCAAACACGAGTTTTATGAACGGTTAGCTCGGCAAATGGCTAGTTCTTGGCTGGAACAATTCAACACTAACCACGGCGGCCGGATTCTGGAAAGACTTCACCGGAAAACCTTCAAACACCGATTAAATCCTCAATTCTTTGAATTAAACCTCGAAACACCACCAATACTCACAATCAAACCGCGATCAAACCCTGACTGAAGATTAACCAGTTAAAACCTCACCGGAAAACTCACCAACTCGCCGGAGAAATTAAAACGGCCATATCTTTGTTGTTTCTTCAAGTTAATACATGAAATTTTCACCAAATTACTTCAAATTGACTTCCGCACAAACCCTAGGTGAAAGAATTCTGAAACCACGTTCGCCGGAAAACTTGATTGTTCACCGGAATCTTAAATCAATTCAAAACTCAACAAACTGGAGAAATTGATACCTCAATCTGATCAGTATTCAATGGTGATTAAAACTTGATGTTTTTCTCAATCGAATTGATGAAAAACGAAGATGAATCGAAGTAGAAATTGAATCAGTTGTTGTTGTTGCTTTTTATCTTTTTCTATTTTCCTTTTTCTGATTTTTTTTTTCTTTTTCTTTTAATAAATGTAAAAAATGTAAATTGTAAAGTAACTTACAATGAATCACGTGTAATGTTACTGTAGCTTCACTGTTGACTTTTTTGAATATACTGCTTGCCGAGATAATTGATGAACATGTAAATTCAATTAGCAACTCAAAAATTAAGCATTGATTCATGAAATTGGACACTAATCCACCTCTAAATCAAACTCAGAATCACAATTCAGCCTCGAAATTACACAAAACCAGAAATTTTCAGAATGAAAATTAAGCTCAATTCTCAAAATTATGAACAAAATCAGATGTAAAAATGATTGTAGATCGTTCGGATACACCGATTATGCTCTGATACCAATTGTTATATATAGAATTGAGCTTAATTGATAACAATGGTGGAATGTGTGTGTAAAGTGTGTTAGTGTGTGAATGAGAGGTTGAAGATGAGTTTAGAGAGAGAAAGTAAATTAGAGAGAAGTAAGTGTGTGATTAATGTAAAGGCTTATTACATAATGAGGTGGTTAGGGGTTTATATACAAATCATCCTATTTATACTAAAACCCCTTCCACAATAACTAATTTACAATTTAACACCATTTTATATTTCTAACAAATTTCGTCCCTGTGGTTATTCAAAAAATGACCCTTTCATCCCTCCGTTAGTTTTGAGTTTTATTCATCCCTGTGGTTTGACTTCCGTTAAAAACCACTAGTCCCTGTCATTAAATCCCCTCACATGCAGGTCACGTGAGGAGCAATTTTGTCTTTTTGCCCCATTTCATCCTTTTCTTTCAAAACCCAGAAATATATTCATACTTTTACATCGATCTATAAATCTGAACCACTTACATATATATGATCAATACATATATGATCTCAATAGATGGTACTCACTGAAGACACCTCTATGTCAATGGTGAGTTAACTTTGCAATACGTTCACTGATCTGGACGTGACCAGTTGCAGTGAACAGTATACCAGGTTCTGGATAGATTACTTATTAAGGTGACAATAACAAATAAGTAATCAACAATGCAATATATAAATACAAGTAAGTAAATCTGGTGAGATCAAGATGTAATTTTTCAAGTGTAATTTATTTATTAATGTTAAATAAATTACAAGGTTGTTGCGGAACCAAGATAATACAAAGATGTAAATATCCTAACAACCTATGAAATACAATGATCTAATACTTGGAAATTCTCTTAACAATCGAAACACTTAAAGCTGTGAAATGTTACTTTTTGCGATTGAGAGAATATTGCACAAGCTCACCAAAATACTGCAAAGTAGGGTTTTGCAAAGTTGTTTCTTGGTTGTGCAAAGACCTCTATTTATAGATGTCAACTTTGCCGTACAAATATGGTTGAGAGCATTTAAGGAATAGCATTTAATTCCTTGAACATGCTTGATAAAGTATGACATAAAGTCACTTTATCCAACCTGCTTTATGTACTTTTGTACTTTATACATAGATAAATGCTATTATCCGGATAAAGGTACATAAAGCAAAAGGTCTTCCTCGTAATCAGTGTAAAGCTTTGTAAGTACTTTACACTGATGGTTCTCCAGTCTTGATCTGGGTAAAACATCCACTGGGCTTTGCTGCCATGTATGTTTTCTATCTTCCACTTGTTGTCTTCGACTTCAATTGGAATGTCTTCAGGTTTGATCAGATCTCAACTGGAGGAAGTCTTCAGTTGCATAAATTGTACCTTGCAACTGGACTTCTAATATTTCTGGACAAATCTTCATGTCTCCAGATGCAGCTGGAGATGCTCCAGTTTATCAGTATACTGGACCTAACAAATTCCCCCTATTTGTCCTGAAATATTGCCAAGTCTTTTCAAGTTCTTGTATCTATACAAGTATGAACCTGAAGGACTTGTTTGACTAAATCTATCTAATTTTTCCAAGGCATTTTTATTGATCATTAAATGCCTTGGGTTTTTATTTTGAGTTTGTTAGATTTAATCTGTTATCTATCTTGTGGGTTACAATCTGGCAACTTGTATATACATGAAATTGAAATTTACATAAGTTACAAGAAAGTAAATAAAACTACAAGTAGATAACTGGAAGGAAAACTTATACAGATGTCCCTTCGCCAGTTTTCCTTCTCTTTGCCACTGAAGAGATTGGTTGGTTGTCTTCAGGATCAAGTCCCAATTTTGATTCAACATTCTCTTTAAATTTTATAAGATTCTGAAGAACGTGAATCCAACCCCTTTCCAATTTGCTCTTCAGTTGCTTGGCTTCCAAAAAGTTCAGCATCTCCACATGCTCTGCATGACCATACCTATGAACATCTGGATCTTCAGTGTAAATCATTGGTCCATTGAAATACTTAACTCCAACAAAGAAACATTTTGTTCCTGGCTTGATCGAAACCTTCACATCAATGATCTTGCAAGGATGATATCTCCGTTGTTGCACTTCACTTAGATAGGCCCTTGCCTCAGATTCATTTGCCAGTTTGATCTGGTCAGTGCTCAGTTTTTGTACAGCAGCTCGGATATCTTCAGTAGTTGGTTCGGTTGGTTGCACCCAAGTCCTTAGATCGGCATCTATTGGCAGTGGCTTTAGCTTTCCTTTGGACTTAGGTGGGTTAAGTACTCTTTTCACAACTTTATGGACATTCTAAATTCTTCTTTCAATCCCAAATGCTCTTAGTTCTCTAGCCTTCTCCACTGACACATTTATTGTTCTGGCATCAAGTTCAACTTCATCATCTGGATAGACTTTCTCCAGTTGGATATCGAGCATTTCATTTATCATTCCAACTATCCTTGGATCATTCTTTATATTCCCATATTGCTCAATTGTGATGCCCAACAGATTGGCATCATTTATATCCAATAAACCCAAACCTTGCAGTTGAACCCTTGAAGCTAGCAGATTGACTTTTCTTGTTTCTTTCTTTCTTTGATTGCATTGCCAATGGCTGCCAGATTCTTGCTTTCAGATTCAGATACTGGAGGAAGTTGATCAACATTACCAGTTTCTAGCACACTGGCATCAGTACCAGTTGCTTTTGTTTGTGTATCAGTGGCCAGCTCAAGATTCCCCCTATCAATAACATCATCAAATTTTTCAATGACATGCTGGCTATCATCAGTACCAGCACCAGCAACAACCACTTTTCTTTCCACCAACTGCCTTGCACTTGTACTTGATCTGGGGGCAAGGACTGCATTCCTTTCCCCCTTGGCAGCATCTAGACCTGCCCTAATTGCTTCCCAGTCTGTATTGCTGCTGGGCAATCGGTCAAGAGGTTGCCACGACTGCATGTCCTTGCACTCTTTGAAGATTGTACAAACCATTCTGAATGATCTCCAAAGATGGTTGGTCTCTCTGGACTGGGTCAAGACATTATCAGCAACTTGTGCTTGACCAGTCTTTAATTCTTCTATCACTGTTGGAAAGAGACCAGCCTATGCAACTTCTTTGTCCTTCTCATTCTTCTTCAAATTATCCACTTTAGTGACCAGTTTGTCAATAGATGTAGTGTGGGAGGATAATTGGGTGTTCAGAGCATTGACAGCACCCCTCAACTGGTTGATCTCAAGAGTAAGTGGGGCCAGATCAACCGGAGGAGGTGGTATCTGTCACACCCCCAAAATGCGGAATCGAAGGTGTGAACAATATTCGTAAACAAATCACACATTATAACAAACGACCTCTAGAATGAGACGTTTTTAGAATATATCTGAAAGATTTTATTGATCACAAAGTGATAACTGAGTACACAACTAATACATATGAGATTTTAAACATGATAATATAAACTAAGACATCTCGATATGTTTTCTTCTAGTATGCAATTGTGACTCCAAAAGTATGTGTTAGGACCAGTTCACCTGGTAAACTGGCCAGTCTCCAGTTGCATCTGGAGACCCAGTGAAACTACCAGAGTGAACTGGAGACCTAGATGATTTGTCGAGAAATATATTGAAGTCCAGTTGCACCGTACAGTCAACGCAACTGAAGACTTCCTTCAGTTGAGAACTGACCAAGTTGAAGAATCATTCCAGTTGAAGTCGAAGACAACAAATGGAAGATAGAGAATGGCAATGGCAGCGAAGCCCAGTTGGCATTCTAGTCAGTTACAAACTAGAGACCATCAGTGGAAAGCCCTTACAAAGCTTTACACTGATTACGAGGAATTGACTTGTATACTTTATGTACCTTTACCCGGATAATAAGCCTTATCTTATTATTTAAGTAATAAAAGGTACATAAAGGTGGTTGTGTAAAGTTGCTTTATCATGCGACTTTACACTGCTTTTTAAGGAATTAAATGATATTCCTTAAATGCTCTCAACCACATTTGTACAGCCAAAGTTAACATCCCAATGTTAACTTTGCCTATAAATACAAGTCATTGCACAACAAGAATATCAAGTGAGAACACACTTCAAAAGAACTCTTCGAATACACTTCGATAGAATTCACACTTTGCAAACCTGCAATATTCTTGGTGAACTTGTGCAATATTCTCTCAATCGCTAAAAGGAACATTTCACAACTTTAAGTGTTTCGATTGTCTTGAGAAATTCCGAGTGTAGATCAATTGTATTTCATAGGTTGTTAGGATATTTACATTCTTGTATTATCTTGGTTCCGCAACAACCTTGTAATTTGTTTAACATCAATAAATAAATTACACATTGAAAACTACATATTGTCTCATCAAGTTATCTTACAAGTATTTTGTATTATTGCATTGTTCTTTACTTATTGTCATTTATATAAGTAATCTATCTAGAACTTGGTATATACACACTGCAACTGGTCATCTCCAGTTCAGTGCATATATTGCAAAGTAACTCCACCATCGACATAGAGGTGTCTTCAGTAGTACCATCCATTGAGTTGGGACTTACAAGTGGTATCAGAGCAGAAGGCTAATAAACTTGCCTAGATCTGCTAAGATGAACACTACTGAAGGTGGAGATGGTTCTGGTTCAGGTGAAATCCCTTTGAATACTAATACATCACCTTTTCAAAATACTAATGCTAATCTTGGGTGTAGAGAAGGATAAGGATATTCTTCTTGAGAAGTTTTGTGATATTCTTCCTTCCAAATGGGAAAACATGGTTCTTGTCTTGAGATAAGGTAAAACCTTGCACACCCATACTCTTGCATCGCTCTATGGAGCCTTCAGATTCACTGAAGATAATAATGCTGCAAGACTGGTGGCTGAGCAAGATGCCATGAACCATGCCCAGAGTTCCAAGGTTGCTAGTGTACCTAAGCGACCTTGTGCTGCTTTAATGTCTGCAGAGAGTGTCCAGGCACACTCAATGAAGGAGATGTTAAACAGTTTCTTGAACTCTGGCCTGACCACTGAAAACAGTGATGGTTGTAATGAAACTGACGATGATGATCTGGTCGCCATGATTGCTAAAACCTTTAACAGGTTTAAGCATAAATCTAAAAGATTTTAATGGCCCCAACAATGCTTCCAGCTCCAGCTCTCTGGATAAGACCAATCTTACATGCTATAAGTGTGGTAAGAAGGTCACTTTATGAAGGAATGCAGATCTAGTCAGTTGAACAACCAAACTGGCCCCCCTGTCCCTAATTTCAATCAGCCTGATGATAGCTACAAAGCTAAATACAAGAAGCTTAAGGCCCAGATTGCCCTCCTGTCCATGGAAAAGGAAAAGGATCAGTGCTTAATGGCACAAACTGAGGGAAAATGGGAGTACTCTGATCAACTCATCATTGAAGAAGAGGAAAGGGACATGTGTTTCATGGCCTTGGAAGATCAACAGCAGCAACGTGGCAAAAGAAGATGTCATCACTGGAAGATGGGTGGACATCATCTTGAAGAAGGGCGATCGAAAGAAGAATATCTGGTATCTGGACAGCGCTGCTGGCCGGACTATGACCGGATGTAAGCCCCTACTGGAAGAGTTCACTGTCCAATATGGACCGACAGTGACGTTTGGTAACGATCATCTGGAAAGACTGAAGGATATGGTGTGCTCAATAATGGACAAGTCGAATTCAAAAGAGTTGCATTTGTGAATGGTTTGAAATACAACCTAATCAGTGTCAGCCAACTTTGTGATGATGGCTTCAGAGTTTTGTTCGATATTGCTCAAGGCACCATATTTAACAAGGATTGGAAAGTGGTGATGATTGCACCAAGAAAAGGTAATGTGTACATCATGGATATGGAACCAGCTCCAAAAGAGCAATGTTTCTATACCAAGGCTGATGAGGACACCAACTGGCTATGGCATAAAAGATTATCCCATCTTAATTTTAAGAATATTAACAAGTTGTCTCGCAAACAACTGGTTGATGGGATACCTCAAATTTCTTTCAATAAAGAAAAGTCATGTCCAGGGTGTGAGATGGGCAAGCAGAAAAGAGCCAGTTTCAAAACTAGGCAAAATTTTAGCATCACTGAACCTCTTCACATGCTACATATGGATCTCTTTGGTCCAGTGAATGTTCAAACTAGAGCTGGAAAGAATTACACTCTAGTTGTGGTTGATGAATTCACCAGATATTGCTGGGTGGTATTCATCAGATCCAAAAGTGATGCACCTGCTGAAATCATCTCTCTTATCAAAAGAATTAAGCTCAAGTATACTCGAAAAGTTTGTCAGTTGCGAAGTGATAATGGTACTGAATTCCAAAATAAGGTACTTGAAACATTTTGCAATGACACTGGCATCTCTCAAAACTTCTCATCAGTTCACTCTCCAGAGCAGAATGGAGTTGTGGAAAGAAAGAATCGCACACTGATAGAAGCAGCCAGAAGTATGCTATCTGAATCTGGTCTTCCCACCAGTTTTTGGGCTGAAGCAGTTGCAACTGCTTGTCACACCCAAAACCGGTCAGTCTACATCAAGAGACATAAGACTGCCTATGAAGTACTCAGGAATTGTAAACCAAATATTGGATACTTTCATGTATTTGGTTGTCCAGTTTATATCTTAAACGATTCCAGTCAGCTTGGAAAGTTTGATGCAAAAGCTGATGAAGGAGTATTTCTAGGTTATTCAGATATTCAAAAGGCCTTTAGAGTTTATAATTATAGACTCCAAAAGGTTCATGAGACAATTCATGTCACATTCGATGAATCAACTGAAGCAATCAACAAGAGACCAAGCCTTGATTTTACTCTAGTCATTCCAATCAATTTTGGTGAAACTGACCAAGTTCATCCGTCAGTTGTCTCACCAAAAGATGCTTCCAGTTACAACAAACTGGAACCAGTTAAGAAGAAGAACACCTCCAGTGACACATCATTCTATCCCTCCATCAATTTCAACTTACCACAAGAATTGGTGATTGGATCTGATGTACGTGCCACTCCAATATCAGCACCAGTTCAAACACCTACTTCTCCAGTTCTTTATGAAATGCCTTCTAATGAGGAATTTCATGATGCTAATCGAGACCTCATTAACTCTGATGAGGATGTAGAAGTTGTTTGGACTGATCCTTCTCCAGAAGCTATTGCAACTGAAGAAGATCGCCAGGTGACTTGCACTGATATTGTAGTTCACCAGCCTAGTCAATACACTAGATGGACTCGAGCCATCCAATTGAACAGATTGTGGGTGATCCAACTAGTGGGGTTCAGACTAGAAGAGCCACCAGTGAGCAATGCTTAAACGTCACCTCTTATCTTTAATTGAACCAAAGAAGATTGACGAGGCTATGGCAGACCCAAGCTGGGTGGAAGCTATGCAAGAAGAGCTCGTCCAGTTTGAAGGAACAATGTTTGGGAGCTTGTTCCTTGTCCACCAGGGTTAAAGAAAGAACCCATTGGTACCAGATGGGTCTACCGAAACAAAATGGATGAAGATGGCCATGTTGTAAGAAACAAGGCCAGACTAGTTTCCCAGGGTTATTGTCAAGCAGAGGGCGTTGACTTTGATGAAACTTTTGCTCCAGTTGCAAGACTTGAAGCCATCAGAATATTTCTGGCTTATGCAGCCCATCTGCAGTTCAAAGTCTTCCAGATGGATGTCAAAAGTGCGTTCCTTAATGGAACATTGGAAGAAGAAGTTTATGTTAAGCAGACTCCAGGTTTCATCGATGAGAAGCATTCTCATTGGGTTTATAGACTGAACAAAGCATTGTATGGTCTAAGACAAGCCCCAAGAGCCTGGTATGATACTTAACTAAACATCTTCTTAAAAATGGCTTTCAAAGAGGTGCAATATACCTTGTTTATCTTGAAAGAAAGAGGTAATATCTTATTGGTACAAATTTATGTTGATGACATTATTTTTGGTTCAACTGATGATGCAATGTGTAAAAAGTTTTCTAAAATCATGTCATCTGAGTATGAGATGAGTTTAATGGGTGAATTAACATTTTTCTTAGGTCTTCAGATTAAGCAAACTGAAAATGGAATTCTCATAAACCAAGGAAAATATGTCAGAGATTTGTTAAGAAAATACAAATATGATTCAATCCCATCGAAAAACACACCTATTACAGCACCATTGAATTTGGACTCTGACCCAACTGGCAAACCAGTTAACATAACTGACTATAGAGGTATGGTTGGTTCACTGATGAACTTAACTGCCAGTCGACCAGATATAATGTTTGCAACATGTTTATGTGCCAGGTTTCAGGCTAACCCTAAAGAATCACATTTGCACGCTGTAAAGTGTATCTTTAGATACCTGAAAGGGTGTCCTAATCTTGGTCTTTGGTACCCCAAAGGCTCAGGATTCGATCTAATGGGTTATTCAGATTCTGATCATGCAGGTTGTAAGATAGATAGAAAATCAACAACTGGTGGTTGTCATTTCCTTGAGGAAAACTGGTAAGTTGGACCAGCAAGAAGCAGACTTCAGTCTCTATGTCCACTGCTGAGGCAGAGTACATTTCTGCGGCCAGTTGCTGTGCCCAGATTCCTTGGATCAAGAACCAGTTACTAGATTATGGTCAAAAGTATACAAGGACCCCAATCTTTTGTGAACACCAGTGCAATTGCTATATCTCACAACCCAGTGATGCACTCCAAAACAAAGCATATTGACATCAGGTATCATTTCATTCGAGATCATGTTATGAAAGGAGATATTGAAATTCATTTCATCCCCACTGACAAACAGCTCGCTGATGTTTTTACAAAACCTCTTGATGAGAAAACTTTTAAACATCTCACCAGTGAACTGGGAATGTTAAATCCTTAAAACTGGAGACTTTGTTATTGAACGCGTCAGTGACACTGATGAAGTTCTCCAGTTGAGGAGGCCCAGATAATCTTTGCTCGCCAGGCTATCGAACGCCTTTGTGATACTATCCTTGCACTAATCGATTTCTGGATCATCATTTTAGGGGGAAAGACTCAAAATAATTTTCTGACTAAAATTCGTTTTTTTTGTTTGAAAATGCAACTGGAGAACTCTCAGTTGGAAACTGGCACTGGACTGATCCTCCAGTGACCAGGTTCAGTCTTGTCTTGTTTTTATAACGTTAGAAATACTTGGTCAATATTTGTGACACGTGATGGTACTCAAGTGTTTTAAACCACTTGGTATCGTGATCTGACGTGTTTCAAGCCATTTTAGTACTTGACAACTGTTTGTATTGGAAAATAAAAAGTGAGTGGGCGCGTGGGTAAGATAAGCCGTCGTAGCATTTAATGTTGACATGGAAGCATTATTATTTATTATTTTTATTTCAAAATTCAAACTCAATTTTGAAAATATCTTCAAAATTGATTTGGTTTAATAAAATAATTTTTTGGTTTTCATTGGGATCTTGAATCCTTATAAATACCCTTATTTACTCCGAACTCATTTACTTTCTTTCTTCTACATTCTTTCATTTACTTTCCAATCATCAAAATTGCTTCATTTCTCTCTCTGCTTCACAAATCAAGAACCCTAATTCCCAAATTTCAATTTCATTTTCCAATGGCACCTAGATCATGCCGTTCAAGAGATGTAAATCTCTTGACTGTTCCATATGCTCCTTCACCAGATGTCAAACCGACATCTGGTGCTCCTAGTAATGCCTCTGTCATCAAACTAAATCCAAATAATCCGATGGCAAGCTTACGAGGATCTCAAGGGTCCGATACCCTTATTGGTAGAATCCAAAAGTTTTTGAAGGATTCTCCAATAGGACCTTCATTCTCTCTTAACCCACGCAAGTTGTTTCACAACTACTTGTGTGAGTTCTGGTACACTGCCAGTCTTTCTTCTGATTGTTCCTCCATCAGTTTCACATTAAAGGATGGAACAATCTAGTGTTACCTTGTCCGCCGATGTATTGAGGGATGCCTTACGCCTCAATTACTGGAGAGAGGGTGAATCTCCAGTCGTCTTACCCCCAAATATAAATTTTCGTCAAGTACTTCTTGAAATGGGACACAAAGGTGACAGTCCAGTGTACCTTATCAGCAGATGTGTTGAGGGATGCCTTACACCTCAACTACTGG
>CM067171.1:83406921-83433343 GCA_034093135.1 Erigeron breviscapus | reverse complement strand
TTATTTTTAAACAACGGGTTTGGTAACTGACATGACTGAAATTATGAGGGAGTTAGGCTATGAAAATGGGTTTTTTTATTATAATCATTTTAGGGTACCTGAAACTGATTTAGATGATGGGCTTAGGCCATTAGTTGCTGACATGCATGTTGCCAATATGAAAAAATATGTTCCTGAGTATAAAAAAATTGATGTTTATGTGGAACATGGTTCTGGGATACCTCTTGACCACTTTGATGATGCCAAAGGTAGTGAAACAATTAGGCAGAAACCCCATGAGGAAAATGTGGTTAATTTAGAAGATTGTGAACCAGTTAGGGAGAATGTGGTTAATTTAGAAGATTGTGAACCAGTTAGGGAGAATGTGGTTAATTTAGAAGATGGTGAACCAGTTAGGGAGAATGTAGTTGTGAGTGAAGAAGATAGTGAAACTAGGTCAGAGGGAGATGATGGTGAAGAAGACAGTGAAAGTAGATCAGAGGGAGATGACAGTGAGGATGGTGACTTTGAACCAGATAAAGAGAATGATATTGGGGATGATGAGGACAGTGAACATGTTAATGAACCAGTTAGGGAGAATGTGAGAGATGAGGGCAGTATACAACTTGAGAAGGAACCACCAAATGATGTAGAGGTAAATATGAAAGACTTTGAATTTAGCTTTGAACCAGAAGGTGTGCAAGGTGTACATGGTCAAGAAAATGTGCAAGGTGTACAAGGTCAAGATGATGTGCAAGGTCTACAAGATCAAGAATTTACACCACATATAGAATTGAATGAGAATGAAGAGGTTTTGGGGATTGACTTTGATGACTTTGATAGTGGGCCTGGTGAAGGTGGTGCAAGTCAATCTGCTTCAAGTCAAGTTGGTGCAAGTCAATCTGCAAGTCAACCAGCAAGAAACAACTAATAACAATTTGTTTTGTTTCAATTAAAATGGTTGTATTATTATGCAGTTTCAGACATTATTTTATCTTATGGTATCATGTTTAAGACATTATGTTATTTGTATTTTGGCACTTTAGTATGCAATTTCAATGGATAATTGCACTTTGTTTAAACCACTTTGTTTCCTTCTGTTTGTATTTCAGTTTGGTATGCAATTTTACTGTGTTTCCTTCTGTTTGTAAATTCAATTGGTATATTGCACTGCACTTCAGTTTAAACCACTGCATTTATCTTTTCATACACAATCTGTATTGCACTTTGTTTAATGCATAAAACAGTTAATTTCATTCATCTTCAATATTACATTACAAACAACATGGTAAGATTACAAGAACCAATATCTAAACCATCTACCTAAACCAACCAAATTAACCAACCAAACTAACAACTATATAACCAAAAACATATGAAAAATAACCAGCTAACAATCAAACACTTCTTCAATCTAATCACTTGAGCATTTTTTCTTCCAAATTTGCCTCCATAGTGTTCTTAGCTTTTAGCAATCCAGGTATAATGTCCATGGATCTCGTACACATTGGTGGATCAACCCATCCAATAAAACCACAATTATTTGATCCCTGATAACAAAAAGCTTGGATTTTCAAGAAAATACCAAAATCAAAAAATTACAAATTAGGGTTTTTTTGATTACTTACCCGTCGTGAAGAGCAATAAAATCGACGACCTGGGTTCCTTGGTGTCCATGATGTTTGAACAATCGAAGGCCGCCCACACACACAGTGAACATCCATTTATGATTTTGGGGTGCTTGAATGGGAGAGAAGGAAAGATGGGAAAGAAAGAAAGATTGGAAAGGGGGAAAACAAAAAAATGGGGTGAAAAATAAAATTCATTTTTTCTTATTTATAAACCAGTATGTGTAAAGGGAAAGACAAAAATGCCCTCACGTGATTGGCACGTGGGAGGGGCAAACGGAAAAGTTATAACGGCAAGGACGAAAAGTAAACCACAGGGATGATTTTAGCCGAAAGTTAACGGCGAGGACGAAAAATGCTTATTCGAGAAACCACAGGGACGAAAAAAGTACTTTGGCCTAATTTTATAAAGGATAAGATAAGGTGTCATTATGGATTTTTCTACAAAGCATTAACATTTTTATAACTTAGTACAATACTATCAAAGGATTAACTAATATATTCCAATTCCAATACGTTGTTACATCAACAAAACTTACTTTTAGTACATTTTCAAGACATTTCCCTCATTCATACCTAATACTCAATACATACCAATACATATGAGAGGGGTACTCGAGAATACGACGACGGTGACAGCGATGGTGGCGGTACCGGTGTGGTTAATCTAAAAGTAATTGATGTAAAATGAGGTAGTGTAGTTATTTTTGTAAATAATTTCATTAAGAGTATTATAAGTATATTATGTTGATATATTTAAATTTAGTGAAGATAAGATAATTAGTTTGGATATATAAGGTTGAAAAAATTTATGAGGATAATTTGGGTAGATGTAGTGTGTGAGTTGATAACATGTTGAAAGTTAAGGGTATTCTGGGTTTTTAAAAATAAAAAGTTAAAAAAAAGAAAGAATATATTTTATAAAGGAGTATAGATAATATCTTTGAGTTTTTAAACGTTTCACATGGGGTGTTTGGTTGGAAGGAATCATTGGAATTCATTGGAATTTGAATTCCATTCATTCTTATGTTTGGTTGGATATTTGATGGAATTGGAATTCAAAACATTCCACCAAATTCCTTAAAACATGGAATTTGAGATTCCTTCATATATGCAAAGGAATGTTTTGAATTCCATTGGAATTCATATACTTGACTAAAATACCCTTCCTAAGGTATTATTATTATTATTATTATTATTATTATTATTATTATTATTATTTTTATTATTAGTTAGTATTATTATTATTATTATTATTATTATTATTATTATTTATTATAATATGAGGTTTTGAACTAAGATTCCCAAATTGATGATGATTATGTATTATTATTATTATTATTATTATTATTATTATTATTATTATTATTATTATTATTATTATTATTATTATTATTATTATTATTATTATTATTATTATTATTATTATTATTATTATTATTATTATTATTATTATTATTATTATTATTATTATTATTATTATTATTATTATTATTATTATTATTATTATTATTATTATTATTATTATTATTATTATTATTATTATTATTATTATTATTATTATTATTATTATTATTATTATTATTATTATTATTATTATTATTATTATTATTATTATTATTATTATTATTATTATTATTATTATTATTATTATTATTATTATTATTATTATTATTATTATTATTATTATTATTATTATTATTATTATTATTATTATTATTATTATTATTATTATTATTATTATTATTATTATTATTATTATTATTATTATTATTATTATTATTATTATTATTATTATTATTATTATTATTATTATTATTATTATTATTATTATTATTATTATTATTATTATTATTATTATTATTATTATTATTATTATTATTATTATTATTATTATTATTATTATTATTATTATTATTATTATTATTATTATTATTATTATTATTATTATTATTATTATTATTATTATTATTATTATTATTATTATTATTATTATTATTATTATTATTATTATTATTATTATTATTATTATTATTATTATTATCTATTATTATTATTATTATTATTATTATTATTATTATTATTATTATTATTATTATTATTATTATTATTATTATTATTAATATTATTATTATCTATTATCTATTATTATTATTATTATTATTATTATTATTATTATTATTATTATTATTATTATTATTATTATTATTTTTATTAATATAAAAGTTTAATAAAGGGTAATTTTGTCATTTGTCATAATTTCAATTCAGATTCCTTAGTTGAATTCCGTTGAATTCTGTCAACCAAACACATGACAAGTTTTAAAACTTTTCAATTCCAATTCCTTCAAATTCCAATTCCTTTGTCAGATTCCAATTCCTTCAAAAACATTATGTGAACCAAATGGCCCCTAAGTCTTATGTGATACTTAAACTCCTTATAAAGAGAGTGTCATGCCAATGTGAAGTGTGTCACCCCATGCCACCATCGAGAGTAACATTTCGCGGATGCATCATCAAATCTTGCATCGCCATGAAGAATAGAACATGACTTGCATCACTACATTTTTATATGGGATTTGTTAATTAGTTCCTTTATACCACTAGTTGTGACGTACTTAATGAATTTTAAGTTTCTTAAATTATCAAAATTGATATAAAACACTCATTAATTAATCTTAATATTTACTATTTTTACGCAAATCATAAATGTATATATTTATATTTTCGGAAATTTGGAGTTTATTAACTACACCATAAAATCTTTTTTTGTATCTATAAAAAAGTTATGAGTTAATTGAAAATAGTAAAAATAATGAGAAAAAAGTAAGTAAGAAGTGAGTAATAGGTGTTGGTGGCAAAAGTGTATCATGGGTAGGGATGACAACGGGCCGGGTATGGTCCGGGTATATGTAATCTCGGACCCGGACCCGATTAAAAATCTCCGTCCCAAACCCGGACCCGGACCCGACGGGTCCCCGTTTATCTACTAACTGTCGGGTAATGGGTTTCCCCACGGGTAATCGGGGATCCGTTAATATACTTATTGCTTTTTGAACTAGTCGAACACGATCAAAATGTCATTGTATTTAAGATTGTAAGTTCAGAAAGCTAAGCTAACATTATATTACAAATTTAAAACTGTAGGCAAAGTAGCACAGCAACACGTATTTCATTCACGATTAAGCTAATAAAATGAAGAATTAATACATTATACTACATTTATATATTGTGATTATTCAGTGTGTTACATTACATCCCTTTAAGTACATATTGGAAATAGAAATATTTATATAAATGTAATGTTATATATATGGGTCGGGTTGTATACGGGTCGGGTATGCGGGTTTTAATCTAAAATCATATCCGGACCCGCCAAAAAAATTAATATCATCCCCATACCCGCCCCTAGATCCGCGTACCCGGACCCGAACTCGGCCCAAAAATGTCGGGGTTCGGTTTTCCCCATCGGGTACGGGTCTTTTTGCCATCCCGGGTATGAAAAAGAAGAATAAGTGATGTAGCATTGATCTGAGAGTAAAAAGAGAAGTTGTCAAATACTAATTAAATTCAAAAATTTGAGACAAAGTCATAAAACATATATGGTGGTCTAACAAAAACATTGTATTTACATATGCTAGATTTTTGATAGTTTAAATTAATTTTAATGATTACTATTAGATACATCAAAAAATATTGATTATATTAATAATAATAACAATAACAATAACAACAATTAATTTTTTTAGCTTTACGCATTTAAATTGAACTTCTTTTATTTATCTTATTAATAACTACATTTATATAAAATTATTACTATTTTAATAAGTAATTATATATTTGTATACATTATTATCTCATACTCTAAATTTACTAGATACACTTTTTATTTATGACAATGTAATAAGAATAGTCTATTTATAAAATTTTGTCATAATTAATTTCTTATCATGGTATAAGTTACTTTAGTAGGCAATATAATACCAAAGAAAGATGCTAAATTCAACCTTTAAAGTTGTACTTAACGTGCATAAAAAACGTACTTAAATAAATTCTATTTTTATATTGAAAGCAAACAACTACAATCCTTAACTGACTTTATTTAGGAAAACCCAATACTAAAATCTTTATCATATATAAAGTTGAAGTCCACACCTAAAAAATTGTTAAAAAAATCTGACTTGGCACAACTATAATCTTTTATTCACTAATTTATTGTTATAAAAATCTATTTATGACATCATACATGTTATTATTAAAATTAAATAAATTAATTTAAACAAAATATCGAAAGCCATATTCGTATCTTATCTCTTTTCCAATTTTTGCTCCAAATTTTTCTAACATACTCTAAATTAGTTATAGTTATGGATATGATTATTATTAACTTTAAACTAAGAACTATATTTATTTCAATTTATCTATAAAATAAATTTTCTCTACACAATTCCATTGATTATTTACTATCGAAGTTATATATTATTTCATTTTTCACAACTATATTTATTTTTTATTTTTTTAGAACGCCATTTTGTTAATAAAAAAAAGGCTAACAAAGCACTAGAAACCATAACAAAAGTTACAATACAATTAGCTGTGATTCTAATTTTATTTTTGGTTTATTTAGCTGTCATTGAATGATTGACATATTTGGTTTCGTTAATTGGAAAACGGGTTTAATTTGGGTCGGGTTATATATAGGTTTTAATAATTGTAGCTTATCCTAGATCATTTATATCTGGAATTTTTATTGTCTCCTATTGATCATGTTGCCATGAAATTAAACCTAAATAAACTACAATTATTTAGGTTTAAGGGAATTTGCTTTATAATATAGTATAGATCATAATTGAAATCTATACTATATTATAAACCAGATTTTCCCGTCTAATATTTTAAGTTTCAACATTTACTTTCTCAAAATGCCCTTTCTATCAATTCTATATTTACCAAACACACTTTCTCTCTCCTCAAATCTCAACCAATCATCTTTTTTATCTCTCCTCCATAAATCATTTATTCATCCAATTCATTCAAAATCTTTTATCTCAAAAACTGTACATCGATAAATTATAAAAATCATATGGGTGTTCTTAAAATTTCATGCTCTTTCATTAGAGATGTCATTCGATATACTTTCGACGAATTTTTAAATCCAAGGGCGGAGCCCGTACGGCTAAGGCATTTGGCTATCACACTCTATGACCTATCACACTCTATGACCTATCACACTTTATGGCCTATCACCCCACCATCTTTTTTTTTTTTTTTTTTTTTTTTTTTTTTTTTTTTTTTTTTTTTTTTTTTTTTTTTTTTTTTTTTTTTTTTTTTTTTTTTTTTTTTTTTTTTTTTTTTTTTTTTTTTTTTTTTTTTTTTTTTTTTTTTTTTTTTTTTTTTTTTTTTTTTTTTTTTTTTTTTTTTTTTTTTTTTTTTTTTTTTTTTTTTTTTTTTTTTTTTTTTTTTTTTTTTTTTTTTTTTTTTTTTTTTTTTTTTTTTTTTTTTTTTTTTTTTTTTTTTTTTTTTTTTTTTTTTTTTTTTTTTTTTTTTTTTTTTTTTTTTTTTTTTTTTTTTTTTTTTTTTTTTTTTTTTTTTTTTTTTTTTTTTTTTTTTTTTTTTTTTTTTTTTTTTTTTTTTTTTTTTTTTTTTTTTTTTTTTTTTTTTTTTTTTTTTTTTTTTTTTTTTTTTTTTTTTTTTTTTTTTTTTTTTTTTTTTTTTTTTTTTTTTTTTTTTTTTTTTTTTTTTTTTTTTTTTTTTTTTTTTTTTTTTTTTTTTTTTTTTTTTTTTTTTTTTTTTTTTTTTTTTTTTTTTTTTTTTTTTTTTTTTTTTTTTTTTTTTTTTTTTTTTTTTTTTTTTTTTTTTTTTTTTTTTTTTTTTTTTTTTTTTTTTTTTTTTTTTTTTTTTTTTTTTTTTTTTTTTTTTTTTTTTTTTTTTTTTTTTTTTTTTTTTTTTTTTTTTTTTTTTTTTTTTTTTTTTTTTTTTTTTTTTTTTTTTTTTTTTTTTTTTTTTTTTTTTTTTTTTTTTTTTTTTTTTTTTTTTTTTTTTTTTTTTTTTTTTTTTTTTTTTTTTTTTTTTTTTTTTTTTTTTTTTTTTTTTTTTTTTTTTTTTTTTTTTTTTTTTTTTTTTTTTTTTTTTTTTTTTTTTTTTTTTTTTTTTTTTTTTTTTTTTTTTTTTTTTTTTTTTTTTTTTTTTTTTTTTTTTTTTTTTTTTTTTTTTTTTTTTTTTTTTTTTTTTTTTTTTTTTTTTTTTTTTTTTTTTTTTTTTTTTTTTTTTTTTTTTTTTTTTTTTTTTTTTTTTTTTTTTTTTTTTTTTTTTTTTTTTTTTTTTTTTTTTTTTTTTTTTTTTTTTTTTTTTTTTTTTTTTTTTTTTTTTTTTTTTTTTTTTTTTTTTTTTTTTTTTTTTTTTTTTTTTTTTTTTTTTTTTTTTTTTTTTTTTTTTTTTTTTTTTTTTTTTTTTTTTTTTTTTTTTTTTTTTTTTTTTTTTTTTTTTTTTTTTTTTTTTTTTTTTTTTTTTTTTTTTTTTTTTTTTTTTTTTTTTTTTTTTTTTTTTTTTTTTTTTTTTTTTTTTTTTTTTTTTTTTTTTTTTTTTTTTTTTTTTTTTTTTTTTTTTTTTTTTTTTTTTTTTTTTTTTTTTTTTTTTTTTTTTTTTTTTTTTTTTTTTTTTTTTTTTTTTTTTTTTTTTTTTTTTTTTTTTTTTTTTTTTTTTTTTTTTTTTTTTTTTTTTTGTTACTACACACGGTAACAATCATATTACTTTTTTTTTTTTTACTTTTATTATATATATATTATATATGTTATACGGAGTAATTTATATTTACTTATATATGTTCTCATTTATCCTTTAGGGTTTTATTTTTACATGTTGTAAGAAATTTGGATGTTTTAGGATTGCTTATATAAAACTGATTATAATTTGTTATGAAATAGATAGTTAAAGTAGTTTTTTAAAGAGCGTTTCTTATCGATTTGATTGTGCAAAAATAAAAAATAGCGAAAAGTTTTTAAATAAGCAACCGAGAACAGTCCATAAGACTTTACAACTATTTTTAGGGTTTTATTTTCACGTAAGAGGTTCGTAGATAGTGTTTTTATGGTTTTATGATTGGATGATGTTTACGGACGAGGGAAAGGGAAAGTGAATATACTCACTTATGACCGGGATCATATTGTTACGGAATATAGGTCATTTTAGGTAATACTTTATGTATATCTATAACAAGAAAGAATTGTGCTTTGGGGTTTGGTAGAGGGCATGTAGGTTATGTTGTTGGGGGCTTATTAGTAGCGACTAAAACCTTGAAAAGTTCAAGATACTGAAAGTGACTGTTGAAAAAAAAAGCCCCAATTTCTAGCTTCAGAATCTAACCACCAGCTTGGGCACTATGTCCAAACAAACGCGTGATTCCTAGTTTGAGACCATCTACGTTACTCCTTATCGATGTAACTGGAAGCAGTTACATTACTAATTTACTAATGTTTTTACTTTTCGTTAGAAACTCTAAACATATGCAAAAATGTGAAGTTGTGAACTTGTCTTATTATCGCACTCATCTACTGGATGTGAGTTAGTAGCGTGACCTAAAATGGAAGATTTATTCCCACTTTGTTCCACATTGTGAAGATGCTACCTTGTATATAGTAGCATACGGTGGGACTTATTTTGCATGTTCATCTTTTGTTTTAGGTTTGAGATAGATACAAGATATGATTTATAATTAGGCTCGCCTGCGTCCTGCTTTGCTTTTCCCAGTGGCTCCTCGATTTCTACTCTAACCTCATTAATGAAATGAGTGGATTGTCAGTCAAGTAGGTCATTGTCTCGTGTCACGTGATTGAGGCTGCTGTACATCAAGAGTTTCCTTTAATGAAATGACACGATCAATTATTATTTTTACTATCACTTTCAAACCCTTTTGAAGCCTCACCATGGCTATTTTCATTTTAACGAATTTGATTGAGCCTCTGGACTTGCTCTTGGGAATGGAACATGCATCATCCAGATCATCTTCTATGTAGAACAAAGCTGGTTTGAATAATTCCAATTTATAGATGATTCCAACGCTTTTTTTGTCTTATATTTTAAGAAAAGTTTTTGTTTTGTTTTGTTTTATACTTTTTGATGTGCGTTCACAGTAGCAACTTTTTCGATAGTGTTGAATCTTCAAGGCTGCAAACATAAATACTATTTGTTAGGGTTAGCGTGCTCTGCAAGCATGTTGCTTTGTGGTTGCAATCTTAAAAACAAATTATTGATTTCTTTTGTTGCTATTTATGTTAAGATATAAAAATTACATAATTAGCTATTTTCCTATTTACAGAAGTTTCTGAGTCTAAATTTACCTTAACAGCTTAACCTAACAGATTTCTTACCTTTTTCCGATTTTTAGTCGTTTCTCATAATAGCTATCTTTGTGTTTAGGTGCTGTTGCTGGTCTTACTGATAGCAGTACGCTGCTACATCACCGACACAATCATCATCGTCATCATTCTAATAGGACACGAACTCCTGCAGTCTCCCCATCTCCATCCTCTGTGCCAGGTATTTTTTTTACTTTTTTTATTACAATAGTAAATCTACATTTCATGTGACATTGCTAACTTATTAGTTGAAGCTGGTTACTTTGATCAAATACACTTTTTGTCTTAATATTGTACTTATTGTGAATAAGTAGCAAGTCAAACAACTTATTTGTCAGACAATGATTTAGGAGGTCTATGCACTAAAATATACTTACAGCAACTTTCATCTTGTTTGATTCACTTCTTTATATGCTACTATTTAGATTATATTTGTTATAAGTAAATTGGCAGAAATTGCCACCTCCACTTATTAAAATAGGATCAAGGACTACGTGGAGCAAAATTCTCATTATGTGGGTGATGAAGATTGTATACACATTAATTTATTGGAGGTTTATTGGTTTTTACCTTAGATTTCCGTGTGGAACTCCTTGCCTAAATTCATCTTTGATGTTGTTTACAAGGATGCTGCTTGTTGTTGACTTGTTTTCTCGCTGAAAATCAATAGGAGTCCAACTTTTGTACTTCAATAAGAAATGGATGGATTGACAGATTTAAATCTTTAAAGAAGCATGATTTGGTATCATAATGCGATGCCAACAATTATATGCAGTTGCTATAACCTAGTTATATTAGAAAACATGATATCCATAAACACTACAAAAGCCACAATAAGCTTAAACAAGGAAAATGAACCTAAAGAAATTAAGTTGACGATAACCATGCACATTTAAGGGATGATTAAGTATTAACACAAGTAAATGAACAACCCATGTGCCTGCTAAGTAGACAATTTTTGTCAATCACTCATTGCCAACCTCGAAACAAAGGGACACTAGTTTGTATGTTAACCTGGTTCATTCTGAACCTTACTAAAAGTGATGCGTTTCAACTTTCAACCTATCTGACGTGCTACCAAAACCGCACGCACTCATCTTGCCATCTCTACTCTGAACGAAAAGAAATGTTGCTTAAGACACCATCAGTGGACCGTTAATAAAAATGCTAAGCACGTCATTAACAAGCTTTCACCAACCTTCTTTACCTACCGAGGTTACAGTTTTCATGCATTGCATCTGTTCATAATTTCAGTTGTTAGAGATAATTTACTTCATTGTGTTATTGGCAGGTTCCTGTAAAAAGTGTGAGGAACCACTTACTTTGACTCCTAGTAGTACACCTTGTGGTTGTGTTTATCCAATGAAAGTCAGACTTCTTCTACAAGTATCAGTATATGCTGTTTTTCCCCTCGTCAATGAACTAGCGATTGAGATTGCAAAAGGCGTGTATTTGACTCAAAGTCAAGTGGTTATAACGGGTGCCAGTTCTGATAGTCAAAACCAGGAAAAAACAGTAATTGATGTAAACTTGGTACCTTTGGTAGAAAAATTCGATAATTTGACTGCTTTACTCACTTATGAGAGGTTTTGGAGCAAAAAACTCTCTCTGAATAGAACTCTGTTTGGAGATTACGAAGTGGTATATGTTATATATCCAGGTAAAGTTGCAAATTTTTACTATAATTGGCAATATGGGCTGGTTAGGCGGGTTGATAAAGGGTCAAAACTTGTTGGTCTGGGCCGACCTGAAAACAATCATTTGTCTGTTCAAAAATGTTATAACTACTTGATTATTTTATTCGAGTACGAAAAGCTATATCATTAAAATACCAACCTTATTTTGGTAAATCAATTTAAGATGTTGTAAGCATTTTAAGAATGTAACTTTGACCAGCATATACATCTGTCCTGTTTCAGTTCTTAGTTCTAGTTAAATGTCGACCTGCTAGAGGTGAACTATTAGCCCAAATATATATATATATATATATATATATATATATATATATATATATATATATATATATATATATATATATATATATATATATATATATATATATATATATATATATATATATATATATATATATATATATATATATATATATATATATATATATATATATATATATATATATATATATATATATATATATATATATATATATATATATATATATATATATATATATATATATATATATATATATATATATATATATATATATATATATATATATATATATATATATATATATATATATATATATATATATATATATATATATATATATATATATATATATATATATATATATATATATATATATATATATATATATATATATATATATATATATATATATATATATATATATATATATATATATATATATATATATATATATATATATATATATATATATATATATATATATATATATATATATATATATATATATATATATATATATATATATATATATATATATATATATATATATATATATATATATATATATATATATATATATATATATATATATATATATATATATATATATATATATATATATATATATATATATATATATATATATATATATATATATATATATATATATATATATATATATATATATATATATATATATATATATATATATATATATATATATATATATATATATATATATATATATATATATATATATATATATATATATATATATATATATATATATATATATATATATATATATATATATATATATATATATATATATATATATATATATATATATATATATATATATATATATATATATATATATATATATATATATATATATATATATATATATATATATATATATATATATATATATATATATATATATATATATATATATATATATATATATATATATATATATATATATATATATATATATATATATATATATATATATATATATATATATATATATATATATATATATATATATATATATATATATATATATATATATATATATATATATATATATATATATATATATATATATATATATATATATATATATATATATATATATATATATATATATATATATATATATATATATATATATATATATATATATATATATATATATATATATATATATATATATATATATATATATATATATATATATATATATATATATATATATATATATATATATATATATATATATATATATATATATATATATATATATATATATATATATATATATATATATATATATATATATATATATATATATATATATATATATATATATATATATATATATATATATATATATATATATATATATATATATATATATATATATATATATATATATATATATATATATATATATATATATATATATATATATATATATATATATATATATATATATATATATATATATATATATATATATATATATATATATATATATATATATATATATATATATATATATATATATATATATATATATATATATATATATATATATATATATATATATATATATATATATATATATATATATATATATATATATATATATATATATATATATATATATATATATATATATATATATATATATATATATATATATATATATATATATATATATATATATATATATATATATATATATATATATATATATATATATATATATATATATATATATATATATATATATATATATATATATATATATATATATATATATATATATATATATATATATATATATATATATATATATATATATATATATATATATATATATATATATATATATATATATATATATATATATATATATATATATATATATATATATATATATATATATATATATATATATATATATATATATATATATATATATATATATATATATATATATATATATATATATATATATATATATATATATATATATATATATATATATATATATATATATATATATATATATATATATATATATATATATATATATATATATATATATATATATATATATATATATATATATTATGTGTTTATATATATATATGTATATGTATATATATATATATATGCATAATTATGTCAGTTTGACTCTATAAAGATAATCCGTAATGCAAAACACTTAATTAGTAAACGAGTCAAAAGCGCCGCCTCTAAATTTTAATACCATCCCCCTTTGGAAATGTGATAGTAGAAATGAGACCCCTTCAATACTTTTAGTGAATGTTTCAAGTCACCACTTTATGTAGATAATTTACATTAAACTGTACCTATTACTTGCTATAACCTGTGTTGTAGGTCTTGGAGCATTGTTATCAAGTGATAAAACAAGTTCCACATCGGCATCTGTTATTTTCACCATGCCCGATTCTGTTCTATCTGTTAAGAGGTTTGCACTATGTGAGTTAGAGAAAGCCACTGAAAAATTCAGCTCAAAAAAAGTCTTGGGTGTAGGAGGTTTTGGGTGTGTATATCATGGGATCATGGAAGATGGAACAGAAGTTGCCGTGAAATTGCTTTATAGAGATAATAACCAGAATGGAGACCATGAGTGTATTGCAGAAGTTGAGTTGTTAAGCCGGTTGCATCACCGTAACCTTGTTAAACTGATTGGTATATGCATGGAAAGACATACGCGATGCTTGGTATATGAGCTCGTTCCAAATGGCAGCGTTGAATCTCATTTGCACGGTATGCTATTTCTCTTTGCATGGTTTTTTGTTATGGGTGGCAAAATGTTTGGGCCGTATGGGTTGGGCAATGGTGAAAAGGGCTAGTTCTTGGTATGGGTCAGTTGACCTTTAACATCTGTCTCCAACGTAGTGAAGTTTTTTTATAAATAGGCAATGTGTCATATATGGTTACAATAAATACTCATAATTATGATCATAATAATCTTATAAAATGATTTAGGCGGTCAATGTTCCAAACTAAGCTCAAATTCGACAAAGCTTGAATGTGTCTCAAAAACTTATCCTAGGCTGGAGCAAGGCTCGATAGCTCATGAGTTTTAATGATGCACTCGAACTCCTCTCGAAAAATAAACCGTGAAAGGCTTGAGTTTGGCCTGTAAAGCTCAAAGCTTTTTTCAAATACATATGAAAAAGACTTGAAATGAATAGATATTAAAAAAAGTCATGAAAATATATATATATATATATATATATATATATATATATATATATATATATATATATATATATATATATATATATATATATATATATATATATATATATATATATATATATATATATATATATATATATATATATATATATATATATATATATATATATATATATATATATATATATATATATATATATATATATATATATATATATATATATATATATATATATATATATATATATATATATATATATATATATATATATATATATATATATATATATATATATATATATATATATATATATATATATATATATATATATATATATATATATATATATATATATATATATATATATATATATATATATATATATATATATATATATATATATATATATATATATATATATATATATATATATATATATATATATATATATATATATATATATATATATATATATATATATATATATATATATATATATATATATATATATATATATATATATATATATATATATATATATATATATATATATATATATATATATATATATATATATATATATATATATATATATATATATATATATATATATATATATATATATATATATATATATATATATATATATATATATATATATATATATATATATATATATATATATATATATATATATATATATATATATATATATATATATATATATATATATATATATATATATATATATATATATATATATATATATATATATATATATATATATATATATATATATATATATATATATATATATATATATATATATATATATATATATATATATATATATATATATATATATATATATATATATATATATATATATATATATATATATATATATATATATATATATATATATATATATATATATATATATATATATATATATATATATATATATATATATATATATATATATATATATATATATATATATATATATATATATATATATATATATATATATATATATATATATATATATATATATATATATATATATATATATATATATATATATATATATATATATATATATATATATATATATATATATATATATATATATATATATATATATATATATATATATATATATATATATATATATATATATATATATATATATATATATATATATATATATATATATATATATATATATATATATATATATATATATATATATATATATATATATATATATATATATATATATATATATATATATATATATATATATATATATATATATATATATATATATATATATATATATATATATATATATATATATATATATATATATATATATATATATATATATATATATATATATATATATATATATATATATATATATATATATATATATATATATATATATATATATATATATATATATATATATATATATATATATATATATATATATATATATATATATATATATATATATATATATATATATATATATATATATATATATATATATATATATATATATATATATATATATATATATATATATATATATATATATATATATATATATATATATATATATATATATATATATATATATATATATATATAGATATATATTGTGACGTGGATAGGATATTGAGTCTCAAATAAACATTAAGATATACGGATATATATATATCCGGATATATATACCCGTATATATAATTATCATACATAGCCGCCCAATTTGAGTAAATAATGAAGTCGACATATTACATTCCAAGAGTAGTTAGAGCATGTTGGTTTTTTCTAATATGGAAACAATGGAGCAGCTATTGTTTTGTTACTATCTTATTATTAAAAGTCATCATGATTGATCATTATTAAAAGAGGATGAAATTGAATTGTTCTATAAATTCAAGAGATTCTTTTTCATAGTAACTAAGTAGAGATTCTTTCATTATTTCTATTGATTGAAAGAATAAAACTAATTTGATCAACTCAAAAGTTTGTACGTGAGGGAGGAAAAACATTGATTTTTAAGAGAATGTTTTCCTACAAATTTTATTCTGGGGCTCATGTCATGATAAGAAAAGAACCAAAGAGTAGTTTGGTTCTAGGTGATTAATACACACAATATTCTGTAGCTCTGAACTTTATTGTTCTTGTTTCCGAGTAATCAACTTTGCGTTTATTGCTTATTTCTTAGCTGTAGAAATAACAGTATTCTGCATCAAATCCTGGGGTTTTACGCTGAATCCTACAGCTGTTATAGCGCGTAATTTCCTTTAAGGACAGGAGTAATATCCGTGCAGTCTATTATTTGTAATATCTCAATTAACCCCGTGATAATTAATTCTGTGTAATTATCATATTGTTGTAAAGCTGTTATTATTTCAACAATCTTAAAGGAAATTAATTGAGCTATTACAGATTAATGGATAAAGAAGGTGTTGCTACCAACTTAAGAATCATGAATCAAGAATTTGTCAAGTTGGACAGATTCAATGGTCAAAACTATTCTTGATGGGCTGGTAAGGTGAAGTTCATGTTGGTACTTCTAAAGCTCTATGAGGTATTGGACCCAAACTTGGTCATATCAAGAACTCTCTTTCTGATCGTCTCTATGATTTGTATGCGCCGATAACAAATCCAAGAGACCTCTGGAAAGCTTTGGAGCTCAAGTATAAGGCTCATGAAGAAGGTACTAACAAGTATCTTATTGCCAAATACTTGGACTATCAAATGGTGGATGACAAACCAATCTTGGAGCAAGTGCATGAACTCCAAGTATTGGTCAACAAGTTGACTGCTCTTGCAATCATTTTACCGGAACTCTTCCAGGTGGGGGTTATTATTGCAAAACTACCTCCATCCTGGAAGGATTTCTCTAAGAGAATGATGCATAAGTCCGAGGACTACTCTATAGATGAGTTGCTGAAACACCTCCGAATTGAGGAGGAAACTCGCAACAGAGACAAGGGAAAGAGTAAAGTCGGATCAACTGTCAACCAACTGTCATCAAGGGGTTCTGGTTCTGGTCGAAAGGGCAGGAATTTGGGTCCGAACAATAAAGATTTCAAGCAGTCTCACCAGAGTAATAATCAACCCAAGAAGTCTGGGAGATCTGGGAAATGTCATGTCTGCGGAGAGACTGGCCACTATGCACGAGAGTGTTCCCAGAGGAAATCTGGTAATCTTCAAGGCTCTGCAAACGTTGTTGAAGAGATTACACATCTTGTGGCATCTCTGAGCCTTGATGGAGTTAACATGATCTCCCCCCTCACTAGGGTAATAGCACAGAGGGGTTGGTTCTTGTACTCTGGAGCCACAGTGCATGTTTGTGGACACCGTGCTGACTTTATGACATATGGTCCTGTTCCAAACGGGACATTGGTGGTATGTGCTGATGGACATAGTGTGGAAGTCCAAGGTAAAGGCAAGGTGAAGCTGAACTTCAAACATGGTCAGACTGTTATTCTTCAGGATGTGTTGCATGTTCCAGGAATAACAAAGGGGCTTGTATCTGCTGATAGTTTTGATCGAAATGGGTATGAACTCCTGATTCGAAATCGTCGTGTGAGGTTTACTCACAACAACCGTTATGTTGGACAAGCGACTAATACACATGGTATGTATCGTCTATATTTACAAAAAGATACACCTTCTGATCATGATGGATCCAGAAATGATGTTTCTCTTATTGATATTAGTAAAGACAGTGATAGTGAAAGTTCTGGCAGCATAACTAGTAGTGTGGCTAGTAATGCACTCAACTTTAATGTTAATGCAATTGATTTTTCTGGTTATATTGCCTGTTCAATTTCTTTATGGCACAAACGTTTAGCACACACGAATTTTAAAAACATTGAAAAAATGGAATCAAAAGGTTTGCTAAAATTAGAAAATAAAGATTTTGATAAATGTGAAACCTGTGTAAAATCAAAGTTTACAAAGAAACCTTTTCCAAAGGTTAAACGTAATACTACTCTGCTAGAACTAATTCATTCAGATATTTGTGAACTGAATGGAATTCTTACCCGTCGTGGTAAGAGATATTTTATCACTTTCTGCGATGACTCAAGCCGTTATTTATATGTTTATTTATTGCGAACAAAAGACGAAGCTTTTGACGCATTTAAACTATATAAGGCTGAGGTTGAAAATCAACATGAGAAACGCATAAAGATACTTTAGTCTAGTGTTTGATACATTTTGTGAAGAAAATGGTATCATACATGAAAGGACTGCACCATGGTCTCCCCAACAGAATGGTTTGGCTGAGAGAAAGAACCGAACCTTGGTAGAGATGGTCAACTGTATGTTGAATCAATCTGGTTTACCAAATAATATGTGGGGGGAAGCTTTATTAACAGCTTGTCATGTACATAATAGAATCACTAGTCGTGTGATTCCTACAAGTCCATATGAGCTATGGAAAGGTAGAAAACCAAATCTACACTATCTCAGAGTATGGGGATGTGTAGCCTACTATCGAACACCTGATCCTAAGAGATCCAAACTGGGAGACCGAGCTATGAAAGGCATATTCATTGGATATGCTCCACATAGTAAGGCCTATAGAATTTTGGATGTTGAATCAGGTGAAGTAGTAGAATCCAGAGATGGAGATGTGGAATTCTTTGAGGATAAGTTTTCTAGAGATGATGAAAACTCAACCTCACCAACAGCTCCAAATACTTCTCATGATAGGACTCAATCTTCAAAAGTTGTTGAAGAACCAAGGAGAAGTACAAGGGCTAGAAAAGAAAAGAATCTAGGAGATGATTTCGTTTCTTATCTGGTTGAAGGAACACAAAAGCATGTGACGAGTCAGGTCATATTCGCCATTAATTTGGATGATGATCCTAAAACCTACAGTGAAGCCATGTCATCAAGGGATGCTCCTTTGTGGAAGGAAGCTATCAATGATGAAATGGATTCAATTATGGGAAATGGAACTTGGGAGTTAGCTGATCTACCCAAGGGAAAGAAACCCATAGAATCCAAATGGATTTTCAAGAGAAAGTATCATCCAGATGGATTTACTTGGAGCAACCTGAAGGGTTTGTTGTACCCGGACAAGAGAGTAAAGTGTGTAGACTTATTAAATCTCTCTATGGTTTGAAACAAGCTCCTAAACAGTGGCATGAGAGATTTGACACCACTGTAACTGCTTTCGGGTTTCAGCATAGTAGTGCTGACAGATGCATTTATACAAAATGCAAAGCAGAATATACCATAGTAATCTGTCTCTATGTTGATGATATGTTGATGGAAAGGTAGAAAACCAAATCTACACTATCTCAGAGTATGGGGATGTGTAGCCTACTATCGAACACCTGATCCTAAGAGATCCAAACTGGGAGACCGAGCTATGAAAGGCATATTCATTGGATATGCTCCACATAGTAAGGCCTATAGAATTTTGGATGTTGAATCAGGTGAAGTAGTAGAATCCAGAGATGGAGATGTGGAATTCTTTGAGGATAAGTTTTCTAGAGATGATGAAAACTCAACCTCACCAACAGCTCCAAATACTTCTCATGATAGGACTCAATCTTCAAAAGTTGTTGAAGAACCAAGGAGAAGTACAAGGGCTAGAAAAGAAAAGAATCTAGGAGATGACTTCGTTTCTTATCTGGTTGAAGGAACACAAAAGCATGTGACGAGTCAGGTCATATTCGCCATTAATTTGGATGATGATCCTAAAACCTACAGTGAAGCCATGTCATCAAGGGATGCTCCTTTGTGGAAGGAAGCTATCAATGATGAAATGGATTCAATTATGGGAAATGGAACTTGGGAGTTAGCTGATCTACCCAAGGGAAAGAAACCCATAGGATCCAAATGGATTTTCAAGAGAAGTACAAGGGCTAGAAAAGAAAAGAATCTAGGAGATGACTTCGTTTCTTATCTGGTTGAAGGAACACAAAAGCATGTGACGAGTCAGGTCATATTCGCCATTAATTTGGATGATGATCCTAAAACCTACAGTGAAGCCATGTCATCAAGGGATGCTCCTTTGTGGAAGGAAGCTATCAATGATGAAATGGATTCAATTATGGGAAATGGAACTTGGCAGATCCTCTTACCAAACCTCTGACGAGAGATTTGGTACTAAATACCACGTGAGACATGGGTCTTAAACCACAATAGAATCATTGGTGATGGAAACCCAACTTGGTTTTAGTGCTCCTAATTCACAAGTTTAAAGGGTAACAACGAAGTCATTATATGATAGAAGGTACTATCAATTTTGATAGATCCATGTGAGGTATATGATAGTACGTCATTGCCGAGAAAAAGGTTGAGCTAAGACTCTTAACAAAGTTTATGGAGGCATCTAAGCAATGAAGATGTTGTGAAACTTTGCCTATCTGATCTAGAGGTGGTGCCGCCTCAAATGAAGATAAGTGGTTTATCTTCTAGAGGGTCATGAAAAGGATTTATAGCGCATGGCCATATTCGCGCTCAGTGAGAACGCAAAGATGACAGGTGATGTGTGGGGGTAAACCGAAGGGGTCATCAGGTTCTTGGTTTAAATCCAAAGGATACCATTGAATCGATCTCTTCTTGTTTATCAACATTAAACGGGTTTAATCTTCGTGACACCTTAGTAACATTATCTGTTTGAATGAAAGGAAACATTCCAACTTGGTGGGGATTGTTGGAAATTTTATGTGTAAGGAAATTATGCAAGTTGGCATGTTTACCTTTGTCCCACATAAGAGGAGAATAGATATGTGTGTATGTTTTTATGAGATATATCCCTATTGTGACGTGGATAGGATATTGAGTCTCAAATAAACATTAAGATATACGGATATATATATATCCGGATATATATACCCGTATATATAATTATCATACATAGCCGCCCAATTTGAGTAAATAATGAAGTCGACATATTACATTCCAAGAGTAGTTAGAGCATGTTGGTTTTTTCTAATATGGAAACAATGGAGCAGCTATTGTTTTGTTACTATCTTATTATTAAAAGTCATCATGATTGATCATTATTAAAAGAGGATGAAATTGAATTGTTCTATAAATTCAAGAGATTCTTTTTCATAGTAACTAAGTAGAGATTCTTTCATTATTTCTATTGATTGAAAGAATAAAACTAATTTGATCAACTCAAAAGTTTGTACGTGAGGGAGGAAAAACATTGATTTTTAAGAGAATGTTTTCCTACAAATTTTATTCTGGGGCTCATGTCATGATAAGAAAAGAACCAAAGAGTAGTTTGGTTCTAGGTGATTAATACACACAATATTCTGTAGCTCTGAACTTTATTGTTCTTGTTTCCGAGTAATCAACTTTGCGTTTATTGCTTATTTCTTAGCTGTAGAAATAACAATATTCTGCATTAAATCCTGGGGGTTTACGCTGAAGCTTACAGCCGTTAGAGCGCGTAATTTCCTTTAAGGACAGGAGTAATATCCGTGCAGTCTATTATTTGTAATATCTCAATTAACCCCGTGATAATTAATTCTGTGTAATTATCATATTGTTGTAAAGCTGTTATTATTTCAACATGTCAGGCTTTCAAAGTTGCACCAGAGTGGCCCCAAGTCATCTGAACTTGCGAAGAATATTGTAGTTGTGGTTATTTGATTGTAATTATTGCCACATGCTTTGTTGCTGATTACGCAACATAACAATGTCAAAATCCAAAATTCATCCATTCATCTGCATTTCACGTGTAGATAAGCAAAAAGGACCCCTTGATTGGGATGCCCGATTAAAGATTGCGCTTGGTGCAGCAAGAGGGTTGGCTTATCTTCATGAAGATTCTAATCCTCGTGTGATTCATCGTGATTTCAAGGCCAGCAATGTCTTGCTAGAAGATGACTTTACTCCTAAGTTATCAGATTTTGGGTTGGCAAGGGAAGCTACAGAAGGAAATCATCATATTTCTACGCGAGTCATGGGAACTTTCGGGTATATTTCTTATTTTTGCTGTCCAGTTATATATACACGTAATTATGAATTGTAGTTGTGTCTCAATTGGTATTTGCAAACTGTCAAAGTTATGGGTGAATTTCACTCAGCTTGCCTAAAGTTTCACCCGTGTATATATATATATATATATATATATATATATATATATATATATATATATATATATATATATATATATATATATATATATATATATATATATATATATATATATATATATATATATATATATATATATATATATATATATATATATATATATATATATATATATATATATATATATATATATATATATATATATATATATATATATATATATATATATATATATATATATATATATATATATATATATATATATATATATATATATATATATATATATATATATATATATATATATATATATATATATATATATATATATATATATATATATATATATATATATATATATATATATATATATATATATATATATATATATATATATATATATATATATATATATATATATATATATATATATATATATATATATATATATATATATATATATATATATATATATATATATATATATATATATATATATATATATATATATATATATATATATATATATATATATATATATATATATATATATATATATATATATATATATATATATATATATATATATATATATATATATATATATATATATATATATATATATATATATATATATATATATATATATATATATATATATATATATATATATATATATATATATATATATATATATATATATATATATATATATATATATATATATATATATATATATATATATATATATATATATATATATATATATATATATATATATATATATATATATATATATATATATATATATATATATATATATATATATATATATATATATATATATATATATATATATATATATATATATATATATATATATATATATATATATATATATATATATATATATATATATATATATATATATATATATATATATATATATATATATATATATATATATATATATATATATATATATATATATATATATATATATATATATATATATATATATATATATATATATATATATATATATATATATATATATATATATATATATATATATATATATATATATATATATATATATATATATATATATATATATATATATATATATATATATATATATATATATATATATATATATATATATATATATATATATATATATATATATATATATATATATATATATATATATATATATATATATATATATATATATATATATATATATATATATATATATATATATATATATATATATATATATATATATATATATATATATATATATATATATATATATATATATATATATATATATATATATATATATATATATATATATATATATATATATATATATATATATATATATATATATATATATATATATATATATATATATATATATATATATATATATATATATATATATATATATATATATATATATATATATATATATATATATATATATATATATATATATATATATATATATATATATATATATATATATATATATATATATATATATATATATATATATATATATATATATATATTCTTTAAAGACAGGAGTTATATCCGTGCAGATCAGAGTTTGTGATCAACTATTACAGGTGGTAATATATATTAATCCATATCTTTATTATAGTGAAGTATATTATTTGTAATATTTCAATTAACCCCGTGATAATTAATTTTGTGTAATTATCATATTGTTGTAAAGTAAATATGTACCAAGTGTCTCGTATATGCTCAAAGGCTTGAATAAGCTCAGAGTTTGGGCTCGTGCTTAGTCAGGATAGTCAACACCCCTAGTCAAAGTAATTTGTTTCCTAATGAAGTCTTTGACTTTAGATTTACATGTTTATACAGTTATACTTCTTATATTGACTGAATTGTCCTTTGCAAATTATTTAACATGAATTCACAGTTATGTGGCCCCCGAATATGCCATGACGGGGCATCTCCTGGTCAAAAGTGATGTCTACAGTTATGGGGTCGTGTTATTAGAGCTACTCTCTGGAAGAAAACCAGTAGACATGTCTCAATTTCCCGGTGAAGAAAATCTCGTGACTTGGGCTCGCTCGCTTCTCACAACCGAAGAAGGTCTTCACCGCTTAGTCGACCCAACCCTTGCCAGTACCTGCGACTTCAAGGACATGGCTAAAGTGGCTGCAATAGCTTCCATGTGTGTGCACCCTGAGGTGGCTCAAAGACCATTCATGGGTGAAGTAGTCCAAGCACTAAAACTAATATACAATGAAAAAGATGACACCACTACTCAACGGGACTCTTCTGCAGTAGAATCTGACTCTAAAGGTGATGGCAGCTGGTGGAACACCGGTGGAGAAGTGTCACAACGTTTAATATATGCCAATGCTTCTCCTCTCTTTACAACAATGGCATATAGCTCGAGTTCTAATGGAGTGGACGAGGATTCTGCTATCACTGGTCTTGATAATAGGTCCGGCCCGCTTAAGACTGGTCGAAGCAGGTCAGGGTTATACAGATTAACAGGGAGTATGAGTGAACATGGTGGGAGTAGGCACCCTTCAAAGCCTTGTTGGAGTGAAGGTTTTTATTTTTAGTTTGTTTTGGAAATGTACAGAACTGGAAAATGTATAAACTCAGGTTTTGGAGGTAAAATAGATTTGGGCTGGGTTTTATTGTATGAAGAGATGTCCCTCATTATAGGGAATATAAAGAATAGAGCAGAATGAATGGAATGAATATGTTGATTTTTTTAGTTTAGTTGACTCTAAACAATATATTGGTTTTTACATTTCAGACAAGAAGTTGAGTTTATAACATCTTTGTTGAACATCATCTATTGTCTGATTTGTCTAACTTTTTCATTCTTGTATTCCTTTTGGTTGGAAATGTGGTAGGTTCGTGTGGTCCATAGTCACAGTAGGGATCACTAGAGTGCCCACAATCTTAGTTCTAGAGCAGGCGATCCGAATCGCTTGGGAGTTGGGATTACAAATTGTATGCCAAATTTAGCGGTCCCAATAGTTTTCTAAACCTTAATGGGCCTCTCGGGTGCGTGGTTTTGTTCCTTAAAATCATGTTCCAAAAGTGTTTGGTTCGGCAAATTCTGTGTGGAAAAACAATGGATATTCAATCTAG